>OY978527.1:69331188-70531188 GCA_963854835.1 Megamerina dolium
AGTGGAATTAAAATTTCATGGTTTGAGAATTTTTGGCTGAAAAGAATCAAGAATTAAGGAGATTTCACTAAGCTCTACAGAGCCTTGTGTAAATTTTACTTCAGCATCGTCATCAGCCTTGATTCTGTCACAGTCTGCGGAGTTTCACTTCATTTCAATTTCATTACCACAACATTAAGCTAGCCCTTCTTCACTACTTCATTGATTGCATCAATCGAAAGCGATCTATTGCACGTTTTGAACCAAAGTTTTTTAGTCCTTTGTCTTTTGAGCGATCCATTTGCAGCTTTTGAAACATATCTTCATATCTTGACTATACCACAAACAACAAAAAAATTTTTTTAAAGGAAAATTACAAAATATTTTCAAAAATTTCACAAATTTTTGCGAATCATTACCTTTTGCCATGTTGGGCAAATTATGTTATTACTATTGAATGCGCTAGTATATTTCCATAGTACAGTTCCATAAACAAAATCGACTATTTTGGTCTTTAACATGATGTCCAATCTGTCAGCAACAAATTATTTCTCTATTTCTTTATTTTTCTGGCAACAAAATTTTGCAAATAAATTGTGCTAAAATTTGGAAAAAGTTATACCACAAGAATGCTGCTATACAAACTTTGCAGATAAGGGATAAAAATTTATTTTTTGTTTAACTTTTGTGTCAACTATCAAATATACAAGCCCATATACTAAGAAAGGGTCCGATAGTTCTTCCCCACTCCAATAACTAGTTCTTTTGTTTTATTGCTTTGTTGGCTAACTAACTATGCTTAAGCATACATAGTATTTTGCAATGTCACAATAACGACCAACAACAACAACAACAACAACAATAATAATAACAACAAACAACCATAGCATCTCACAGTTGCTCCAATTTTTTTGTGGCATTTTATCGATTGGTGATTTTTAGTGCATCATCATTATCATTGACAACATAGTAGTAGTAGTTTTTTTGTTGCAGTTTTCTCACTGTCTTATTTTATTTACTGTTTTCTTTTTTGCGATATGCATACATAAACAACAAAAATGGCATACATACGAATGTTCATATATGTTTATATACATATTTGTACCTTTTGCTTAGTGACTTTTTATGAGCAACTTGTTGCTGACCATTTGACTTACTTTAAATGATTATAATTTTCGCTTGTTGTCCATTGCTGTTGCTTGCTACCACGATTGTGGTAGCTAAAAAGTGCATGCAAATCGGTCGTTGTCGATTTTCATGCCTTCTAACTTGATTTGATCTAGTTATTACAACGCTTTAGTTATTGTTGCTATAATCATTATTTTGCAACTACTATTAATAATAATGAATGTCAGTGTCTCCTTATTATTTTTTATTAAGTTTTTACTTCTTCTTCTTCTTCTTTGTAATCATTTATTATGTTATGTCTATGGAAGAGAGCAAGAGACAGGTAAAAATATGTAGATAGTGTTCACATACATTCATGCTTGCGTATACTTATGGATTCGAATATTAAATGCCCCGTTGCATAACCTGTATATTTGTTGCTTCATCATGATTATCATCATTGTCATTATGATTATTATTATTATTGTTATTATTGTTGTTGTTGTTCATATAATATTTGACCCGCATTTTACTGGCCAGTTTCATTCATTTCAGCAATGTAAAGTTTTTTTTTCTTTTTTGACTTATGCCTATACTTGCTATATCATTGGTTATATTTACATGCGTATTGTTGCTGCCGCATAATTAATTATACCTTTTGCATTCTTCGTGTGTGTGTGTGTGTGTGTGCATGCATACCACATGTGTATGAATTTCTATGAAAAGGAACAACTCTTCTCTTGCCGGTAGCCTGTTTTTTTTTTTTAATGACTTTTTGGTGGCCACTTGTACATGTGAATGCCTGCGTGTGACTGCATTGTGAATTGAAATTTTTGACCTAATTTTCGTATCGTTTAATATAAATATAGGGTGTTTTTAAGTCTAAAATAATAAAAAAGTTGCTATTATTTAATTCTTCATTGATTTATTGAACATTTGGCTCATACTGCGTTCCACATCGTGATTGGCAGTTCTTTTGAAACTCCATGAAAGTGCTTTGAAGAAGAAACTTTGTGATTAATTGCAGAAAAAAGTACTGTAATAAGCTTATTTGCATTCAAAATTGTCTAATATAATTAAATTCACTGCAGATCTGTTTAAAATTCATACCAAGAGCTGGAATAGAATGAAATCTCTGTCAAATTTTGCTTCAAATATGTTGAATGGTGGATGTTACACCCCTTACTTCCTTCTAGATCTGTCTAAAATTAAAATCAAGAACTATGCGAGAAGAAAAGCTGTGTCATTTTTCTCCGAAGCTACCCTCGTCAAATATCTTAACTGACCTCCACTCCTTAGTTCCTTCGAGATCGGTCTAAAATTAATGCTAAGAACTATGTAGATAGCAGAAGTATGCTAAATGATATCGATACTTTAATTTAATGTTAATTTAATGAGCCATCGCGACTGTAAAGATGTATTTGTCTCTGTAGAAAAATATATGTTGGTCAAAATGTTGATGAAAATTATTGCAAGATTGACTATTATTTTATTTTTACCCAACTTTTCCACGTGTCTTCGATAACTGTCAACAAGAGTTCAAATTAGGTTAAAATAAAACTTCATTGTGGTTCCTATTGATATCCTAATTCAACTAGTTGGCGTTTTCTGCAGCTATGAATGGAAATAAGAATTAAGAAATTGAACAAAATATCATTTTAAGGTTAGAGAGGTCTTAACAGACTACCCTTTACAATATAACAGTCGGTACAATACTTATAAGTACGTATTTATTGTATTATAATATTAATAGCAATATTAAGTTTAATTATTTCTTGTATTATTCATTAAAACTCTAAAAGTTTAACCTTGAACAAAGGAAATTGTAAGCTTGTTGCATTATAATTAACAATTGCATATAAAATATCGTTAAAACAAGAAATCACAATAATAACAATTAGGAAAAAAGTATGATTTAAGCTTTAAAAATTCGATTTTAATTATCAATGCAATTTATATTGAACCTTTAATGCTTGCAATTTGTTTGTCGATGAATCATGATTGAGTTATATTTATTCGGTCTTCTGAAAAGAGGTATTTTGTATGTCACTGTGAAATGACAATACCAAAAATGCCACAAATTCATCGTAAATTTATTAATGTAGTCCTTAAATTAACCTAGAATCCATGCACTTCTTTATCGAATCTCGATTAGAATAATTTTTCTTTCGATATCGCGATGCCCTGACTTCATTGGAAGAAAGAAAAAAAATGTGAACGGTTTTAATAGAATTTTTGCTTTCTTTTAATATTAAGAGCTAAAGTAATTGCATAAGCAGTCGGAAGCCACAAAATTTTAGTTTAAAATATTTATTCCTTTGAAATATAAGTATTTACTGCTAATATTTTATAGGCAAACTGGTCAAGCCCATATCTAATGAATTCTAATAAACATTGCATAATATATTCATATATTTTATGCATAACATACATAACATACTCACTAATTTTTAATTCAAAATATGGGCATATGTTTCATATATATTTTTTTCCCACTAAATCATTTTTATTGCAAACAGAAAAAAATTAATCAAGAATTTTATTTTCTATATAAAATATATATTTTCTGAATATATTTTATTGTGCCATTACAAAAGAACTGCTGGTGGTGGTGGTGGTGGTGTAAAGCCGTTAATTCTAAGTATTCGCTAGTAAATATACACTTGAGCAACTTCTATTACATTCTTTTGCCATAGAGAGTCATTAACCATCATCAGCAACATTCAAAGTAGTAGTAGTAGTAGTAGTACTACGATAATAGTAGAAACATTACAAACAACAACTAACTGCAGTCAGTGGTAAATGTTGCAACACAATAAGCCACTTGAATTATTCAAGTGTGCGTACATACGATTAAATACTCATATGATACCCTAGATCAAAATGTGGGATAATTGGTGCAATTGAACTACCCTATTGTACAGTCGAGATAGAACATCATAATACTATTTAAAATGCCTTTTGATAAGTTAAAGTTTGCTAAAATATTCGTTTCTTTGTCGCAAAATTGAGCGTTTTTATTAAGTTAAAAAAAATACTCTGAGTAAGAAGAGTACATTGGAAAGTAATTCTACTTGTGAAGCAAGCCCCCTACAGGGTTCAAATACATGAGAATATATGCTTGTACTATTTGAAGTACAGAAATTCGACATTGGGTACACATATATGAATTTATTTGTTTCTTAAACATGATTGCAATTATATGCGCGCACATGTGCCGCGTAGAATGAATAGGATGGTCCCAGAACTACCCGACCTGACATATAGATGGTGGCAGTAGTTTGAAAAAAAATTGCTTGGGTGAAAAGTGGCAACCTTATAAAACAAATGTTTTAAGTTTCAAGGCGCCACGTTGTTTAGAATTTTTTTGGAGCCCTCAAAAGTTAACGATCTCAGTGAATTTGTAAACATGAAAAAAATTGGTCACCGTTTGTAATTCAATAGTTTCATTTGAAAAGTCTCAGTCCAATGAATATTAAAGCCAAACGAACGAACTACTCTGGGTGAGTCTGCTCCTTCGTTTACGATTATAAAATATTGGGTGGCAGAGTTTAAACGTGGTCATACAAGCTGCCAAGACGAACACTGTAGTGGTCGACCAATTGAGGTGGCCACGCCAGAAACGGTTAAGAAAATCCACAATATGGTCTTGGATGATAGCCTCCTGAAGTTGTGTGAGCTAGATGAAATTATAGGCATTTCAAAAAGTGATATACATTCTTTCAAATAAGTACCCGGAAATCGGAAATTCTCATTTTTAATTTTCCCTCTGAGAATAGTTCAAAAAATTTTTTTTCCCAGGTTGGCACAACTGTCAGCCACTATTCTGTGAATTTTTATTGCTATGTGTCATTTAGTTTGGTTACGGCGTCATTAGGAACAAGTCAACCTTTTGTGTGCGTTGCGATTTTTACTATGGATAAAAATATCGAACAAAGAGTTTGTGTGAAATTTTGTGTTTCAAACGAAATTTCTTGTGCCAAAACGTTGGAAATGTTGAAAAAAAAAAAAAACATTTGGTGATTCAACCATGTCGAAAACTCAAGTTTATCATTGGTATAAATCGTTCAAAGAGGGGCGAGAAGAAATCGCAACGCACACAAAAGGTTGACTTGTTCCTAATGACGCCGTAACCAAACTAAATGACATATTTTTTGGAAATATTCTCAGAGGGAAAATTAAAAATGAGAATTTCCGGGTACTTATTTGACAGAATGTACATAGTATACTTACTTACTGGTCTGGTGGTGTTTTCGCAAGGTAACGTGTCTAACTGCCTCAACCGGGTGGGGCTAGCGCAATCCTTGTTGAAATCATCGCAAGTCAACTCACTGGCTGTCATGTAGTTTGATCTGAGCGCTATTTGATGATACCTTTATTTGTTAATGAGGGGTAGTCATATAGCTTGCTCTGCTTACTCTGTGATGGCGCTTTCATTATTATTAATGGGGGCACTCCATGTGGCGACCACCGGGCAACGTCTTCCTGGCACCCGCTGGGAGGCGGCTGAAGTGAGTGGCGAAAATCTCCTCGGTTAGAGGTTGTGCGTTGGGTTTGGGACCCATCACATAAAAAACCCCCCAATGAAAAAAACAAAATAACAAATATACATAGTATATTGACCGAAAATTTTGAGATGAAAAAGCTAGGTAGATGGCTATTTTAATGAGCTAGACAATTCATACCATAAACAAGCCATCGAAGCTATAAAATATCGCTAGGAACAGTGTATATAGCTAAAAGGAGATTATGTTGAAAAATAAAGAAAAATTTTCACAAATTTGTTGTTTTTTTTTTTTTTTTTTTTTTTTGTTAGGTCGGGTAGTTCTGGGACAGCCCTCATATTTAGTATGCATTTGATTGTTCATATAAAAGTATGGGCAAATGCATACACTATGATTAACTACCATAAGAATCATAGTAATTTTAGGCTTTAATTACTAAGTAACTGCAAACATCAAAAGGTTTTAAAATGCCTTTAATTGCATTTTTTTTTTTTTTTGCGAATTTTCAATGCAATACTATATTGTACTATATACTTGCAGTAGACCATAACGAATTGTGGATGTTTCTATTGTTGCTTTAAGAACAACCATTGTACATAATAATAGTCAACTTGAAGGGGAAAAAAAGAAGAAGAATTTTGTCTTTTAACATTAAATAATTTTTAGGTTTTTCTACATAATTTTTTTTTTTTTCTCATTTCATTGAAATTGTTGTTAGTTATGTGAGTATTTACAAGTATTTACAAAATTGTATATGGCTAATTATTTCAAGAATCATTAGTATTTTAGATAAAATATTTAATAGTGGCTATTGTAGTATTAAAGCATCTGTTGCTTCAATTGAGTAAGTCAATTTAATACAAAATATATTGCAAAATGTTGCTTTAGGGGGATCAATATAATTTTAATTATATTCCAAAGAAACATACAATATTTTTGTGCTTTTTATTGACACTCTTGTTTTGTTTTCAACACTAAAATGAAACTAAATATTTTGAAAAAAAAAAAAGAAAAATTTTTATAAATGTAAAGTCCAGTATTTTTAGCTTTCTTTTTTGTATTTTCTGTTTACTCATTAGATATTCTAGCAAAGTTGATATTTTATTAGCAACACAAATGGCAAATTGAATTAAAAGCATAAGTCATGAATATAAAAATAAAATCCATTCAATGTAAGAGCAAATACATACGCTAAAAAAAAAGATTGACATCTTTATTGATGTTTGATGTTACTGAGAATTTGTGCTTACTTAAGCGAAATGTGTTAGACAACTTTGTTCTTTTGAACATTCTAATTAGTATGCTCTTCGAGACGATCAATTTATATTTTATTTAAACTTTCAATTACATTAATCCATACGTAATTGCGATTTAATCTTACTAATGGTAGCCAATTTATTATTTTTTTATATTCACAATTTTCTATTCATTTTTGACATTGAGTAACTTCAACGTAAATATAAAGAAGTGAAATATACGTTCTGAAAAAAGTGTATTTTTTTAATTTGAAAGAATTTTTGTTGAATAATTGAATTATAATAATTATTCCACACATCGAAGTCATCCTCATATTGTAATGGAAAAATGATTCGAGTTCATTCTATCAATTTTATTATTACTACCACCAGCATTTGTATACAGAATCTCACAGAAATTTTGCAAAATGATTCTTTTTGGAAATAAAAATTTTCAACACACACATTTTTACAAATTTAAATCCACACTTCGACTTTTCGATTTCATAGAGCGAAATAAAATCAAAATTATCAAAAAAAAAAAAAAAGATATTTTATTCGAAACTCAATATTATTTTAATATTGTATACTTCTTGAATATCCCTCCTATATATGATATCATATTAGCCTGCTCTGTCATTGTCATTTTGCCTAAGATTTTTAAGCTTCACCTTCACATGCAATAGAGAAGTGAATACATTTGATGGTATGTTATATATGCAGTTAAGCATACAATGAATTTCAATGGAATATATTTAAACATTATTGCAAATAATTAGCATTAAAAATATACTATAAAAAATATATTTTTTTTGATGTTGCTGAAATTTTCCACATATTTTACTGATGCAAAGGAATGGTGGGTGAAATGAAAGGCAGAGGTTAGCTTTGCAATATTACCTTGCTTATGCTTATGAGCTGCCTATGAATCGATTTGTGTGATTTGTATAACTCATCCCAATTGAATTTTTCTCATCAATTTTTAGCTGCAATCAGTCTTTTTCTTTATCTTATGTGGCCATAACAACCGATGATCGTTTTAGGCCGAACATATAATGCGGCGCCAGGCTTCTTTGTTCTTCGCTTGATGGCGCCAAATTGGATATTCCAACGGAGGATTGGTCTTCAACTTCTTCTGCGTTCTCCAGCAGGTGCCGATTTAAATACCCTCTTCGCTGGAACGTCTTCTTCCATTCGCTCGATGTGATTCAGCCAGCGTAGCCACTGGATTTTGATTCGCTTGACTATGTCAATGTCAGCGTACAGCTCATACAGCTCATCGTTGTACCTCATTCGGTACTCACCATCAACGCAATTAGGTCCTAAGGTCCTGCGCAGAACTGTTCTTTCGAAAACTCCAAGCATCCTCTCATCCGTGATGGAAATTTTCCAGGCTTCTGCGCCATATGTTCGGACAGTAATAATAAGGGAATTGTAGAGTGTGATTTTCGATCTTCGAGCGTGGGCTCGACCACTCAATTGCTTACTCGGCCCAAAGTAACACCTGTTAGCAAGAGTTATCCCACGCATGATCTCCAGGTTGACGTCATTACAGTTGTTGATGCCACCTCGAAAGTGTAATTGTCAACAGTGGTATTGACCGGCAATCAATCAATCACTGTTATTCCAAATATATTTATTGCCTGCCTTCACGCCTTAAAGGTGTTCTCATATAAAATCAACGCAAACATATCTAAATATCGACAAATAATCACATATTGCTACAAGATTATTCCACATTAATTTATTTCCCATCAATATTTCCTCCAAACAAACTTTATTCTTCTCTCCGCACCTTAAGGGAGCTCTCATAGATCTCAATACCGTAAAAATACCTAAAAATCTACAAATAACCAAATAGTCCACCGTGCGATGAAATTTATGACAGATCTTCATTAAGTTTCCTTCCCCAACATTTTTTCCTAATATAACCACCCTTTATTTTCACCTTTTAAAAGGGTTGCTATAGAAAATTTGCATAAAAATATCTGAAATTCGGTAATTAACCATGAAAGAACGATTAAATATATCACCGAACCTCATAAATTATTGTTCCTCAATATTTCCTACGAATACAATTTCTCCTTATTTCAAACTTTTAGTGGAGCTCTCCTATAAAAATGATGGTTTTAAAAAGGTTATAAAAATTGAAAAATGTTGATCTAAATGTTGAATTGAATTTTTGTTTTCTTAGATAGAAAAAGGTCTTAAGTAATTCAAATTACCTGATTTTTGTTGAGCCATATTGTCAAAATGTTGTTGCTATACATTTTAAAACACATACTATAATTATAGTTATAGTACAATAGTATATATAATTATAGTAAATATTTGAAATTAGCATTCACAGTAAATGTATGGAAAAAAAACTACCGCGCAAACAGCGGGCCATCCCAGTGCTGTATGTAAACCAAAAGCGCCACAAATATACTTAAAGTATTAGTTCATTAAATTGCTGCGAATTGCTACATATGCAGAATGAAAAATGACTTTATGACAAATGAACTGTATACGAAGTACCATGTGAAAATAATATAATCGTTATGAGTGCTGCTATTTGTGTGAGTGGCATTTTATTTGTTGGCCCTTAATAGTGATTACAATTGGTCTTAGTCTTACGATTGTGTACTACATACGATATGATACACTAAATGTATCACATTATATTGTATGATACTATATTTTGGTTCACTTGTACATAGAAGCAAGTTATTGTCATATTGTTATATTATAGCAATTGTTACTTGCAACTTATTTGCCTTACTTAGTTGAAACATTATTATGTCACAACACAACGACCAACTATCGAAATACTGACTAGACAAAATAACGCATGTGAATTTATGAATTACTGTTTACTGTTGTATACATTTTTCATCTTTATTTACCAGCATCTATGTGAATATAGCATACTCGTAATTCAGTTTGTTTACTTTCAAGAAAAAGTGCAGAGAAAAACAAACAAAAAAAAAAAAAAAATATTGTAAATGATCTCATGAATTATATAAAATTAAATAATAAAAAAAAAAAAAACAATACTCCAAAGTATCCAAAAGTTATTTAGTAGACACTATAATAGTATGATGTGAATGTATATCGTATAAGTGTGATTGTATAATTTTGCATAAAAATTTATAATTTTTTTTTTTTTTTTTTTTGTTGGAGCTCATTAGCAGCATCATTCGTTAGTCAGATTACCAGCAGCTCCAACAGCAGCAGCAACAGTAATAATAATGACAACAATGGCAAACATTGTTAAGCATACTTATATCATTTGCTATATTTTCTTTAATTTGGATAAACAACAACTAAATTATACAGAAAAAAAAAAAACAACAACAACAATTGTTTTCATATTTTATTAAAATTTTTACACTCTTTGTCATTCATCAAAACACTAAGATTTTTCGAAGAAATTAAAAAGTAAATGTATATTTTTTTTTTTTTGTCTTCTCTTGTAGAGAGTAAATGGAAAAGATAGATAGAGCAAGCGAAATAAAATGAAATAAAATAGAGGCAATTTTCATAATCATTTTAAGGCGTATTTTATGTTTAAATAATGTGTTTTTCCTTCCCATTTTCCATTTTGGACCAATTGATTTATGTAAAGTGAAATAATTTTCATTTCCATTTTCTTTCTTTTTTTTTTTTGACATCTGTTTAACAATAAATAGATGAAAAAAATTATACTATTTTTTCTTTTCAATATTTTCATTATATAAGATGTATATTTTCGAATTTAAAAGTAGATTTTGTTTGATTTAATTCGTACACTTTTTACAGCGAGTCTGTAGTGATTTGAATGGCTTGCAGGGGTCATTTTGAGGTATTGCTGCCAAGGAGGATAGTTAAATTGTACCATTATTATCGAAAATGATTATTTCAAACTTTAATTTTATTTTTGGAAATAGTACGAAACCACAAAGATTACAAATTATGTAGATTGAAAGATTTAACACTCAGCGACATAATTTGGTGCCAAGAACGAAGTACGAAGCACCATCTACATATATTGAACTTTTACTATTAAATGGTACAAAATGGTCGAAATACATCAGTGCGATTTCTATGCATTTTGATGGTTATTTGTCGTGTTTAAAGTGATTTTAAGTTCAATTTGCAGGGAAGCCACCCCAAAGAGTAAAGATATGGGCCAAGTTAGTTCAAGAAAAATATCAAGTAGCAAAAAATTCGGATTTCATCCCAAGGAAGCATAAAGAAAATCGTAATTTTAACCCCTCCGAATTTTTCCGAGTTGTTTAAAATTATTAATTTTCTAGAGGAGCCCCACCCCCCCTAAGAAGAAGAAGATACGGGGTAAGTTTGTTGAGAAAAAATATTGAGGAAGAAAAATCAAAGGAGGTCAGTTATACATTTCATCCCTCTAGGAGTGATTTCTGTGCAGCTATTGTCGGTTTTTAGGTGTTTTTATGTTTACTTTGTATGGGAGTCCCCTAAAAAGGTATAGATATCGGGTAAGCATGTGTGCAGAAAATGTTGAGGAAGAAAAATAAATAGGGGTCGGTCATACATTTCATCACTCTAGGGGTGATTTCTGTGCAGCTATTGTCAGTTTTTAGGTGCTTTTGTGTTCACTTTGTATGGGAGTCCCCTAAAAAGTTAGAGATATTGGATAAGTGTGTTTACAGAAAATGTTGAGGAAGAAAAATTAATGGGGGTCGGTCATACATTTCATCACTCTAGGGGTGATTTCTGTGCAGCTATTGTCAGTTTTTAGGTGCTTTTGTGTTCACTTTGTATGGGAGTCCCCTAAAAAGTTAGAGATATTGGATAAGTGTGTTTGCAAAAAATGCTGAGGATAAAAAATTAATGGGGGTCGGTCATACATTTCATCACTCTAGGGGTGATTTCTGTGCAGCTATTGTCGTTTCTTAGGTGCTTTTGTGTTCACTTTGTATGGGAGTCCCCTAAAAAGTTAGAGATATTGGATAAGTGTGTTTACAGAAAATGTTGAGGAAGAAAAATTAATGGAGGCCGGTCATATATTTCACTGCTCTAAATGTGATTTATGATCAGCTATTGTCGATTATTAGTTGTTTTTACGTTCATTTTGTATGAAAGTCTCCTGAAGAGGTGGAGATAAGGGATAAGTGTGTTTGCAGAAAATGTTGAGGATGAAAAATTAATGGGAGTCTGTCATCATTATTGTTTTTTTTTTTTAACGAAATTAATAAGCATTGCTTATCATTTACATATAATTTAAGCATTTAACCTATAATTTTCGATCTCAACATTTACTGAAATTTATTCATATTGTTTATGATATATAATTATATTATATAATGAATATTAAAAATAATTAAAAACGCTTTACAACTGTTTTATGTTCCAATGCAAATGTTACTAAGTCATCACTCATCTAAGTATTATAATTATCACTACACAAATATTCAGATTTTTTTTTTTTTTTTGTGTTTTCTTTAATTTGTTATCTTTTCAATATTATGTCGATATAATCATCTACATATTAGTTCAACTAATAATACAATAATATATAATTTTGAAGAAAAAAATTTTGTAAAAAATATGCCAAGTTCATTATTGTAATGCTCTTTAGCATCTAATCTAATTATATGTTACGAGTATGAAGTTCACACTTCCTCTTTTTCGTTGTACATTTTCGTGAATGAATTGACCGAATTCGATATCTGTCATTTGTGCTGGGGTGAAAAAGAAAAAACACAAATTTTATGTTATTTTACAACAACAAAAAATATTAAAAATCATTCAAATCATCACCGCAATAGTTGTAAATCAATTTGGCCGCATTTTTTGGGTCTACGACGTATAATAACACTTCTCAAATAATCAACAAACCATTAAAGTCATAGTACTCACTTTCTTTTTTTTTTTTTCTCTCTCTCTCTCTCTTCGAAATGATCGATTATATTAAAACGAATTATTTCATAACCTCAAAAACGTAGACCAATTTAATAGTTAGTTATTTAAAATCAAATATGAGCTAAAGTATGTAGCACAAGAAAACAATTGTTGTTGTTGTGCCATTATAATCGTATAATATCGATGCATTAAAAGTGCTAGTAAAATTTTGTATAACAAAAGAAAAATAAAAGTACAATGTACATGATTATACGTTTATGATGAGCATTTAATATGATTAAAATGCTACATTCCATACGAAATTATAATATGCCCAACAACAATGAAGTTAAATTGAAGTTGCTTGAAAGCTATTTTGAATATTTGGCACGCATTCGTTACCTCTTTGACTCTGTTTGTTGGTTGACTGCTATGGTTATGCAGAGAATTAATCAACTATAATGCACATTTTGATTAGTTGGCTGCCAGAAGTTTCTATGCCTAAATATATATATAGTAAGGTGCTTCAAAACATAAGTGAAAAAGACATCGTCGGTTCATATACATGAAAATTTGCCTCATTATTTTATCATCGAAGTGTTTTCAAAGACAAAAAATATAAAAAAAAATTAGGGTTTGTTTATAAATATCCCCAATCAATAAAATGCCACATTAATACAATTTTTTTCCCTCCTTTTTACTCCTAATTGGAGCATAGGGTCTCTACAAGGCTTCTCCATCGCACACGATTCTGGGCTGTTGTTTTAGCGTCATCCCATGTGATGTTGACATCTGCTAGTTCCCACAGGGTTGACCTTCTCCAAGTGTTTTTTGGCCGTCCGCGGCTTGTGCTTCCTTGCGGGTTCCATTGCGGCGACTTTCTCGTGATGATTTCTTGGTCAATCCAGCGCCACTTCCTACGCTTAAGCTGATTCAGTATAGGATCCTCGATCGTTAGACGCCATAGTGCCTCGTTGGAAATAGTGTTAGGCCACAATATTCTACATATGATCCTCAAACACTTGTGGACGGATCAGCCTTCCGTTTCGCTTTCGTACAGTAGCGTCGATTTTACGCATGCGGACAATTTTCGCAATTTCGTGCGTCTGGAGGTTTGGGAATTTGCTGGAATACTGATTTTAGCCGGCCAAATACTGCTCTTGCTTTGCTCGACCTACAGTTAGCATCCGCTTTAGCTCCTCCGTCTGCTTTTGATCTTGTGCAACCGAGGTAGCAGAAGCTTTCGACGAAATCAATCGCAGAGCCGTCACTCATTGTGTATGGCTTGTATTGGAGTGATTGATACTCATGGCTTTGGTCTTTGCAATGTTTATCTCTAGTCCGACAATGCGTGGCAGCGCGACTAAGTTGTTCGCCTTCGCTTGCATATCGGGGAATTTGTGAGAGAGGAGACAATTGTCACATTCACACAATACGAGAATTTTTTAAGGGATTTGGACCTACTAAATTTTATATTTTGAGCCCACCTTAATATACATTCATATATGGCGTAGCATTATATTGTTTTCTTATCGTTTTCAATTTCTATTATGGACACTATATGTAGCTACTGCTAATTGAGCAACAGCTATATATGTTGAGCAAGTGCCAAATGCCCTTTTGGCCAAACAAACAAATTCATTCAAGCCAGAAAGAAGTAAAAGAGAAATTATTGCATTTAGCACGTTCAAAGTTATGAACGAAAAGAGAAGCAAAGGCTAAAAAAAATATATAGAAAAATAAAGATGCCAGTATGTATGTATGTATTGTACATATGGACCTGCCAAAAAATATGCGATATTTTCAGAATATTATTTTTATTTCACATTGCTGAAAAATTTTTCTTCAAATTTATTACCAAATAAAGTTGAGTTTTATAAAGAAAAAAATATATTGAAAAAGTTTTTTTATGATTCAAAAAATTTTTATTAAAAAAAAAATGGTTAGGTTTGATAGATCAATTCTAAAACATTGTTTATGAATTCTAAGCACAAGTTGGTCAAAGGGTAGGCGATGTAAGTGCATACGGTGATTTGTATTCGTATACGAACTATTGAAATTAAATTTGTTTTATACAATTTCAAATTTTTTGAAAAATAAATACGTATTCATTTCTTTCACAATTAATATTCCATACACATCACTCAATTGGATATTATTGGCGGTAGGTAATTGTTCGAGTGTCACGCGTTTAAACTTTCATTTTAGCATTTTATTGTTTTATTTTGTTGTTGTTGTTGTTGTTGTTGGTTTGCTTTATTTGTTTATTTTCACTATTTAATTAGGTATTTCTTTTTTGTTTAAATTTATGCATATAGAAACATTTTTTGAATACTTCGTTGCTTAAAAACGGAAATTTCTATTACAAAAAAAGAGATTATATATATGGAAGCTAAGTTCTGAATTAAAAATATTTTCGAGAAGAATCATTTTGGTCAAAGAATGTTTGCCAAAAATTTATTTAGGCAATTAATTATATTTTCTTTAACGAAATTTCTCTTTTTACACGAAATAAATATATTGCCAAAAATTTTTTAAATATGTCGATTAGATGTAAGTTTTAAAAATTAATCATTTACGTCAATTAGATCAATTGTAACATCGAAACTCATATTGTTATATATATTACTCCATTAATTCCAAGAAATTAATTAAAAGAGTTGAAAAAAAGGCTTTACGTTCATCTATTCCTTCTTCAAATATAATCCAAGTAAGCTCGATCATAGTTTCTTAGTTCCACAGTAGATTCATTTTAACCTCATTTAAATTTAACAAGCACAAGATGATTAGATGAGAAGATCTGTGAAATTTAAAATTTGAGTTTTAAGAAACACAAACATTCGAGTATGGAAATACAAACATACCTCACTATACGGCCACTATTTAAAGGCATGTGACATATCTACGCCATATAGCGAGGTATGACTGCATTTTATTTGGCAACTGCTTTAAAATTTTCATTGTGAAAAAACCGATCAACATTTACGAGAGTCAAATCATGTAATATAACGAAGTAAATGAAAGTTTTAGTTAAATCTATGGCAATACCAATAGATCGAGGTCTCATCTATGTGATATGATTTCTTTCACAACTCTAAGTATTATAATAATTATACACGTACGTGTCATACGCATAGCATTGTGATGGGATTTTATTTTCATCATGAATTTTCCAACATCATTTAATAACAATTAAGTTAACTTTTGCCGCAACGATATTTTTTTTTTCCTAAGACTTTCTCGTACATTTGATTTTTTTAAATTGACTACAAACGACCGACTACCTACTAATGTCGATTGAGATGTAAACATGTAAATGCTTGTAAGTCAAAGACATACGTGACCTTAATTTTCCACAAACTCATTATTGACTAAGAAACAGTACCTACATACGAGTATGTACATATGTACATAACTAAATAAGTAACTAACTAACTACTAATAATCATAATAAGCAACAAGTGCAATTGCCAACAGTTGATGACTATGGAGAAGAGGTCACTAATTCATATTAGTGTGTAGTTCATGTGAAGAAACTAAAACTCATTCATTCAGTGCACACAGTCACTAAATTACTCATATGTGTGTGTGTGTGTGTGAGTGTGTACATTTCTATGCAAAATTGACTACTATCTGAATATCTGAATAACTAACTAAAAGACGAAAAAATAACCATGAAATAAATTAACACAATAATCACATACGCTCATCTGCATAGACTGCGGCATTTACTGCCATTTGTTGCTTATTAGATAAATGAGCCGTGTAAAATATTTATGGTAAAATTTTTTTTTTAGAAACTAAATATATTGTATATATATGCTGTTAAATGACAATTTATAAATATGTATATGCAATATGTATCTCAACATGATAAAAGAAAATGAAAACAACATCGCAACAGCAACATTTTTGTGGTATTCATTTACATATACTCGTACATATGGATTGATATTATTGCACATATAACATTTCATACTCGTAACTTTAGAAAAAATAAACATATGAATGGAATGTGTTAATTGTTCTTTTATGTGGCGGCTATTGTCGCTGCTGTTTATATGTAAAAATTGCTCCAATGCTCTTTTGTTTTTGAGCATTCAAACTTCATTATTCGACTTTCAACACTAATGCGACTAATATTGATGTTGATATGCTATGGTAGTTTATCATATTACATTCGTTGCGTTCATCTAATGAATTGGTCATTTATGCGAGATTTTTTTTTTTTTTTTTTAAATATTTTTTATGGGTTTATGTGCAATTTTTATTGTTGTTTTTCATGTATTATATCAGTTGTCCATATATACAACTTTTTTCTGGTATATTGCACATGTAAATTAAGGTGGCTTTAGAAAAATTGCCACTTTACCCATTGATGATCAATAAGATATACTCAACATCTCCGTGGTAGCATGTTAAGCATCTTTTTATAATCTGATTAAGATTGAAACCACAGGATTGTTAAATCTAGCCCTTGTAAATACATACTAATATACACTCATATAAATTACAATTCATATGAAATATGAAAACAGCACTAAAGTGCTATATATAGGACGATATATTCAATATTTTAATCGAATTGTTTAATCGAACAAAATGATTAAATAAAACTCTGATTAATCAATTTTGCATTGGGATCTTCAAAATATGTATAAACTAACATTTCATTTTATGTGGATTTCGCAACATCTTCTCTGCAACATTTGCATTCGCGACATGATGCGGGATAATGTTTACATAGGCAAAACTGCTTCAATGTCTTCTTTTTCTATGCAATTTGGGTAATTATACTAAAACATAGACCATAGTTTGCAAATACACGTTGATGTGGACGAGATTTCATCAGTTAATTATTTTATATTTTTATATTTTTATTCATCTCTGCTTAAAATTAAGCTTTTTTCCTCACATTTGAATTCATTGAGTGGCTCATTATTCAATAAATGAATAACTACAGGAAATATATTCTTTGATAGATGATCGTTTTTTTTTTCTCTTTAAGATACTTACCTACATTTTTAATAAAACGAATTATTATTTTTCTTATTTTTGTATTTTTTTTTTTTTTGTATTTTGTTTGTGTGTATGAGCATTTCTCATTTCTCTTTTCATAAAGAGTTGACATTTCTATGTCAGAGATTTTATGTATACACATGTATATGTATGCCAGACTTTTGTGTATATCTGTAGGTATGTTATGAGTTATTTGGTGTGGCAGGTGATTAAAAGCAATGTTGAGTGTGCGCTGTCATCGTTGTTGTTGTTGCTTCAAAGGTTAATTGAGAAATTGTAAAATGTTAAAATCGCAAGTTTTCTATATCTATATACTTAAGTGTATGTTTAAATATAAAAATGGCTAATTACTTATGTTCATGTTATTGTTTAATTGGCATACCACTCATGAACAATCATATATAATATATGTTAAGTAGGCGTATCCTTAACATGTGAATATGATATATGAATAGGTAGGTTGCTAAATATTTGTACAAATATTTAGAATTATTGAAATGCGAAATGTGAATATAATCGAAAACAGACAACTTCAAACACTCAAATCACTAAGAAAACCCTCTGGTGTGCCTCTGGATGCATGTCTGATAGATACATGGTAATCTTTCGTAATTTTAAAGCAATTTTTAAACTCAGTAGATGCAAATGTATTTATAAATGCATGTATAACTTCAAAAATAGCTACAAACGAAGGAATATCACATGTACCTCCCATAGAAAAATATGCTTCCAAATGAGAGTTTTCATATTTTTCACGTGAAAATACAGAGATATGGCGCTGAAACTCTCTGTATTCGAATATATTTACTAATACATTGATTATTGTAAATATAAGTGCAAACGGATGAAAATCAGACCTACCTGCCATACAAAAATATGCTTCCGAATGACTAATTTCATATTTTACACATGAAAATAAAAAAATGTGAAGCTGATATACAATTATTTCTTTCAGCGATAACATATGTTTGAAAATGGGCATTATCGTACAAAAACCACGTCTATCTGCCATACAAAAATATATTTTTGCGGGCGTTCGGTATTAGTGAATTAGAAGAAAAAAAATTTTTTTTTTCTAATTCGTAGTCAAATATTTTTTTAAGATACACGACCGATTAAAATATATTAAATAAAAAAATTAAAAATCAAGTCTTGCTAACTCGTGATAATTTTGGCGCATATGCGCTGAATAGAAAATCATTGTTTATGTTTTTTTTTTTTTTTTGTTTTATAAATATTTATTTACCAACAATATCATATGTAGGTATATCAATATTTTTATTTTGATCACAAATACCATATATGTATGTGTAATAAATATTGTATTTATTTTCTCTTCATCACCATAAACATATAACAAGAAAGTACTTTTACTTTCAAATCGATGTCAATATGTTCACGTTTACGACAATTCATGAAGTATTTGTACCTATATATATCGTATATAAATATTATACTCCCATTTGGATATGCTCAGATGTTTATATATATATGGGTTTATATTATATTCGTAGATATTTTATCAATGCTCCTATGTATGCTTTTTTTTTTTATTAGTCAATATTATAATAACAACAGAATAGCGTAAAATAGCAGCTGCAACATTTGGTTACTAAACTTCCATGTTGCAAAAATGTATACACACACACAATACGAGTATATGCACATGCATACAAAGTGTACTAATACCATAGATAGTCGCACGAGTTGTCATCATCAACAGCATCAGCATCGTTTACAATTGAACTGCATTCAACATACTCTTTTGTACGCTCTTGTACGTAAGGAATATCGATAAAGTCAATGAATTTTAAGGCCAAAGACATTTGCGTCTGAACTTAAAGAAAGTTTTCAAAGTTAAAAACGTGATTTAACAAATACAAACCGGCATAGTCCTACCTTTGAAATCAAATAGACAAATGTTTCGAGACAACAGATGCTAAATGATGTTTCGTGCAATAATCACACATATACGAGTATGTATCTAGTTAGTTGGGTTGTACGTAGTACTTACATACGAGTAGTTCATATACCCGTTCATATAACTCTATGACTAAAATGATAAATGTTGTGGTTGGTGAAAAATATTAAAAAAAAAAAAAAGAAATAATTTATTTGGCATTTTCATCCACCAATTTTTTGTAATATTTTTTTTTGTTTGTTTTTTTTTTTTTGGCAATTTTCTATTTACTCAGATGTGAACTTTCAAGTTCGACTACAAGACTACAACAAACATATTATTGTCTTTTCAATTTGCGCTGCTGAAATTGTTGTATCCTTGAGCATCATTTAAATTGAATTATTTTTTTTTTGTGTGGTAAACATTTGCTTTCTACGTTTTGTAGTTGCAGACATTTGGTTTTATAACATTTATCAATGCTGATAATTTGCTTGCGCATTTGCTATTGTTTGATTCTTTAAATTTATCTTGTGAAATATTTCAAAATAAATATTGAACAAATAAACTTGAAAAATTACATATATGAAATTTGAAAGTATTATTAACCAAATAAATGAGGTACTCCAAAGGTGCTGGCAAAAACCAAGCTTCCTGTCAATGGTCGAACGACGACTCCTCGAACTTAGCAATATTTTTTATAAAAGAAAAAATTATTTGTCTTTTATTCAAATCTAAATGCCACCATTTTATTGAAATTTTTTTCAATATTCAAAATTTGATTTACCCTTCTGTATACATTGTAGGACATTGCTTTCCTGTAAATTCATATTGGAGTACTTTCTTTGAATCTTAAATTTACCGCCTTTTTTCTCTTTATTCTTGTTTAATACGTACGGTCGTTTAATTCACCACGCTAGGCGCAATTTATGGATAACTTTGTCTTCAGCAGTGGCGTAGCAAGGGGCAAGGGGGATGAGATGAAAAAGATGTATAAGAAGAAAAGCTTAACGAACGATTTTTAAATATCTATATATTATTATTTTTCTTTTTAAACAAATCCATCAGCCAAGGGAGGATCTATCCCACATGATATCCCCTTACACCCATGACTACGCCACTGGTCTAGAGCCACACTTTATATGGGCATCAATTACACAAATCCCCGGTAAATTATTTTCCCTTCTGTGCTAATATTATTATGCTTTTCTAGCATTTTTTCTTCCCTAAAATGATTCAAAATTGAATACAATATTTATCGGCCAAATCGTTTAAAAATTTGACCCATCTTAATCTACACACAATTGTTGTACTCTTTCGAATATTATGCAGGCAGACCAATGCATGTTCTCGTGCAACATTCATCATCCATATACTTACACGTATTGTCATCAGTAAGTAGCATATCAATAATAAGACTTATAAACATGTATATGAGTTTTTTTTTTGTTGCCGCTACTGCTGATATCGTCATGTATATGAAACATTTTTTTTTTCTGTTTTTCTTAAAAAACAAGTGAAAGTAAACACAATGCACAGACGATTGTCATTGTTTTATGTTTCATACACATGTATACATACATATGAGTGTTGCTTATAACAAACGAGTAATCGTACATTTTGTTGACATACTCATCTCTCAAACTTACATACATGTTGCTTTCATTTACATTTAAAAGGTACTCATACATATTTACTAAATACTATTTACTATTAGTTCAAGTAAATTTTTCACAACATTTATTTTCAATGATATGATGAAAACTGAAACAATTTTTCCCCTTTTGTTACATTTTTTGAAATTGTTGCTTAGTGTTTTGTTTTGTTTTTCCAATCATCATCTTTGTTTTGTGTTGTGTTCTTCTTTCAACACATTTTTTGATGCAATCCTCATGTAGAGGTGGTAATATTTTTATATATTTTAAATAGTACGACTCATACTACATATATGTTGACGTTTTCATTTAACTCTCTGATTGTTCCCATAATTGGTATGTAATAATATGTATATATACTTTTTCACTTTTGTTTTCTATTTGCTTGTGAATGTATTTTGCAAAAAAAAAAAAATATTTATGTTTAGTTCAACAAGTTGCTAATTGTTTGCATCATTGTTGTTATTTGTTGATTTATATAGGAATATGTACCATAATGTAGCAACATTTTTTTGTATTGTTGTATTTTGTCACATTAGCTGAATATGTATGTTTGCATTGGATACTAAATAACACATTAGTCTTGCCAAATACATATTACTATCGCATGCTCCAGTCAGCAATGACACACGGTATAGTAGTGTTGCTGAAGTTCTTTGTAGATCTTCTGCAAAGCTAAAATCCACTACATCATCCTATGCAGCAGATCCCTTGTGGATTACAGTCCAACGACTTGTGACTATATCTTTTGCTAGTATGTCGATCCAATATGTGTTTCTTATGGTGTTTTTATTGTCTCCAAATGTGTGGTTCTGTTCTGTTTATCAACAACAGACTTCCTCTCCTATACCTTGTATTATAATATTTACACATTGATCGATCTCTTTCAACAGCTGAAATGACAATAAATTCCAAATTATTTTTGTTTTCTCGGAATATGAATATTATTCATCTATTTGCTTCGCGTACATGCTCGCGAGTACATAAACAACATTTCATATTTTCGCTTTCCGGCATTACATCGAAAAGCGGCAAAACAACAAAATATCACTGGTTTAAATGCTACGTACATAAATATGTACATATATTCGATGGAAGCAGGTATAAGTTTTATCAACAAAAACAATATTGATCATCTAAAAACGTTTGGTCGACCACTTGTACCTACTCGTAACTGTTATTATCATCAAGATCATCATCATTATGAAACGTCGTCACATCGTTGCTTCTCGATCGAATTGATGATGATTACACACACACATACTCTTTCACACAGATCAAGCACCATTTCGTACCAAATATTGTGGTATACAAACAAAAATGGTAGAAACTACTTGAAAAAAAAAAAAACCCAAAAACAAAAACAAAAAGCTGAATGACTCAAAAGAAAGTGAAATTTCAAAATTTTACAATTTTAGTATGCATTGCGTGTATGTACGCATGTATCTGTATGATTTTACTATATACATGTATACGAGTACAAGTATATAAACATCGCCCTAGGCATAGCAACACAATACGCATTGAGTATGCATGCATGTTAGTCCAGTGTGTGTATGCATTTTGTGAACATACGACGATATTGTATATGAGTATGGGATTATGTTTGATAAGTTGTCAATGAAATGCCGCTATTGTTGTTGTTGTTGTTGTTATCGCTGTATACATTATTAAATGAATTTAGCCCAAAAATGAAAACGAATTTGGTATTGGAGGTTTTTCTTCTTCATCTTCTTTGGTAGCATCGGCCGTATCGGCTTGTTAGTAAAGTTGTTATTGTTGTTGTAGTTGTTGTTGTCGACCAACTCAGCAACTCTCTTTGTAACCGCATAAAATTACTTAAATGTATTTATCAATAAACGGAAGAAGATGCCGCCGGCACCGTCTCATCTTGTCCAGCAACAGAAAACAGATACAATGAAAATAGTTGTTGATTTTTAAAAAATAAAAAAAAAAACAACCGTTTTCTTATTTCAATATAACCAAGCGAGAGTTTAACTTTGTTGCTGTGTACTTTCTTGGTTGATAACATAAAACACCCGCAAAGTATATATATGGCCATGTAAAATAAAATGAAATAAAAAAGAGGAGTGCGGGGAGGGAGGAGAGAAAAATCACAGTAAATAAAAATCGAAAGTGAAAGGTGAGAAATAAATGAATCTATACACGTTCATATCTCTACGACTACATCTTGTGTACTCATCATACACTGCCCAATACAAACATTTAAATATTATCTGTCTTTTTTTTTTCTTTCATTTTTTTGGCAACATAAAAAAATACCAACTTTTTAGTTTTTATTTTTTTATTTTTTATTATTATTATATTGTATTTACTATTAGTCACAAATTAGCTGGTAATATGTAATATAGGTATGAGTAAATTGTGAATCTGTAAATAAATTGGCAAACAGAAATAAAAATGTCACATACATTCATTTAAATACTTAATATTCATAGACAATGATTCACAATCGATAAAAGTTTTCTTATGTTGATGTGGCAATTGATATGAATTGTCTCACAAAATCGCACAATCCACAGAACCCAGAGTAAAAATTATTGCAAACTTACCCACTACTTTGGTTTATTAATGAAAGTAACTTCGGTTTTTCATAAATTAGGCTCCCACCGTTCACAGGGTGCTCTCAGAGGAGTGCATTATATGACTGCACCTGATTAATTTTTCCTACTCGACATTTTTTCTTAACATGGTTACCAGAGTGTTTTTAGAGAAGTACATTATATGACTGCACCCTATTAATTTTTACTACTCAACCATTTTTCTTAACATGGTTACCCCCTAGCTTCATGCTTTTTAGAAAATCGCTACAAAATGCATTTAAAAATATCTCAAAATAGACAAAAACCCCCAAAAGCTGTTCAAAAATACCCTACAAAACATAGAAATGTACAATTGACCCCAATTGATTTTTTCTCAACAACATTTCCTCCAAACGTATTTGCCCTCTATCCCTTAGGGTAGTTCTCGTACAAAATTTATGTTTTTGTAGTATTGAAAAAATTGATTGAATTTGAAATTGTGTATTAAAATTTCTCAAAAACTAAAAAATTATAAATTTATACAAATTCTCATGCTAAAATATTGATATTGAGCTAAGAGTATTAGCGAAAAAAAATTGTTTTTTTTTTCAGGGAAAAGTTTCAGTCACATCTATGTTTGACTATATTTAAATTGATTTCAGCACCAATTAATTTCTATTCCTAACAATAACACCCTGTATATATGGACTGTATATATGAAGAATTTTTTTGTTGATTTGCTGATATTTTGGAAGTACAATTTAATTATCTTACATTAAGCAACTATTCAACAAAGCATAGTAGCCAAAAGTATGCAAAGAGCTATATAAAAAACCATGGGAACCATTTCATATATTTTATAAGTAAAAATAAATATTTTTATAGAGGAGCAACAACAACTTATAAGCAAATTCAGCAAGAAAATTTCACACATTAACAACACACCTAAATTTTATTATTTTTTATTTTTTTATTCTACTCCTACTTATTGTTATTATTAATGATAGCATTTATAATAGGTAATGTTGATTTCTAAAAAGAAAGATATAGGAGGCGTAAATAAAAAAACTCTTTACGAAAATGAAACAAAACAAAACAAAAGAAAACAATGATACTCTATGAAATCACTTGAATGTGCTCCTTCAATCATTGTATCATATCAATAAAAGCTACACATACACATATGCACATGTAAAGAAATCAAAAGTCATAAAACATCAAAACCAAATTGATTTCAAGTACGGAAACCTGTTAAATTTCGCATGAACTCTGTATTAAATAATTGTTCATGTACGAGTGCTACATATCATCAGCCAAAATAAAGTATTATATTATGCTTATGCCAATGAAAGCTACAAATATTCATACATACAGTGAGTGTACAAAAAGGTAGCACACCCAAAAAAAAAAACTTGTTAGGAATTTCAGGTGAAATTGTATACTACTTGTTTTTAGTTTCTTCTTCTTCTTCTTTTTTTTTTTGCCTTCCTACTTTTCATACATGCATTATTTCATTTAAATATCTTTCTTTTTCTGGTTATGCGTATTATAAGCATTGCTGATATGATTATATGTTCATATCAAAGTATCAAGTATACAAGTGCACCAGCATAAATGTAGTAAAATGCTATACAATATTATTTAATTTTGTTGTTGTTGTTGGTTTCATTTAAAAATCTGGCATAACATGTTATCAATTAATTTGCATGTATATATCTCTTTATATATACGCTCATTATAAAAAGGGAAAAAAATTTAGAATTTTCATTTGAATGTATTTCTTTTACTATAAAATATATACATATATAATGCTATTATTTCGTTTGATTAATTTTTAATAAGCATTTCATCGAAAGAAGACAATCAAATTGCATTTACTACTTTTCTCAATAAGAAATTCAATGAAAATGTTTGTAGCATTTAATAATAAAAATTTAAAAGAAAGCGAAATTATTGAATGATTTTTACCGGTGGCAAAAAAAAACATATTTATGATGAAAACAACCTTAAGGGGCATTCCACTGAAAATAATCGTAAATAAATGATAAAAAATAAAAAATGTAGAAAATATAAATATTTTTTTTTTTTAATAGACGCCTATTTTAATATTATTTGAACATTAAAAATTGATAATCAATTTTTCTCTGCCTCATATAAGATCTTCAAAATATTTTTCACATATTTCTTTTATATATCTTTTTTATTGCAAAACTTGTATTATATTAAAATAAAAAATATTTAATTAACTTGGCGAACAACACAGTGTATGTTGTAAGTTAACTCTAACAAAGAAACACTGCATAGCAAGAATTTCAAATTATTTAAACTGCAAATTCTGTATTTAGGGTCTAAAATTCATTTTTTCAGAGGACTTTGGTCAGCAACATGCATCGGAAGCATAAATTTATATGGGAGGTAGGCGTGATTTTTATCCGATTCAGCCCATTTTTAAATATCTCTAGTAATTAGCAATTATAATCGTAAATATCGTAAATTTCAGTTTAATATCTTTACATTTTCGCACGATAGGTGTGAAAAAACTCATTCTACAACATATTTTTATATGAGAGGTATGTGTGGTTTTCATTCAATTAAGCCCATTTTCCGAAATATATAAATTTTATGATCAAATTAACTTTGTATACCAACTTTTAGTTTGACAGCTTTATATTGTCGTGCGTAAATTGTAAAATCATATATTCAGCAACATATTTTTGTATGAGAAGTATATGTAGTTTTTATCCGATTTCAATTATTTTCTAGTATAAATATTTTGTCATCAAATTAACTGTACATACCAAGTTTCAGCTTGATAGGTTAATATTTTCGTGTATAAAGTTTGAAAAATCACATTTAACAACACACCTTTGTATGGGGAGTAGGTGTGATTCTCATCCAATTGCGCTCATTTTTTAATATATATATTCTGTGATATAAAAAACTGTACGTACCACATTTTAGTTCGATAACTTAGTATTTTCGAGTATAAAGTCACATTATTTTATATTTTAGACGTAAGTAGTTTTCATTGGATACAACTATTTTCTATTATATCTATTTGCTCATCAGGCAATCTTTATGTCCCAAAGTTTTATTTTGATGACTTTTTATGTAAAATATCAAAAATACCAATCAACAACATACTTTTGTTTGGGAGGTAAATGCGGTTTTTATCAATTTTCACTGTGAAGTAGTGTTATTATTTTCACCGATGTATAGACTTGCTTATTTAATTTATTATACACCGCAAAATATTGCAGTGCTCTTAACATTGAAGAATAAAATCGATTGCAAGACCGTACTATACACGTGTTTTTGTCAAATCTTGCAAGAAATTTGAAAATTTTAAAAATAGCAATAAACTAATAAATTGAAATTTTTGTGTGAAAAAAAAAATGATTAATAATACCTTTCAGTAATATAAAATTCATCATAACCTTCACCAATAAGTGAAACTAAAAATAGAAATATAAAAATATATGAAAGACTTAAGAAACAAACTCGTTTTGATAAATCTCTTCTAATGTACTAAATAGCAAATACACAAACCAAATACGATATTTAATCCTGAGACAAAACAGCAGGGGTTGTATTATATTTTCTTGCAGATATTTTTAATTTATTTTGTATAAAATAATGAAATCATGAAATTTATTTACTAATAAATTGTCTTCACTCATTCTCTAGCTCAGTCTCAATCTCTTGCTCTTACTCTTTCACATTCACTTGCCAGTGTATAATCAAATGTAATCACATATGTACATATGATACATGATGTATGAAATATTTGTATATAAAGACTCATTCATATGATGTGTGAGTAATTTTTACAAGTGAAAGTTCTATATACTGTATGTACATATATATCTCTATATATATTTGTATGAAAGTATATAGGTTCATACATTTTTGTACGTATTCATTGGTATGCACTTCTTTGTCATACCAATTTTCTACTTCTTCTTCTTTTTGGTCAACTTTTTCATTGGTTGTTTTATTAAATATACGTACGATATGCGTTGACAATTTGCCACTTGTTAATTGTACTCTTACTCTTGTCATCCACTTTGTGCTTTTATTATTTTTGATTATTACAATTTCTTTCGTTTTTTTCTTTTTTTTAATTTTATTTAATTTAATTTTTAACCAAACTTACATTTGATTAGACTTGACTGCTTCCAAATAAATATATAAGCAGTTTATATTTTATATACATACACATACTCACATAAATACATATGATATATGAAACTATGTGTGGGTATAAAATATTATATGCACGCAATTTTTTGTTGACAAACTGTGGCGAGCTTCTTAATTTTCTTTTAAATTTTTGTTTTGTGGAAAATACATATGAAGAAGTAAAAAAAAAAAAAGAAAACTTAAAAAAGTTTCAGAAATTTTTTTACTTCTTTTATATATACTTGTACATACGTACATATGTACATATTCATAATTTTATTCGTTTACTATATTTAGAAAAGTAAAAGTTTTGTGACACTTTTGCTTCTTGTAAAGTTTAACGTATGTGGTTAATTTATGAGTGAGTTTAATTGAAAATTTATGTAAGTTGCTGCTTTTATAGTTTAACATAAAAACACTTTATGATGCATAAATATGAATATGAATGGTCTCTGCAATATGTCATTGACTTAGATATTTTTAGGTACAATTTATAATTTCCAATTAGATGAAAAATTATGCTAGAAAATGGTAATGATTCTATAGAAGCAACGATTATTTATGAAAGGTCTGATATCAATGATATCATGATATTTATTCATGATGTAACAGGTTAAAATTGAACCTGTTACTACCTTTTTACGTACCTGCCCACG
Organism: Megamerina dolium; assembly: GCA_963854835.1. Taxonomy (NCBI): domain Eukaryota; kingdom Metazoa; phylum Arthropoda; class Insecta; order Diptera; family Megamerinidae; genus Megamerina; species Megamerina dolium. Next base: position 69,359,808 of record OY978527.1, read on the forward strand.
AACACTCCATTCATTAAAAATCCAACATACCAACAATATACAAATCATATCAAATATGTGTATTATAGAAAAATTAATTTGATTCTACTTCTTCTCCTTATTGTCGTCATACAATAATATCAGAAGGTGTATACACAAATACACATACTCGTGTAGTCAGTCGCTATGACGACAGAGACAGAGAAGAAACAATTAAATGAATTTTCACTCAACGTCATATGCAGCGTTGCATAATTCCCAGATGCTTTATACATAGATATGTACTAAAGGTGCATGCCACTTGCCAACTGGAAAGCATGGAAAACCAATCGACGCTTGTTCGAGTAAGTCGTAACCCAACATACTGTTTACCATGATCTTGCTGAATTTTTGAATCGGCCCGTTCGAGTAGTTTTGCTACCCCAACTAGTACTCTTATAGTCGCGCTGACATTAATGCGCTCGGCGGCTATAAGTAGTTCTTGCTTCAAGCGAGACTTTCAGTATTTGACCACTCACTTAAAGTAGTCTCCTGCGAGCTCTCAGCTCTGCCCGGGGTCATTTTGACCAACCGCATATACCAGGAGCAACCATCTGCCACTCTGTTGGTTGTTCCTATGTATTGCTACAAAAGGTCTCCCTCTTCTGGGTGTGAGGCCAGGTTGCTGGATACAGGAGACTCCTGTGTCAGGCTACCCTACACAACTATCAGTCGCTTGGAGACTTCTGCAAAGACAGATCACCCGACGACAATTCTATAAATCTTCATTATATAAGTAAGGTTAGCTAGGGTTAGGTATTCCATTAAGACATAGAGTAAGAGATTGAAATTGTATTCTTGAAAATTGTAAGAAAAAAAAGCAAGAAAAATAAAAACGAAGAAAAATAAAACAAAGTAGTAGTAGTTCCATCAGTACCGAGCCCAACACTCCTCCTACAACAATAATTTTTTACGCTGCCCTCTTGTTTGACCCTGGCTGAGTGAGTAATACCTCAGCTGGGAAACAAAAGTGCACGCGTTACAATAAAAAAAACTTTATGCTTGGTTCTATCTCTAACATAATTTTTTCTAACACATTTTCGAGCACAAATCGCAAAAGCATGTTGAACATATGTTGAAATTCGGTAGAAATTTTATTGTACTTGATAAAATTCAGATTAACTTAAATTCTGCCCTACTTACATCACCAAAAAAATTCTTTAAATATTTTGTTTTTCTTAAAAAAAAAAGTGTTTAAGTCGTAAACAATCAAAATCACCATTAAATTCACCATATTCATATGGGCGGAGGAGCACATAATGAATGAATGAATGAACGAGCGGTGGCAAACCTGTACTAATTCACACGAAACTTAATGCTTGAATTGTATTTTCAACAATTATCTACACAATCAAAGCATTAATAAATATGTCAGCGATTCCGCTAGAATGCATAGTTGCACAAAATAATAGCAGCACCACTTAATAGCAAAAATATACATACACGTGTCGTCCCAATGCACTTGTACTTGTGTTAACGGCAAATTGAACTGAAATTGTTAACATTTCAATTTAGCAAAGCATGGTTGAAGGAGTTGAACTGTTGTTGTTCAACTTTTGGCAACAGTTTTGACAAAATGCTTGGCATTCACCAAATCAAACGATTTATTATTTTCATTACATATGCATGTACTTTGTAGCTGTATTATTATTACTACTGTAGAGTGCTTTCATTGCGAATATGTGCATAGAAATATTAACAATAGCATAATACATTTGTACAAAAATAAGTACTGACGACCGTACTAGCAACCGTAGTTGAACCTGAGTGCAATCAATTATGAAGACACACACAAACAACACTAAGACGTTATTGTATATAGTGTAAGTATATGTACGTGTAGGTGGATCTATGTACTCTGGTGCTTCTTTTATTGCTATTTTCTATTACTTTATTATTATTATTGCTGTTGACAATTTTGACAAATGCACATGCAGACACATATTGCATTTAGATTGCGTTCAAATGTTCATGTGAAATTTATTTCATTTTATATTGTCAACTTGATTACTTTATTTATTATAAATTTTCGCTTGTTCTCTTATCGTATTTATTGGCAATTTTTAGAGCGTGTTGCAATTATTAATTTCTATTACGTGATTTATATTGTTCATTGATCATGGAGTTGAATGACTTTTTAATAGGAGAAAATTTGTATTAAAGAAATTAATTGTTGCTCTAACATTTTATGACAATATGAATTTGTGAAGGGTTTTAGTTCGTTTTTCGTTTATTAATGAATTAAAAAATTAGAAAATATTCGTCATTTTAGGATTAAATCCCAATCTGATTATATGCCTACTGGAGTATAATTCGAAAAGCTTTATTGCCTTTCGTAGAAATCAAGGCATTTTGTAACATCTATAAGGAAAAATGACAGATATGGGAAAAGGAAATATGTATGTTATTAATCAGAATTACAGTGTTAGTTAATTTAGTCATCCTTGTCTGCCTGTATGTCCGACTGTTCCATGACAACTGTCGTACTTCTCGAGCGATTGAGCTGAAAATAGGGATAAGCGATTATTTTCAACAACGAACGGATGTATTTGTGAATGGGTCAATTTGGATAAAAATCACAACCACCTCCCATACAAAAGTATTATTATTTTCACAGTTTTCATGCGTAAATATAAAGTTATCGAACTGAAACTCAGAGAATATGATTATAATTACTAACTAAGATACAGAAATGGAAATAAGCTGAATCGAATAAAAATCACGCCTACCTTCCATACAAATGTATGCTCTCGCAGGCATATTTGCACAATTTTTGTACGAAAATTTCAAGTTATCAAGCTGAAATTTAGTGCATAAGATTATAATTACTAACTAATACGCTTATTCGAAAATATGCTAAATCGGATAAAAATTACGCATACCTTTCATACAAATTTGTGCTTCCGTAGGTATAATTTCATATTTTTCGTACAAAAATATCAAGTTATCAAGCTGAAACTCGATATAAACAATTATAATTGCTAATTAATACACATATGTTAGAATGGAGTGAATCGTATGAAAATCACCTCTACCTACCATATAAATTTATGCTTTCGTATGTATAATTACACATTTTGCGCATGAATATACACGAAGTCATCAAGTTGAAACTCGCTAAATACGATTATATTTTGCAAATAATAGACATACTTCAAAATGGATATAATCGGATGAAAACTACACCTATCTACCATACAAATTTATATTTCTGTAAGTAGTGTTTTCGCACTTTTCGTACGAAAATATAAGGTTATCAAGCTGAAACTCAGAATCAATGATTATAATTAATAATGTATACATATATATCAAAATCATTTGAATCGGATGAAAACTACGACTATCACCTATACAAATTTATGCTCACACATTCATAATTTCACACTTTTCGTACGAAAATATCAAGTTATCAAGCTGAAACTTAGTACATTCTATTATATTTGCAAGTTGATAGACAAGTTCGAAAATAGTCACAATCGGATGAAAACTTCACCTACCTGTCATACAAAAGTTGGTGTTGGACTACACTTTTCGCACGTATATATCATACAATATAAAGCTAAATGCGTTATTCTATCAAAATTGTTTTTTTCGCACTATTGTATATTTTTTTATTTGATTTTAATTTTTGCAATACCTTCCATTTAACATTTAGGTTAAACGCATAGTAGATACCCTGTAGCCAATTTTCAATTCCAATTGAAATTTGACTAGCCTCTCTCTAAGTATGAAATGAATGGAATGTCTATTTATTTGTAAATTTGTTACTAAACCTATGCTAGGTCATTTATAATGGAAAGTCAATAACTAAATGAAGTGAGTAATGAAAACGGACATCTTCTAAAATAGACAAAAATCACTTTAAATGCTACAACAATAAATAATAAATATAAATGCACATGTTTAGTTAGATAATATAAAGCTCGACTATTTGTAAATAGATAATTCCTTCGACTGATAATTCTGCGGTCTATCATCAGATCTTTTGTCTGCAGGGTATATTTGCACATCACACAAATGTGAATGACATACTTTTGAAGAGTCACCTACGCGAAAAAATTGCCAAATAAAATAAAAGAATAAAACACAATAAACAATAATAATAAAATAAAAATTTCTAAACATGAAAATATTTCGATATAAAATGAAAAAAAAAAAAAGTAAAAGCTCACAAGTAAAAAAAAACAATATAAACGGTATAAAAATAAATCAATGCACTCATATGTACACGCCTGTGCGAGCACACTCATGCAAATAATATGTGAATTTTTTATTTTTTTTACCTTTTTTCTTCCTTTTAATGAATGAAAACAACAATAAAATGTAAGCTACTGCCATAAGTGTAAAATGTAAATAATTTTTATACGATTGATTTGCATACGAAAAAAATATGAAATTATAAAAATTTTAATTAAAACTTAAACAGAAGGTTGTGCTCATTATGCGTACCCATTTGCCAATTAATAACACTTAACGGCAAAATGAAAGTAATGTAAGACCACATTAAGACTTTGCCGATTCAATCGACTTGGTAAATCGACTTGTAAGTAGATCGTCTGACCGACCAATTGACCTTCTTACATATTCATAGAGCATGCATAAGCAACAAAAAATAGCATCAAAATTCAAAATAATTGCACATTTTTATATTGAATAGTGTTGATGTTGATGTTGTTGTTGTTGTTGTTGTTGTTGTTGTTGTTGTAATAACACTTCAAACCCATGTGTGGGATGTTTATGAGCAATTTTACAAGAATAACTGAGGCTACAACGTCTAAATATGCAATTGTGTTTGGTACGCAGGTGTTGCTAACGAATCGCATGTGTAATTAATATGTCACAAGATGTTGTCTCGTAGAAGATTGTTGTTGATATTTTGGCAGCCACTGTTATTGTTGTTGCTTTTCTATTTACATACACAGGTACTTCGCATGAGATTGATTGTGATGGTAATATTCGTAGAAGTGCTGCTCACAAAGTCACTCTAACACATGGTTGGCATTATTGGTCTGCACATATTTGGTTGGGGAAAAAGTAATGAATGTTCTTACAAAAATAGTGCGAATGAATTTTTTGTTAGTCACAGTGGCATTGAGTTGGGACAAGAGGATTAGACGAGCTTATGACAAATTCGACAAAAATTTTTAGTAATATTGTATTTGGGGAATAAATATCGGACTTGTTCATTTAACCTGCAAACTGAATTATGGTAATTTTGGGTTTGGTAAAAACTCTTGAGTACAAAATCAATATTTTTCAGTAAAAGCGCTGACAAATTTTTTGTTATTCATAGTGAATATTCTATTAGTAATTTTGGGTTGGTGAAAAACTCTCGGATAAAAAACATTTTTTTTTTTTTCCAGTAAAGGCGCTAACGAATTTTTATAGTCCAGATGGAGAAAATGTTTTGGATTCTTTTCTGTCAAATTGGTGGTCTCGTTAGTACATAACATTGTGGTAGCAAAAAAATATCATGCTCTTCCATTTGAACTGGAAGCCATTTGTGCTATTTGATGATTTTAACTTGGGGAAGAAGTATCGGACAAAATAATTTTTCATATAAAATAACAAATAGTGATATGATCCAACCTAGGGAATAAGTATCGGGCTTTTCCATTTAACCTGCACAGCATTATGCTTTATTATTGAATTTTGAGTTGATGAACAACTTTCGACGCCATTTTCCAGCAAATATTTTTTAACCAAAAATATTCTTTGCTATTTTGTTGGAACATCTTCTGTCATTTCGCTCGTAATCATTCCATTAGTGTAGAATTTCCAAATGCTTTTGTCTGAAAAATTGAACGAAGTAAGTTTTACAGCCACTTTTTGATGCCGATTTTGTCGATTATGGCAATGCATTAAAATTCGTTAATACCGATACTTTTTCCCCAAGCTAAAAATATCTACAAAATCTTATATAATATAATATGCAATTATAAATATTTGCTTAGTATTAATTGATTTCATAATTTATAATTTTTAAATAATCCCACTCTGAAACAGCACCCATAACGATCATCATCATCTACACGTTACAGTGCTACCACACTACTGCTTGTAGTAGACATGTATGGAAATTATTATTTTATATAAATTAAAAATTTGTTGTTGTTGTTGTTGTTGTTGTTAATATCAAGGAGTGTTTTCATATACATACTATTTGATTTCAATGTTGTCATCTTTTGTGCTGTGATTTTGCCTGCTTATTACTCTATGGATGCCTCGTTGGCTGGCTGGCTGCCTGCCTAGTTGGCCTTACCCATCAATGTTTGTTGTCACCATTGTTGATGTCACGCACTCTTTTCAAATTCCATTGCGTACCTACATACTTATGTACTACTTGTATGCTTGTATTCGCAAGCGTGGGTGTGTGTTTTCATATGACTGGAAAAAAATCCCGAAAATATTTTATTAACCTTTTTTTTTGTGTGCAAATTAAAATTTCATAAAGAATTTGTTGTGTAGCATTTTGCAGTTATCATTGTTATTTTGTTGTTGTATTTATTGTAAACAACAGTTAGCAAAATACGGTTACGCAATACCTACATACGACTACTCGCGTGTATATATATACAATGTAATTAGCATATTAGCAAATGTTGCAAATTTTATTGTTCATTAGCAAAAATTAGAATGCTTCGATAGTTGTCATTGATTTAAAGGGTGTTTCATAACATATGGTTGATTTAAACATTTAAGTTGATTTATGAAATTTACACTATATGCACAAGGTTTATCGCAAAATCGTTTGTTCATATAAAATATATAATTTGTAGCATTTGTTGTTAAATAGTCCTATTTTCTTTTATTAATAGTAGTTAATAAAAATTGAATGCTTGTCTTTATACTGAATATTTGTTTTTCTTATTTTTTTTTTAATAATTAAAACAATTAAAATGTACATATCATTTCTCTTTAATATATAAACAATAATACAATAATAATAATATATAAACAATACAGTATAACATATTGTAGTCAATAAATCGTTCTATGGGTTTTGCTCTAATTAAAACTAAAATTCATAAAATTATTTAATTCGCGTTTAAAATTTTTATAATTTTGTAGTAGATGCATAATTATAACAATTAAAATGTACTCATAATAAATAATGTTCGTCTTTAATATATAAACAATATACAGTATTACATATACTATTGAACTTGCCAATAAATTGTTCTATGGGTTTTGCTCTAATTAAAATTAAAATTTATAAAATTATTTTATTATTACAGATAATTATATAAATTACAAATTCTTTCTAAATAGACTGCAAACGACATAAATAATTTCTTCGCATTTCCACTTTATTATCTACACACTGTATTATCATTGAAATCCACCGACATATCGATAACAATGGTTTTATTTTGTGATAAATAAATTGCTCTTAGCTTAGGCACAAACCGGAATCGAAAAAAGTACAGAATGGAATTAAAATTTTATAATTATTAGAATTTTTTTTATATTTGCTGTATTGAACTTGGAAATATCTGCAATTGTTTTATTGAACATTATAAATAAAAAAATTATTCTGCGCAAAGTACTAAAATCAAACTCTACCGAAAGGGTGTAGTCATTAGTTGTATGAGCTGGCATTATCTTACTGCCAAGGAGGTGTGCTATTTGGAACAGAATACAATTGTGGAAGGGATGAAGGAAAAAAAAAAATGCGCTGAGACAAAGAAAGAAGACAATACTTTTCGATCGAATGATCCAGTATTAGAGAACCTATAAGAACTTGTAATATTCAATTAGTGCCATTGAGGAAAAGCCTAAAGAGACTAACAAAATGTCTTCTGTTTTTAGGCCAAAAAAAAATTCTATTCAATTTCCGATTAATGAAATTTGAACCCTAAAATTGAGAAAGAAATTAGTTTTCATTAATTTTCTTATTATTTAGCCAAAAAATCTTGCCTCTTGAAGGGTTATATGTATGGCCGACCTCTATTAATATTCTCCCCTCACTATTCACGTACTATATTCATCCCCAGTAACTCCAACTTCCATTAATTTTACCTCCCCCAAATTTTCTATTCGGACAACTTAAGGAGCTACCATAGAAAATAATAAACTAAAAAATAAATCAAAAATTAGTCACATTATGTGGTCATTGTCAAAGGTTAAATACAGTTCGATATATCTTCCTCGTTTGAGCTGTAATTTTTTTCCACGGAGCCATATTTTTATATTGTGGAATTAAAAAAAAAAATACCACAGAAAGTCATTCCCGATTAGTATGATGAGTGCAATAATCACATTCATCTAGCCCACGGTTCATGTAATTTGACCATGACAATTGTGGCTGGAGCGTTATTGTAGTGAAACAACACTTAATTCTTCAACAAATTGCGCCGACATTTTTACAATTTCTTATTGAAGCAATTCGACAATTCACTGTAATACTATCGCATGATTATTTGTCCTTTCTGTGAAAGGCAATGCGGCTGATTCCCTTCGAACCCCAAAAAGTCGCAGCCATGACCTTCCTAGCCAAAGCGACCGTCTTTGGGAAGATTCGAGGAAAATTTCCATATTCACGTTTCATCAACCATTCCTTCATGCAAAAAGTCTATGAGAATTATACGCTTTGAATCTCCTAAAAAATCGTAGCATTGAACCTTCCAGTAGATGGGATCATACAAATTCGCCTCCTTCGGTGCATATTCATCAGAAAAAAATTCATTGCATAGACTGCCGCTTGGTCTTTGTATCGAGGATTCATCAATGGTAACGATATGACGCAAAAAGTATTGCGAATTTATCTTAAAGTGATTCAAACCCTAATTCACCATAAGTAACATTCCCTTTGTTGAATTAATCATATAAAATATGGATTACATTTAGTTTACTCTGTTGCTTTGCGCACTTTAATTCGACGATCAGCAAAAACCACATTGTACTATTTTTCAACCATTTCCTTGATATAAAAATATTTGAAAATTATTCATATTTGTAAATAAAACACATTTTCATTGAAATAATTGTTGAATTTAATAATTTATTATGAGCTTTCATTATATATATATATTTTTCAATTTTTTGTCGTCATTATAAATTTCAATAGTAAAATTTCAATATAAGAAGAAGTAGGAATAAACATATACAAAAAAAAAAAAAAAAAAAAAATTTATGCAAAAATAAATAGAAAAATATACATATTTATATATTTGTATTTTGCATAAAATATAACAATATAATTATTATAATAATAACATAATTCATATACATACATATACATACAGAGTGTAAACTTATTTTTATTATGTAGTTAATATAATTAATATTAATTAATTAAATAATTAGTTTAAAGTAGATAACATAAATAAAATAAACAAAAAAAAAAAAATACAATTCCATTCAATTCACTTAACACTTTAGTAATTTAAAGCGAGTTAGTTATGTACTCGTAGTACGAGTATGTACTTGTATATGTCAAATGACAAATAAAGAAATACAAAATTGTACATATTAATATATAATAAATTGTATATTAAATATAAATTAATTATAATAAATTAACTAATTGCTTTCTTTGTTGTTGTTGTTTTTATTTTGTCTCAATAAGGTATAATTGAATTTGCTTTATATGTAAAATAATTTTTGATTTTTAAAAGCCAATTTTATTCGAAAATATTGAATTGGCATTGGATGTGTAAGAGGGGAAAAGAGAATTGAAATTCATGTGTGGATTTTATCTTATAGCATTTTTTCTTTTTCTTCAATATATATTTACTGTTTATATTAGTTTATAACTTTTTACTTTGGTATATTATATTAATTTATGTTCGTCATAATTTTAATTTCATAATTTCGATAATCATTAATTGTTCAATGCTTTGCAGCAATCTCTAGAAATTTTCAGAAATTTTCAAAACTGTTGTCTATGCGTTGTCTACTGTTTTTATATTTATTTGTATATGTGAAATTTACGAATATACGAGCGAGTAACATACATTTTTTTAATGCGTTTTTAATGAAATGCATTTGATTTGACTGGTTTCGATTGTTAAATGGTGATGCTGGTGGTGTTGTTGTTGTTGTTGTTGTTGTTGGTGTTGGTGTTAGTGTATCATATGCTAATACATTTGTATTAAATATTTTTTTACTTAATTAATAAGTATGACATCAAAATTTAACCCGTTTGCATTTGCTATTTACTATATTGAATGCGAATAAGAATTCAACTGATCGTTTTGTTATTGTTGTGGCTATGAATACGTATGATGTTGGTCTCTTGTAATCGATTGAATCGTTGTTTTTGTTGCTGTTGCTGTTGTTGTTGTTGTTGCTGGATATTGGTGCTACTTTCATTCTTATTCTTTTCATTTTGTAGTGCAAACTTCATTTTTGAAATAAAAACTTGTGCGTTGACCAAAAAAAAAAAAAAAAACATGGCTAACAATCTCTAGAAGAATGGTTACGAGTTTTTTGTTTTTTCGTTTTTATAATAACGCTCATAATAGAAAAAATCGTCAATATTATATATGTAGAATATTTAGACGAATTTTAGACATCAATAACAGTATCATTTTTCTTCATTTCCATGAGATGTGTCTGCTTGAGCTTCTCCTGCATTTGTGTGAGCATATCTTGCATGCGTCGTATCTCTTCGTCCTTTTGCAAGAGTAAACGATCCGTCTCGGTGATGGCAGCATCAAAACCATTTGTTGAACTAATCGAATCACGCTTTAATTTACCACGTTCACGCAATGCATGTTGTGATATCTGTGAGATGCATTGCGCACGGAAATTCTCATAGTGTACATCTTGTGTGGTGTCCTTTAAATCTTGCATATGTGTCGATATGAGGAATGTTCGCAATTTGATGAAATCACTATGATCGGGATCTTCAACGTCGACCACGCCCCATGGATATTGACGGCCGCGTACTTTTTTACCAGCAATCTCCAATATTGTATTGCTACCGACAACAGCAAATGGTATTGAGGCTTTCAACTCACGATCCTGTTGTTTGAAGTCGTCATCTTCATCGGAATCACATTCAGGAAATTGATACAACTGAATGTGATTATCCTCTAGATCTTGTAGTATTCGTTCTTTTAATTTGCGTACTTCAGTTTTGGTCAAACAATCCGCCTTGCCGATGACCAACACAATATTGACTTTACGATGTAATCGTCGTATTAGATCCAAATCCATTTGTCGCAAGCTGAAATATCGAATAAATTATTAGTTATTACAATTGAAATGATTTGAGACCGATGAATTAATATTTACCTATGACCCCATGGTGGTACAAAATAGAGACAACAATGTACACGATTATCCTGTATATTACGACGATTTAGACCACTCTCATCGGTGAAATACTGACGAAACTGAAATTGCAAAATATTAAAAAGAATTATTTAGATGATCTTCAAAAATTGTATATTAAATTTATATTCACCTGCTCATCTATGTAACCGGTACAGACACGCCAACTATCCTCACAATTGATGCCATCACCAAAACCGGGTGTATCGACAACAGTCAATCTCAAACGAACGCCACGCTCTTCAATATCCATTGTCTTTTTTTCAACACGCGTTGTCTTCTCAACACGCTCCTCAACATTCGGTATAACACGATTCTTATAGAGATCGCCCAAGAAGAGACTATTAATAAGTGTAGATTTACCCAAGCCAGATTCACCGACGACCATCAGTGTAAATTCGAAACCACGTTTAACTGACTTACGATGTACCTGTTCCGGTAATGTTGCAAATCCAATATAATCACGATCCTTATCAAAGGATGGTGTTTTTGCTAAAATTTACAACAACAAAATAAACAAAACAGAAACACAAATGAATGCTTATTAATTGAAAGTCAGCAATTGTGAAAGGCACATACTTAAGTGCCAATATCCTTGTGCAGAATATGTATAGAATACAAAAAAATGTAAATAATACATTTATAATATTCAATATGCATAAGTAGGTAAATATGATGACAATAACAATATGACAATGAACGATACTTAATGCGAGTTTGTATATTCTATTTACGAGTACAGCAAAAGCGTGCGCTCAATTTCATTTCAAAGGATAATGCAGCACATGCAATAAATGCAGCAACACCACACCGTTAAAAATACCTAATAAAGACATATACTTCAATGGAGAAAGTCGCATGTGCCAACCACACCCCTTTTTTTCATTTCTTTTCTTTTTGAACTTGCATTCGATAATAATAGCACAACATGTAGTAGAGGGTAATTAAGACACTGGCAAGGGGCGATGCAATCCCAGTGGAAAAGTAAGTTAAGTGTTGTAATTCATGTTTCTCTCCATTACAAAAAAAAAAGCTATTACAACAGAAAGAATGAAAATAATCATATATTTGAACTGTACCTTATTTTGTAATGTGTACGAAATGCAGCTGCATGTGCGTTAATCTGATTAAGGATAGGTTAAAAGCATTTTTCGTGCGTTAATCTGATTAAGGATAGATTAAAACCATTTTTCGATATTATACGCAAATTGAAGAGAGGTGGCATTCCTAAGGAAAGCTTACATTACCGTAGTATGCTGGCATCTGTTAAGCAGTACTATACTACAAGTATATGAAGAAGTAAAAGGGCATTTGGATGTTGCCTTCAAAGACCCTTTCCCACTTATGACAGTCGTCGTAGCTCTGTTTTTGATTAAAAGTGGCCAAGTCGCTTGGCAATCATGATAAATAAGGAAATTGTTGAAGTAGGCAAAATAACAGAGACAAAAGGGATGCATGACAAGTAAAGTTTGTATGACAAATCAAGTCTGAGAAAAGCATGGGCCCTATGGGATGCAGGATTGTTCGCGGCGGACAACAAGCGGATGCCACTGATAATGAAAAAGCAGTGTTTGGAACTCTTTCGGATTTTTTGACTCCATTTGTCACTGTTGATGAAGCCTGCGAAAATTATTATATGCCATAAATCAACAGACACTCAGGGTTATTGATTTTTTCGGGTGAAGTTTCTCAAATGAAAGCAAAGACGATACTAGTGGTCGAAGACGTCATGGCTACGATTTTTTGGAGTTCAAAGGGAATAATCCTCATAGACCTTTTGCAAAAAGGAACGGTTGTGGAAAAATGGAAACATTATTATACAACAGAAACAGAGAGAATCAAAACAATTGAATTTTTCGGGTCGCAAAAATCATTGCAGCATTTACTTTTTGTTTTGGAATTCCAAGGGAATAATCATCATCGAATTTTTAGGCGTAATACTACTGTGATTTATTGGACCAATTTGATAAAAAAAGTGACCAAGAGACAGACACATTTAGTTAAGGAAAAAGTGCTGCTTCATCACGCTCGACCTATGCCCGCGACTTCTTCTTCTTCTTCTTCTTCTTCTGTTGTTCAGCATGAAAATATGACTCAGTGCAAAAAAAAAAATACAGCCCAAACAAGGAGGTTACCGCCGAAACTCAAGCGTACTCTGCTGTGAAAATTATATTTTTCGAAATGGTTAAAGAAATGACAGAAATGTCGGAAAGAGTGTAACGATTTAAAAGGAGATTTTGTTGAAAAATAATAAGAAAATTACTAAAAACTTACAACATTATCTGTAACACGGCTTTAAATTGATTGAGCCTCTTATATTATATATTGTACGATTTAGTTGAATCATTTTTTTTTTTTTTGTATTTCAGCATGAAAATTCAGAAATTTCCTACTTGGAAGATCGCAATATAAGCAAGTGAATTTTTAATTGTTTATAAATATGCACTTAAATATGTATGTATGTATGTATGCACTTGTCGTATGAACACATGTGCTTTAGAATATCCGGAAAATACATAATTAAAGCATATCCTGCGTTAAACAACGCTTCCCTGCCGAAGTACTTAATTCTTGGAAGTACACTTATATCATTACCTAGCAACATACCTTAAGTAAGACATTTATGGATTATAAATGGCGACAATGAGCCGCATCACCTATAAACCCCTACACACATCTATATATACATAAATGCATGTATGTGCTTAATGGCATTTCTTGCGATTCTATGTATACAATTTAGGCCATCATAAAGTCATATATGCGTATGTGTGGTACCTACATGTATTTGTATGATTGTAAGAAAGTGAAAATTAAAAAAACAAGAAAAACAAAAAGAATTGAATAGAAAACATTTTCAAGGATTTCAAGGCAAACAAACTTTACATACTTATGGTATTATGTTGTATATATGAACATGCCTGAATAAACAATGATGAGTAAAACAAGGAAACAAGAAACAAAACTTACACATTTTTATTTATTTTTTTCTTCACTCAACACACTTTTACACTATGACAGATAAGAGAGAGAACACCAAGTGGGTGTTGCTATAAGTAAAACTCCTGCTGCTTCTTCTCGTATATAGTTTTGCTAACATCGACAAATGCGACATATGCAATTTGGTGAGGTAATTAATTTTTTGTTCTTATACTAAAAATTGTTAATTTTGTTCTTGTTGTTAAATCACATCAACACTATGAATAATTTATTGAATTATTCAAATATTTAATGGCACAATACATGTATGAAAATTTGTACAAAAAAAATGATTCCGAATCAAATGCGCTATATATGACGCTCCGTTAGAAGAGAGAACTTCAATGCTAACACTTTGCTTTCCACGATACAACTATTCCTGGTTTTGTACTTTCATTCTTTCAACTTACATATGGCTACATGTTATCGTATGTTATTATCCTTATGCCTACTAATACACAATTGGAATATGGCAAATGTCATGGAAATTATTAACTAGCGATATGCGAGAAGAATATATTTATTTTTGAATAGAAATAATTTTCAGATAATATTATTTTGAAAATCATATAAAAAATAAAACATTTTTTTTCATTATATAGGCACGAATTATTCATCAACAAAATTATTTGTTGCTTGTCAGTCAACCCAAAAAGCCGTTTCTAAATGCATTTATTTGTTATCATTCCAGTCACTAATGCGCATGTCACTGTCATTTCTCATGAAAATGAGACCTTATGTTATCACTCTCTGTCTCTTTATATCAACTTATTTCTCTCTCTCTCTCTCCCTCTCTCTCTCTCTCTCTATTACTACAGAGAAGTAGCTTTGGGTATAATGACATTTCTAAAGTACCATAAAGCAAATAATCCATGATTTGAGTTTGATGAAATGATAAAACCTAAAAAAGGGTCTCTGTTTTATATGAAAGTTAGACATTTTTGTTATTAGACTCTATTTTGATAAAAAAAAAATGGCTATTTTCACTTTATTAAGGGTAAAGGTCTATAGGTTGGGACACTGCGTGGAATGGGATAAACATTTTTCAATTTTTTTTATATTGAGATCTCAACTCTGTGTAACTTTAGGTAAAATTTCCAACATTATTAACACAAAAATGAATATAATATGAACAAAAAAATTTTATGATTGCCATGATTGAATTATTGTTAAACATTTTTATGTGATTTTTCGAATAAAACCTTTGAATGAATGCCAAAATTTAAATATTTCGATATTATTGGAACAATTTTTGCAATGAAATTAATAATTTTTTGTTATCCACATAAGAAAGTTTGATATTGACAGTATATCGCAACTTCTAAAGTTCTTCATATTATGACATATTTACATAATGCTTCTTTTAGCAAAAAAACTAATTATCAGAATTAATTTCGAGAAATCATAAACGGTTGTTCATAAAATTCAAGCATTTTTTTTTTCCAAGGATAAAAAGAAATATAAATTTGCCAACTTTCGAGATGACTTCCCAGGAATTGCCGATAGAATGATGAAATGTATGAGCGACTCCTATTAGTTTTTTCTCGTCAATATTTTCTCTAAACATACTTATTACCTATCTTCGCGTTTTAAACATGCTCCCATACAAAGGTAACTTCAAAAATACCTTAAAATCGAAAAATAATACCATGACTGTCGAAATAGACCTCAATCTAAGATTGCTATCGAATCATACTCTACATCATTTAAATCAACACTTAATCAATTCATATGATACATCCCAAAATAAGAGCTATCCCAAAGAATGGCTCTCTCCGCTATATAATTTACCTTCCATATTAAATCATTTGGCTCTCTACATCTCTAATAATATTGTACTCTCTTAGGACATTTTATTTCATTCATTATCTCACTATCTCTCTTTTCATCATTTCTATAGAAGCTACGCACCCTATAAAAATATGTGAACAACCAAACAATATTGAATAATTACTGCATATACTTAAAATACAATACAACACCACCATAAGAGATATATTCTAAGTATTATTTAGTATTTATAAATTTGTATCTCTCCCTTTTGTTATGTGTCAAAAGTGACACTCCGATGAGTGCGCAACCCCAATTTATCGATAACGTATGTAGTTTGTCAAACTCAAAATGACATCAAATTTCGATACAATTCAATACAGGAAATGCGAAAGGGAAATTTTTACAAAAATCGATTATTCCATGAGATGGACATTGAAAGCAAAAATTAAAATAAAAAACAACAACAAAAACCATCAAAAGGAAGTATAAATCAAAACAAAATATTCAAGAAGAAGAATTTGCATATATTGCTATATTTGACATCGAATTTATGGCATTGCAACAATACCATAACAATTGAAGAGGGTTGATTTTTATTGTATATATTATTTTTGAAGCAAATTTATATATATATTTATTTTTTTTTTTATTTATTTTGTATATTCAATATATGGGGGTGTTATTCATTTAGTCTATCATTGTTTTGGGTTTTGGAAAAAGTCTGTCATTTGTCATCGTAAGGGTTGCGCTGAATGAAGAAGGGAGCATTTTTTTTTTTTTTTTTTTTTTTGGAATAATAAATTCCCTTTAATTAAAATTGAAATTTTTCTAGTTGGACTTTTAATCAAATGTAATGTTGTGGTATTCATGAATATTGCTAATAATATGAATAAATGAATGAATTGATGGTGAATGTTGTTGCATTTGTAAAATGACAAAGCATATTAGAACTTTTTTATCATTATTCTCACAAAAAAATATGATTATATGACATTTTAGGATCTTCGATTGGGTGTACGAACATAAATTCAATTGTTAGTATCAGTTGAAGTTCAATAATCGTAGCCATAATAAGCCAATACTTATTGTTTTTTTGTTTAAAAATTTTGAATTTATTTGCTCAATAAATATTACATATATTTTACTTTTACATTTTCCTTGAAAAAACAAAAATTATTACTACATTTTACATTTTTTTCTCAGAAATAAAAATTTATTTAAAATTTTTACATTTTCTCTCGAAAAAAAAAAATTATTTCGAAATTATTTTGTTGTGAAATACTACAAAAAAATAATTTATAATATTTTGAAATAAAACTACAAAAATATTTAATATGAAAATATTATAATTTATGTAAATATTTTCCATTTGTATTCATTTAAATGATATTTCACTCTATGCACATAAATACACGTATTTGCATATTACAATATACTAAGTTTGTATATACTCGTTTGCATCATGTATACATATTACCCATATATACATTTTACACGCAACATTGACAGCTTCATTGATTTTTATTGTACCCACTCATGGCTATGTTTCTCCCCTTGATTTGCATTCTCATTGATGATTCTCACTTGCATCATAAAAATAAATCTCAACAAGCTACATGGTCATAGGGCACATATAAAAAAAATAATTCACAAAGGGAAAAAAAATAAGCATCACAAATACAGAAACAAATTAAAATATTATAAGCATACAGGGTAACAAGCATACATATGTTTAAAGGTAGAGTGATGCAGTTTTAAATGCCAATAGCAGATCATTATTATTTTTATAATTATCATTAGAAAAACTTTTACCCAAAAGTCAAGCATTGAGACCAAATGGATTGCCATTGAGGTAAATAAAAAACAGCAAGGCATCCGTTGGTGTCCCAAGTTTGATATCAGTTGTTGTTGTTTCTTCAGAAAGATCAAATTTATTAAGGGGGGAGTAAGGGATAATTTGAAATAAAAAACACTTCTTTCTCTGATTTTTTACGGAGATACAGCTTAAGTAAATTTTTTCAAACTATTTTTTTAATTATAAAGCATCATCTAGAGAATATTTAGTTAAATTTTCGTAATTGAATATTGAAAAATAAGCCGGTGACGGAGCATTTCCCAAAACGTCATTTGAAAAATACATTGTTCGGTGAAGACGATAACTCGGCGTAGAATTATCTGAAATCAAAAATGTTGTTAAATTTACTTAAATTATAAGTTAATTCTCACCCTCCCGTCGTTGTTGAGTTATCATTTTCGTTTTTCAACAGTTCGTGGCCTATTTAAGTAAAAAACGCGATTTCGCGCTAAATTTTCCGCTATTTTTTAGGTGACAAATTACCTTAATATGAAAATAGAAAAATGTAAATAACGGGAGGGGGAGGCATTTTATACCAAGAAGGATGTTTTGAGTTTGAAAAGAATCGGTGGAGTAGATTTTGCGGGATCGTGTTTACGGACTTCGAAAAATTGGTTTTCAGAAAAACACGTTTGAAGTTTTTTTTTTTCTCAAAAAGTGAGAAAAAAAATCATCGATCCCAGGTCCATAAAGTACGTTCCTGGCAACAATCTCGTTGTCTTGGAAAATGAAAAAGAAAAAAATTGATTTTCCGAATCTGCTTATCCCTTAACCCCCCCTTAAATCAGGGTTATTGAAATCCACATTGACCGATTCCATGAAGTTTAGATACCATCTTGGATAGTTCGTCTGAAATATAGATTTCACAGTTTTCAAGGGTATGAAGAACCATAGAATTCTTGAGCATGAGTCTTGACCGATGTCATGCAATTCAAAGACCATCTTGGATAGTTCGTCTGAAATATAGATTTCACTGTTTTCAAGGCGTGAGGGAATGGAGAACCATAGAATTCTTGAGCATGAGTCTTGACTGATGTCATGCAATTCAAAGACCATCTTGGATAGTTCGTCTGAAATATAGATTTCACTGTTTTCAAGGCGTGAGGGAATGGAGAACCATAGAATTCTTGAGCATGATTCTTGACCGATGCCATGCAGTTCAGATATCATCTTGGATAGATCGTCTGAAATATACATTTCACAGTTTTCAAGGCGTGAGGGAATGAAGAACCATAGAATTCTTGAGCATGATACTTGACCGATGCCATACAGTTCAGATATCATCTTGGATAGATCGTCTGAAATATAGATTTCACAGTTTTCAAGGCGTGAGGGAATGAAGAACCATAGAATTCATGAGCATGATGCTTGACCGATATCATGCAATTTAAAGACCATCTTGGATAGTTCGTCTGAAACATAAATTTCATTAAATCCGTGATGACGCAGAATATTTCGTCGCATATCGGACAAAATAATTACCAATTCTGGTAAAAGTGAAATCTCGAACAAAGAAATTAATTACTTTGAGTGGAGGTTTATAGATTTATCATAATAGAATGTAATAAAATTGGATTTTTGAATTGAACTTTGCTATTTTAATTTAAAACTCACGATTCCAAAGAAATCAACTGAAGGGGGGAGTAGTCGTACAATTTAAGAAAGAGTATCGGTCAAAATTCAATTGAGAAATGAGTCACAATGAATAAAGAGATTTTTTATTTAACAAATTTGTAATTGCAAATTTACTAAATATGGTTGGGTTTAAATTATCTACTTCAAATGTAATGCAAATATGCATTTCTTGACAATGCAACATTTTATAATTGTCACCCTGTAAGCATATGCATGTACCATATGTGGTATTAAGCAATAACAACATGAATAAAATATTATATTTACCAATACAAAACTAAATTGACTCTAAACAAATGCACAAAAAAAGCATAATCTGAAAGAAGAATATGAAAAAAATAGGCGACAGCAAAAACATCGTCGAAGAAGAAGAAGAAGAAGATGAAGAAGTTCAATATTTTTATCGTGGGTGTTCCAAAGAAAATTCAATCATTGCTTATATAGATATGAACAATTCGTCACTCTGTTATTCAGTCATGTGCTGGCTGACTTTTGTGTTTTTTTTTTCTTTTATTTTTTATATATATAATTTTTTTACTAATGTAGGAAGAAGCATCTTGAAGATATGCGTTTTTTATTCAGTAATTTCCTACTCATAATTTTTTTTTTTTTTGTCAAAGCTTACAAATTCATATATGATATGATATCATAATATTGTTTATGAAATTTATTTGTATAGAGATAGCCGTGCTTTTGTTTTTGCTGTTCTTAATTATGAATACAGGAAATATGATGTTGTTGTTGTTGCTGATTATTAAATTTTATGAGCATCTTTGAGTTCATTTTGTGCATTTTTTATTGTTCTGATTTTGATTTTGATCTGTATATGTATGTATGTGTGTATGCATTTACTTTAACCCAGATAATCTTCATTCCTTAGTAAAGATTTTACTAATCGCTAATAGAACAGAGATTTTATTTAATTTTTGAAATTATCTTATTATTTTCTCTTATTCATTTCTTTTTTTTTTATTGTTTTCAATAGCATTTTTGTGTATCACAAGCTCATTTAGGAAGTGCTTCATTCATTATTAATATTACGTTTTCTGGGGACACTTTCATTATATCCAAATGTGAGTGAATATGTATGTGAGTGAGTAGGTATTTGTGTCAGTAGACGGTTGCATATATTTATACAATAAAAACAAAACAAAAAGAAACAACAAAAACAATTTTAAAGTAATAAACAAATAGCTGAAATGTGATCAAGCTTAATTAGATTAATTCAAATGTACAAATCATCAAAATTATTTTATTAAATGGCATCAGCGAAACATTTTCGTAGTAATTTGACAATAATTACAATATAAAATCGATATGGAATTATAATAGCTTCGATAATATGGAAACTTACAAACTCTATATATAATAGCCTAGACAGACGGCAGCCTAATTCTAGATTACCGAGTTAATTTGAATTAATTCGGGCATTAACTTCAGCTAATCCGCATTAACTCTATGAGTTAATTCTCAAAATAAAAGAGGATTAGGGCAATTTGCGATGGCAACACTGCTTCTCGATCCATTTTACAAAATATTAGGTGTGTTCGCTAACAGAAAACTTTCAACAATTGTTAACAGTTTTCAACATGAAAAGCGTTGGCCAACAAATAAATCCAGCTATCAATTACGAACTGTGAATGTCAATTTACAAGTTTCTTATAGTTTTCAGTTCACGTATTTCTTGTACTTCTTGTACAGATGGCAGAAATTGATAGTGATAGTAATGTAAGTGAGCAGACCTAATAAAACAGCAATCAGCCGTTTAGTTAATCCGCAATACTGCCGTCTGTCAGGTTAATATTTTATTCGAATTAAGTGCGCCGGTATTCCGGATTAACGCCGCTGTCTGTCTAGGCTATAAAATATTTGTCCGAAATCATAATTATACCAGGGAGATGGCATAATTTAGTAAGTTACAGCTTACTAGTTTAATATTTGAGTTCACAAACACCGCAAGTAAGTATTACAAATTATACTTTTGTCTGGGAACTAGGCGTAGTTTCCATCCAATTAGGTCAATTTTCACTGACAGTCGTTTATCGAGAAAAATAATCATACTTGCCAAGTTTCAACGATTGAGCAGTGTTTAGAGTGAGCACTTGGCTAATGGCTTAATCTCACGACGCACAAAGCGTAAGTATCAATTGAAGGGTCGATAAGCGGCTCGCAGGATTGGAAAATCGGAAACCAACCCTCAGGTTCCTACGGTACCATTTGGAACACGTTGAATGGACGTGCTACCCACCTTAATGGGGATCGAGGCCTAACTAAACCTCATATGATCTAAGGGGTCTAAGCACTCTGGTTTAAATGCAACTCCACATCGAGTACTCCACGCCTTTGATGTGGAATATTCTACCCGCGTGTTCTTTGGGTTAACACAACTATCATGAAAACCTCCCCGAAGGGTCGTCCTCAACGATCAGGTTGAAGGAATTGCAACTCGATCACCCGTGGTACCAAATTTAAAGTCTTTTGGTAAGATCTCGTAGCCGAAGCTCCTACCAGTTTCAGCACCATCCGGGTCCGGACTGGTGACCGGGATAGTATAGAAGGTTGAGGTGGTTTGCATCTGATTTCGACCATCTTCAAACTCAGCCATTTAGTAATCGAGCGAGTACAGCTAGATAGCTTTGTATTTATGTGTGCCATATTCGAAAATAAATTTTTTTTATGGGAAGTAAAAGTGGTTTTCATTTGATCCCGGCTTTTCTTGAATTCAAACAATTTCTGGTAATGTGTAATGTTCACATATTCCAAGTTTTGGGGCAATAGCTTAATATTTACGTGCTCAAAGCGTTAACTATACATTCAAAAGCATATTTTTGGGGGTGTGGTGTTCATACGATTTCTCCCATTCATGATCGTATCTCTTCGTTGGTGATTTTAACCAATAGTACACATATAGTGGGTGCCGGAGCTCAGTGGTTAGTGTGTTCGACTTCTGATCTGTAGGTTGTGGTTCAATCCCCGGCTGATGCATAACAAATTTAATATCGATAAGATTTTTCTTTCGAATGGTACCCACCTGTCGGCAAGCAATTGGCAATTCTTCCGACAGTAACAACTTGCCATGAAAAAGCTTCTGAAAGAACTCTGTGACAAAGCTCAGAAAAAGTGATGTCACAAGTGTTCTGCCGTTCGGAACCGGCTAAAATAAGTACGTCCCTTCCAATACTGTCCAAATTTAAGACGCACAACAGTAATGGAAGAGAAGCTCGGCCAATGAGCCCGTTGGGGCTTTAAGTGCCACATATTTATTTATTTTTTTTTTTTACATATATTTTAAAATACTTTCTACGCCTCATTACCACTGCCGACTAGACTGCTGGGTATACACATTTTATCTTGATACATGCATGCGTACAAATGCATAGGAACATTTGTAGCTATTCACATATTGGTATATAAAATATGTTTACAAGACCAGATAGGTATGTTGCAACTTAATTTAAATGCCATGTTACCAAGTTCACAATCATATTCTTCCTGCTGTGCATTCAATTCATATATTTCACGCTTCTTTTATTCTTGTTATTGCTATTGACATCTCATTTAAGATAAAGCATAGACATGCATATGGCGCATTCACACATTTACACATTTACGTCTGTATTGTGGGTTGTATTGGCATGATTTGATTTATTTGTAAGTGATGTTCTTCGATCGACCGCATAACAAATCTAATGTATGCTGAGACAGACATCAGATGTATCATACATCGCTACCAGCTATCTCAAAGAAGTATTGAGGTAAACCAACTGGTCGACTTACATAGGGCCACCCACCCATTCATACATATCATACATACCTGCATATACCTACACATGAATTTACTCATTCACTCATCCACTCAAGCATAACAATAAAGGTGCTGAGCTTAGACATACACATATGTAGGCACATACATAAATGTGCATTCATGCTGAAGTGCTGTGTTTCGTTTCAATGCATGGCTATTGTTATTCCTTCATTCATAGATTTCTTACCACATTTTCTTTTACAAAGCACATAAACATAACGCTATTTTCTTATTATTATTATTATTATTTGTTGTTGTTGTTGTTGTTGGTATTTTTCTATTTGATGTACTTTTATGATTTATATATTATGCATGTATTATGCAAAAAAAAAAAAAAAATTGCAGTAGTATTGGCGATAAAATGCAAACAGAGTGTAAGCTGCAATAAGCAATAAGCAATAAGCATCTAGTATAGTATAAGAATCCACTTATCGTGCATTGCTCTTATTATTATTGTTGATTGTTGTTATAGCTGATGCTATTGTATTATTGTACGATATTCCTGTACTATAGGTTTATACATAGTATCGGTTGCATGTGAATAATTATGCTCATATATGAAATAGATAACCATGATTTTGACTTTCAAATCCATTGGCTAATTCATCGGGTATTTCTTCTTGGATCAAGTGGACGGTCTCGCCTCGATATGACCTCAATAGACCAAACTGTCGATAATTGATTAATTCTAATTCATGTTTTCATACTTTATGATTATTAATGCAATATATAATGCAATCGAATAGAAAGCACGTCACTTGCCCATACAAAAATGCGTTTTCGAAAGTATATTTTCAGACTTTATGCCTTCAAATATCATGTTATCGAGCTGAAACTGAGTACCTAAGATTATTTCTATAAAAAAAAATCATACAAATTTATAAATGGGGATAATTTGATGAAAATAACTACTCTCTTCCATATAAAGGTACATTTTCGAAAGTATATTTTTAGACTTAATACATTGAAATATCCAGTTATCGAGCTGAAACTCAGTACATAATTTTACTTTTACGAATAAAATCATATACTCGAAAATCTTTGCAATCGGATGAAAATTATGTCTACCTCCCATACAAACGTATGTTTTCGAAAGTATATTTTCCGATTTTATGCCTTCAAATATCATGTTATCGTGCTGAAACTGAGTACCTAAGATTATTTCTATAAAAAAAATCATACAAATTTATAAATGGGGATAATTTGATGAAAATAACTACTCTCTTCCATATAAAGGTACATTTTCGAAAGTATATTTTCAGACTTAATACATCAAAATATCCACTTATCGAGCTATAACTCAGTACATAAGTTTACTTTTACGAATAAAATCATATACTCTAAAATCTTTGCGATCGGATGAAAACCATGCCTATCTGCCATACAAAAGTATGTTTTCGAAAGTATATTTTTCGACTTTCTACATGAAAATATATAGCAATCAAGCTGAAATTTGGAAAATAAGCTAACTTCTTGAGTGGTAGTAATCTGATGAACATTTCGCCCATCTTCAAAAAAAAAGTTTATTTTCAAAAATATGGTTTTAGACTTTATGAAGACTTAAATATGAAGTTATTGGGCTAAAACTTGGGGCATATGTTTATTTTAATGAAAAAAAATCATCCGTTTGAAAATACATGCGATCATATGAAAACCACATATACTTCCAATACAAAAGTGTGTTTTTGAAAGTATGTTTTAAAGACTTTTCAGATGAAAATGTAAAGCGTTCAAGTTGCAACTCGGCATATATGATTATTTTCATAAATGAATTCATATATTCGAATATGAATGCAAAATGATGAAGATCACACCTCCTTCCCATATAAAAATACGTTCTTAAAATAATGTTTTCTTACTTTGTGCATATAAACCTAAAGTATTAGATCTGAAACCCTCAACACACGACTCTGTGATAGTATAAGCTATCTACACTTGGTTATTATTAAAATTAATTTCATTTTAATTTGTAATTTGCATATTTCCTCTCCATTTTATTCCTCTCAGAAATGTATGAATTCATGTATGTCACTGACTATGTGTCAAATATAGTATATGTTGCATTTAAAAATATAAAAATACAAAAATACAAAAATTGTGCTATAATTGTTGTCAATAAATTTACATTTTATTTATTCGAAAATTTTCAGCACATTTTCATTAGCACTTCTCTCACGATGTTATCAACAAAAGTCAACAACAACAACATACTAACTTACAATTGTCATTCTCATCATTATGATCATCAGTTTATGCGTATGTACATACGTCATAATTAATTAATTAATTATTATCTCATTTTGCACATACTCGTAAGCTCATATTCGTATCTATGTGATATGATATGACCCCATTTTTTCAATGTAAACACACACACACATACACACGTACATATATTTCAAACGATTCGCCTGTTGATGTATGTCTGTCTATTATTCTCTGTGGTTTGCTTCATACCACATTCAATTGCTTGCATGCATTTATGCCCAGACGTTTAGCTATCTTTATAATTTTCTACTAATAAGCTATTCTAACAACAACAACAACAACAACAACAACAACATTAACAACACAAATGGAAATACATATATACTTATATGTAATAGCAGCAGCAGCAGCAGGAACAGCTGTAGTTCATAAAAATGTAATTTGAAATCACACATAAGCTCGTGTTGCACGCTAATTCAATATGGGCAACTCACGCTACAGTCTACTACTTATACACACGCTTGATATGGCGTAATACGGTGTGGCAGCATATTGCGTGCCTTTACTGCCCCTAGAGCAATCTCATACATACGTACCTACTTTAAATTTGTGTAACATACAGAACGACACGAGTCCATCCATCCATTCGAGCACATCTGAAGCGGCGGTGGTGGCAAATGAAAAATACATTGTTCGCACAATCGTTCGTTTATTCGTCTACGCTTCAATTAAGATCAATTTAGATTTTATTATTACGTACAATCAACAACAACATCGACCAATGAGCTAATCAAATAAAATCAAATAAATTCGAAAAATTCCAAAAATAAACAAACAGCACACACACACACACACAAACACTCACACAAAACAAATAAAATAATGTTGAAAATGTAAAAAACAAAAATACACATTTGCGAAATTGTTGCTTGCCATCGTTGGCATGTATAATTCGATTTAAAACAATCACAGGCAGTCAGTCAGTCAGTCAGCCAGTCAGTGAGACAGTAAATTTTTGGTGCAATGATAAAACAAAGCAACGCATGATATGTTGCCAATAAAATATAATGTTGTAAATGTTTACAACATGCCTTGACTCGTCTCGTTTCGTTTCGTTTAGTTACAATATGCAATTGCAACATACTGAAAATACTACAAATAGTACGAGATGATTGCTGCAGCTGATGCTGATCAATAGTCATGCATAGAACTGAATGTTGCTTGTAGACAGATACGAACACATGGCGAGACGCAATGCATAGAAACATTTCAAATGTAGCATCACATTAACAATAGCAACAATTTCAACATACATACATGTTATGCTGCTGATAGATCACTTTGTAGATGTACTCTTCCCCATTTCCACACCTCTCTCATTGAGAATAATATTAAATGCAAATCAACACAAAACGATCATCAACGATCCATAAGTAGTGCGGGCATCAGCATACTTTTCATGCACTTTTTATGAGACTCTTTCAGTTTGAGATTGAATTCTTCTTCAATTGAATTGAATTGATTTTATTCTCGTTATTATATTGAATTCTTTTTCTTTTTCTATTTCTATTTTTTTCTCAATATTACATTTTGGCTTTAGGCTACTGATTGTTCTAGTGCTGTGCATTGGGTGCACAGATGCTGCTGCTGATGATACTTCAGTATAGCTGTTCGATACCGATTGCTTTTAATATTAGCATTTGTCGTTGCTACATCATCCATAAACATGCAGAATGTTGCAAGTTGCTCAATCAGTTCAATCTAACTACTACCTACCTAACATCTGGCTGGCACTGGTATACATAAGCGTTGAACATTGACAATTGATGTTGAAGAATTTCCATGGGAATTTCACTATGAAGTGTAAAGTGAAGAAAAACTTCTTATATATGGCATATGGCTTTAGCAGTAGAAATATCATGTGCAACATTTTAGAGAATACGTATAACGCACAAGAAAGCAGCAACAATCGACACCTTCCTATAAAAAGTTATAGAATTTGTACTTAAAAGACATTGAATTTAAGCACCTTGTTATATTTCAATGAATATTGTGGATAATGGATTTGGTGTGCTCCATTGGAATTTAAGTCAATATCAAAATACTTTTTTTTTTTTGACATTTTTAATGTGTTTTCTGAAGATGGCTCAGTTTTATACCCAGCGACAGATTTAGCAATAACTCTCTACTTGCATGCATGATAACTGCAGTAATTATAAAGCAATTTCACTGAAAATTGCTCAATAATATTATTTTCTTCAACAAATAGACGAGCTTGAAAATGAACGTGTTCAAAAGAAAACTACTACTACATCTCATAGAAAAATATGTTTTTGAATGTGTTTTTTCGCACTTTATGCACGAATGCATGAAGCTATGAAACCGAAACTTGGTGTGTAAGATCAGTCTGACCACAAAACTGATATATTAGAAAATGGTCGTAATGGAATGAAAATCACGCGCAGCTCCCATACAGATGTATGTTCTTTAAAGTGTTTTTTTCACACTTTTTGCATGAATACATGAAGTTATAGAACCGAAAGTTGGTGGATAAGGTCAGCCTCACCACAAAATTGATATATTAGAAAATGATCGCAATGTAATGAAAATCACCTGCAGCTCCTATATAAAAGTATGCTCTTTAAAGTGATTTTACACACTTTTTGCTCGAAAATACGAAGCTATTAAACTAAAATTTTGTATATAAAGTTATTCTTATAATACAATTTATATATTAGCAAATTTACGTAATCTGATAAAAAGCGCGCCTATCTCTCATACAAAAGTATGATTTTGAATGCGTTTTTTCACACTTTGCACCCGAAACCCCAAATTAATCACGCTGAAACTTTGTACATGTAATTATTTTAGCGAATTAATTAATATGTTGAAAAATGGGCTGAATCGGATAAAAACTACGCCTATCTCCAATATAAATTTATACTTCCGTTTGCTTATTTTCACATGAATATGCAGATATTCAGCTGAAATTCACTGTACACGATTATATTTAGTAATGAGTGAACTAGTCCGAAAATGTGTGAAATCGGATGAAAATCACACCCACCTCCCATACAAAATTATGTTTTCGAATGTATATTTACACTTTTCATGAAAGAAAATCAAATGTAATCGTGTTAAAACGCTGTGCATACAAATCTTAAGGTAATCAGAATGTCATTTTTAAAATTGCTTCCGCAATATCCTCAGCAAGCAAGCTTACTTAGATAGAACTTCTTTGTGATGTGCTATGATTACTTGAAAATTATCTTATCTACTATAATTGCACTGCGAATATAAATACAACTGCTAATATTTGATTGATTATCTAACAGCATTTATGCATAAGTAATTATAACGCTGCATTAATAATGCATTAGTTGCTTTTAATGTTCTCATCAAGAAATTTACACATGATAGAAGCTGTTCAATCAGAATCATCTCGTCGTCATCATCATCACTGTAGCACTAATGGGTGTTTGACTATTTGAAACGGAAGTTGAAACTGCTGTCAGCATATGATAAAAACAACAACGACAACATTAATAAACAAACAATGCAAGCAATTAAATGCAAAATATAACAACAGCAACAATAAGCAGCAATAATCACCACAGTAAAACAGCAATCACAGAAAAAAAGCGCAAGAACAAAAAAAAACTGTGTTAACATGTTGTTGACACATATTTTTCCCATTTTATTTATTTTTATTTTTATAATTTTTTTTTTTCTTTGTGACAAATGCAATATGATTTTTATATGAATAGGTAGATATTTTTTTTTTTTTCACTAACTTTTAACAACAGCAATTTACCATACAACAGCATAATGCAGTGTTTCCCTTCTCCCCAAATGATTTCATACCCTCTCTGAATGTACATAGAGTATGTTTACATACATATATGAGAAATGTGTTCTAATAAAAGAAAACGACTTCAATCTCAATTTATACACTCACTCACATATGTAGAGTGTGTTGTAAATTATGTTTATGGCAGCATTTATTATTGTGCACCTACCCACCACTCATGGATATATGTGAGTTTGATTGTTGCTCATTTTGAATAACTACAAATTTGATTACATGCTTTCTTCTCTCTCTCTCTCTCTCTCGCTTTACGATTTTCTATGCATTTCAAATTTGTGTATATTTTTTATATGTGCTTATAAATAAATTTCATTTCATTTTCATCGTTTCACAACCAAATGCATGATACAAGTATTTTTAGTATACACTAACGCTCCACTAACACCATAAGACACGGTGTCGCTAGTCCCAGTGCCATCATCTCTATGCTTATAATAGTATGCAGCTAGCTCTAAGTGACACATTGAATGACTTATTGAGGTCTTTATGACACTGTGTCATTCATGTATTTTTGTTTAATCGTTCTTATTTTTTTTCTCCCCACCTATTTAATTCAACACTAATATTTTCATATCAAATACGAATCGAATACTATATTAAAGATAAATGACGAACAAAATAATCAACAAAAATTCATCGTAGAATAATAAATATTTAATAGACATAGTAATAATACGTGATTAATATTGAATTCTTGAGAAAGCAAAAAATAAACACAAATAGACATTCATATAAATAAAATCAAATACGACTATATAAGCAATAAATGATCGAACCAACTCGTATCTTAATCATCTGTCACTGTATAATTTCTTGTTTACTATGCAGCTGACTAATTGCCTAACAATTTTGATTACTATCAAGCTATTGTATGTATTTATCGAGTTATTATTTCATAAATTATTTATTTTTATTGTTGGCATTCTCTTAAGTGATTTAAAGTGATTACTTTATTAAATCAATTGTTAGAAATATGCAATGGAGAGATGCTTGATTGGAGATAGACAATACAAATATTGCAATCAAATCAGTTAGAAATCCTGTATTAGCATTAGGTGTATATGATATTGAGAGTCTATAATAGCTCTGACAGATGGCAGCGTTAATCCGGATTAATGATTTAATTCGAATTAACTCGAGCATTAACTGCAGCTAATCCGCATTAACTCCACGAATTAATTCTCCAAATTAAACGGGATTAGAGCAATTTTCGATGGAAACACTGCTGAAAATTTTCTATTGTGAATTTTTCTCGATCCAATTTACAAAACATTAGGTGTATTCGTTTCTAAAAAAATTTTCAACAATTGTTAACAGTATTCGACATGAAAAGCGTTGGCGAACAAATAAATCCAGCTGTCAATTACGAACTGTGAATGTCAATTTACAAGATTCTGAGAGTTTTCAGTTCACGTCCTTCTTATAGATTTTCTCATATCGAGAGTGACAGATGACAGAAATTGATAGTGATGGTAATGTAAGTGAGCAGACCTAATAAAACAACAATCAGCTGTTTAGTTAATCCGCAATAGTGCCGTCTGTCAGGTTATTATTTTATTCGGATTAAGTGCGCCGTTAATCCGGATTAACGCTGCCATCTGTCTAGGCTATAGGAGCACTAGGCGCAATGGGCGTATTGCACAGGAAATCTTAGATGCGATAATTAATATGAGGTCGATAAAATCAATCACTTTCTCAAATTGAGTATCAAACCAGCCAAATAAATTGAATTCTATCGGAAATGGATGATTTCTTTTCATGTCACTCATTGCTCATTGAAAACGTCAATTTTGCAGGAATCCCCCCTAAGAGATTGACTATAGGTGATAAATATATCTGAAGAAAAGGTTAAAACAAATAAAGTTGATCTTTTAAAAATAACTTTCTACAGAAAGTACTATAATTTTTGAATTCATAGCTCGGAAATTTCAATTAACAATATTAGAACTTTATGTCAATTTGGTATATTTCACAAAGATGGATCCAACGAATGGCCACAGAAACATTTCCACCGTCAAATATGTCGAAAATAATTATTTTTTGCAATTTTGTCTTGCAGTGGATACAGGATAGGCAAACTTGAATATGTAATTTATGCTAAAATCCATTAAATTTAATTATGGTAAGCTTTTAAACACCTAAAACTATGTTTTAAAATATATGTGCAATATTAAAGGGTTTTCCATTAGGGACATAACAATTTCGTATCTTTATATGAACGCATCCTTAAACTTTTTTAATCAACTGTCAATGTCAAAGCGTTAGTTAAAGTCAACATTTTCATCATGCTAAAGTTCACGAATCAGCAACGTTTGGAAATTATTAAAAATTACTACCGAAATTCTGAGTCGGTGGTCGCAACTTTAAGAGCGAAAAATCATCTTCAGCGATGAAGCTCATTTCTGGCTCAATGGCTTTGTCAATAAGCAAAATATGCATTATTGGTCAGCAACAAACCCACAAGTGCTTCTTGAGACACCGTTGCACCCGCAAAAAGTTACTGTTTGGTGCGGTTTTCATGTCGGAGGTGTGATTGGGCCGTATTTTACCGTTACCGTCAATGGAGAGCGCTATCGTGCTATGTTGGAAGATTATTTGTGGCCAGAATTGGATGAACTTGACACCAGCGATATGTGGTTTCAACAAGACGGTGCCATTAGCCACACAGCACACGTCACAATCGATTTATTGCAAGGCGAATTCGGTGAATGTGTTATGTCGAGAAATGGTCCGGTCGAATGGCCGCCTCGTTCATGCGATCTAACACTATTGTATTTCTTTTTATGGGGCTTTATCAAGCCACTGGTCTATGCCAACAAGCCAGCAATTTTAGACGAGCTCAAAGACAACATCCAACGCGAAATTGCCAACGTTCGCGTGGTGGAAAATTGGATCCAAAGAATCGACCGCTGTAAACGGGCTCGTGGTGGTCATATGACCGAAATCGAATTTCATTCATAAAATGTAATGCTTGCAATATATCCGCAATAAATTTGAACTCAATATCTCAAATATTTATGTGTTTTATTAATAGATAAAATTGTTATGTCCCTAATGGAAAGCCCTTTGCTTCTAACTTTCTATTGACTTTTTCATTACATTTCTAATTCATTATAATGATTATAATTATTTTCATTGTTATCGTATAAATTATAGGTATATAAAATATTTTGTACTACTATATGTGTACAATATGTGTATTTTCTTTATAGGTACATGCCTTTACAACGAGCTCTCTAATATGATAGTAGCTAGTCACTAGTTAAATTTCTTTAATTCTTTTTTATTTATTTTTTTTTTTACTTTATTTTATTTTTCTTTCTTCATTGAATATCAACAAGAAATCTAAAATACCATTTATGGAAATGGTATACACATACATACCCGTGTAGTATATACATATTAGTAGTATGTACGTAAATGTACGCTTACAAAGTTAACAAAGCGGTATGTCAACAACTACTGTCAGTTGTCGTTATTGTTGTTGTTGTTATTATTATTTTCTATAATAATACAATAATAATAATAATTATTATTATTATTATAACTTTTAACGTTACATCCTAAAAAACCATATTAAGACGGAAGATAAGTTCAATTGTTGGTGAAAGAGGAAAAGTATGAGGAAGAGTCTAGTACCGCAGCACTCATAGCACAAGGTATGTGAGAGAAGAATTTAGAAAAAGAAAAAATAAAACAACAATAAAAAAAAATGTAAACGGTTGTTGACAGTATCTATGTATATACGTATGTTCATTATTACGATCATGAACAATTCGATCCACAGTGTGGTGAGGAGGTACTTAGGTGCTTGGATGGGATATCATGTGATGTTGGAAATGTCGCGAAAGTATGCACCAGTTTGTATGTATGTATTAATATGTTGTAGCTAACAACAACAATAACAACAACAACAACAACATTACACATAGAATAATATAAATGTATGAAAAATATTGCAATATATGTGAGACACATTATTAGTCGACATATGAACAATCGATTGTGTCGCATTGGTATTGGGGTGCATTTAATTTGAGTTTTCAATGCTCAAAGTTTCATGTTAATATCATTAATAGAATACGTTAAATGGGCCTAATCGAGTTTTACAATTTTAATTTTTGTCCATATGAAATAATTTCAGCTTTTGAATGGAGTATAGATTAGGTTAGGTTAGAGCGGCCCACCATTTCTGATGAGAGAGCCCACATAGGCCATATTTAGGTCCGTTGTGATACCGCCACGCGGATTATCCTTCTACCTAGTTACTCGCTGAACCAACGGGAATGCTGAATTAATTTTAGGAGATTGACAATGTCAATCTGCGATAATGGGGCTAGGTCACTCAGCTGGTAGTGTCCTAGAAATTGTTAGCGATTTTTGCATAAAGTGCGGCAGGTACATAGTAGATGTGAGATCGTTACAAATTCCTCCTCATCTCTACAGCTTCTGCAGAAGTCATGACCGAGGTTGCCCAAACCTAATCTCACAGCGTGAGGACCTATGAGCCAGAGACCAGTGGCCACTCCCACATAAGGAGTATAAGACGCATAAAATATATATACGAAATTAAACCACATTTTAGATAGTGCTCACTTAAATCAACTTTAAAATAAAAAAGAAAATAAATATGTGGCACATAAAGCCCCAAAGGGCTCATTGGCCGAGCTTCTCTTCCATTACTGTTGTGCGTCTTAAATTTTGGACAATATTAGAAGGGACCTACTTATTTTAGCCGGTTCCGAATGGCAGAACACTTGTGACATCACTTTTTCTGAGCTTTGTCACAGAGTTCTTTAAGAAGCTTTTTCATGGTAAGTTGTTACTGTCGGAAGAATTGCCAATTGCTTGCCGACAGGTGGGTACCGTTCGAAAGAAAAATCTTATCGATATTAAATTTGTTATGCATCAGCCGGGGATTGAACCACGACCTACAGATCAGAAGGCGAACACACTAACCACTGAGCTACGGCACCCACACACTTAAATCAACTTTATTCTTTTAAAATCACTCTAATATGTATTAAGGTCGATTAAATTGAATGAAGCAAAATTTTGACTACCCGGCTCAACAAAAAGCATAAAAAAATTCCCAATTTTACCTGCTTACTTCGGCAGTTTTTAACAAAATCAAAATTTTTATAGGGGACTCTGCCTAAAAAATGGATATATGGATTAAGTATGTTTAGAGGAAATGTTGAGGAAAAGAAAATAATTGGGTTGGCCATATAAATATTTTACAACTTGAAGAGCGATTCAATTTTACCTGCTTACTTCGGCAGTTTTTAACAAAATCAAAATTTTTATAGGAGACTCTAAAAGTGGAGATATGGACTAATTATGTTTAGAAGAAATTTTGAGGAGGAGAAATTAATTGGGGTCGCCCATACATTTCACAACTTGAAGGGCGATTCCTTGATGGCTTTGATCGACTTTCGGCTGTTTTTACGTTCATTTTGTATGGGAGTCCCCTTAGAAGACGAAAATAACGGATAAGTATTGAGGAGAAAAATTAAATGTGGCTTTGTCCTACAATTTACTCATCTAGGGGTACTTCCTACGTAGCTTCTGGAGGTGTTGCTGATTTTCAAATGTTTTGAAAATTAAGAAAAAAATCCCAGGAATCATCCCAAGAATGGTGGAATGTGTAAATGACCCCTGCACAATATTTACTTTACCCGCCTTAGTATACTTACATACAATCATGCTTATGTCCATACAATTTAACAAACATCCAAGCACACAAACGCACAGTTGTGAGATTTTCAAAATAGAAAAACCACTTGAAATGAACTTACGTTTTGGAAATAATGGTGGACGATATTTGGTACCAATACCAATATTGTTGCTGCTGCTGCTGCCGCTGCTGATAATATTACCGCTATTATGGTTGTTACTGCCATTGTTAGTAATATGGTGGTTGCCAATAATACTGTTGCTATTATTATTATTATTATTAGTATTATGATGATGATTATTATTTGGGACACCAATGCCATTATTGGTACCACCACTACTGTATGTATTCATGCTGCTGCTGTTGCTGCTGTTATTATTGTTGTTGCTACTCGAATGGCTTCTATTGTGTAATGTTGCAATGGTAGTATGTTGCGATGGCTGTTGCTGTTGCTGATGATGTTCAGTGGCAGTGTTACTACCAACACCGCCACTGAACATACGTCGTTGCTGTAGAAAAGCCGTTTTGTTGCCGTCGTCAACAATACAATTGATACGTCTGATGTTGCTGTTTTACTTTCTTTGTTGTTAATGTTGTTCCTATTTTTTTTTTTTTTTTTTGTAATTGTTTATTTATATTACTTTGACTTTTTGCCCTTTTTTTGTTCACTATCTTTGTCTTTGTTTATTTAATGGTTTTTTTATATACTCGTTGTCGCTGTAGGAAAAATAAAATATGCCAATGGAGAGATATAATGATATTAGTAAAGTTTATATTGAATTGAACTGCTTTGGAATTTTATCTGTACGAGTTTCCTTTTTTTTTCTCTATTTTACTTTTTCATTAGTTGTACAGGGAGCAAAAAAATGTTTGTTCCAAGTGCAATGTATAAAAATTAAAAAATAAGAATTTATAGTTTTATTTAAAAAAATAAAATCAAGAAAGAATTTACTATTTTTTTCCTATTTTCTATATTTAGTACTCTCCCTGTTTTTTATACTTTTGATTTTTTTTTTATTTTTATAATAATAATTATTATCTATAATCATTCTTTAGCTCAATTACTCTACACTCTTATCTAAAGTGTGCTTTTGTTGTTGTTGTTGTTTCATGTCATTGTTGTTGTTGTTGTTGTTGTTGTTGTCTGCTTTGCTTTTATTTTAATGCCTTGTTTCATAATTATCGCCTTTATCGCTGCTTGTCGACATGTTGAAGTCGTCGTCATCGTTGTCGTTGTCGTCGTTGTCGTCGTTATATGTATGAGTGTGTACATGAGTATGTGCCATCATCACTTCACCTATTTTCTATGAACTGATAAATGATTTGTTAACACTTTTTTTCATCATCATCACCACATCGTTATTATTATTAGTTTTTGTTGCTCTTGTTGTATTGTCGATGACTTGACTCTTGTAACAAATTGTTATAAATTAAATTTGACACAACAAACAAACAAAAAATGTTGTTGCTGACTCTTGTAAGTAATTATCTACAATTAGTTGACGCCTGTTTTTAAGTTGATTTGGTTTCTCTTTTTATTTTAATTTTTTTTTTTTTTCAAATATATTTCTTGTTAAAATTTCAAATATTTTCACTACTTTCATTTTTAGATTAAAACATCAAATTTGTATGGTTTCAAAAATGTATGTACCTTTTAAATCTTATTGTTTATCGCTTAAACTTGTATGGATTAGATGTGTTGTGCTCATTTCTTTCTTTTTTTTTTTTTTTTCTCATTTAAATCAGCTCACAAGCAGTTTAGCAGCGGATTAATTGTATATTTATTTGGGTAACAAAAAACAAACCAAAGGGTTCAGTATATGTATGCTTAATAAAAGAAAAGCTATCCATTCAAGTTTATACAAATTTAATACGACTTTATATCTCCCCTTCATGCATACAAATGGTACTTATGTATGTATGAATGCCTTTAAGCACTTGTACTATACTCGTACCTACTACAACTGTATGAGTACTAGAATTTTTGGGTCAAAATGTTCTTAAGAGACGACGATTTCTCACCGCTGACACTAACTCACTTCAAAAGCCATGAATTGTAAATTTCAAACAGTTTTTTTTTTTCACTTTCACATTCACTTGAAATGTGTTTGTGTTTCGTGCTATGTCCATATTGTATACTTACATATGTAAATACTTATATTCTTTTCAAGTAGATACATATCGAAATGTTGTGTTGGTATATTTTATACATAATATAATGTGGTGTCTGTGTTGTGTTACTTGCATGACTTTATGATTGTGCTTACTCGTTTGTTTATTTGTTTGTTTGTTTGTTTTATTTTTCTGCCTGCTTGCTAAACTGAATTGTTTATATTATTTTTTGCACTTGTATCAATAGCAGCAGCAGTAGAAAAATTGAAGTTGCAATATCAACTAAGCAGATTCAAATCAATTCATCGCAACTGTAAATATATTACACATTACAGGGTCGATTTTGAATAGAAAAAGTTGATCAAGTGCTCTTCGAGTGATTTGGAACCTCATCAAAATGGTTCACCAGTTGAAGGTGATGTCGAATGATCATACTAAATTGTGTTGTCAATGACTCTGAAGTTATATTCAATAATGCGTCACCTCTTCAAACGCCACTCGAATTTCGTTCTTATATAAAAAACGATCAAACAGAGAAACATTGAATTCAATATGTAATATATTTGAATATTGAACATCAAGCAAGAAAGCTATGAGGAATACAAGCCGTTGTTGCTCTTTTAGAACTTAGTTAAACTTAAACTTAGTATTATACTGCCTTCATAATAATATCATACCTCTATGATGCCTGCTGATGATTATACCATTTATTCCATCTTAAATAGAACTATTGGGATAGTCTTATGGAAAAAGAAATGTCCCTGGTGTCAGCAGCTGCAATCACAGTATAATCTGTGAAGAAGGTACCGTGTAGAAGGGAATAAAGCATCCAAAACTATTTCTATTTTATTTTTTCATCTCTACATTTAATACAGAGAGTAAAACAAATACAATCTTACGACTGAAGTACCACATTAAATGTATACGGATTGCCTCTTTAAAAATCCTGAGAGCGCTACTGAAGAACTATAAACAAAAGGATTTATAACAACCACCTAATAATGTCCCAAGAATACATATTATCCATACAAGTGTACGAATATATATACATACATAAATGTAAATATGCATTTGTATGGTCCTCAATGTCCCCTTTCATATGATTACATGTTTACTACGTCAATTTAAACTTAATACGAGGGCGGTCCCAGAACTACCCGACCTGACGTATAGATGGCGGCAGTAGTTTGAAAAAAATTACTTTGATGAAAAGTGACAACCTTATAAAACTTATGTTGGAAGTTTCAAGGCGCCACATTGTTTAGTATTTTCTTTTTTTTTTTTGTTTTTTGGAGCGATCGAAAGTTAAGGGGGTCCACCTGTGTGAGCGCGGTATTTCGAACGCTTTTTCGGGAATTTTCGTTAGGAGAACTAATTCGAAAATAAGTATAAGTTTTACGTTATTTTAAAGGTTTGTGCTTATATTTCAATAGTAAATTTTTCCAATAGTGTAATCCGAAGGCTTGTACTCTTTAAGGGCGTTCAAAGTGACCCCTTCAAAATGAAATACTGAAATTGTGGGCAAGATTTCGCTCGAACCAGTTATCTAAAACGCAAAAAGTAAAAAAAATCTTATTTCTGTTTATATCGTTGAGGTACTGACGTAGGATTTTGACGAAATTTTAAAAATTGAAGAAATGGCAGTTGTTTTTATAAAAATTAATCGTTTTCATGCTTTTTTTCGATATAAAAACTGCTGTAAAATTTAAAACCAAAAATTTCGAAAAACCGCTACGTGGGTACCTTCAGTTATCTGTATTAATGAGTCTGTCAAAATTTCAAGTCAATCGGTTAAGTAGATTTTTTTCTAATCCTGCCCACAAAATTCAAAAATATGGTTTCGAGAAAAACGCTTTCAAAGTTTGGAAACACAACAAAATTTTGTATTATAGACTCACATTTAATCTGCAATACCAGGACCATAAACTTCCTCTTCCTCATCCTGTAGAAGCTCTCGTTAAAGATGCGAAAAATGTAAAAAAAATCGATTTTTCGAAAATTTTACACAGGTGGACCCCCTTAATGACCTCAGTGAATTTGTAAACATGGAAAAAATTGGTCACCATTATGTAATTCAATACTTTCATTTGAAAGGTCTCAGTCCAATGAATATGAAAGCCGAACTAGATTCTACTCTGGGGAAGTCTACTCCTTCGTTTACAACCATAAAATATTGGATGGTAGAGTTTAAACGAGGTCGTATGAGGTGGCCACGCCAGAAACGGTTAAGAAAATCCACAAAACGGTATTGAATGATTGCCGGCTGAAGGTGTGTGAGCTAGGTGAAATTACAGGCATTTCAAAATTTCAGTGCTATACATCGTATATTTGGAAAATTTTTAGATGAAAAAGCTGTGTGCAAGATGGGTGCCGCGTTTGCTCACAATATAACAAAAACCCAAGTTCACACATCTGCTATTGCGATGGCCAAAATCAATGAGTTAAAGCTCGAATTGCTTCAGCACGCACCTTATTCGTCAGATTTAGCTCCTTCCTGTTATTTTCTATTTCCAAATTTGAAAAAACGGCTTGGTGGTAGAAGATTTGCCAACAAGCTATTTTAATGAGCTAGACAGTTCATACTATCAACAGGAATTTGAAGCTATAGAATATCGCTGAGAAAAGTATATAGAGAGTATGTTGAGAAATACAGAAAAATTTTCCCAAATTTGTTTTTTCGTTGTTACGTCGGGTAGTTCTGGAACCGCCCTCATATGTACAACTTTGTTGAAGTATCAGTTTCTTAATCACATAGTCACAAAATAAAATTTATGCAAAGTATTTATTTTCAGTTTTTTGCCTTCAATTGATACCTCTACCAATGTTCATTTGAATAAATGTTTAAATTTAAATTGCAAACATGAGAAATACTATTTAAAAAACGAAAATCTAAATGATGGTATGAGTAATTTTTATAAAATATTAATTTGTATTTTAAACTAGTAAATGAATTGATTTAGAAAAACTAAGAGCGTAGAGTATTTCATATTGCAACCTTTTTTCAGAATATATTATCCTTCCTCATGTGTGCAATGCCTTTGTGTCGTACAAACAGGCTTATTTATGGTATATAAGGTATATAAGTACAAGTTGTGATTTCTCGAAATGATGGGCAATTATTTTTCATTCAGACTCAATCACTCACCACTCGATTTTGCCATGTGAAGTATATTGAAACTATTTAATGGAATTAGGAAGGAAAGTAGGAAAGTAACGAAGCGAAGTCATCAAATTAGACAAACTAATGCCACCAAAATGCTCATAGGGATACCACTCGACTTCAGCTTTCATTTTCAACACTTCTTAAATAATTATGACTTAAAATTATATCGCTTGAATGAATTACTACTAGATTATTGCCATAAACTACAGTCATCATGTCAAAGTCGCAAATAAATAAATTATTTCATTAAGAAGTTCTATTGAAGATGTATGAAAAGTGCTGCTAAATACTTGCCATAAATTATAGACCTAACGCGTCTCTGAAGAAACGAACTTTAATGGTTTTAATACATACGATCTTATGGATCAGGTTTTATCAACTCTTTTTAAGTAGAAATGTGACTTCTATGCAATTTCCTCTTTGAAACGAAAACTGTGTGCCATTTGTAAACCATTTCAATAACGGTGGTTTTAAAAAATTTAAAATATTGTTAAAAAAATGTGCACCTTTTGTTTCGATTGAGATTTTTATTTGAAAAATGCTTTAGTAGTTGCCGTGCTCAGTTATTTAATCGTTACTGAAGTAATTGCATTGCAAAAATTTAACATTTTGATTGTGTGACCTTCAATGAAGTTGTTGTTGTTGAGTGTGTGCTTTCAGTGTACAGTGAAAGAAACAGGGGTTGAAATATGATTATATATGTATATATGGATATTCATATATAGACATGGTTTTAAACTACTGTATTTATGTACTATATTATATATATAAAAATATATACATACATATATTGAATGTTCATTCATACAAGAACGTTCAAAAGAAACGGGATTTGGAAATCAGTTCCAAAAAATTCAATTCATATAAATATGCAACTCTCTTAACTATTTTCTAGCATTTTCTAGGTGAGGCAAAAGTACAAGAAAAAGAAGAAGAAAAAGTATAAAAATAATTTCGCTGGGTATACATAGGGTGTGGTTTTAGTTTTTCCACATTTGTTTACATAGCTCAAATTTCAAACAAATATACAATTATTTAGCATATTTAGAAATGGAATTTTTCGAAATTTTTCATGCTTTGAAATGGTAATTTCAGAATAAAAAAGTAATTTTTGTTAATTTTTCTTCTCTGTTGCCTTAAAATACAAATTTTGGAATTATTAGTTGACCGTTTTTAAGGAAATTATTTGAAATTGTAATTTCGTATGTACATTTGTCGTGAACTAATACGTTTTTACCTGGAATTTTGACTTGTCAATATTTTAAAAATTATTCTAAATGGACTCTACTAAATGGATTCCTGGTAAAACCATATCCCATATCCCATCAAAAATGATGACACAGAATTTTTGATGGATTTATAATGATATTTTATATGTTTGGTGCAACCTAGCTCTCACATAATTACATTTACATTCCATTCCAAGATTTATTGATAACAAGTGTTACAAGAAATGTTGACCTATGCCGAACGGCAGAACTCATGTGACATCATTTTTTTCTGAGCTTTGTCACAGAGCTCTTTTCGAAGATTGTTGCTCCAGGGATAACTGCTATTAGCAGCAAAAAAAATATTTTTTTCTATTAAAATTGCCTTTGCAGAAGATAGGATACAGTCACTGAGCTACGGCACCCATATGGATATAAGTATTTGCCATTTTTTTTTATTATTTGAAAGGAAAAAATCACAATAAAATCAATTTGGTTTTTGTGACTATACAAAATTTGCGCCTTTTGTGTGGAAATAAGGTTCAGGAATAAACTAGTCCCGAATGCAGATAATGTCAGACTGTATGTTCGCTTTTGAATAATAGCTTGTTTCCTTTTTTCCTCATTCTGCTGTTTTTTTGTTCTCATTGCTTCCTTTCATGACTCGAATTTTCCTTCTGGTGGACATTTAACATACATACGTATCGTATCGTTGTCGCTGTCGTTAGAATCGTTGTTG
Source organism: Megamerina dolium (assembly GCA_963854835.1). Lineage (NCBI taxonomy): Eukaryota > Metazoa > Arthropoda > Insecta > Diptera > Megamerinidae > Megamerina > Megamerina dolium. Next base: position 69,402,131 of record OY978527.1, read on the forward strand.
TACTTTGATGGCTTCGTACAACGACTACGAGTATCTAATACATACTCTCATATTGTATGGAGGTACGTACATAAGTATGGACTTGTGAGGTAGCAAATATTCTAACCATCCTCTTTCAGTTATTGTATATACACACACACACACGTTGTTTTTGTTTCTGGCCATAATAAAATACGTGTTTAATTATAAATTGTAATGAAATACGAAATTTTATTAAACATTGCAAGCAAATACCTATTCGTATGTTCTTTCATACTTTACTTGATAGTCATAGCACAGTAATGGGGTGTTTCGTATAAGGGTGGTCGTCGTATAGGGGTGAATAAATTTATTCGGAGTAATTAAATTTATAAATTTTGTAGAAACAACGCAAACCGTTGGATTGGCATGAATTTAAAGTTGCAAAAAATAATAATTATTAATACGTAAAACACTAAACTTGATGAGTTTTTCTTGTTTGTATACAAGTTTTGTACCATATGGTTGATAATTGCTAAATGACTAATAAATCGTATGTATTTATGTACATACAATGAAAACTTTTACTTTAACACACACACACACACAAGTAGTTGCCCATAAAAATATAATTTTTATGAGCTTGTTGAGTTTTACCATACACTTTATTAAATTGTTAAAATGAAATAAAAATATATTAATTAAGTATATACTAAATTTTTCTTTCAAATCCATTCACTTTTTTTTTCCTAACTCGCAGTTAATTAAATTGTAGATGTTCAACTGGTTTGTAGCTATTCTTTCACACATACTCGTATTTAATTTATTTTTAAAATTTATTTATTTCTTCATTTGGTTTTTATTTAAGAATCATTAACCAAGTCATCCTAAACATCATAATAGCACATGAATACGCCTACATATTCCATACAATCTCTTTCACCTTGGCCTAGCGCACACGATTACTCTCTTTAATACACTTCAATTGTTGTTGTTGTTGTTGTTATGGTCGTTAATGATAGAGTAGTGATGATTTCGGCACTTCAACAAAAAAATTATATTCTCGTTGTTTCCTTTTTCGTCAACTTGAATCAAACAACACAACACAATAGTAAAGAACAAGTAATGAGAGTAATCATTACAAAATATTCGTATACTATGGAAGGTAACTGTCTGTTAACATTCGCCTTTTTATTTTTAACAGTGCATCTGTGCACAACATTAATAACATTTTTATGTTAATTATAATTACATACATCAGTTAATAATGTTTTTTTACAATAACGATGACGACCACGCGCCACAATTCGAATTATATTTATATATGGATTTTATTGTGTTGTGAACACCTCAACTATTTGAATTGAACTGCTGCGGTACACATAATGAACACACAACGAACCAATACGAACATGACTGCAGCGACCGTTGCAGAAGCAACGAAAGCAGTAGCAGCAGCAGCAGAAACGAGCACACGAATCGAACATGTATATACGATACAGAGGATTGTAATGAGAAAGTACACAATTGAGAGACTGACTGCACGACGTACAATGGGTGAAATGTGGAGAAATAGCATAATATTTTTTCATGTATTCCAATCTTAACTTTTTATAGTTTTTATCAACAAACAAAATTTTTAATTTTACACATATTTATTTCTGTGTGAAACTCTCTGATATTAGATTACTTATATTCCTTTTAAATGCATTTTTCCTTTTACGAGATTCTAGAAATTCTACGAAATCTAATTCATCTAATTGATTTAGATGAATTTGGTGTATTTTATGACTTTTTTTCAATAAACATTTAGTCTTTTAGTGCTTTGGTATTATGTATGAATTTCAGAGTTATATTCGAATACAAATATGATTATTTTTTAAGCCCTGTTATGAAAGAATTTAACAGCCTTTTTGGAGCATTAAACGAAATATTTAGAATTTCTTTTTAGTCAAACTTAAATAAGAAATGCCATTAACACATTGCCGGATAATTGCTATGAAATTTCCCATCATTTCAATTTTAATTGGGAAAGCTACTAAAAGAACTATGTGACAAAGCTCAGAAAAAGTGATGTCGCAAGGGTTTTGCCTTTCAGAACCGGCTCAGATAATTAGGTCCCTTCTAATAAAGTCCAAAATTTAACACGCACAACAGCACTGGAAGAGAAGTTCGGCCAAAGAACCCTTCGACGCTTATAAGTGCCACATATTTATTTATTTATTTTTTTATTTAAATAATTAAAAATGTGTTGGTTTTCAAAATGAAAAGTTTGCTTTGCGAAAAAGTTTTTTGAGAATAGTTCGGAACTGATACATTTTTCGGGAAATAATGATATTTTGTAGCTGATTTAATTTTTTAGAATTGCCAGAGTCGGCCAATCCTCGAGCGAAAGCGAAGACCTCAGTATGAACATGGTAACTATTTTTCTCACAACCCAAGAGGTAATGTAGGAGGCTCTATTTTTTTATTCTAATGGTATCCCCCATATACCTAATCAAGGTCATATTGTATATAGAAAACATGATTGCCACATGTATGAACTGAATTTCGGCGATATCGTGAATAATCTTGGAGCAGAATTGTTCCCAACTTCCTTTGCAAATAGAGCATTCATACACGAACCTGCGAATTTCGTTCTAGGGAGCCGCAAATCCTGTCTTGTGGAAAAACTCCAATTTTATCCCTTTGAACCAACATTTTTATAAGAAAATTGAAGGATTCTCATGTTGGGGGAGGAGTTGGTGGGGTGATGTAATTTTCCACATTTCTCAAGCTGAAATATTGTCGTGGTCTGAACTCAATCAAATACAAATTGGTTACCCCACGCTGATAGCTTCTACTTTATATGCACATTTTGTCTAAAATTCAACCACTGTGCGCATACGACTAATGACTGCAGTATAATAACAAAACAAAAGAAACTTGTTCGAACGAATGAACGCATAGAATCATCAACGAACAGAAAAAAAAAAGAAGACGATATCTAACATTAATGTAAAATGCATTCACTCACGACGGCAACCGAATGTGAACCCTACTGTGCGCGACCCAGAACAATATAAAAACAATACCATGGAATATTGTTATAAGCAAAATGCAGCAACAACAGCAGCAGCAACCATCACAGCCACTGCCACTGTCAGAGTCATACAAACAACTGTAAAATATTTGAAGGTATACAAAACAAATAACCACCACCAACATCATTATGAAGTAACTATCAACACTGAAGCTGACGGCAATACCGCGCCGCATGACCACAAGTTTTTCACATTTCTGCCATTAGAGAGCAGCATTTATTGCTCATATAGGTGGATATAGTATACATTTTATACCAAATAACACGAATATTGTGCTCAAAACAAAAATAAAGAAAATGAAAAAGGGCATACACATGAAATGGGGAGAGCAATCAACAGTGCAGTACAAAATTGTGTACGTTTCTACTTGCGTACAGGAAATGTACACATATGTGACGCCTGTAGCACCATTGAATGAGAGAACTAAATAAAAAAATATATGAAGCCATATAAAAACATTGGGGAAAAGAAATTTGATAGAGAGATTTTTAAACATATCTACTACGAATACGTATGTATGTGGATAAGTAAAATTATTTACATTTATTTTCTAATTCTATTTCTTTGTCATTGTGGCACTGTATGTAAGAGAAAGGTCGCTAGGTTGGAGTTTGCTTTGGGAAATTTCTTTTTCGAGTATAAAATTTAAAATTTTCGAAATTCCAAAAAATATATAAATTTTCTTTGAGAATAAAAATACAAAATTGGCCTTAAAATGGTCAGAAATTCATGAAAAATGTCTTAAATAGTTTCTAAAAAATATATATCCAATTTTTTATAATCATTTTTACATTTCTTATTATTATTTTATAAGATATAAATTTTCTTTAAGAATAAAAATACAAAATTGGCCTTATTATTTATTATTTTATAATATTTAGAAATTTTATTTAAGAATAAAAATTCAAAATTGGCCTTAAAAAGGTCAAAAATTCATGAAAAATGTGTTAAAATAGTTTCCAAAAAATATATAAATTTGCTTTGAGAATAAAAATTCAAAATTGGCCTTAAAAAGGTCAAAAATGCATGAAAAATGTATTAAAATAATTTCCAAAAAATATATACCCAATATTTTATTAAATGTTTTTCCATTTCTTATTATTATTTCATTGAAAATATTCAACTGAACCACTCCACAGACTTTTCCCCTAACTAAATGTATGTGTTTATGAAAGCTAGACAATAATATTTTTGTTTTAGGCTGTGGTGGCGGCAAAACCGCAGAATAAAATAGTTGAAGAATTAATAGAATTTATTTATGAGTATGAGTATGTGTTTTTCTTGTTGTTTTACTTGAGCTTGTAACAACTTGGATAATTATTCGTTAGGTATGCAATGAAGTAACCGCCACCGGATGTGTTGCTTAAAAAAGTCATGTATATTTTTGGAAGTTTTATTCTTCTTCGTCTATTCCAGTTTTTGTAAATTTTGTAATTTATGTAGGCGGTCGAAAAATGTGTAGTTAAAAAAATTATGTTTGATCATAATTTTTAGTCAACACTGTACCAGGTGCATTTCACTTTTGCAAATGCATTAATTTTGGGAATATAATATTGTATGGATCATATACCTCATTCATTTAAATGAGAGAATGGATAGATGGTTACATTTATTATTATATATATTTTGTTCTCTCCCCCACACTGTGTGTGTTTTGTGAGTCTAACTTCCGTGCACGGTAGCTCTTCCTAGTTGCATGAATGTTGCTATTGTTTTGTGTTGTATACATGTGCCATCAACATTCACGTGTATACATAAAGTTATTGTGAGCAATTTTAACTCTCTTTTGTTTGTTCGTTATTGTTATTCGGTTCGGTTCGGTAGAATAGTTGATATATACTTTACCAATATAATTTCTTCAGGTCCTTCATGCTGCACAAAAATGCATACACATGTAGATTTGCTCACTGACCTAATTTTCCTATCATATACCAGTATTATACACCATATGCCATATGATGGCAACCGAAAGTGTAGGTATATGTATATGAAAATCACCATAGCATTGGTAATTTTATGCATTAAATGTGGGCTTTTGATTATTTTATTGTTATTATATTGATGTATTTCTAAATATATGCGCATTTTAATAAGATACATATATTTATAATATGTATGTATATGTATTTGATATGCTCCACAATGAAACAATATATGAATACAATTTTTAATGTTTATTATTTTGTTTAACGATGCATAAAATGTGTTTTTGATTTAATTTATTGAACACTATAACAAGCTTAATGAAATTGTTCAACATACTAATAAGGTATAGAAACATGCATAGAAACATATCTTTAAATCTATTTAGAAGTCAATAAAGTATTGATATAAAATTCTCTATTAACCAATCAAGCTATATTTAGAGACTTTACAATTTAATTTTTAATAAAATTACTATACTCATCGGTCTATAATAGCTAAATTCTTCATTTTAATTAGGGATGTCGGTTTTTGTACCTTTTGCTGATCCCGCCAATTTGGAATATATTCGGGAATGCAATATAAAGCACTAAATCATGAATTTTTTAGAATAATTTAAAAATACATAATTAACTTTTTAAGAATAAAAAAAAATTTATTTAGCAAATGAAAAAAAGAAAACAGTTTTTTTGGCCTCTTGTTGATCCTGCAAACATTTGGAATATATTCGAGAAATCAACATAAACCTCTAAATCAGAAAGGTTTTAGAAAAATTTTAAAATAAATAATAAGCTTTTTAAGAATAATTAACAATTTTATTTTCCAAATGAAAAAACAACGATTTTTCAACTTTTTGCTGATCCTGAAAACTTGGAATCTATTCGGGATCACAACGCAAATCTATAAATTATAAATTTTTTAAGAATGGGTGAAAATCATTATTTTACGTATGAGAAAGAAACATTTTTAAAAATTATTAATTTTACAAAGACACAAAAATATCGAACCTTTTGAATAAAAAAGATCATTACGAAGGGCTCTATAAAAATGATTAACAAAAATGTTTGCAGCTGTGTAATAAAAACTAATCAAGTAATAATAACTTTACTTTCAATACTCAGGCACTTGAAAGTGAAATTGTGCCCACTTAAATTTCTTATAAAAAATACACTAGTAAAAGCATCGATTTGCAACTTTAGCGGTTTAGATCCTACACCAAGTTTAGAATATAATCAACATATATCTCAGACCGGATATGTGAGATGTAAGCAAATTTTTTTGACATCAGAAATATTAAATTTTTGGTGTAAATGTGCTCCTCTATAGCAATTTTACATTGAATTTAATAATTTTCTTCTTATTAAAAATAGCAAAATTAATTTTTGAAAATTATGTGAAATTTGGAGCATATATCTGATTAATAAAAATATAAAAGTGATTCCAATTCATTAATAAACAACTGAATTTGATTATTTAACAAAAATGAACTTAGAAAAATTAAATAAAAATCACAATCAAGAGGAAACCCTGCTACTGATATATCCTTTTTTAAAAAAGGATATATTTGGCCTCAACGTTTGTTGACGTAATGGTTCAGAAAGGATTTATACTGATTCGATTAGTCACTGTAAGCATGTATTATGCTTGAGAAAATTATATTAAGCATTTTTTTACAACAAATGATTTTTTTTTTCTATCTACCGGGACTTTCGGGACAACGTGTAAGATAGGATTTGAATCACTTGAGCTAAAAACGCATTTATGCTCAAGCTATGTTATTTATGTACATACAGGAATGTACTGTTACTGTTAATGTTAGTTTAACATAAAATCGACACTACGCGTATATGATTTCGAAAAACTTTCATATAGAAAGTTTTCATAGAAAGCTTATGCACTTACTATGCACTTACATTCAAAATATCCGTTTCCTATGCACAACTTTGCACAACTTTTAACTAAAACACAAACCACAAATGTATCTACTTATAAGGACATTGTATAAGAGAATTTTAGTGTAGCATTATGATTTCTTTGCTCTCATTCATTCACTCACTTTCTCAATTTATTTGAATAAAATAGAAATATAGGAAAAGAGGCAAATACAAGTCTGCAAAGTACAATAAATACATAAATTCAATGTCACATTCTTTAACGACCGGTTGGTTATCTGTTTATTATTGCCAATATTTCCGCTTTTATTGTTCTGCCCACTCGAATATATAATTGTATTGTATATATGAATTAGTTTTGCAGACAATTGACATTTTCGTCATCATTTGGATTTATTTGACTTTAATTTATTAATGAATTCAACTAAATAATTAACTAAACAGTTAATTATCTAATATTATAGTTATTCAAATGTATTAAATTGATTAAATTTCCCCATTACTTGAACTAATTTTTAGCCATACAGATTAAATGACTATTTTCATTATCTAGACAAACTGACTTCAATTTCTAAGAATGTCACACACACAAGACATTTTCCTTATACGCATATACATTCCATACATATGTACCCAGACATTTCTGCCATCACCACCACCACCACCACAATCAGCATCTTCTTCATTTTGTCTGCACATGGAAGCTGCGTATATACTGAAGGCCGCACCCCACCATCGGCACCATAATGACATTGAACTCATGTCACCGTCATTATTATCGTCACGTTTTCAATTTCATGGAAACACAATGAGTTTATGGAAATTACTCGTACTCATTGTAACAGATTGAAATAGAATATGAATGAAAATTATTGGAAGGAATAGGAAGTTAATAAAATCTGACGTCAAATGAACATAATTTTGTATTTTGTATTTTATTTGAAATTTGTTGTTTATTTAATTTATGATGCTGTGATTTTCCTTTAATAATGATTTATGTATAAATCAAATCCCCCTAAAAGTATGCTTTATTTATGGTTATGGTGGTAGAAAAGTAGCGAACGAGATTGAGAGAGTTATTTGTGATGACTTCTTTTAATTTCTTTCAAGTCAATGATTTTTTACAACTATATTATTTGATAACATAAATTTAATTGAAATTGAAATTGTCTACCTTCGCGCACGTCAATGACTTTATAGTGTTTGCGACAACCAAACTTGACATTGGAGACAATTCACATCACATGTTTTACAACTTTTCGCAGAAATTAGTTACGATTATGGTATTTTTAATTTTTATGGCTTTTGTAATTTGTTATTTTGATTTTTTGTTACCATAAAATGAATAGCAATTACTTGTGAATTTCCTCAATGCCTTTACCATTCATCCATGAGTAAGATGATGTATTTAATTTTTTTTTTTGTCAGAGAGATTAAAAAAAAATTAATTGATATCTACGATTGTATTTATATTTGTTCACTAACTAATATATTATTAAATTTTTGAAATTTTCTACGAGGATTTTATGGAAGTTGTTTAATACTTTCAAAGAAATTTGATTGATCGTAGTGATGGTAGTATTTTTAGGAAATGATTTCATTTAGTCGATTACATTCGGGTGAATTGCTAAAAACCTTTTAACATCAGTTGCTTCCTGCCCATTGTGAAGTATTTATTCTATTGTTGATTTGATTATTTTCATATTATCTCTTTCCATAGAAACTTCTGTGGTCATTTTGAAAGTGCTCAAATGAAAGATTAATTTATTGTCAGTCCCTCAACCTTCAACAAAAAAAAAAACAAAACATTATTTGTAAAATTCACTAAATTACAGAAATGGAATGACCGCAATTCGATTCACTCTTAGTAAAACACAAATTAAAAAAAAAAATCAAATCAAATCAAAATGCATTTGTAATTTAAATGCAGTCAATAAACTCGATAAAATGCCGCTAATAATATGAATAGTGCTTGGCTCCATTCAAGCGTATAAGTGCACATATGCACAAGTAAATACAAAGCTGCTATCATAATAAACAAATTAGTAATTCATGAACAAATCCACAAAGTAGATAAATAAAATAACAAAAATACCAGCACGTGTTGAACAAAAGAAAATAAAATAAACCGAAAATATGTATATTGACTATACACTCTCAGCGGAATAGCAATAATACGTACATCTACTCATACGTATACATTCACATTCTCACCACAATACAGAAACCAAAGCAGAAAGGCAGAAAGTGAAAAACAATATAGAAAGTCAATTCACCACAATGTTGCAGCAACAACAGTGTCGCATGACCAACTTCAATTTTTGTATTAACACTAGTGATGTCAAGCCCTGGAGCCCCTTTTAAATGTTGTCTAAAAATCTCAAGGTACATATATATTAGCTGTAATGGATCTTCGGATTATTTGGATTTATAAATATTAAAGCCTCGCAAAATATTTTTATAACGTCAGAATCAGGAACTTATTTGGCATCGCTGAATACGTTGAATTCCTAATTACAAAATATATTTATGATTACACAATTTTTGGTATCGTTGAATTCAAATACGAAATTGGTTTGACTTGAACGGGTCACATTTCATTTTTAATCTACAAAAATGGTGAAAATTTAAAACTTTGCTATATTAAAATAATTAAAATCACTCATTGCTTGTGATCTGTGTGGGTTCCGAAACTGATTGATTAATGTGTTGGTCTTTTGAATCATAGGCCATGGATTCGATCCCCAGCCGAGGCAATTTTAATATCGAAAAAATGCTTCTTTCGAACGGTTCTCCCACATGTCGGCAAACAATTAGCAATTCTTCTGACAGTAACGATTTGCCATGGAAAAGCTTCTAAAAGAATTCTCTGCTTTTTAATTACAATAGGTCTGTTCTTAAATCAAATTTCAAACTTATCAAGCACGACAGCATTGTAAAAATTCTATACTAAATGACTCTTTGGAGCTTATATATTCCAAATCTATGTATAGAATAATTTTTAAAGGCGGAAAATATATGGCGGATCATCCTCACATTTTTTGTGGATATACATATTCCTAATATCAAACCCTCAAAGAGGCTGCACTAGAAAATGTATGTTTTTTTTTATAAATATTGTTTCCACCGCTTCCAGAGTTCCTCTATATGGGTAAAATGTATGACCAGCCACCATTCATTTTTACCGATAAACATTTTAAAGCAGCTGCCCTTCAAAATGTAAATTTTTTAAATAAATTTTTTGTTCAAACCGCTTCCAGCCACCATTCATTTTTACCAATCAATATTTTTTAGAACATAGATACTCTCAAATGTTCGTCCTTATGGACGCTCCCCTACAAAATGCGCTAGAAACATCTGAAAATCGATCAATCACTTCATAATTGTGAAGGAGTCACACCTGGAGCGTTAAGGGGCACAACTAGTTTGAAATTTTACAAATTTTCAAATATTTCGATCATTTATATATTCAAGTGAAAATCTCAAATAGTTTCTGAGTTACAGCCTTTTACAGAGCAGCTGCAATGAATAATGAAATCAGTACTTTTATCTTTAAACGCGTTTTTCTCAAAACTACATTTTTCACATTTGCTGCAGCTGTAACTTGATAACAAATCATCCGATCGACTTGGGTCTTCTTTTAGCTTATTTTGTATTTGTTTTTCCATACAATGACCCTCCAGTTTTATGATTGGATGAAAAATGTAATTATGCCAGACCAAAAATCATCCGATTTTTTAGCTAAATTTAAATTTTTTTTTCCAAAATTCGCCCTTTTGTTGCATTTTAATTTTTTTTTTTTACAATCGATGGTCATTGAATAATTTAGTTTAATAAAATTTTTGGTTTTTTTGATTTAAGGTACTGCGAAGGCTACAATTACTGCAGCAGTGGGAAAACTTTTTTTTTTTTTGAAGACTCAGGTGATGGTGGATAACTTGCTGAAAATCGAAAATTTTCATTTGAAAAAATTACTTTGTATTCATTATTTATGCACAAATATATCTGCATAATTTTAAAATATTCGATGTAATACTTTTTTTTTAAACAATTCACAAAAATCACCTTTTTTCAGGCGGTCAAACTAGTTGTGCCCCTTAAAATGTTTGACATTTCCCACAAATATATTTATCATCCATCTTCATCTCCTCGACGGAATATCTCGTAAAATGAAAATTTTTAGTAAATTGAGAGAATAACATTTTTGTAGGGGCTGATCCCTACAAAGAAGCCCTTTAAATTTGGCATACCTTATTTACACGAAATTCTTGTACATAAAAACCAATATTTTCCAGAATGATATAAATCAATTTTTGAAAAAATTAAATTAATGTTTTTGTTTTTAACTTTAAATGTCAAAAAATTATTAAAAATGTTATGAGAAATTTTTTTTGAAAAAAATTTACTTATGCCACTTTTATATGCTCAACTAAACGAGCAATAACATAAAAACAGATAAACAGCAAACAACTTTACATATATGTGCATACGTACGTACGAGTAACTTGGCGCGACAACAAACAACTCCCTCCCAACTGTTTGTCATCTATTCAATCCAGCCATTCAATATTAGCACCAGCAGTGTGCAGTATTGAATCAAACCCATTGTTGCGAGTGTTTTGTTTTTTTTTTGCAGTCAATTCAACAACACCACTACTATCACCAGCAATAGCAGCATTACGATACATAGCAGCAACAGTCAGTCAAACAGTTCAAACAGACTCAAAGCATAGTGAAAATGATTTTCAACTTTCAGTTGAGCTTCATCGTTGCATCAAAACGGTTCAATTTAACGGTTTCATTCACATCGGTGATATCACATCTTGAGTATTGTACGCGCGCTCTTATATGTGAATGTGTGTGTGTGAGTGTATATGAATATTGTGTTATACGATATTGTTGTTGGCGATTTGATTTCTTTTTTTTTTTGTTTTTGTTTTTATACATACATAATTTCACATGTGTACTTGAGTGTAATAGTGGATAATCTGCAGACACACCACACACGCACTCCATCATCATCATTATCATTAAAGGTGCTTGCTGGCCATACAAAAAAGATCATTTCTTTTCAATCAAGTGAATACCACTAAAAAAAAAGAGCTATAATATTTAAATTCTTACAATCACCTACAAATACAAAATATTTCAATAAGATTTGAAAAACGTTTAAATAAATCAAAGTCAACACTATATAAATTATATAGCAGCTGAGTTGAATTTAAGGCGAAAAAAATAAGTGAGTGCTTGTTTTATAAAAAAAATAATTGTTATTTCTTACCTTTTTGTTTACACACTCTTCTTGTGAATATACAGCATATATTGTCACAGTTACATTTGTGGTTTTTTTTGTTTTTTTTTTGTGTTGTACAATCTGTAACTATATATGACCGTTGTTATTGCCATAATTTATGTTGTCAACCAATTAAGGTAAAAATAAAGAAATTGCGTGAGTGTAAACCGTCTGCAATGCGTATGATTTTTGTTGTTGTGTCTTGTTTTACTTTCTTGTGTGAAAGAAATTTCTTTATTTGATTTTTTTTTTTTGTTTTTTTGCTTTATTTTTCTCATATGTGTTTATACTTTTAATTTGCTGTCAAAATTTCTCATATTTTTATATTTTAAAATTTTTTTGTTTTTATTTATATTCGAAAGAAATTGAAAAAATTATAAAAGACTTTTTTAATAAAAGTATTTAAATGCTTTATTTATTTATTATATATTTTGATTGTCAAAAAATATAATTTTTTTTTTCCTTGTTCACTCCTTTTGGTAGCATAGGGCCTCAACAAGACTATTTCATTGTACACGGTTAATATTACATACTACCTGAATGTCTAAAATTAAGTCGATGTAAATTCGAAGCCTTGTCCAAAGTGAAGAGAATTAACTGAGACACAAAATATTTCGCAAATAACCCGCAAAGTTCTTACATGCTCATACCCGCATATATAAGAATTCATTGTTTTTGAGGCCATAATTGTGTGACCGATTCATTAATTTGCCTATCACGTATCACCAAGGTGTGCTTAGATATACTACTGATAACATACAAATCTTCTACATATTAAAAATATGTCTATTCGCATTTTGTCCTCTATCTTTTACATTCAAATGAAAAGTTATAATAATCAACAAAGCCATTTTTGATAGAAAAATAGAGAAAAATCACAAAAAAAAAATTTTTTATATCCATAATGGTCATAATTGTTAGGCATATAAATTATCAAGAAAAATAAAAAAACGATTCTGTCTCTAAAGAAATTTTAAAAAATATTATTTTAACAACAACAACAAAATTAAATTCAAAATTATAAAATTATTAAAAGTCATAACCAGAATCATTGATCAAAAGTCATAGTCAAAAATGGATTTTAAAATATATTTTTCAAAATTAATAAAAATTAAATTCACTCTTCTTGCCTATACATCTACCTTCAACTATATAGCATCAATGTTATATCATCTTAATTGAGCAACATTCGCCAGTGTTAAGTTCAAGGCTTTGCACAGGGCATACCAACAAATAAGAGTGCATAGAGTGCATTTTAAGCATCATTATCATTTGCAGCAGCATTTACTTGTACATACGATATGCATCTCCATTCGTCTGCATGTTGGTGCACATATGCACAAGGATATGCTATTTTGTCTCAAGGTGAAGGTTAAATGCAATAGTCACGTATATATACAATGAGCAAAAAAACAAAAAACAAAAAAAAACAAAATGCATATAAATGCGAGTGCATATGAGATATCAAAATAAGAGATTGAATATATCGCTCTCTCTCTCTCTCTCTCTTTGTACATAGCTATTTGCATATATTTTATTTAGCAGATACTGCAAAAGTTTGGCAGCAATTGCTATCGTATGGCGACGATGGAATAATATGAATTTTAAATGAATGAATTCATATCAAGCTCTATTATGCTAATGCTGCATTTTTAGATAATTTTTTTTTTTTCAATGCACAAAAATTGAATGCATTTGCTAGTGACGCCACATAGTCATGCCACAATTAGTAGAGTAAAGGTTGCCAGATTCGAATGGGTTTTGCGTTGGAGACTATTTTATTTACAATTGCACTGGAATCATAATTTTGAGGTTGTAGAATAAAAAAAATGGTTTATTGAGTTACAAGTAATGCAAAATAGAGAGATATAAAACCGAAAAAAAAAATTTAATTAAGAAAATTCGTCTATAAAAATATTAGAATAAAATTGGAAAAAATCATTTTGAAGTTCATTAAGTATGTGTGCCCACATGAATATCAAATATCATAATTTTGTTATTTATGAATCCTTTACTCGCTTTTTATAATATTTTAATTGAAATTACTGCGGGGCATCTCATTTGAAGCAAATAGTGTACACTATCCAATGCTTGAAACAAGGGAAAAACATCCTTTTCAAGATGTCCAAGGCACATTTTCGTCAGCCCAAATACTACGTAAATTACGTGAATCATTTTAGAATTAGTCGTTGTTAAAAATTATGATAGTATGGAATCATCCTATATCCATGCTATAATATGTGTATGTGTGTAAAAAACGTAAAAGAGTGATATAATAAATTTTGTATATTTTGGTTTTTTTTTCAAATTTTCATTTTGGTCATTGTTTACATTCAAGCTATGTTGATAAATGTTGCATACATAACGTATACATATATATAGTAAATGTGTATTTATATGTAAATTTATATGTATGCATAAATATTTGCGCAGGCGTATAATCAAATTTCTCTCGTTGTAATCAATTCATAAATAAATTTGAATTTGAAATTCTGCAAATGAGCAGATATGTGTCTCTTATACATTATTTATTGTAATTATCATGGGTATTATTGGTGAAAGATAAAAGCTATATGTGTATGTTGGATTTCATATGATGCTTATATACCTTAAGAACAAATTCTCTTGAACACATCAAGATTTCAACATATTCTGCTGAACACCGTATACTTGAATTATAAACGCATCATCCCAATTTTTTTATGGCTTAATTGTATTTATTTGTTTATTTTTTATTTATTATAAGTTTATATTTAACCATGAAAAATAATTAACATTTTCAATTTATTAGACAATTTGCAATAAATGCCTCGAATTGCGATATGTTAAAAAAACGTTATTCATAAATTGAGAATAAACGTGGGAATTTTTGTAGTCATATTTTTTTTTTTTTATTTTTTTATGCCTAATTCAATGGCAAACAAAAATTATGTTATTTATTGTAATTTGAAACATTAATAATAAAACATGGATTTGTCAAATATTGCACTTAAAATGTAATGAAATTAATTTTGTAAAATTCAATTAATCGAAATGTAATCTCATTTAAGTCATAATATATTTTTAATACAATTCAAAAACATTCATAAATTAGTTACCACCAGCCAAACAGAAATACATGTCATAGAACTTTGTGCACGTAATATGCATGCCAAAGGGCTCAAAGGAGCGCGCATCCTTATTTGCTCATACAGCCAATCTGTCATCAAATCTCTCTCCTCATGGGAGTTCTCCTCAAAACTAGTCGCCGAATGCTTCCTTATCCTACAAAAACTCTCTATGCGAAACAAGGTCACAGTATGTTGGGTGCCGCGGCACAAAAGAATTGAGGGAAATGAAGCGGCAGACAAACTAGCCAGAGCTGGTTCGTCTTCTCCACTGACAGGCTCGGAACCTTTCTGCGGTATAAGCTGGGCATCGGCCAAAGCTATGATCGAAAAACATTACCACGACGAATACCTTCTACAATGGACAAATTCGACGGGTCTTCACCAAGCGAAAACTCTCATCAGTTTTAATGCAGTTTTTGACAGAATTAGTCTTAGCGGAGCAAACCTACGCCTAATAACCGGCAATCTCTCAGGACATAACTGGTTGAAATACCACCTCCACAAAATGTGACTATCCTCTGACACAGAGTGTAGACTCTGTCTGGAGGAGGATAAAACATCCATCCACATACTTTACGAATGTCCGGCCTTGGCCAGACTACGCTTCAAACACTTTCAGCTGAGTTTCCCAACACCAGCTTCAATCATCAAAAGTTCGACAAGATCAATTCTATCCTTCATTAAAAACGTAGAGAAGATTCTAGTGTCGTAGACGGGCTTGTGTACAAAAGATCTCTTTTAGTCGCAGTGCCCGTAACACTTGTGGTTGGCCCCCAGATGTATCAGCTATATGGCTCATATCCTCTAACAGACCTTGGTCTGGTTTCGCGTGGTCCACTTGATGAACAAGGGTTATGTCCTTGTTCCAACGTCACGCTCTCTTTTGATTGATTGATACCACCAGCCAACAACGAGTTTGTTTTCTCACGTTCATAATAAAAACAAACAAACCAAAAAAAAAAAAAATCAATAAATTAAAAGAAAGTAAAATACGTCGAAAAAATTGCAAACTTGTACTATTTACAGATATGATTAGTTGTCAAATACTCGTCATAATGGATTTTCCATAGAATTTATAATTGATTATCTCTTCAATATTATGAACGATTTATATGTGAATGTGAGAAAATAATAAATAAACAAATTAAATTGTTAATTGCTGTATTGATGAGATGTGGCTCTTCAATGACGAAGGGAAAATAATTAAGGTACTGCGAAACTTAACATTATTTTTTTTTTAAATAATTTTTCACACAAAGTGCTTGAATCTGACGAATAATTGGCAATTATTTTGTTTGTCCAAAATTTTTCATGGGAAAATTACTAAAAATTGACATTATGCTATCAGCAATGCACATTAAATTTTATCACTTATTTATTGCTTTTTATCAAATTACTGCCAAAATCATATTTCCTGAATGCAATATACAATATGTTCATATGAAATTGTGCATTTATTTTTTATTTGATTATTTATTATTTATTTATTATTTTGTTTTTTTTTTATTTTTATTTTTTAATATACTGTATAAACTCATCTATTTTTATTATTATTTTTTTTCTTTGTGTATGAGTGTATCAAAACTTGTTTTGGTTTTCTTTGTAATATTGTAGACATTTATGATATATATCCTCAACTATATACGAGTAATCCGCATCGAACGCATTAATATAATTATTTTTATTATTGTCATTAAAATCATTCATCAAGCAGTCATTTAAAAAAGGTGCTTATGTCTGGCGGCAACTCATCATTACTCACATTGCTATGGCTACTTTCTTTTTGTCGCCTGCTTTTAGACGTCGTATACTGGTTCTTCCCTCAATCGAATGCAGCAATAAGAATAGTTTTTTTTTTTTTTCAAGAACATTACCGACAATATCAACAATATTATTATGGAGCTTCGTATTATGGTTGATTGCTAACATTAAGCATGAGATTTAACCGATTGACACTAATGTTAAGACTTTAATAGCTTTTATACAATATTAAATTGATAGTAAATAAATAAAATGTAAATTGCCTTGAAAATAATACATACATTTTTGAAATGGAAAATACAACTTAACTTTCTTTGGCTCTTTCGAAGTATTAGATGTTAAAATATTCCACACATCTCTTACATGAGTTATTTTATTATTATTATTATTATTATTATTATTATTATTAAGACTATCCTAAGCACCGCGGCCTGAAGATCTTTTGTGCAGCCTTATTCCTAACTAGCAGATCTCAAGACTATTTATAAATCTTGTCACTGCTGTGGGATTGATTTTAACTAAGTCCTTGAGAGCTATGAATGCGTTGCCTAGGTAGTTTAGTCTGCGTCTAACCACAGCTGGGCAATTGCAAAGAATGTGTTCTGCTGTTACCTGCTCTTCATGACAGAATCGACAGAGATCGTTGTTAACCACATCCATTTTCATCATGTGATAATTAAGTTTACAATGACCTGTTAATAGTTCAGTGTAGAGCTTGATGACTTTTCTGCTCAGGTTCAAGATAGCATCTAACTTAATGTGTTCAGGGTCAATGAATCTTTTCGACTGCGGCATGTCTGTTTGGGCTCTCCAGTAATCGGTTAGACTACTTTTTTCCTCTTCAGATATTAAGTTGTTCATGAAGCTACTGTTTACCCGGCAGAAGGGTTCTGGGCTTATGAAAGGAGTGTCTGCGCCCTTTTTGCCAGTGAATCTGCCATTTCATTTCCTGTATGCCCCTCGTGTCCCGGTACCCATATTAGAGGCACACAGTTCCTCTTTGCTAAGGTCTTGAGGAGTTCGAAGCATTCCCAGACCCACTAAGATTGGAACAAGAAATTAATTAGTAATTTTAGAGCTGTCTGACTGTCTGACAGAATGCATATGTTGGTTTCTCGAGTGCCCCTACGTAGACTTTCTCCGACAGATAGCACTAAGGCGTGGACCTCCGCCTGAAAAATGGAAGCTATTGTTCCCATTGCAATTGCCTTCCGGAAATTTGGCCCTACAATTCCCGCTCCAGCACAACCAGCTTTCATTTTGGACCCATCAGTGTACCATAGGTGTGGACCCTGTTAAGAAATATTTCGTTGTTTCTCCACGCTGAGCGATCGTGATGATCACTTCGAAGTGTTTGCAAATATACGTTTTTTATCCATCCTGTCAAAGACCGTGAGGCCCGGTCAATTCCAGACTACGTCTAGAATCTTAATGTGCCCTTTTAGGTTACCGTCCTTTCAGCTGAATAGAGTTCGAAAGCCTTATGGCTGCACTGGCTGCATTCCTCTTGATCACAATGTATAGAGGATTGAGACCTGTGTTAATTCCTAAAGCTGCTGTGGGACTAGTGCTCATCGCTCCCGTTACGCTCAAACAGGCTATTCGATGAATCCTGTTAAGGATCATCTCAGTCCCAATTTGATTTACCTTGGGCCACCATGCCAGAGGGGCATAAGTGATCATTGGTACTATTACAGTTTTGTAAGACCCCGCCATCATTTTAGGTCGTAGTCCCCATGTTTTACCATATAGCATTTGTCATATGAGTTTGTTTTATAAAAAAAAAAAAAATGCTCCAAAATAATAATAATATCTATTATTAAGCAGCATTAATGCAAAATTCGTCTCATCACTAACTCACAATGCTAGCATGTTCCACAACCATCAACACTTAAATTCGCGTCATTGTCATTGCCATCGCTTGCAACGAACGAGCATAAAATATGTGTAGTTGGAGATGAAGTAAAAAAGAAGAAAAGTCAATTTTTTACACAATTTAAAATATCATGATGATCATCATCATCACAGTACAACATCAACAATAATGACAATTGTGTACATGTTTTTTTTCACTTTTTTTTTAGTTCAACTCATAATTTAAATTTTTACTTTCACTTTTGTTATTTTGTTATTTGTGCCATACTCTTGTGTCTTGCTCATGTGGTACGAGTATGCATCCATCGCCATATGCGTACAGTATATTTTCACTATTGAAAGAAAAAGTTTTGTTAAAAAAAAACAACAACAACAACAACAACCACAAAAAGTAATTATTATTGTAATCTGAAAAAAATAAAAAAACTATAATCAAGAGATCGGTATTTATAAAAATACAAACACCATTTGCCCACGCTCTAATTCCTCCTACAAAATGTCACATGTATTGTATATATATTTCTTATTCACTTCAATACATAATTTTTTTATTTTATTTTTTATTGTTAAATGCATGCAAATGTTTTTTTTAGTTAAGCTAAGCTTGCGTGTTTGTGTAGGTGTTGATAATAATTATATGCTCTGTTGCCTTATGCACTACCATGTGTAACTATGAGCATTTTAATAGCTCTTTTGTTTGGAATAATTTTATAAAAATCAGAATATTTAGCCATCGGTACATAAAATTG
The DNA here is from genome assembly GCA_963854835.1 of Megamerina dolium. NCBI lineage: Eukaryota > Metazoa > Arthropoda > Insecta > Diptera > Megamerinidae > Megamerina > Megamerina dolium. The sequence goes on from OY978527.1 coordinate 69,421,775, forward strand.
ATTAGTTTCATTCAAAACAAGAGCATTTTTTCAGAAATACAATAGTTGCATTCCAGAAAATATACCACCTAGTCAAGTCATAAATATTGATACACAACCAAACACATTCATTTCATCTTGATTGCAACTTGACAGTTGACATTTATACTTTATTGCCACGTAAAATGATTTTGGCATCAATTGTTTACAATCATGCAATGGGGCGATATCGAAAATCGTATTGTTGTTTAGGTAGTTGACCTATTAAAATGCAACATGGGAAAAGGCGATATCTTTCGGACGATGAGATCGCTTTGAATCACTCGCAATTTTGTGTATCGTGCTGTGACGTTGTTTGAGGACCGTCAAAGGACTGGCCGTCCGCGCATTGTGAGAACTCCGAAAGCGATCAAAGCCGTGAAGAAACGAATCGATTGAAAACCGCTGCGAAAATAGAAAATCTTGTCGCGGATAATGGTAATTTCTAATAAGTCCATGTCCATGAAGATTTGGGACTCAGCGTGTACAAGCGAAACTCTGGACTGGATTACTTACGGCCGCATTGGAGGGAAAATGCTAGCGAAAATCGAAAGCATTACGCAGACGGTACACAAACAAATTCTGTTTACTGACGAGAAAATCTTCACTGTAGAAGAATCGTTCAATAAACAGAATGATCGTGTGTGCCGAGTATCCAAAGAGGTCTCTGCTCCAGCTCACAAGGCAAAAACGACTTAACTGTGTCTAAAAAACAACATTCCGCACTGCATATCAACGGATGATTGGCCAGCTGGTAGTCCAGACCTCGAAACCGACACCAAAATATTGAGTCGTTGAAGCGAGCCCTTGTCCATGCAGTGTACGATTTCCCCATGCATCGATGAGTGGCCAGATCGTCTCAAGTCGTGTTGCGAGGCAAATGGAAGCCATTAGCCATTTCGAATAAGTTATGCTAAGATTTGTAGCCATTGAATAACCCAATAAAAGGGAAAAACAATTTTTTGAAAAATATTAATTCGTTTTCATTTGGTGTCGATTTTTCTGTGTACCAATATTTATGACTTGACTAGGTATAGAGCAAGGTTCATCAGAATATAACCATAAAGTATCAGAAGAAGTCCATTAAATATTTTAAAACATTTATTGCATTAACTCTGGTAAAATACTTTCAAAACTTCACCGTAACTGGTGATTACACATCGGAATTCTGTTTCAACCAATTGTAATGGAATGTAATTCTAGCATAACCATCTGGTGCACTAGTGCCACAATTACCGATCACAAAATTTGTAACACCAACCAGTTGATTTTGATAGACGGCTGGACCACCAGAATCACCTTGACACACGCCATTACCACGGGAATGTGATAAACAGAGTATCGATTGTGGTACATTGCCAATTATACGACGACATTGTTCATTTGTAATTGCATTCAGTGTATCATATTGTAATGTTGTTGGCACCGGGCCACTACCACGGATACGTCCCCAACCCGAAACGATCACAGCACCGCCACTAGGTGGTATACTATTATTCCTAGCCAATGGTATCGAACGTATAGATGTGGTGAAATTTAATGGTCTAGCCAATTTCAACAGGGCAATATCATTATCGAAATTACGATATTGTGGATGTGAGATGATGTTGGAGACACCAACAATAATGCCACCAGTTGAAAGTTGATTAGAACCCGCTCGAATGGTGACATCACGAGCAGCAACACTAAAAATATATAAATGGAAATTTTTGAAAGAACTTTAAAGTGTAAACTCATTACAAATCACCTACAGTGTTCGAGTTCCCCGAACAACACAATGTGCTGCTGTTACAACATAATTCCGCGATATAATCGAACCACCACATATATGACTGCCACGTACTCTCAACGATATTTGATATGGAAATTGATTTTGTGCAGCATTTCGACCGCCGACAATACGTTGTGCCACCAATGGCTGCACTGGGGCTATTGTTATTGGCACAAAGATGGCATCACTGCCATCAACAATCTCTTCAACCGCTTTGCAGAGTGTTACAAAGCCCAGGCAGAGGAGGACTACTGGCGACAGTACTCCAAATTTCATATTTTATTTCGATTTACTCGGCAATTATAAAATATTTACTTTCTATCTGTCTACAGCTAAGCGAATTAACCTATATTTATATGAAAAATAGTTCGAAATATGAAAAGCCCTTTAATCGTATGCGCATAGAGTTGCCAGAAGGATGCAAGTCGCTACGGAAAATCCAAAAATTGATTATATTGAAACTAATGAACTTTAATTGAGTACATTAAAATATATCAAAAATGTTGAAAAATTATATATCCCCTTATTACTATTCTTCAGACATATTCCCATATCATTTCTCAAATATCTCAAATGATGCCTTAAAAATTACGATATTTTCCTTTGAATACCAACCTAGTGGATATATGTGGCAACTCTATGTGCACATTTACTAGAATCGTCATAGACAATGCTTTATCTAAATTACTTATTTTATTTTCGGAAGCTCATTTATCATATTATAACACATTACCATACAATGTGTTATTAGTACGCTTCACAAGTTGAAGCTTTCAAAAATAATTAACCAAATTATAATACTACACTAAACAACACAATATGTAACACACACAACACTATATTCATATTCAAATATTACAAATCGGTGTGCCTTTGAATCCAAGCTACATGATAATAGACCTTGGCATAACCATCTGGATTCGATGAGCCACAACCGCCAACTACAAAACCAGCAATGCCCACAACTTGACCATTGTAAACGGCTGGACCGCCCGAATCACCATTACATGCGCCATTATCACGTTGATGATCCAAACAGATGAGCGCATCACTATCCCAATAGATACGATCAGCGCATTCGCTACGTGTTATCGCAATCAGCGTATTCCATTGTAGTTTCTGTGGCAAATCGCCACCATATTTCAGACGTCCCCAACCCGATATGATGACCGGTTGTCCAGGTGGCACTTCTTGACTCGCCAATGGTATAGGTTGAATATTCTTGGAATATATTAATGGATCTCTTAGTTTTAATACGGCTACATCATTGAGAAAATCACCATAATCCTCATGTACCACAATTTCAGCTACCCTTAAGAGAGTACCACCTGTGAAACGATCAATTGAACCAGCACGTACTGTAAAAATTTCAGGTGGATAACTGAAGGCATAGAGAAAATGGTTAAAATATCTGGAAGCTGTACTTCAACTTTATACAATGCTTACCTAAAATATAATCCACTTGCATCAAAATCACCCACACAATGTGCTGCTGTCAAAATGTAATTGCGTGTGAGAATTGAACCACCACAAAAATGAGATCCACTACGTCTTAAAGAGATTTGATATGGAAATTGACCCTCAAAAGCATCAATACCACCAACAACACGCCATGTGGGTTTGGCTTGATTGCCCACCGTCTCAAGGATTAAAATAATAAATATGCTTAAAGCGATTCTTGTCATGTCGCTGGTATAGTTTATAATCAATTAACCGGTTGAAATGAATTGAATTGAATTATTTATGGTATAAATTCAATATCTAATCGTTTTCAATCTAAATTACATTCTTATGGTGGTGTGCTAAATTCTATGATCATAAATTATTGTGTAATCAGGCCTAAAATGATGGATTAACATTATTGGCATTGTTAGGCCAATTGCTACAATTTATTAGAATTTGCAATTTTTACTGTCAATAGAGTAATTTCAAAATTGGAATTTTTTTTTTTCAATTATTCGATTTTATTTCTATAATACAAATAAATATTTTCTTTTTTCCAACGACCAAAATTTCACAAATCCGAATGTCTTCTAATCCAATCGATATGATAATACACCTTAGCATAACCATCCGGGTTCTTACTGCCACAACCGTCAACAACAAATCCAGCAACGCCCACCAATTTGCCATTATAGACGGCTGGACCACCAGAATCTCCATTGCAAGCACCATTATTCTCTTCATGAGCCAAACAGATCAGCGTATCAGAGTACATGCCAATCTTAGAGAGGCATTTCGTTTTCGATATCGCTTCCAAAGTGTTCCATTGCAATTTCACGGGACTATCACCACCAGTCTTCAAGTAACCCCAACCAGAAATAACGACCTTTTCACCAACTGGTACTTCAGCGCTGGCCAATGCAATCGGTTGAATATTCTCGGAGAATGTTAGCGGGCGTTCCAGTTTCAATAGGGCCACATCATTCAAGAAATCACCGTAGCTCTCATGCACCGTAATATCGACAACATTTAAGACAACCCCACCGCTCAGACGATTGGTGGAACCAGCACGAATTGCGAGAACTTTTGGTGAATACACATGATAGTTGCCATCAGCATCAACAGCACCCACACAATGAGCTGCTGTTAGCACATAATTGCGACTAATGATTGAGCCACCACATGTATGACCACCTCGGCGTCTCAGTGATATTTGATGAGGGAATTGTCCTTCAATAGCATCTATGCCACCTACAACACGTCCTGTGGGATTGGCATTACACTGAGCCAGTAGGCACAGGCAGATCGCCACTGCTAACAAATTGAACTTGATCATATTTGCAACTTCAAATTGCATTGATACATTTAGAACTGGGTTTTTATAGTTATTGCAAAATCACTGCTAATGGTGTGAGCGAAAGGAAAGAAACTCTATCTTATCGATGGTTCTTATAATAAATAATACACACGCCGAAGTGGAGTACCAATATTGGCGTTTGCGAAAAATTTATGAATTCTCATATGCAACCATATATTTACAGTGACGATTTCAATTTTTCAGCTTTTTTCTCTTTCTTTTTTTTTTATTGCGCACATAAATAAATGTCTTCGAATAGACCGATTTTGATTTTGTTTTCGTAGCATATCACAAATCCGAATGCCATCTAATCCAAGCGATATGATAATAAATACTGGACCACCAGAATGGCCGTTGCAAGCAGCATTATTCTCTTCATGAGCCAAACAGATCAGATGAGTGACTCAGGGAAAGTGCCATCTCTTATTCTGCAATTGGTTTTTATTTCAACGATATTCCATTGTAATTTAGTGGGACCCTCACCACCAGTAGCCAAACGACTCTAACCGGAAATAATGACCAATTCACCAATTGATAATTCTGCGCTAGCTATTGCAATCGGTTGAATCATTCACATCATTCAATAACATTGACAACACTCGAAATAACACCACCACTAGGGCGATTTGTGGAACCCGCACTAATACTGAAGACTCTTGGTGGATATCTACAAAATCTAGTCCTGCGGGACTAGCTTTGCTTTAAGCAAGCAGCATAAAACCTATTATGACTACTATTAAATTCAACTTAATCATATTACCGATGCCAAAGTACACTGAAACATCGATGTAGTTTTGTATTGAGTTTTTATATTGAAAAATAAGCTGACGATTCTGCTAACTATAAATAATGTAATAAGGAAGTCTATGTTATCGATGATTTTTACAATAATTTATAATAGGCACATGATAATTGGTAGCTGTTACAAGCTACCATGTGCATTGGCGATTGTGGAGAAATTTATGGATTCTCAGACGAACATGCCTAGGTCAAGGTTTTCACGATCCCTTTGTGGGAGATCCCATAAAAAATGAGGGAGAGAATCGTTCACCATTTTAGCAGAGACTGTTTCTTTGACCTGCACATTAGCGACAATTGTGGAATCATAAACATATTCGTTCTTCCTTCAATTTCAATATTTCACTATTTATTTATACTATTTATTTTCTCCTATGCAATTTTACATTCTAAAGTGTTCTTAAATCGGAATTTCTAATAATCCAATCACGATGATAGTATACATCGGCATAACCATCTGGATCCGGCGAGCCGCAGGTTCCAACAGTAAACGATGTAACACCAACCAATTCACCATTATATACCGCGGGTCCGCCGGAATCACCCTCACAAGCACCATTATGATCATGACTACTCAAACAGAGCACAGTCTCGGTGGGATAGTTTGTTCTGCGATGGCAATCACTTTTGCTGATACTCTGTACTGTCTTCCAATGTAAGGTCCATGAATTCAATATATCATCACTATGTCGGAGACCCCAACCAGAAATGATAACATCTTTGCCGGCCGGAACTTCAGCACTAGCTATCGGTATCGGTTGAATGATTTCGGAAAACACCAATGGCTTTTTCAGCTCCAACAATGCAATGTCACTGCGAATTTCAGCATAATTTTCATGTACGTGAAGTTTCTTTACCTTCGAAACGACACCGCCGAAAATACTCTTGATGAAACCAGCACGTATATCCAAGAGAAATGGTGAATAACTGTAAAAGGGGGGAAAGTACTTTGTAAGAGCAATATTCTTAATAGGGCAACTTTGAGTTTCTAACACTTACACTTTAATTCGGCCATTCTTTTTAGTATCGGTGACACAATGAGCTGCTGTCAGCACATAATTCGCACTAATAATTGAACCGCCACAAATGTGCATATAATAATGCCGTATTGAGACCTGATAGGGGAATTCCCCTTTCTTTGCCTTCTCACCGTTAAGTATAGCAGCTACTGGCTGAAAGCCATTTAATGCCAGTAGATATGCACTAGAGATTAAAAGTATTAAATATTTGTTCATCTTGTTGGATGTACGATTTGATTTAGACTAAACGATTACAAATGAAGCAAATTGAACTAAAACTGATTCCTTTATAGTCATTTATATGAATTGTCTTTCTGAGAGCTTAATTCATAATCATGTGTACTTATTAAAATATTGACACAGCTTTAATGAGTCACAATAAAAACTCTCATTCTGATGAAACGAGAGCACACACACAACAAATTTTTGACAACAACATAAATTTGTGCCCATGTCTACCAAACATGCGCCCGCAAATTTTCTCAAAAATAACAAAATATTAATATTGTTTTCTAATATGTACATATTTACTCTACGTATTTATTTATTTAATATTTAGTCAGCTATTTATTATTGGATGTCAAAATTTTAATATAGCATGTGTCTTCATAATTCAATCAAACCTCGCGCAGATGAGAATATTTTGTAGTCAAATATCAGCTGGGTTTTTCTGTTATCACAATTTTGTATGACCTCAAACATTTTGTAGCTTCGAGTCGAGGTTTTGACGTCATTGATATATAATTTTTGGATTATCATTACGTGGTAATTACCATAAATGATTAAAGCAAAAATTTATTTGCTTTAAAATGCACAGAAAAATTTTGATTAATTTAGGAATTAGATGGACTACTAAAAAAAAAATATTTTCTTAATAATATGAACGTGGAAAATGTTTGCGCATATAACAAAAATTGTTATTATGTGGGGAAAAACTCAGCTGATGCCATAAAATCTATAAATATATAAATATGTGGCACTTATAAGCGCCGAAGGGCTCTTTGGCCGAGCTTCTCTTCCATTGCTGTTGTGCGTGTTAAATGTTGGACAATGTTAGAAGGGACCTGCTTATATTTTAGCCGGTCCCGAACGGCAGAATTCCTACGGCATCACAGAAGCTTTTTCATGGCAAATTGACAACACTCGAAATAACACCACCACTAAGGCGATTTGTGGAACCCGCACGAATAATGAAGGCATTTAGTGGATAACTGCAAATCAATTGATTGATGATTTTGATTGAATATTGGAGTAAATCAACAATAAAATTGTACCAACACAATGAGCAGCTGTCAACACATAATACGGACTAATGATGGAACCACCACAAGTATGACGACCCTGACGATGCAATAGCATCTACGCCACGTTCAATACATCCTGTGGGACTAGCTTTGCTTTGAACCGGCTGGATAAATTATGTTACGACTTTGGCATAAATTATGTTATGCCAAAGTACACTGAAACGTCGATGTAGTTTTGTATTGAGTTTTTATATTGAAAAATAAGCAAGATGATTGTGCTAATCATAAATATATACATAAATAATGTAATAAGAAAGTCTATGTTGTCGATGATTTTTTACAATAATTTATAATAGGCGTATGTTAATTGGTAGTGGTTACAAGCTACCATGTGTATTGGCGATGATGGAGTAATTTATCATATACTATACATTCTAAAGTGTTCATAAATCGGAATTTCTAATAATCCAATCACGATGATAGTATACATCGGCATAACCATCTGGATGCGGCGAGCCACATGTTCCAACAGTAAATGATGTAACGCCTCCCAATTCACCATTATATACAGCTGGTCCACCAGAATCACCTCCGCAAGCACCATTATGATCATGACTAACCAAACAGAGAACAGTTTCGGTGGCATAGTGTGTTCTGCGATAGCATTCACTTTTGCTGATACTCTGTACTGTTTTCCAATGTAATGTCCATGCATTCAAGATATCATCACTATGTCGGAGACCCCAACCAGAAATGGTAACATTTTTGCCGGCAGGAACTTCAGCACTAGCTATCGGTATCGGTTGAATGAATTCGGAAAACACCAGTGGCGTTTTCAGCTCCAACAATGCAATGCCACTGCGAATTGCAGAATATTGCTCATGTACATGAGAATTATGAATTATTACGCAAAGTTTCTTTACCTTCGAAACGACACCGCCGAAAATACTCTTGATGAAACCAGCACGTACATCCAAGAGAAATGGTGAATAACTGTATAAGGGGGAAAGTACTTTGTAAGAGTAATATTCTTAATAGGGCAACTTTGAGTTTCTAACACTTACACTTTAATTCGGCCATTCTTTTTAGTATCGCTGACACAATGAGCTGCTGTCAGCACATAATTCGCACTAATAATTGAACCACCACAAATGTGCATATAATAATGCCGTATTGAGACCTGATAGGGAAATTCTCCATTTTTTGCCTTCTCTCCGTTAAGAATGCCAGCTACTGGCTGAAAGCCATATAATGCCAGCAGATATACGCTAAATAGTAAGAGTATGAAATATTTCCTCATCTTGTTGGATGTATGATTTGATTTAGACTAAATGATTGCAAATGCAGCAAATTGAACTAAATCTGAGATCTTAATTTATAAGTGTACTTATTAAAATATTGAGTACGCTTTAGTCATAATACAGGATGATTTTTTAGCAACTTTCTTTTTGGCACCTCAGCTCTTTTCGTGTAACATGTTTCTGTCAAACATGTTCAGTTTGGTCTATAATTTAACCATGAATCGACTTACAAACGAACAACGCTTGCATATTATCGAATTTTAATATCAAAATTCATGAAAAGTTGGATTTGGCCGGTTAATTGGTCGCCTAGATGTATGAAGCTAAGGCTCATGTCTATAGCGACAAACCCGCAACGGTTGACGCACTGGAAGCCAATATTGAAGAATTTATTCGTCAGATACCGGGCGATATGTTGGAGAGAGTATGCCAAAATTGTACCCAGCGTATGAAACATTTGAGACGCTGCCTCGGTCAACATTTACATGAAATCATCTTTAAACATTGAATTATATGGATCGTTCTATCGACTCAAATAGAGATTTCATACATTTCTCTAAATTAAATGTGTTTTTTTTTAATCAAATCCGAAAGCTCTTTAGAAATCACCCTGTAAAAACTCTCTTTCTGGTGAAACGAGAGCACACACAAAACAATTTTGACAATAACATAAATATGTGCCCATGTCTATATGCGCCCGCAAATTTTCTCAAAAATAACAACCTATTAATATTGTTTTCTAATAGCTACATATTTACTCTATGTACAAATATTTAGTCAACTATGTATTATGGGAAGACTAAATTTTTTTTTTTTATTTATTTTATATATCTTCTCATTCTGTTATACCGGGTGAAAAAAACATTCGGATCTAGTCACATCCACCATATCTCAATCAAAACTCATAGATGAGAATATTTTGTAGTTAAATATCAGCTGAATTTTTCTGTTATCACAAATTTGTATGACCTCAAACATTTTGCAGTTTCGAGTCGAAGTTTTGACGTCATTGACTTATAATTTTTGGGTTATCATTACGTGGTAGTTTTTATAAATAATATTAACGTCAAAAATATAACATATAAGAAAAATTGATATTATGTGGGGAAAAATTCTGATGATGTCATCGGTATAGAAGTAAAAAATGTAAATATTTTGAACCCAGTTTCATAATTACAAGCATAATTCAAATGGCACACCTTCCAGGCTGCATCAATTTCCTTCATACTGAATTTAATCACCTCATATTAATCAAACAGCTTCCTAGAGTCAGTGATTTGATCACTCATCTTTGAGACTCGCCGATGGTCAGATATTTATTTAATTTTTTTTTTTTCAAGAGTTCTCTCAAACAGATTTCAAATCAAGCCTGATTTAGCAAAGCATTTTTGTGACGACAAAACTTTTCTTCCAGTGTAAATTCCGCATGTTGAACTAATCGAGTATTGACCGCTGAACGATTTTTCGGACTTTGTGCCAAAAGTCTTCAAAACTCGTTTTCTGTCAACGTTTTAAAGAGCAAATTGTAATTGTTTGAAAAAAAAAGTCTCGAAATTTGGCTAACCAGGAAATAGAATCGGTAAATTTATATACATCGAGTCAACGCCATAACCAGTGTCGCTAGAAATTCCCCAAATATTTCTTGATAGTTTTTATTTCTCTCTCTCGAAGATCAAAAATCGTACTCTACAAGTCCCTCATTATACCTGTCCTAAAATATGGGGCAGATGCGTGGACAATTTCCACCACGGATGAGAGAATGCTTGGAGTTTTCGAGAGAAAAGTTCTATGCAGGATCTTCGGACCTATTTGCGTTGATGGCGAGTATCGAATAAGGTACAACGATGAGCTGTATGAGCTGAATACTGACATTGACATAGTCAGGCGAATCAAAATCCGGCGGCTGCGCTGGCTAGGACATGTCGACCGAATGGAAGAAGGCGCTCCAGCGAGGAGGGTGTTTAATTCGGCACCCGCTGGAGGAAGCAGAAAAAGAGGAAGACCAAACCACCGTTGGCAGCACCAAGTATTGGGAAACCTGGCGGACCGTGGAATATCCAATTGGCGCCAGCAAGCGAAGAACAGAGAAGAATGGTGCCGCATTAAATGTTCGGCCTAAATCGATCATCGGTTGTTATGGCCACGTAAGAAGAAGAAGAACTTTTAAGTTCATTACACTAACAGTCAATTCATTTTATTTATTGCATATTTTCACGTATCCAATCAATATTATAAGACACTTTAGCATAACCATCTGGACGCGCATAACCACAGCCCGGTACAACAAAGCCAGCAACGCCAACTAGTTTGCCATTAAAGGCGGCTGGACCACCGGAATCACCATTACAAGCACCATTATCTTTGGCATGATCTAAACATATTACCGCATCGGTATAGACTAATATTTTCGAGGCACATTTCGTTTTGCTAATCGCCTCAACAGTATTCCATTTCAGATAAATCGGTGTACCGTCACCACCATGCACAGTTAAACCCCAACCGGATATAATTACTTTAGAGCCGGGCGCCACTTCTTCTGTCTGTAGTGCGATCGGTTGTATAACGTTGGAATAGACTAAATCCTTCTCCAGTTCTAACAGCGATAAATCATTTTCAGCTCCTGCATATTTTGGATGTACAATGACACGTTTCACTTGTGCGATAACACCACCAGCGATACGATTATGTGTTCCAGCGCGTATAGTAAAATATTTGGCATCATAACTACAATATGTAGAAGAATATGTTGTAGTATATGGTGAATTATAGTATAATCCGTAAAATATTTAGAATATCAAAAAAGTGCAACTTACGGTGTTGTCCCACTTTCGACAACACAATGCGCTGCCGATAGAATATATCGATTGCTTATGATGGAACCACCACAGGTGTGTACATGATTCATTCGTAATGAGATCTGATACGGAAATTGACCGTATGTAGCCTCATCACCGCCGACTATACGTCCTGAGGGACTTCCTATGGCGCAAACGAGTGCACTGGCAAAGAGAAATATTCTTAATCCGAATTTCGACAACATTTCAATAGCGAATAATGAAGAAGAATGACTTTTGTGCAGACTGCGTATTTTAGTAATAGTTATATTATGGAACGAGCCATTACTCGTGGCTTTTACAATCGTCGATATTGACAATAAATTTAGATAATCTTATCGCAAATCCAAATAGTTGATTAATATTAGCTTTAAATCTTTTCAGATCTACTAAATGGGGTATTCCATTAAGTTCGATCACACAATGTCCATTGTCGAAAAATCGTAACTTGGTTCGACTTTTCTATGAAATGATGGTGTCTCTAATGGTCTCAATCACTCTTTCCTATTTTATTATACAATATATTTGTTTGTTTTTGTTTTGGAGGTTGGCTAATCGACACATGTAACATGAACGAACCCTTTGTAGTAGCATAGTTGTAAATTTTAATAGACTCGTGTGCCTACATATCTAATCAGGCAAAAGGAAATAATATGCGATTGAAGTGTGTATCGATTGCATCGATTAGTTTATGGTTCTTGTAAATTAATAGAGATTGTACAGTTTGTATATATTTTCTAAATCTTTTCAAAAATATCAGATGTTAACAGATATTAATATTAATCTTCTCGGGAATCACTTGATCCCTTTTTGGGCTAGTATTCTTTAAGCAATCGAACTTTAAATGTAAATTATGGAACGTAAATTATTTATTTATGTATTTATTTCTCATCGTATTATAAAGAGAACAAAGTGAGAACAGAGTGTGCATGTGGAATTCCTAAAGGGGATTGAATATATTTCTACAGCCACGACATATGGGGAAACGTAAGGCTACTGTATATGACAAGGCTACCGTATATGATAATGCAATGAAAAAGTACTCTACACTGAAAAAAAAACAACCACAAAGAGAGAAAAATTATAAATATTAATATTCAGAAAAACAATTTAAATCGATTTAGCTATGTTCGAGTTAATATTCGCACAATAAATGCTGTAATTATAAAGCGATCAAGCTGAAAATTGCTACATAACATTATTTTCACAAATGAATAGCTAAGTTGGTGAATGAGCAAAATTGGATGAAAACCACGCCTACCTCCCATACAAAAGTATGTTGCTAAATCAAAGTTTCACACTTTACGCATGCAAATATAAAGCTTTGGAAATAAAATTTCGTATATAAAGTTTATCGAATCACAGTATTGATATATTAGAAAATGGGCGTAATCAGATGAAAATCACGCCTACCTGCCATATAAAAATATGTTGTTAAATGTGTATTTTCACACTTTGCATAGAAAATTATAATGATATTGAACTAAAACTTGGCACAACAGGTTTGTCTGATCATAGAATACAAATGCTAGAAAATGAGGGTAATTGGATAACATTCACGCATAAATCACATACAAAAATCTGTAATGTAAAAAGTCACCCAGCTGAAACTCGGTATAGGCGATTTTATTTATGAACTAACAAACATATTCAAATTTGATCGCAATCGGATAAAAATAACGCCTACCTCCCATACAAAGTTATGCTTCCGTATGTATATTTTGCTAGTTTTCGCACAAAAATATGCAGTTATCAAGCTGAAATTCGAAATATATGGAAAAAGAATACATAATTATCACATCAATCTATAGAATTAAGACTGGCTACGTGATTTTGCATTCCAAGAGCTCCTGTGCAGGTAGCGCTGCGGTCACAGTTTCCAAAAAATTCATCACCAGACACTTAATCCATAAAAACTGTTCATTCAGTTAATTTATATTAATTTATTAATAGTAATTTATTGGTATTTTACTTTAGAAAAATTAATAGGCCACTCAATATTCATAGCCTTCGTAACAACTTTTTAAAAATCACTTGTATTCATTTATTTGTTAAATAAAAATAAATTTCTTAACAAATCGTCAATTTTGCCAACATTTTTCGTATATCATTAGTCGAATATTCAATACAAATTGCTCTGAATCCAATCCGCATGGTGTGGCACGCTCGTAAATACATCCGGGTAGCGTGAACCACAAGCGCCAACAACAAAATTGCTCACCGCAACCAAACGGCTATTATAAGCACCACCATTGCCACCATCACCGCGGCAACTGCCCACTTTCAATGGATGATTTAGACAAATTGTTCCACTATCCGTAGCGGCATCGTTATAGGCTGCAGTACAAACGCTAGCATTGGCGACCGTAAAGTAATTATATTGTAGCTTATATGTGGCGCTGCCATCGGACAATTCACCCCAACCGGCAACCGCAACATTTGCATCAACCGGCGGTTGTTGTAATGGCGAGGTAGCAATTGAGATCGAACGAGTTTTATCATTAAATTCCAAATCGTTTTCCAATTTAATAATGGCGATATTATTTTTATAATTTCCAAACTCTGGATGGACTGCAATGGCGGCTACATAGACAATTTTACCGCCCGCATATTGATTTGTGCTACCAACACGTACGGACAATCGATTCGGAGATATGCTAAGAAGCGAAGAAAGTCAAAAAAATAAAAAAAGGAGAGAAAAAAAATATGCTTCTCACTTACGGTTTCGATCCATGCTCAGTTACACAATGTGCAGCTGTCAAGATGTCGCGACTGGTAATAATTGAGCCACCACAATTGTGGGCACCATCCAAACGAACAGAGACAGCATATGGAAAACGTCCAACTGCTGCGTCTTCGCCACCTAAAATTCGTAGTGTTGGCGTTGATGCAACTCTATGGACGCCAGCGATGTATAGAACGAAGAGTGTTGCAAAAATACGTGCTCTCTCCATTGTTGCCGATCAATAACTAATCAAATAGTGAGTAATAAATAGTTGATCTAATATTTCACACCGATATATATTTGGTATTTAATCTTATCTCAACTAGCATGTCCAATATACCAATATAGTCGTACTTGAGCTCTTCGAAAGAAATCATAAATTACATTATTCGATACAGGGTAACCTATGTATGTGTAGTTCCATTAGCTTATCTTTAGTCGCATTTAGTAGCATATTGTAAATAAAGAATAGAAAAACCGCCAATAAAATTTATATTAATCTCTATTATTTATTGATCAATTATTGTACATTCTGAAGGTCATCGCACATAGACGATCTATGCAATGATCGTTTTAATCCAATCACTATAGAAAGGCACACGGCTACTAACATCTGGATATTTAGTGCCACAGCCACCAAAGGCGAAACTAATAATGCCAATAATTTTATCATATAATATGACTCCCGAACCTTCGTCGCCACGACAAACACCCTTGTTGAGATCGTGTTGCAAACAGAGTGTTGAATCATAACCAAAACCAGCTTGATATTCACATTCCGACACTGAAATTGTCTTCAATGTGGTATGCTGCAATTTATAGGTTGTTGCACCGTTGCCTTGTAGACCCCAACCCGTTACAGTGACTGATGCATTATCCTCAATTTCTTCATCAGCTGCTGGCAGTTCAACAGCAGCAATTTTGTCACTCATTGCCAAATCGCTGGCCAATGTTATGACGGCAATGTTATGCAGAAAATTACCATACGATGGATGAATGTTGATCGATTTGGCATTCACAATAAGACCACCAGAATATTGATTGGTACTACCAACACGTACCGAGACACGATTTGCTTCAACACTAAAGTGAGCCAAAACGTAAGAAGAACATATGAATTATTAAGTAGAAAAATTCCATATCCACATTACTTACGGTTGGGTCAAAAATTGTGAAACACAACTGGCTGCTGTCAAAATGTGCTTAGCACTGATAATGGTACCACCACAAACATGTGCATTATTTACACGTACCGAGGCGATCCATGAATATTGACCAACGGCTGCATCATCACCGCCTAAAATCCTTGAATCACGTGGCAGTGCATTTGCTGTGTAGCAAATAGTCACAAATAATATTGCTATGACAACGAGCGCGGTGCTAAGACGTGTGCTTACCATTGTGCCAGAATAAGAACTGTTCACATTTTTTTCGAATTTCTTTATGGTGTTTAAATTCATGATTTTTTTGTCTTCTTCAACATTTAGACTTCAATATAGTTGTCATAAAATAATATATTTATGTGTGTATTCTGCACGCTTTTTTACTCTGTCGCTCTATTTTTGATCTAATCTTTGGATTGATAATACAACAATATCGATTATTGGTAGCTGTAATAATTCAATAGTCGCTTTAAGTAATCATAATCACATACTTATGTCGTTTGTCGTGTGATAAGTACCTGCGTTTAATCACAACGCAATCACTATGTGATTGCGCAAAAATTCACTACAACTCGTAGAGTATTATTTTTTGGAAAATTCAAAGAGCCCTTAGCCATGCGTCTATGACTAAACTAAATTACGATATGATACAGATATGACTCAGAATGTTAAAAAATCGTTGGTAATTGGTGTTACGTGGTTTAAAAAGGGGTTTCCACTAAGGATATGATTCATTGATTGCACAGATTACCGAGTAAATATTTCGCTGCGATCATACACGCGCATTCTGATTTGCTCAGACAGCCAAACTGCCATCAAATCTCTCTCCTCTTGGGAGTTTTCCTCAAAACTAGTCACCGAATGCTTCCTTATCCTACGAAAACTCACATTATGTTGGGTACCGTGGCACAAAGGAATTGAGGGCAATGAAATGGCGGACGAACTAGCGAGAGCTGGCTCGTCTTCTCCACTGACAGGCTCGGAACCTTTCTGCGGTATAAGCTGGGCATCGGCCAAAGCTATGATAGAAAAACATTACCATGACAAATACCTTCTACCATGGACAAATTCGACGGGTCTTCGCCAAGCGAAAGCTCTCATCAGTTTTAATGCAGCTTTTGACAGAATTAGTCTTAGCAGAACAAACCTATGCCTAATAACCGGCTATCTCTCAGGATATAACTGGTTAAAATACCACCTTCACAAAATGGGACCTACCTCTGACACGGAGTATAGACTCTGTCTGGAGGAGGATGAAACATCAATTCACATTCTTTGCGAATGTCCGGCCCTGTCCAGACTACGCCTCAAACACTTTCAGCTTAGTTTCCCAACACCAGCTTCAATCATCAAAAATTCGACAAGATCAATTCTATCCATCATTAAAAAGGTAGAGGAGATTCTAGTGTCGTAAACGGGCTTGGGTACAAAAGATCTCGTTTGGTCGCAGTGTCCGTAACACTTGTGATTGGACCCCAGAGGTATCAGCTATAGGGCTCATATCCTCTAACAGACCTTAGTCTGGTTTCTCGTGGTCCATGCACTCTTTGATTGATTGATACACCTTTTTGAGTGAACCCAAATTGTACGCAGTGCAATCGATTACGGCTTCAACGATGATCTTCTTCAAGTGTTCCATTGCTAATTGTTTGTTTCCATAATCCTACGATTTTACATAATCCCACTGAAACAAAAGTCTGCGGGTGTTAAATGAGACGACCTTGGCGGATAATTCACATGATCAACTGCCAAAACTCGTACACATTTTGGAAGCATATTCCTACTAGAAATTGTACATAGAAATTAATGCATATGATTTCAGTTTCTTTGGGAATTATAGTTTTAAGCAAAATTATGGCTTTCGAGGATAGCTAAACATCATAAGTGCCGACATCGGTTTGATATTATAATATAGCTGTTTATATCAAAGTATTTTTTTTTTTATCCTCAATAAGGAAACTTATCATAACACCAACATGATAGTATTTAAACTTGTATTTAAAAATATAAAAAATTATGTCTGCGTACTTATAGCTCAATAGCAAATGACTAGGTGCCTATACAAATATGTAACTAATCTAATTGTAAAACTATGTCAAATGCAATTATTTCTTACAATCTTATAAGTATCCGCTTTGTGGGGGGAAAATATTTACTGACAAATATCTTACTAATTAAAATATAAAGGGCAGTAGGAAAACGTAGTTCTGAGATTGGGTAAACTTACGAAAGATATTGTTATATCGAAAATTTTAAATTTGTTTAAAAAAATGTGCTTTTAGCGCTATAATCTCCAAAGAATCATATCTGAACTGCTCTTCCAGTATTGTTTTGTGTGTTAAATTTGAAAGGGAACTTCCTATATTGGCTCGTTACGTCACAAAATATTTTCAGCTCTTTTTGATTGGCAATTCATCCCGAAAAATCGTTTAAAAACTCTTAACTCTTAATTTTTTCCTAAAAAGACTTGATATTAATACGACCAGTGTAAGAACTTGACGAAGACGGGTCAGCTAAAAACGCATGTGGCAATGGTATTGCCACATCGACTGGGTGGTTTCATAATGATATTTTGCTATCCATTAATAGAAATATTGATTTATAGGGCTCTTCGAATCTATTAGGAATAAAAATTTAATCGTATTGCATAAGCATCGATGCCATAAATATTAAATGCTTCCGATACTAAGGGTCTAGATAAGAGAATTTGTATGCACACCTCTCTGTATACAATTCAATATTACTTTGTGTGATCATAAATCTGTACCCGAAATTTTTGCGCAGATATTTATTTGTACTATAAAATCAAAAATTTCAACATGACAATATTTAGTACACATTTTAATACCGTCCGAAATAGAGAGTATGACGTTAAAATTTGTTCAAGTTTTAGCCATTCTGGCTATATTTGCTTCAGACATCGCCGTCAATGTGTATGCATTGCCAAATGGACGTATTGTTGCTGGTAAAAATGCCGCAATTGGTCAATTTCCATATCAAGTGTCATTGCAAACTGAGAAGGGCTCACATAATTGTGGCGGTTCCATACTCAATGAACATTTCATATTGACCGCTGCTCATTGTGTAGTGGTTGGTAGTGGTATTGAACCGTAAGTTGGATAGCAAAGAGATGTGTTCAAAGTTAAAATCAGTAAAGAATTGAATTATTCTTTTATTTATAGTTATCCACCACGTTTTTTCCAAGTACGTGTCGGTAGCATACAACATAGTGCTGCTGGCAAATTGTTACAAATTAAACGTGTCATTGTGAATAAGGATTACGCTAATTTCCTACATGATTTAGCATTGCTCGAATTGGAAAAACCATTAGTTTTTACAAAATACATTCAACCGATTGCATTGGCAACCGAAGAAGTACCAACCGGCGAAGATATCATCATATCTGGTTGGGGTCGTATTTCTACAGCTGGTCCAATCCCTAACAATCTACAATGGACGACGGTGAAAGCATTAACAAATTCCCAATGCAATGGTGGTGATGGCAATATACTTTGTCTGTCACATATCGATAATAATGGAGCTTGCTTTGGTGATTCCGGTGGTCCAGCAGCATATAATGGTAAATTGGTGGGCGTTGCCAGTTATGTTGTCGGTGGTTGCGGCACCAAGAGTCCTGATGGTTATGCCAAAGTTTCAATGCATCTTGATTGGATACAAGATAATATGAAATAAATTGATTCTTTGCTATTTCTCAAGTCGTTTCAATTACAGTGGGACCAATAAAAAATATTTTGTTAAACGTTTGTTTAAAAATGCGCTGTCACATATAACAAAACTTGACGAATTACATGAATTTGTTGAACTTTTTGGTGCATTTGTCGATGAATAAAATAATTTATATTTTCAATTTAAAAGAAATAAATCTCAAAAATAATCTTTATATAAAACTCACAAAAAAAAAAATCAGTGGCAAAAAGGTACAATCTCAAAAATAATTTTTATTTCTGAACTGAAGAAAATAAATCTTAAAAATAATTGTTATTTCTGAACTAAAAAAAAAAATAAATCTTAAAAATAATTGTTATTTCTGAACAAAAGAAAATAAATCCCAAAAATAATTTTCACTTCTGAACAAAAGAAAATAAATTTTAAAAATTATTGCTATTTCTGAACAAAAGAAAATAAATCTTAAAAATAATAGTTATTTCTGAACAAAAAAAAATAAATCTTAAAAATAACAGTTATTTCTGAACAAAGGAAAATAAATCTTAAAAATGATTTCTATCACTAATAATTTAATATTTTGATTTTAAAATTATCTCAAAAATTAATTTATTTCTAAAAAATCTGAGCAACGAGAAAAACGTAAATCTCAAAAGTAATTTTTATTCCTGAACAAAAAAATGAATTTTATTTAAACTTTATTTCAAGCACAAAAATATAGAATTTTTAAGAAAATTACTCAGAAATCTCTAAGCGGAAGAAAATCAGAAAAATTGCTTAAAATTCAATTTTTTGTCATGTATCGATTATGGTCCCTGGAAGTAGGTGATCATAAAGCACTTAATTCTCTCGATGAAAGTTGTATGTATAGGCATTCCTACATACTATAATATAGATATTTCAAAGATAAGAAATACACAACTATAAATCACAACTAGTGCACTTAAATTGTCCTAGATTGTATTTTTATTTTTCGCAGGCGTATAAAAATCAGTGAATTGACCATTCAAGAAATTAGTAGATATTTGCCACAATTGCAGTGTAGTCAATATGACGAAGAAATTAATACTTGTCAGTTGCTGGGTGATTGTGACAACACTCTCTGTGCTCTGTGCTGGCGTGCCAATGCAACGTGTTGTAGGTGGCGATAATGCTACAATTGGACAATTTCCACATCAAATCTCTCTACAAAATGAAAAGGGTTCACACAATTGTGGTGGTTCCATTCTCAATGAACATTTCATATTGACGGCTGCTCATTGTGTCGTTGTCGGGAATGGCATTGAACCGTAAGAAAATCTCTCAATTATCATTGTTTAAAGAACTCAATCCTAATGCGAAATCTTTGTATAGCTATCCAAGCAGATATTTTCAAGTACGCGTAGGTAGCATACAATATAATGCTGGCGGAAAATTATACAATATCAAACGTGTCATTGTCAATAAGAGTTATGGCAATTTCCTCAATGATCTTGCCCTCTTGGAATTGGAACAACCATTGACATTTACGAAAAATATTCAACCGATCGAATTGGCATCAGATGAGGTACCATCCGGTGAGGAAGTTATAATTTCCGGTTGGGGACGTCTTTCAACGGTGGGTCCCATACCAAATCGCTTGCAATGGAACACACTGAAAGCAATATCGACCGAAGAATGTGATGATGCTATTGATTTTGGTTATGACAGTGTCATTTGTCTGGCCCACGAAGAAGATAATGGCACCTGTTTTGGTGATTCCGGCGGTCCGGCAATATATAAGGGTCAATTAGTGGGTGTTGCCGGTTTTGTATATGGTGGTTGTGGCAGCAAATATCCTGATGGTTATGCTAAAATATCACATCATCGTGAGTGGATTTTAGAAAATATGAAATGAAATAAATAGAGAAATGGGTGCGGTAAAAAATAATGCTGACTATTTACTTGTTTGGGTTGACTATATTCGAAGTTATTGATCATTTCATAAAACACTGACGGCAAACACGCAAGAGGGCTGTCATAATGGCGCCAATTGCAATCCTATCACAAAATTTGTGATATTTTTGTGATTTATTTAACTTGCAATTTTATTGCAATATTGCGATCACATTAATTTATGATCTTAGTTTGTGATTTATTCAACTTGCAACTTTAATGCAATATTGCGATCACATGAATTTATGATCTTAGTTTGTATTTTGCAGTTGTGATAAGATACTCGTATTGGATTTTATTTAGAAATACATAAATTTGTACTCGTATGTATTTTAATAAATTGATTAAGTCTCATTGAAACCGATATTAGATTTTTGATAAGAAATTGAAATGGAAAATATTTATTAATTGCAATTTTTAATCGAATAAAAAATTATGAAAACAGTGATTTTTATGTCATGTTGCATATTTTTGATTTTTATCATCAAACTTTATGAAATATTGTAATAACAAGGATTTTTCATCTCTGATACAAAACATTATAATGACATTTGTTCAATAATCCAATCATAATTACTAGCCACACTGGTGAATACATCAGGCAATGCACTGCTACCACATTCATCAACATTTTAAGCAGCTATGCCAACCAATTTCCCCTGATACACTGCAGGACCACCATAATCACCACGACAAATGCCATTCTTATGTGGATGACCCAAACATAGTATTTGCTTATCCGATTTATTCAATATTCGATTGCATTCGGCATTATCAATAACTACGGCGGCCGTATTAATTTGTAATGTACGTTGCATACATATATTCATCAGTACTTCTGAGATGACCCCAACCAGAAAATTGAATATTAACTCCAACCGGAGGTATAATATTTGATAATTGAATTGACTGAATCAAATTTGAAAAGACTAATTCCTTGGATAATTTCAATAATGCAATGCCATTGGTAAATTCACTATAATTTGGATTTACATTCTGTCAAATAAGTACCGATTTGTACTATGGATAAAAATATCGAATAAAGAGTTTGTGTAAAATTTTTGTGTGTTTCAAATGAAATTTCTTGTGCCTGAACGTTGGAAATGTTGAAAAAAACATTTGGTGATTCAACCATGTCGAAAAAAAATTTCACACAAACTCTTTGTTCGATATTTTTATCCATAGTAAAAATCGCAACGCACACAAAAGGTTGACTTGTTCCTAATGACGCCGTAACCAAATTAAATGACACATAGCAATAAAAATTCGCAGAATAGTGGCTGACAGTTGTGCCAACCTGGGAAAAAAAATTTTTTGAAATATTCTCAGAGGGAAAATTAAAAATGAGAATTTCCGGGTACTTATTTGACAGAATGTATACGTATTTCCTCGACTACAATACGTGAACCGCCATTATAAAGATCAATAGTTCCAGCTGCAATTGTAAACAATTGTGGTGGCCAACTAAAAGTTTATAGTAAGGACATTTGTAAATAATTTTTTTTTTTACGGTCTATCACTGCCCTGGGAGCAAACACATTGCATTGCAGTGAGAGCATATCGTTCACTCAATATTATCGCCCCGCATGTGGGTAGACCAGCTATGCTTAATATGGTATTTGTCCCAGTACAGCATCATCACCACCAATAATGCGATTTTGTTGTTGTTGTTCTTGTGGTGGTGGTTTTGCAGCACTACAACCCAAACAAAGGGCGCCAATCAATGTGATTAATTTTGAAACATCGAATGCCTCCATATTGAAAAAATTTGCAAGTAGCAGCTTGTCGCGTACATATGTTAGAGTGCACTAAATTCATATAATTTGTATTTATAACTCTTATACATTAATATTTTTTGCTTGCAAACAAAAAAAAACTTGCCTTTAATTTCGTCAATAAATCTCTTCAAATTTGATTTTATGTTTTCTCTTTTTAATTTGTATATATTTACTGCACCCTATAATCGATATTGCAAAATATCGTCTAAGTCTAAGTCCAATTTCCAATCGAAGAGGAACCCATTTCAGGGATGCAGTTAGGGGAGCATATATTTCGAGGAAATGTTAACACGCAGATCCGGCAGTAACAATTTTTTCAAAAATGCTTCTTAAAAGAGCTCTGTGACAAAACTAAATTAAAGTGATGTCACAAAGGTACTGCCGTTCGGAAGCGGCTAATATAAGTAAGTCCCTTCTAATGCAGTCCAAATTTAACACGCACAACATTATTGGAAGAGAAGCTCGTTGGTATCACAAATGGGACTTTCTGGCCCAAATGTGTCCTCTCAGAGCGAGGGCAGCCACATAACCTAGCATAGCACGCAGAAAAATTATAGGGGATCGGTCATACATTCCAGCACTCTAGGGATGATTTCTGGGCAATTATGTAGTTATTGGTCGATTTTCAGATGGTTTATTTTCATTTTGTAGGAGATCATCTCTAAAGAGTAAAGATATGTGGTAAATATGTTCAGCGCATAGCGTATTTTTGGCATATTTATGCTCACTGCATTTATTTATCTAAAATCTTATCTAAAATCAAAATGGTTTATATACTCTGTGAAACTTTTAAAGTCTCTCACTCGATTTAATCTATTTTTATCAACACTGATTTATTTATGAATTTTCATAATAATTCGTAAAAATTCACAATCGATTTGTTTGCTGAATAAAATAAAGAATTCAAAAAAGTAATCGGGAAAATACATAATTAATTGTGAAGATTTTTTTTAACATTTCGCATTGGCACTTCATGTTGACTTTTGGGTTCAGCATTCGAGACTTCAATTAAAAAAAAAAAACAATTTTTCCATATAGTGCTGTAACTACAGTTACATACATTAGATGCACCAACAAGCCCTTCCTGATGCGTGCAGGTCACATATTATACAAATATCATCATCATCATCATCATCATCATCATCATCATCGATCATAAATATATGCATGACATAATCGGATATCATTATTGTGTAACAGAAAATATGAAACACATCACATATGTAATTACAAACACCAACAACAATACCTACTCTCCGTCACTGTTATCGAAAATGTACATATGCTGGCACTGTTACTGTGGCTGTTATTAACATTGCTGTTGAGATATAAAATGTACTCTTGTTGCGTGCTTATTGTTAGTGTTTGTACTCTGATTATATGAAAATTTCACTGTGGCTATTTTTTCCCCCTCATACATGCGAAATGATTACTTGGTTTAGTGATTATTAGGTTGTATGTTGCTGTTGTTTCTTGCTGCATGGTTGATTGATATGAGAAAAAAATTGAAATAAGTATATGAAATTAAATCACGTCTTCAATGTTGTTAACGCTTTGTATAAGAAAATTGTTCATAATTGAAAACTAAGTAATAAGCAGTAAAAATAAAATAAGTGCAAAAAAAAAAAACAAACACAAAACACTTACATTACAATTTGCTCTTAGTACGATTATGACAATGCATTTATTGTACGATAGTGAAAGTAAAATAGAAAGGAATTATGATTGTTATTATTATTATGATGAGGGGTTTTTATTTTTTTTTTTCTTTATAATACAATTGTCTGATTTTTTTAATTTACTTTCTCACCCTTACAGTTCTGCCCAATAATTACAGTACTCGTTTTTGAGAAGTACAATATCACACAATGATATTGCGAATGACAATCAATGCAACACTGCTGTTGTTGCTCTACATCATCTATTGTTGTGTTGTACAAACAACAACAACAACAATAACAACATCAAGCAATGAATTGGATGCCGCACTGCCAGAACCAAGAGCTTATATACCCGATTCACAGTACCTGGATTTTGTATATCATGATCATGAAGAAATGACAAGATTTTTAAGGTATTTAGCTTAAAGTAGAAAAGCACATTTTATTAAGTATTATGACATATTCCCCTATATATGAATTTCTAGAACAACCAGCGCACGTTATCCCAATCTGACAGCACTCTATTCGATTGGCAAATCGATACAGGGACGTGATCTATGGGTTATGGTTGTATCATCATCACCATATGAGCATATGATTGGTAAACCAGATGTGAAATATGTGGGCAATATACATGGTAATGAACCGGTGGGACGTGAAATGCTATTACATATGATACAATATTTTGTGACAAGTTATGCTACGGATCAATATGTAAAATGGTTATTGGATAATACACGTATACATATATTGCCATCGATGAATCCCGATGGTTATGCCGTCTCAAAGGAGGGCGCTTGTGATGGTGGTCAAGGAAGGTGAATTCTGATCAATTCTGAGAAAGTGGTGGTAGATGATAATAGCTAAATGATTTATAATTTATTTGCAGATATAATGCACGTGGTTTCGATTTGAATCGTAATTTTCCCGATTATTTTAAACAGAATAATAAACGTGGTCAACCAGAAACGGATGCTGTTAAGGATTGGATATCAAAAATTCAATTTGTTCTAAGTGGCAGTTTACATGGTGGTGCTTTGGTCGCAAGCTATCCGTATGATAATACACCAAATTCTAGTAAGTAGTCTTAAAAGTGCGCCTTCATAGTGTCATGCATTGAGAAAGGGACATCTTCTTCATATTCGTATAAATGTTCAAGTATTCATACATCATTCACAATCATCATAAAAAGTAGAATATTCTCCAAATTGACCTTCCGATATATAAAATTGCACTACCCTGTTCTTTCCGTTTTACCAACAATATGGCTGCTTAAAGGAATTTGTAGATCATCGGCATTGTGCGCGAGTGAGTAGTTTAGTTTCTTTCAGAAATACAGAGAGAGAGAGCGAGAGAGCGAGAGAGAGAGAGAGAGAGATACACAAAAAAAGATAATGAAAGCAAATATTAGCCACAATTTGCTTTATTCGCGAAATATTGTATAATTTTTCATTTATTATGATTTTTTATAGTATTTTTACCTTCTTCTTCTTCATTTTTCTCATTTCTCGTCAACATGTCCCTTGGGCGCAGTGTTTCAAACCTATTCAGCGGCACCATCACTAACACCCGATGATGATATTTTTAAGCATTTATCATTGGTCTATGCTAGAAATCATGCAAAAATGTCACGTGGTGTTGCCTGCAAATCGGCAACACCAGCCTTTGAAAATGGCATTACCAACGGTGCTGCCTGGTATCCATTAACGGGTGGCATGCAAGATTATAATTATGTATGGTATGGCTGTATGGAGGTGACATTGGAAATATCTTGTTGTAAATATCCACCAGCATATGAGTTGAAAAAATACTGGGAAGACAATCAATTGGTGAGTGATGGATAGATAAACAATATTCAAAAAATGATATTTTTAAATTAAGTTTTTTTTTTTTTTTAATCAAGAGAAAAATTCAATTTTTTGGCATTATTTTAATTATAATATTTTTTAATATAAATTTAATTTTTTTTTTTTTTAATAGAAAAGAATTAAGATTTCAATTTTTAATTTTAATATTAAATATTCTCTCAACTTTTCTGCACAGTCTCTAATCAAGTTCTTAGCTGAAGCACATCGTGGTGTACAGGGCTTTGTCTTGGATCCCAATGGTTTACCGATTGAACGTGCCTCTCTAAAAGTCAAAGGGCGTGATGTTGGCTTTCAAACTACCAAACATGGCGAATTTTGGCGTATTCTCTTGCCTGGCTATTATAAAATTGAGGTATGTACTACTCGTTTACGCATGGAAATGTTATATATTGAATAAATGCAAACTTTACCCATCCAATTTTCTCTTTGCGAATTTCAAAATGTTTGATATAGAAGTAGATGAAAAAATGACTTAGACGATTTTAGTTTTATTTGTACTGACATATGCTGGCAATTCTTAGAATTATATCAAATTATTTTTGGTAAAAAATCAGATATATTGATGCGGGTTCACCTAAAATCCAAGCGCAATATTCTCAATGAGGGTTTTTTCACATTAAATATAATGCAGTTTAACACTATTGGAGTAATTTTGTGCAGTTATGCATAGAATCGACATTGATTTTTAATTCGTCTGTTTTCTTCGAAATAGATTGTCAAGTATTGAAATCGGGAAAGACCATTGTCAATCATCTTATAGCATAATAAATATTGGGTTTTTCATTAAGGACATTATATATATATATATTTGAAAAATATGAAAATATATTGTTTTCTTTTTACAATTTATCATTTACTATATTCTATTTCAATACAGGCCTTTGCTGACGGGTATGCACCACGTGAAGTGGAATTCATTGTTGTCGAGCAGCATCCAACACTATTAAATGTTACATTACAGCCAGCTAAGGTTAGTATTCAAGTACTATAATGTATGGCTTGTAAATAATTATTGTATAATTTTATTACTATTACTATACTCACATAATGTATTATATTCATATATGGCATGTGGCACTTTTCTATAAGATAAATATGAAATAACTGATTTTATTCATTACATTCTATTTTGTTCTTTTTGTATATTTTTGCATAAATATTTTTTCTTGATCTCTTTTTTGATTGATTTTTATTGTATAATTCTTTTCCCATCCTCCTACATAACCATCGCACCCAGCAGTTTATAATATCCAAAACAACAACAAAATCCACTACCATTGCGACCACAATCAGGACTAATCGTAAAAGTGTGAATACTAAAATTACATTTCCTAATAATTAATGAAGAATATTCAAATCAAAAGAAAAAGAGAGTGAAATATTGTTAAAAAATTGTGTTTACCTTTGAATTTAAAGTTAATCTTAATTTTTGTAAATAGTATTACTTTTGAATTGCATCAAGTTAATAATATTCAATGACAATAATAAAAAGAAAAAAAAAGTTATGCTGTTTTGAGATGATCAAAATAATTGTATTATACACACTTATTTACACTATCTGGTATCTGGTATTGGCTTATTTGTATCGTATGTTGATATGCTGAGAAAACTTTTTGGATATTATCATTTTCTTGTATAGTTATGAGTAAGTATTAAAATTTATTTAATTTTAATTTTAATATTGTATATTTTTCGGTAATTATTATTTTTGGCAAGGTACTTACTATAACTCAACTGCCCAAAAAATACACAAAGGTAAATATTTATTTATGTCGACATAAACTTTTTGGGACTATTTTTAATTATACATTTATTTAAAAAAAAAAAAATTTAATTACAAAAAATATTTATCACTCGATTGTGTCATATTCAAATTATTCATATTATTAAAAGGCACTAATTTTGTCTTCATGTATTTTGAAATTTCAATATTTTTTATATATTCTTCTTCTTTAATTTGTTATGGATAATAAATTTAATATTTTGTTTCCAAAATTCTCTAAAATGAAAATTAAGTAGTAATTTGTTTAGTATTTTCTTGTTTTGGTAATAGATTAGTAGAATAGATGTATGAACAACAAATAACCATAGCATACTTTTAGGCTGGTGGGTACAGGGTATACAAAATCAAATAATATATTATTATATTCTCTAATAAAAGCGAAAAAGAATCAAAGTTAAAGTGGTAATTGGTAATATAATAACTAAATTTTAGTATATACATAATTAACAGAGTGAAAATATGTAAAAATGTGATAATATTCAATTACAAAATCCATCGAAAATGATTTGCTTTCATTTGAAAACACGCAGTTTAGCTAAAAAAAAATGGGAAATTACATTTGAAAGTATATGAATTGTTTTTATATAGTATAAATTGTTGCACTAATCTTTTATTATTTTATTTTTTTTTTTTAGTACAAATATTACAACTCCAATAATTCAATTATATTTTCCTTCATTTTAGCGCATTGAAGGCACCACAATACCTTACTATCGACCACTACCAGCACCACAACATTATCGTCCAGCATCGACATCATCGTATGCCGATACTGGCATACTATCAACTATCAGCAATGGCCTTAATAATTTATATTCGAATATATTTGGCTGATCTTTGTTATCTTGACTCGCAATTTTTATCGATTTAAAAATTACATTTCTTCTCTTGACATTTTTTATATTAATTTCAATTATACATATTGCGAGCCGTGCTGATTTTGATTTTGATTAAATTTGATGACGAGCAAGGAGCAACGCATGTGAAAGATTGTGTAACAGAGAAAATATCAAAAATATGCAATTCATAGATTTTAACATTCACAATTACTGCCTTCGAAGTAAAATCTATAATAATTTCATTCACTTACTTATCATATTATTTATTTATTATAAAAATTACAAAAATTACATATTTATGTATAATTTTAGTGTATAATTTTAAGACAATAATTAACAACAAACAATATTGTAACAATATTACACATCACAAAGTTTAGAATTATTAAGTTTGAATTTAAGAATATCATATTGTATGACCACAAAAAAAAAATGTGTAATATTTGAAATCTTTTGAAATAAAGAAAAAAACAACAATAAATAAAAATTAATAATTAATTATATTTCTTTAAAAACGTATCTATTTTATTTGGTATTGGCAGAGGTAAGAAAATAGTTATTTTCATACAATATTCAAAGAGTTGAATTGAGATTAGGTTA
Source organism: Megamerina dolium (assembly GCA_963854835.1). Taxonomy (NCBI): domain Eukaryota; kingdom Metazoa; phylum Arthropoda; class Insecta; order Diptera; family Megamerinidae; genus Megamerina; species Megamerina dolium. The sequence continues at coordinate 69,451,575 of OY978527.1, forward strand.
GATTGATAAAAGGAATAGGGAATTCAATATTCCAGCACTACCAGAAGAACATTTTGACCAACAACCAACTCTTTTGGAAACGTCATTTGACCTCCCTCAACTTCTTTTGATACCACTGTTGAAATAGAGCTTCATTCAGAAAAAAACATGCAGCTATGGGACAACAATAACAAGGTTCACCAACTGCATAAATATGGATTATTTGAAAATAAATGCATACTACGTTTAAAATCACCCTTATACATATATCGCTGTGTACCTGTTATAGGTAACAGTAACAACCCTTATACCAATATAGAACCCCTATTTATCAAATTTATCCATACAGCTGTTACAGTTAACAAACTCACTCGCCAAAAAACTACATTATAACCTGCTAACACTTGTTAGCTGAAACGGAACAGCACAAAAATTCGAAATTACAACTCTTTTGGAATCACGATTAACCATGGAAAATAATTCAAAAAATAATTTTATAACATATTTCAATATATTTTGAAAATAGTCTTTAAACAAAATTTATTTTAGTTAATTTTTTTTTTTGTTGTTGATTGTGTTTTGCTATTTAGCAAACAATTGACAATATTAGTGAGAAATATTAAACAAAGAAAGAGAAGTGAAGGTAAATAGATACCAAAACTAAAAAAGAATTACAAAAAAAAAAACAAAGCCCGAAAAAGTTCAAAACTTACTACATTAGGCCAATATGAGCGAATTTAATGGTAAGAAATTTTATGGATTTTCATTGCACAATGATCCAGCACTCTCAACGACGACAAGGAATTTTGAATTTAGGGTTAGTTTGAATTCGAATAATATGTGTATGTGTAACTGTTAATGAAAACCCAATTTACTTAGTATACTCGACCAGATCAATTGGAACGTGCCATCCAAAAGGTACAACTGTCCGATGGACATGCTGAGAAGCAAAAGAAAAGCATAATGCTGACGAAATTCTGTTCGAAAGTGAAAAAGAATCCACGTGAAATAGCGACACCGTATCAGTCACGTGATGTCGACGTTGAGACACATGTCTCACGTAACGATGCAAATAAGATACGCGCCCTCAGCGAAAAAGAAATCGATCAATTGATTGGCAAAGCAAAGAGCACCATAGAGGTGGGCACCACAAAAGCGCCTGCCCTTAAGAATAAATCGTTGCCACAGTTGAGGGAACAAAACGAAGATGATTTACAATTCATTTCGATTGAAGAATATCGTCAGCCACAACCGAAATGGGTAGAAATTTGTGAGCAGCCGCATACGGCCGCACCTTCCATCATCGAAATGGTACATCCGACAGCAACCAGAACCGTATTAACGGAGGCGTGTCACAGTCAGGAAGGTATAGCTGCTGGCGCTATGAGAAATCGTCATCAAACGCTGTCGCTGCAATCGCAATTACCTAGCATTATGCCTGATAATATAATGAGCGAAATGATGACTCACATGACTGAGAGTGTGCCGTACGATGATTCGACTCTTGCGGCTGATGATGGTAGTGCTGCCCTCTATGTGGAAGATAGTGATTTGGAATATGAGATGTTGGAACGCGATGCGTACACGAAATTTTGTAGTCCACGACCCAAGGAGGAGGACATGTTGAATGCATCACAGGATAGTGGTGGATTTCCACATTTCATTGAAATTGAGGCAAGTTAAAAATCACTTGCTGTAACGTGTAACTTATTCTTTTCCGCACTTTAGCCGCAAATACCATGCATGGATTTGAGCTTTCTCAAAAATGCAACACCAATACGCTATTCGGATATGACGGATGAAACCCCCGATGAGCCACGTACCGAGAATCCACAAGTAAAGTTCCATTTAGCTACATCACCAACACATACAGCGACTTCTCCAACAACAACAACAACAACAACAACAACAACTACTACTACTACCACTACACCTCCCTTGCAACAATTACTTGAATCATTGAATAGCATCTCCCATTTACAGATGAAAGTCATTATTAAAGGTCTCAAACAGAGGGGTGCAACAGCAAATGCCGGCACAGCAACAACGGCCGATCATAAGAATATTGCAAAGAAAAATGATTCGGTGAAAATGAAGAAATCATCCAAAATTAAACAAGCGACCATTGCGAATGACAAAGAATTGTCACCGAATGCAAAGAAACCTGGCTCTGCGGGTAGTAGTCCGCGTACGAATGCCGCTAAATGTATGGAAAATGCACGTAACGCAAGTCCACGTACACCGCGAACGCGTTCCAAGCATTCGGATAGTGCAACGCGTAAGAGTCACCAACAGCATAGTAATCGTGAGAATCGTGAGAGCATGCCCATTCGAAATTTAATTATCTCGAAATCGATTGAAGAATTAAAAATGGAAAAAATGGCAATTTTCACCAAAATGACCACCACTCAGGAGCGTATTATTGAAACGCTCGATAGATTGAGGTACACACACATTTTATTGGCATACTCATTCTCATGATTTGAATATTTTTATTTAATTTCCAGAATTAATCTTCTTGAAATCTATGTACCCGAAAATAATTATGAGAAAAATCGTCGCCAAAAGAATGCGTTTGAATTTTCGGTACGATTTTCACGCAACTTTCTGTATCCACTCAAAGGAATGGTGAGTATTTATGAGCCTAACGCTTGTTTCGCACTAAAGCGACAATGTCGATTTGATTGTTCGCTTTAGTGGGCGGAATTATTTTTGTTTTTTGACAAGATTTTAAATTTTATAAAAATTTTTCATTCAAATCATGTTCAATTTCCATTATTCTCATTACACCATTTCAATTCAAGAACTTTGGGGATTTTAGTATAAAATTTCATTGAAAATTTAATAATATTATTTAATAAAATTTAATAAAGATTGAAGATCTCAAGACTACAACAACCGAACAACTGAATAGCGCCGCATCGAATGATGCCACAGCCCGGGTTTGTGCCATTTATTCGCTCATCTATCAATCGTTGCAAACGTATCAGAAGCAATTGCGTTATTTTCTACTCGATCAAGTGCCACAAAAATTGACAACCCTCATCGAAATGATCTATTCGACAACGATGATATGTCTCGATAAGGCCATATTCGATCGTAATGATGCAATTATTGATTGTCTGCAAGAACGTTGTACAAAATTTCTCGGATTTCTCGAGGATATGCATGAGGAACGTTTCTTGTCGGCACGTGAAAATTATCGCAAATTAAATAGTGAAAAGGTAAGGAAGGAAGTAGTGAATTCAATCAATTTCATTGCAATTTCAAATTAATCATTAAACATCCAAATAGTGTCATTCGAATTATAATTTGAAAATGTTCATGAACGATTTGAATATGTATGAGCCGAAATTAATACCGAAATATGTACAACGTAATCGACGTAGTCCACGTAAAATGAGCAATCATTCAAGTTCACCCGCAATCGATTCGAATCGTCAGACAGATCATCAGAAACATATGAAATCGTTGAAAAATAAGAAAATCCTAATGGACCGATCCGAGTGTACGCTACAGAATCGTGAAGAAGAAGCAATTACTACACAAATGCAAACTATCGAATTTACAAGTCCATCGGTAAAATCAGAAACATTTTTCTCTAAATGCAATAATAATAATTGGTCTTCTTCAACTCTCATCTCATCCATTAGGGTATTATACAGAGTGTTCATAATATTTTGGCCTCATCAACGGATCACTTGAATGAGAGAAAACCCGAATTGGAGAATAATCCATTGAATAAAGCAATTATTGAGGCATTAAAAGTGGTGACCAAAGAACAAGTACGTCAAGTATTAGAACCGATAATACAGACACTTGGTTCAGCATTGGATAAAAGGGTAAGTTCATTTACAATATTTGTGTTCATATTTGCAATTATCGTAATCGGAATCGTAAATATGATGTATATCACTGTGCAACCCTGTTTCTGTGTTTTCACTAGAAATACTTGACTTATAATGAAATATTTTAAACTCTAAAAAATAAGTTTCAGCTTCGGCAATAATTTTCTCCTTCAATGAGTATGTCTTTTCGTCAACTCATTCTATTGGAAATATTATTGGAAATTTTTTCCAGTAAGAATATTCTACTGGCGACTTGAATACTTACGAAAAGTCCATGTATGTACAATTCTAAAAAATGTTAAGCTGGAATTTTTCACTTGAATTTGTCACAATTGAACTGATTGATCAATAAGAGAACATTTCCATATTGACATTTTATTCATCTATTACATTTTTCGTCCCCAGACAGAAAATTTGTTGCACAGTGTAATGTATAATCTTATATTATAGCCTAGACAGACGGCAGCCTAATTCCGGATTATGGAATTAATTCGAATTAACTCGGGCATTAACTGCAGCTAATCCGCATAAACTTTATGAGTTAATTCTCTAAATAAAAGAGGATTAGGGCAATTTGCGATGGCAACACTGCTGAAAATTGTCTATTGTGAATTTTTCTCCATCCATTTTACAAAATATTAGGTGTATTCGCTAACAAAAAACTTTCAACAATTCTTAACAATTTTCAACATGAAAAGTGTTGGCGAACAAATAAATCCAGCTGTCAATTACGAAAGGTGAATGTCAATTTACAAGTTTCTGATAGTTTTCAGTTCACGTACTTCTTGTAGATTTTCTCATATCGAGAGTGATATATGACAGAAATTGATAGTGATAGTAATGTAAGTGGACAGACCTAATAAAACAGCAATCAGCCGTTTAATTAATCCGCAATACTGCCGTCTGTCAGGTTATTATTTTATTCGGATTAAGTGCGCCGGTAATCCGGAATTAGGCTGCCGTCTGTCTAGGCTATTAGATCTCTATGAATATATGTAGACAACAGATTATATTAAAAAAGTGGTATTATACTTATTACTTAATTTCTAGGACTTAAATTTCAATGACATTAAATTACCATTGCAAAAGATTGGCTTTTTGTAGAAGAAAAAAAAAAGCAATTATGTAGATATCGTAATTCTTGAAAAAACTTACAGAAAAAAAAAATTGTAACATTTATCAATTTAACATTTTATTACTTTTTGAATTATACATATATCTGAATATCACTGTATAATTCAGAACAAAAAAAAAAATATGTAAAGAAAATTGTAACGTAAAAATTGTAAATTGCAAGAATAAAAAACAAAATAATTTATTCTTGCCGTATGTACTGTATATATGTGTATTGGTTGAAATGTAATGCAGCGAAAAAAATAAATGTCAAATTATTTGTTAACATTATTCTTTATTATTTATTATATATATTTTCAAAATATTCTCTATTTCAAAATATTTATAAACGATTGCATACAATCCCTGCAAAAAATGCGACTGGTCCGAGATGTATCCGGGATCAGTCGCAAAGGAATATGCGACTAATCGCACTTTTCATCTCTTTATATGGAGTGAACTGTTCCCTTTTGTCAATTTACACGTAGAAATTTCATGTTTAGGAGAGACTGAGAGCGATATAGTAAGAATGAGTGTTAAATTCTTCTATATAAATTGTGATAATTCCATTTTAAAAATTCATTTCGAAACCTTAATGTTCGTATTATGAAATTAATGTATAATTTTGTATACATATTGCTAACAAGCCATCGAAAGGGTCATTAGATCACTAAGGGCCACCGTCAAAAAACGATTGTTTTTATGTAATTTTTAACCCTTTTTGATCATGTATTTCTAATGCATATATCTCGGCTCCCATTACTGCAGTCTACATGCAAACAAATAATGGAAAATATGAAGCGGCTTAGCTTCAATTAATAAACTAATAGGGGATTACAACAACAACATTAACATTTGCTAAATAAATTGTATCCAGAAATATATAGATCTGAGATGCCTATACTTACATTAATCAAATATCTGTTTGAAATGGCACAAATTCATAAAACATATGATTTTTATACATTTTTCTTTTTCAATCTATATTTCATTAACGAAAAACCTCTCTCTCGTCCTACATATAAAATCAACTTACTTGAGCTACTCACAAATTATTGAAAATTTGATCCCAAAACAAAATTAAAATGATTTTTATAGTATTGGATTACATTTCATATGAAGATGGAATATGAAAATAATCTTCAAACTTTAGGAAAATATATACAATATATACAACTTGTCCATCCCATCAATTGTTGTAGTGCTATTCAGGAATGCTTTTTCCAACCTCAATTTCATTATTATCAAGACTACCATTTGATGATAATCACTCCTGCGTTTGACCTCAGACTTATATGATGTATGTACACTCATAGATATATTCGAGCAGATTAGTCGTGAATCCGTAGGTTAGGTTAGGAGAGAGAGAGGGCAGCCCCATACTCCAGAAAAATGGTTTCTGTAGTTGTGCAACACTCTGCACAATCTACTTAAACTGCTTAGGAGCTCTAGAGCTCAACGATCTATTGTATGAGGCGGCTTTTAGCAAGAAAGCACTACTATAGTTCGCTCTAAAAATATGTATTTTCGAAAACTTCTACAACTTATCAACAGGTCTAGTCTAGGTCTAGGTCTAATCTAGGTCAGTTATCAGTAGGGCTCTATTCGGTCCTATATGCTCTCTTCATGAAGTATAACTTATGCTAACCTATTTATTTAGTTATTACAGAAAATCAAAACTTCTACAACTAATTAGTAGGCCTAGTCTAGGTCTGGGTCTAGGACTAGTCTAGGTCTTTCATCAATAGGGCTCTATTCGGTCCTATATGATCTCTTCATGAAGTATAACTTATGCTAACCTATTTATTTAGTTATTACAGAAAATAAAAGTTACTCTAGTACTTAGTTATTCGACCAGGAATACCATTGGTCTAGCTATTTTTTATATTCAACCACCGTATGACGAATAAAATATTTTCTACCATTCTTCTTCTTATGTGGCCATAACAACCGATGATCGATGTAGGTCGAACATATAATGAGGCGCCAGTCTTCTCTGTTCTTCGCTTGCTGGCGCCAATTGGATATTTCGAGCGCCGCTAGGTTACCCAACACTTGGTCCTTCCAACGGAGGTTTGGTCTTCCTCTTTTTCCTTCAGCGGGTGCCGAATGAAATACTCTCTTCGCCGGAGTGTCTTCTTCCATTCGCCCGACATGACCGAGCCAGCGCAGCCACTGGATTTTGATTTGCTTAACTATGACAGTTCCGGCTGATGTATAACAAATTTAATTTCGAAAAGATTTTTCTTTCGAACGGTACCCACCTGTCGGCAAGCAATTGGCAATTCTTCCGACAGTACCAACTTGCCATGAAAAAGCTTCTAAAAGAACTGTGTAACAAAGCTCAGAAAAAGTGATGTCACAAGGGTTCTGCCATTCGGAACCGGCTAAAACAAGTAGGTCCCTTCTAATACTGTCCAAAAAATTTTACACGCACAACGGTAATGAAAGAGAAGCTCGTCCAATGAGCATTTCGGGGCTTTAAGTGCCACATATCTATTTTAAAAAAATTTTTTTTTTAACTATGACAGCTCATCGTTGTACCTCATCGGATACTCGCCATCAACGCAATTAGGTCCAAAGATTCTGCGCAGAACTTTTCTCTCGAAAACTCCAAGCATCCTCTCATCCGTGGTGGAAATTGTCCAAACTTATGCGCCATATGTTAGGACAGCAATAGAGAGGGACTTATAGAATGTGATTTTCGATCTTCAAGAGAGGGCTCGACTACTCAATTGCTTACTCAGCCCAAAGTAACACCCTGGATTTAACTCATAGTTGTTGGCCATTCGGTTCACTTTGCCGATATAAATTACATGCAATATCTTATCAATGCTACCTTCTTTCGAAAACTCCACGAAACAATCGTCTCTTTAGAAAAGTGTATACAGCATTGGTGAATATTTGCTTGCCAGAATATATTTCCAGAAAGTTGTTATAGCTTGTTTGGGAATATGTAGCCACATCCACATCTAGACTTTTCTTTTTATTTCTCTCCTTGTGAAACTCCTTCAATGGTCCTTCGTTTGCAATGGAAGAGAACATCAAATAGCACCATGAAAATATTCTTTCAGAGAAATATGGGATATATTATGAATCCATTGCTGCCAGAAGGTTATATCTTGCATTACGTTCAGGAGCAAAAAAAAAAAAAAAAGAATATGAATATACCCACCTGAAAATCAAATGACTTTTAGAACGACACATTAGAAATGATACAATTAATCGTATAATTGAAATACTAATTACTAGTAGCAATACAAACATTTTTCATATTTAAGGAATAATTTATTTTTAAAATCTATATCAAAAAAGGAAACATGATTAAATTTGTTCGAACAAATAAATGGATCAATTGATTATTGTTAAATATATTATATATATATATATATATATATATATATATATATATATATATATATATATACGTACATACATTGCAATTATATAGAATATATATATATATATATATATATATATATATATATATATATATAGGATAGAAAAATAATCCACATATCCAGTGTTTACAAAATCAAAAAAAAAAAAATGTTTGTCAAGAATATACATATATATATATAATTTATTATATATACAAATAACATGCAATTTTATTATCAAGAATAATAATATATATAATTTAAATATAAAATTGTATTTTTTTTTCTCTCTTTCTCTTTCTTTTTTTTTTTTTTTTCTTCCTGCTTGCACAAGTATATAGCATCTTTTATGTGTAATACACTTTTGGACAATTTTACACTAAAAGAAATTATTATAGAGACAACATGGTAGAAATTAGAATTGTTGGGGGTAAAAAAAAAAAAAAGAAACAGAGAGAAAGAGACAATTTTGTTAACAATTAATTTTTGTTTCGTTATTTGGAATGTGTATTTCTTATTTTTTTTTTTTTTTAGAATTATACTTAGAATTTCATTTTTAGAAAAATTTTACATTAAATGTGATTTTTTTCGCAATTGCTTTACACATAATAATTTTGTCAAATGAACAAAAATTTTGGAAATTTTCAATTCAATTAGTAATTTTTCACTTGGAAAATTTTTGCATTAATATTTGGTTTTTAGTAACAAATAATTTTTGATCAAAAGTTCAAAATAATAATCATCGTAATTATAATAATAGAATAAAATGAAAAACTTAACAAAAATTTATACATAAACATCATGATGACACAAAAATATATATAGAAATTATATGAGAAATTTAATATAAAAGCATTGATTTTGTTTCATTTTACATTATTGATTTTATGCTGTGCGCTTCTATTCTCTTATTTCACTGAAGTAGTAGGAGGAGAATAATAATTTTTTTTTTTTTTAATAAATAACAAACATTAAATTGATCAAAACATTAACAAAAAAAAAAAAAAAGGAAAAAAGAAAAATCAAAGAGAAAATTATTTTTGAAGTATAATCTTGGAACATATTGAATGTAGATACTTGTATGTATATATATATATATATATTCGTATATAAGTAAATTAAATACACATCATTATTGTTGATATTATTTCTAGTTTTGGAATTATATGTATTTATGTGCATGTGGCGTCGTCATTGTTATTTTATAACTACAGACAGATTTTGTTTCACGCAAAAAAAAAAAAATTGTTTTTATTATAAATGTGTATAGAGTAGTATTATGTTTGTTGTATCGGGTGTCACTACTTTTGTGGTGCTATTTTAATTAATGGCTGCCATTGCTGCTGTTGCTGCTGTTGCTGATGTTGCTGATGTTGCTATTACTATTGATGGTTGCTTTTGTTGTTGTGTTGAGATTTTTTTTTTGTGTGTTATTTGTTTATTATTTTATTTTAATTTTTTTATTTTTTTTTTTTCTTATTAAAATCTAGTTTTCATATCATTTCTCTTCTTCTATTAATTTCATTGTTGTTTTTTTTTTAAGCAGAACATTCAGTACAAACTGGTTTATTCTCTTCCACAGCAAATGTACTCGCCGTTATTGGATTTGCACATTTCTAAAAACAAAACAAAACAAAAAAAAAAAACAAATTATAAATTTAGAAATTATACACAAATAGCAAAAATTAATTAATTATGAAATTCCTTTGAATTGCTCATACCAACCTTGCACTTGAAACAATTTCGATGCCATTTGGCATTTAACGCAACAATGGCATTCTCTGTTATCGGTTTAGTACATCCAGCACAACGTGCAGCAAATAGCTCTTCATAATCTGTTTTACAGTACGCCTGACCATCACGTTCATAGAAAGATGTACCGACTAGCGGTTTTCTGCAAGGTCCACCACAAACGAAACAATCCTCATGCCAGGTTTGGCCGAGAGCCTTAATAGTGCGCTATACAAAAGGGATTGAGGAATAGAAAGAGAGAGAGAGAGAGAAAGAGAAAAGAAGCAATTAATAATTTTGTTTTAATATATAACATTTTATTTTATATATATTATTTTATTTGAAAGAAAGTATATCATTGAAAAAAAGGCAAATATTGACTCCTCTTGAGGGACAGTGATTTTATTTCGGATTTTTTGCATTGACAACCCTACTCAGCACCATTAATGCGATCTATTTTATATGCTTACTTTTGCTGCACACCGAAGTGAATAGACAAATCGATTAATGTACTAGATCGTTCGAAAAGTATGGTCACACCAAATGAAAAATCAATATTCTCCTTTTTGGAAATTATTTTTTGATACATTTTCTAAAGAATTTCATAATATTTTCAATTTATAAAATACAAAACTAATCAAAATTCCACAAACTTAGTATTTTTTTCAAATAATAGATATTCAAAAACAAACACTAATTTCAATGTAATAGAATAGTGAAATTTCAAATTTCTTCTATAACAAAATGCCTAAATTAAAGTAAAAAAAAATAAATATTCCAATTAGATAAGGGCAATTAATATTGATTTAAGACATATACCAACAATACAAAGAAAATAAAAATCTCTCTTGGAAATTTCTACAAATGGCGTGTCAATACTCATATGGCTAGCATTATCATGATCGTCATCATCATCATCATTATCATCATTTTTTGAAATGACCTTCTCAAATTAAATATCAATTAAAGTCAAAGAAATAATCAACTCAATTAAATGGAAATTAAGTGAAGAACAGTACCAACAACAACAACAACAACAATTGTACTAATAGCTACTACATTAGTGACTTCAATCCCATGATCCCCGTCGACTTAAATGTTGATTAGAACAACTTGAGATTGCTTTAAGCAGTGACTTAAAACAAAACCGATTTAAAGTTTTTGCTATTTTTATATTCTCGGGAACGAAATCTATTAAAATATATTCTGAAAATTTTTTTTATGAATTTCCTCGCAAAAATTTTATATAAAATCACAGATGTCAAAGTTAGACAAATTCATGGTATAAAATAAATTTTTGCTTCAAAATAACATTAATAGCCTCATGTATAAATGAGAAAAATGGTAAATCTTTCAATAAAAGTGGGTACTGTAACTTAGTGGTTAATGCGTTGACCTTCTGATCGTTAGGTCACGGGTTCAATTCCCGGCTGAAGAACAACTTTAATATCGAAACGATTTTCCTTTCAAACGGTACCCAGCCGTCGGCAAGCAGTTGGAAATTATTGCGGCAGTAATAATTTGACATAAAAAAGCTTCTAAAAGAGCTCTGTGACAAAGCTCAGAGAAAGTGATGCCAGAAAGGTGCTAATACTGCCCAAAATTTAACACTCACAACAGTACCGGAAGAAAAACTCGACCAAAGGTCCCTTTGGACTTTATGAGTGGCACGTATTTATTTATTTTTTTTTTCTTGTGATTTCAAAAATTACAATTTTCAAGAATTTTTGCAGCCTTATTGGCAACTGCTAATTTTTTCTTAATCAATTTTTCATAAAAAAAATCACATTTGTGCCTTAAAATAGAAATTAGAAATTCGATTAACTATAATTTAATTTTATAGAAATTATGAAATTGACTGTTCTTTCAAGTAATTAAAATTATATCTACATTTAAAGCAAAATATCAAAAAAAAAAATTTTTTTCAAACAAATTTTTTGAAAAAACTTTTTTCAACATTTTTTTCAAACAAATTATTTGAAATATTTTTCAAAATTATACATATAATTTTCGAACTAATTTTAGTATCTCGAAAATAATTTTATCAATCCAAAAATACCTCGGGATAATCATGGTGTCCAAAAATTGAAATCCCTAATTCGTACTTAGATTCGAATAAATATTCTTAAACATGACATCGCCGTCTCATTGTTGTTGATGCATTACTCGCTCGCAATTGAATTGAAAATAATTTCTCACTCTGATCGCAAATCTTTATTTTTCTATTTTTTTTTTTTTTACTTTTACTTACTCATACATATGTATATACATATGTATGTATGTGTGTGTATGTAGATTTAAATTGTTTTTATTCTACTATATATTAAGTACTTTAATTCAATGATTGCTATTGTTTTAGTTGAAAGCATCTATTCTCATTCGCGCTATTCAAGCATTTCAAATATGCTCGTGTCTATGAATCATTTGCAAAATGAAAACAAATGATACTACACACTATGAGTTTTGTATGTACTCAACAACAATTTAATAATACTTAATAGAATTTTATGAAAATATTAAATATTATTATCATTACAACAATACTATATAGAATATATTAATATTAATAAATATGTGAAATATTCAAAAAAAAAAAACAAAATTACGCTTCAATAATTTTTGCAAAAATTCATTTTTGCTTTTATTCTTCCGATTATTATTTCATTCTTGATTATTATTATCAAAACTAAATGGCATCGTTCATACTATTTAGGTACTCGGAAGCTTCTTCTTAACTCAAGTGCTTAGAAATGTGCATTTATTCTCATATTCTATTCTTTATATGAGAAGAACAACAACAAAAGATCATCAAATTAAAATGACAACAAATAAATGTCATATAATGCAGAAATTTTATATATATTTTTATTATTATTTGCATAAATATTTGTCAAATTGTCGCATTTAAGTAAATATTATATTTCAAGCTGCCGCCATAAGCATACTCGCATACTCACATAGATTTAATAGACATGATGATGATATGTACGACTCAGCAAACAACAAAATGTCTTAGTGACTATATGGCAATGAGAATGAGATATAAATATACGACTAAGTAGTAAGGTTACGAAATATAGAAAATACGAGAGTGCTTTCGAATTCTATTACGTAGTAGAACAAAATCGCATTTGAGGTGGGCCATGCTTGACACGGTAATACAAATGGAAATTGAATTCAACGCAAAACTATGGTTGAAAATAATTTTATTAAAACGTCTGGGTAAACATGATTTGTTCAATATACTCAATGGTAATCCAATGGCATTCACCTAAAACACGTACATTAACCCAAAGGTATAATCGAAGTTATCCCTTATTAGACGCGAAATTGGCTGCATTGAATATCTGAGCAAGTCTATAAATATTGAGTTAATTAGCAAAAAAAAAAAAAAAATGCCCACTTGTACACCTTTGAATTGGATTTGTGGTACCAACATCTTGATCAAAGATTCGTACTAGTGTCATACAAGGGCGGTCCCAGAACTACCCGACCTAACAAAGAAAACAAATCTGGGAAAATTTTTCTTTATTTCTCAACATAATCTCCTTTTAGCTCTATAAACTTTTCTCAGCGATATTCTATAGCTTCGATATCCTGTTTATAGTATGAACTGTTTAGCTCATTAAAATAGCTATCTACCGCAGACTCCACCTCTTGTGTTTGCCAAACTTCTACCAACCAAGCCATTTTTTCAAACTTGGAAATAGAAAATAATCCGCAGGAGCTAAATCTGGCGAATAAGGTGCGTGCTGAAGCAATTCGGGCTTTAACTCATTGATTTTGGCCATCGCAATAGCGGATGTGTGAACTGGTGCATTGTCTTGATGAAACAACACTTTCTTTTTCGCCAAATGCGGCTTTTTTTCTTTAATTTCATCACTTAAACGCTGCAACAAATTAGCATAATTAGCTCGCCGTTGATTGTTTTTCCTCTTTAAGGACAAACTGGAGAAGAGTTGTTGGTGAAGCTATGGTCCACCCTGGACTGTGAAGCTAAGAGAGAGAGAGAGAGAGAGAGTATCCCAAAAAACAAACGCCATAACCTTGCCTGCAGATGGAACTGTCTTCGCCTTCTTTGGACACGATTCTTCCCTTTCAGTCCACTGTCCACTGACTGCTCCTTTGTCTCAGGTGTAATGTGGTGGACCCATGCCTCATCCATGGTTACGAATCGGCGCAAAAACTCGACTTTATTACTGCGGAACATCGCTTTTTTATCTCCAAATTTTCAGTCAATATACGATGTATAGCACTTTTTGAAATGCCCGTAATTTCACCTAGCTCACGCACCTTCAGCCGGCGATCATTCAATACTATTTTATGGATTTTCTTAACCCTTTCTGGCGTGGTCACCTCAATTGGTCGACCACTACGGTATTCGTCTTGGCAGCTCGTACGACCTCGTTTAAACTCTGCTCCCCAATATTTTATGGTCGTAAACGTAGAAGCAGACTCCCCCAGAGTGGAATTTAGTTCGTCTTTAATTTTCGTTAGACAGACTTTTCAAATGAAAGTATTGAATTACAAACGGTGACCAATTTTTTCCATGTTTACAAAATCACTGAGGTCGTTAACTTTCGATGACTTCAAAAAAATAATTACTAAACAACGTGGCGCATTGAAACTTAAAACATATGTTTTGTAAGGTTGCCACTTATCACCAAAGTAATTTTTTTCAAACTACTGCCGCCATCTATATGTCAGGTCGGGTAGTTCTGGGACCGCCTTCGTATATCGTATTCGGAAACATCGTGTTACAGTGCACGTTATGGATAAAATCGATGACGAATAATTATTGACACAATAAACGATAAGCGAATAACTCTGACTGCTATGTGTAAGGTATCAAATCAAACATCAACAAGTATATATGAGTATTTGTTACACAACGATCGCTGTGAGTGGGTGGATAAATAGAAGTTCCCTACACCAAATTGTGAGACAATTGGTGTTCGACTAACTACTTCACTTCGTAATTAGCTTAGACCATTTTTTTGTTCATGTACGAGTATGCTCTTATATAAAAGTATTGAGATTTCATATGGAAGATGAGCCAGTGGGCGTGATATCACCCATATGAGCCAACTTAAATAAAGGGAATAATGAAAAATTCATTTGTTGTATAACATCAAGGCCTGATATACAGTGGCTCACAGCTTATTTCGTGCAGTGTATATATTTTTATGTAAATGGCTGTAACATCGAAACTAAAAAACTTATCGATAAGTTTTGAATGTAGATGTCTGTGTATGTGTTTAGTAAACCTAATAAGAAAACGGGGAACCCCAAAAATTGTTCTTTTTGTCATGCAAGAGAGAAAAACTATTGATCAGCTGATTTTCAGCTCACATCTTATTTCGTACACAAACTTCAATGTAAGTAAGTTTCATTCTGCCGCGCAGTTACAAAGTTTTTTTGAATTGTATGAGTTTTTGGACCTTTTTAACTATTATAACAATTTTTATTATTCTTATTTTAAATAGTTAAAGTGCTGTAAATTAAACATTTAGCGTTATGGGTCGTCGTACAACGATGGAACAGCGTAAACTGGTAATTAACCATTTTAGGAAAGGTCAGAGTGTGCGAAAAATTGCTGAAATGACAAATTTAAGTGCCTCAACTGTCCAATACATCATTCAACGCTTCATTCGCGAAAATCGGTTGGAGAACAAGGGCAGAGAAGCACCTAATAAGATTTTCAACGCATCAGACGAGCGTTATATTGTACGAAAAATTAAGAAAAATCCAAAGTTATCCACTCCGAAGTTGGCTGCAGAGGTTCAGCGTGAAAGAGGAAAATCATCCAGTGCTGAAACTGTCCGACGTGTGCTGCGCAATCATGACTTGAACGGTCGAGTAGCCCGAAAGAAACCATTCATTTCGAAAATGAATATACAACGCCGACTTGACTTCGCCAAAGAGCATATTATTAATACTCCTGCGTTCTGGAATACCGTTATTTTCGCGGATGAGTCTAAGTTTAATATTTTTGGCTCGGACGGAATGTCATATGTTTGGCGTAAAGCTAATACCGAGCTAAACAAGGAGAACCTTAAGCCCACAGTGAAGCATGGTGGCGGTAGCGTGATGGTTTGGGCCTGTATGTCAGCAGCCGGAGTAGGTGAATTGGTTTTTATTGAGGGAACAATGGACAAAATGAAGTACCTCGAGATTCTGAAAAACAATTTACTTCAAAGTGCAGACAAACTGGGTTTGCGGGAAGAATTTCGGTACTACCAAGATAATGACCCAAAACATAAATCTGGGATTTGCAATCTTGGCTTATTTGGAACTGCCCACACTTGATGTCTCCACCACCACAGTCATCTGACATGAATGTGATTGAAAATCTTTGGTCTATTTTGGACAATAAAATAAGAACACACAAGATTTCTAATAAGCAAGACCTAAAGAAGGTACTAATGGAGGAATGGAAAAAAATCACACCAGACATCACTCAAAAATTGGTGGATTCAATGCCAAATAGACTCCAGGCTGTCATTAACGCTAAGGGATGTCATACTAAATATTAAAATCAACTTACTTTGTTTTTAGTTTGAACTTAAAGAGACTGTACGAAATAAGCTGTGACATGAATTTTCCTATTTTTTTCTTATTTTATTTTTTTATAGTGTCAAACACTAAAATTTTGAAAAAGTAAATTTTGGAAAATAAAAAACAAACCTTCCTTTCAAAAATGGCATTTATATTTTGTTCAAATTTTTGCTATATTAGGAATTACGACTGCAGCAATTTTTAAACTGTCACTGTACGAAATAAGCTGGGAGCCACTGTAGTTAATAAAGCAAGTAAAATATAATTTAAAACCGAAGTCTCCTACACTTCAATAGGACATTCTGCCATTGTTACTTTCTATGGTTACATTCAGACTGGTCATATATGATACCATAATACTTGGAATCATTGCAAATAAGCATTTGTAATTTTTATATGTACAAACAATATTATATGCAATTAGTCTAGATTATTTTACTATTTCTGTACCTATACAATTGCATGTGCTGATTGGTGTGATGATGGCAATGATGAGTGACATTTGTTGAAATGTACAGTGTGAAATTAATATTACTTTTTTTTCTATCATTACTACTACTTTATTATTATTATTATTATTATTATTGAAGTTTTTTTTTTGTGTTATTTTTGTTGTTGGTGATGCTGATATTGTTTTTGCTTGTTATTATTCATGCTGTTCAAAGGTGGTGAGATTATAAAGAATGACATCAATAATAGATCAACACGCACCTCTCTTTTTTTTTCTTGACTGACATAATATTTTATTAAAATTGACTTTAGGATAAAAATTTGTCATAAATTGTAACAATTTATTTCATTTATACAATTTTTTTGTAATTTTTTATATTATAAACTGACTTTGTTACAAAAAAAAAGTGCATGTAAAGTTATCAAATTGTATTTCAGCACAAAAATTTTACTCACTAGAGAGCGAATAAATTCAAGAATGAGTGCAATTTCGTAAAAAACAAGCTTACTTACCATATAAAAGTGTGATTTTTAACGAATGTTTAAGGTCTTTAGGCATCGATTTATACACTTATCTCGTTGAAATTTACCAATAAACGTGTGAGTTGAAAAGTAGAAGTGACTGGATGAAAATCACACCTATCTCTCATACAAAAATTTATTTTCGAACATATGTTCTCTGACTTAACGCGGACAAATATAAAGCTACTGAGCTGAAATTCGGTGTGAATGTCAATTTTTACTATCAAACAAAATATTTCAAGTATGGTTGTTGTAATCAGATGAAATTTACACCCACCTCCCATACAAAAGTATATTTTCGAATATATGTTTTTTGACTTTAATCATGTAAATATAATACTACTAAGCTGAAAATCATTGTAGAATACAGTTTGCACCAGCAAAAATAATATTACAATAATGTTTGAAATCAAATAAAAATCACAACTAGCTGACATACAAAAGTATATATTCGAATATATATTTTCTGACTTTGTGCCTATAAATATAAAGCTGTTGAGCTGAAAGTCGAACAAAATAAGATGAGTTTTATCAAGTAAGATGCGAGTTCATTAATAGGTTCAATTAAATGAAAATCACACCTATCTTCCATACAAAAGTATATTTTCGAATATACATTTTCTAACCTTACGTATATAAATATAAAGATATCAATGTGCGACTCGGCATATAAGCTACTATATTTCAGCAAAATTGCCGAATTTGAAAATAAACGCAATCGAAAGAAAATTGCACCTACCTGCCATACAAAAGCATATTTTCGAATATATATTTTCTAACGTTACGTATAGAAATTTTAAGCTATTGAGCTGAAACTCAGTATATAATAATATTTTGACTGTCTAATGTATTTTTTCGAAAATAGTGGTAATCGGATGAAATTCACATGCACCTCCCATACAAAAACATATTTTCGAATATATATTTGCTGGTTTAATTCAGCAAACTATAAAGCTATCGAGCTGAAATTCGGTTAAAATATCAGCAAACATTGGATTAAATTTACCTTGGGTACAAATTATGTTTTCGAATGTAAGTTTTCCACCATTGCATCGTAAAAGCAATCAGATTATGAGTTTATTTATTTCAAAGTTTTAGTATTACCAATTTGTTTACTGTCTTTTTAATAATGTAACAATTTTTGTATTTTTATGTATTTCCCGCCTAGTAACTACCGTACGTATGTATATGCTGAGGAGGTAGGCTGATCTCAGCTTCTAAATGAAATTATAATTATTATGATTTTTATTACACCTTGTTTGCAAAGTTTGACTTTGTATATTAAATTATATTTATTAGTCATTTTATGGCCAAAATAAACAAAAAAAAAACTATGCCAACTTTATGATGCTTCTTAGATGCGATAGTAAATTTTACAATTTTATGACTCAGCTTCTCACTATATTTGAGTTGAAACTATGTATGTTTTCTTTTTTAAGGATTTTTGCCATAAAGCAAGTATAATAGAACATAATGAATCCATCAAATATGGTGTACGTGTATATTTTACATATTCACTTAAAAATCAACCTACGTAAAACTATTAAAATTTATGCTACAATTTATTAGACTTTTCTTGAAATAGAAAATCAATAAATTTGAATAAATTCTAAAATTAAAAATTAGACAATTTACACGTGCACAACAGCTACATGCTGTTGTCATGTCTAATTTAACATGCGAAAAACATATGTTGGTATGAATATGTTATACGCATGAATATTAACATGCGCAATTGCGCTCTGCTTTAAAACCGTGTATTGAATACAGACTACTACCAATAAATGATCGTAAATGTAAAACAATAATAGATTGAAACATAAAAAACAAAAAACAAAAATATCCATAAAATTAAAATCAAATGAAATATTTGCAGCGATAAATAGAACGCGTAAATAATTATTAATTAACGTAACAACACAATACAATAAATAATAATTCATACAATTGTAATAAAAATCAAACATTTATATCAAGCGATATTGATCGTGATCGTGAAATTTAAATAAAATTAAATGAAATTGTAAATAGCAGAGAAACAAAATAATCAAAAACAAAAAATCAAAAACCAAAACAAATAAAAAACGCACCCATTCCTTCACTTCTTCTGCACAGAAGTAGTTCTAATACAACTTACTCTCAGAAGTAATTCTTTAAAAAACTAGATACAAATATTGTAGACAGTTTTCGATAGTTCTTCGAATCGATAAGAAAGTGCACTTCTAATAGCTGGGAACAACTATGATATGAATAGTTCAATTTCTCCCCATCTTCGAATATAGGCTTACCAGACCCAGTATTTTATATATTCACTATTTTAATTCGTTTAATGAGATCGTTGTATTTCGCTTTAATATGACTGAAGACAACCGACTATATAAGACGGCCGACTATGATGAGGTTGAAACGGCCATTTTAAAGCTGAAGAAAGGCAGGTGCTGATGACCCGCCTGCCGAGTTGTTTAAGACCGGAGGCGATGAGCCGCTCACCTGCATGCACCAGCTCATAAGCAGAATATGGTCGGATGAAAGCATGCCTGATGATTGGAGGCTCAGTGTTCTCTGTCCTGTACATAAAAAAGGAGACCACACAATTTGCGCCAACTACCGTGGAATAAGTCTCCTGAGCATCGCATACAAGGTTCTATCGAGCGTACTGTGTGAAAGGTTGAAGCCTATGCTCAGCAGCCTGATTGGACCGTATCAGTGTGGCTTCAGATCTGGTAAATCCACCATCGACCAGATTTTCACACTGCGCCAAATCCTGAAGAAGACCCAAGAAAAACAGATCGACACACATCACCTATTTGTTGATTATAAAGCCGCTTTCGACAGCCCGGTAAGGGATTACCTCTACTCAACAATGTCTGAGTTCGGTATTCCTGCGAAGCTCATTCGACTTTGTAGAATGACACTGCATAACTCCCGTTGTGCAGTGAAAATTGGGAAGTACCTCTCCGCGCCGTTTAGTACCGAACGGGGTTTCAGACAAGGTGAATCGTTATCGTGCGACTTCTTCAATCTTATTATGGAGAAAATAATACGAGCTGCTGATCTACGACATAATGGCACTATCTTCAACAAAAGTGTCATGCTGCTGGCGTATGCCGACGATATTGACATAATCGGCATGAACACGCGAGCAGTCAGTGCAGCATTCTCAGAGTTGGAAAGAGAGTCGAGTCGGATGGGTCGTACGGTGAACGAGAGCAAGACGAAGTATCTAGTGTCAACAAACAAAGAGTCCCGGCGTCTTAGACAGCACGTCACTGTTGACAACTACGCTTTTGAAGTAGTAAGGGACTTTGTCTATCTTGGAACCACCATTAACAGCAGTAATGACGTCAGCCTGGAAATATTGCGAAGGATCATCCTTGCAAACAGATGCTACTTTGGACTGAGTAAGCAATTGAGAAGTCGAGCCCTCTCTCGAAAAACGAAAACTACACTCTACAAGTCTCTCATCATGCCTGTCCTAACATATGGCGCTGAAGCCTGGACAATTTCCTTGGAGTTTTCGAGAGAATAGTCCTACGCAAGATCTATTTGCGTTGGTGGCGAGTACCGAATAAGGTACAACCATGGGCTGTATGAGCTGTATGCCGATATTGACATAGTAAAGCGCATCAAAATCCAGCGGCTGCGCTGGCTAGGTCATGTCGAGTGAATGGAAGAACACGCTCCAGCTAAGAAGGTGTTATATTCTGAACCCGCTGGACGACGACGCAGAAGAGCAAGACCTAAACTCCGGTGGAAAGACCAAGTACTGGAGAATCTGACGGCGCTTGGAATTTCTAACTGGCGTCAGCTGGCAAAGAACAGAGATGGCTGGAGAAGCATGTTATTTTCGGACTAAATCGATATTGGGTTGTTATGGCCACATAAGTAAGTAGGTATGACTGTAAGACGAACATCTTAAACTGCCACGACAATTCATAAGTAAAAATTATTTTTGGTTTACAAAAGATAGGTGTGAATGGCCAGTTTTTCATAATATATCTCTCGCACATACATACTTTTCGAATATTTTATTTTCAATCTACGCAAAACAGAAGACGTGGACGTGAATACTTAAGATGAATACAGCGATAATAATAACAATAACACTAACAATAATAATAATGCCGGTTGTGTAACTCCAGCAACTCTTTGACTGCGTCATAATTCGATTCGATATGCCAGTCATTGGTGATGCTTGCGTTGATCGTGTGACTGAGACTATGTGTGGGGGTGAATAATAATAATAATAACAACAACAACAACAACAACCAAAACAGCGACAACCGTTTTGTCTGAATGAAGTTTTATTTTTGTGGTTGCTGTTGCTATTGCTGTTGCTGCTGCTAGTGTTAATTTTAGATTTTTTTTTTTGATTTTTTAAATCTTTGCTTAATGAAGATGTATTCATTCGAATACTGTGTGTTGGAAGATCATCAGCTCAATTGAACTATGAAGTAGTGACAACAGTACTTTGATTTAATATGTGTGGGAAGATTTGCATTTTATTTGGTTTTTTTTTTTTATTATTTATAAATTCTAAAGTAACCAAAAATATTTCAAAATTTTCTTTTATAAATTTGCATAAAATTTAAATACTATTTTTATGGTTGTAGCTATATAAAAAATTGTGTTTTTTTTTCAATTTTCTATTTGGGATTATAGTCGAGTGTTTATTTTTATATACAAATATATACGTACACACACATGTGTACGATTATATATGTAAATATACTTCAAAATATATATGTGTGTACTCGTACGTATAGATGGAGTTGAAGGTGAGCTCATGCTTTGAGAATTTTTTTTAATACTAAATCTACATTTCGACACTAGTTGAACATGATTGATTTATTTGAATTTTATTTTCATCTTTTCCTTCAAAGTTTTTTAATGTTTATGCCAAAAATATTGTACATAGAAGCGTAATAGTAAAAATAAATATTATTTTCGCACATAAACACCCAATGAACATTAATAATTATTATGTTTAATAAGCCAAAATGTATAGTAAATACAAATAAATATCCACTTACTAATATGAAGAATAAAAAATTTGAAAAAAAAATAAAAAATTGCAAAAATTTTAAAGAAAAAAATTAAATTCGAAAATAATAGCAAAACATAAAATAATAAGTAAATAGCAATTTATTTGGAACCATATTTGAATTTTGAATAATAAAAAATAAAAAAAATTAAAAATTGCAAAAATATTAAACAAAAAATTAAAATCGAAAATAATAGCAGAACATAAAGTAATATGTAAATAGCAATTTATTTGGATTCATATTTGAATTTTGAAGGATAAAAAATAATAAAAAAATTAAAAATTGCAAAAATATTGGATTAACATAAAATATTAAGTAAATAGCAATTTATTTGTATACATATTTAAATTTTGAAGAATAACAATTTAAAAAAAAAATTAAAAAATTGCAAAAATATTAAAGAAAAAACTAAAATTAGAAAATAATAGCAGAACATAAAATATTAAGTAAATAGCAATTTATTTGGAACCATATTTGAATTTTGAATAATAAAAAATAAAAAAAATTAAAAATTGCAAAAATATTAAACAAAAAATTAAAATTAGTAAATAATAGCAGAACATAAAGTAATATGTAAATAGCAATTTATTTGGATTCATATTTGAATTTTGAAGGATAAAAAATAATAAAAAAATTAAAAATTGCAAAAATATTGGATTAACATAAAATATTAAGTAAATAGCAATTTATTTGTATCCATATTTAAATTTTGAAGATAACAATTTAAAAAAAAAAAATTAAAAAATTGCAAAAATATTAAAGAAAAAACTAAAATTAGAAAATAATAGCAGAACATAAAATATTAAGTAAATAGCAATTTATTTGAATCTATATTTGTATTTATGTATATACATACTCGTACATATAAAACAAAATATATTAAATCATTTCATATGAAAAATGATAGCCAAGAGTAAAATTAATTAACTAATCATTTTTGGACGATTTTTCATTTTTTATTTAATACTTAACATATATGTATATATGTACCTATGGGTATGAAAACCACCTACAATATATAGCCATATATGTTTATCTAATGTATGTAATTTGAGCTTTATTTTTTCTTAGAACATTCTTTTTCGTTTTTTATTTTTGATTTAATATATTTCATGCGCGGGTTGAATTAAACAACAACAACAACAACAACAACAAGTAATAAAAATATTACTACATCAGCTTTTAAAATTGAAAATCATTCACTCACTCTCTGTAAGTGAATAATATTATATCTACAACTCTATTTAGAATGTTAATTCTTCTCTCTCTTTCGCTCTAATATTGATCATAGTGAGGAACACACACTCACTATGATCAATATTATTAGTAATAATAGTTATAATTAAATACATGTTTATTCCAAAAATATTTTACATCTAAATCATATATTTAAATAGCATGTAGGTGGTGGCTGAAGTATAGTTCATATTATAATAATGATTTATTTGAATTTGTTTTTTACTGCAAAATTTCCAATTTGGAAAAAACATGAATTTTAATTATGGGTCGAATATGATGATTATTACAAAAGAGATTATTGAAAAAAAAAATCGAAATGTTCTAAATGATATAGAATACTTTTGAATTAACACGAATATTCTTGATTACATGATCTTTTGCAATATCGATTACAGTCAATTTTAATATGAAGCGTCATCATTAGGTTCGTTTTGTCACTTTGCAATCGAAAATATAAATCAATCAAACTGAAACTTGACATATAATGATAGTCTAATCACAGAATAGATATATTATAAAATTGATGTATAATCAGTTGAAAATCAGGCCTACCTCCCACCCATACGATAGAATGTTGTGGAATGTGCTTTCTTCCACTTTTCGCATGAAAACATTAATCGATCGAACTGAAATTCGGCATATAAACTTAATCTAACCACAGAATAGACATGTAATAAAATGGATGTAATCGGATAAAAGCCACGCCTACCTCCCATACAAAAGTATGTTTTTGAATGTGGGTTTTCACACTTATCGAGTGAAAATATTAATCTATTAAACCGAAACTTGGCATATAACCTTAATCTAATTACAGAATAGACATATTATAAAATGGGCATAATCGGATAAAAGCCACGCCTACCTCCCATACAAAAGTATGTTGTTGAATGTGTTTTCTCTCACTTTTCGCGTGAAAACATTAGCCGATCGAACTAAAACTTGCTATATAAACTTAATCTAATCACAGAATAGACATATAATAAAATAAACGTAATTGAATAAAAGCCACGCCTACCTCCCATACAAAAGTATATTTTTGAATGTGTATTTTCACACTTAATACGTGATAGTATATAGATAGGAAGCTGAAATATGATAATTATAATTATATTTCTCCAATTAATGAATATATTTACAAATGGTATGAATCGAATAAAAACAACTTCTACTTCCCATACAAATGTATGCTTTCTGATGTATTCTTTTACACTTTGTGCTTGAAAATTTTACAAAAATCAAACAGAAAATCAAAATATTACAAAATATTATAAAAACAAGACCAAAATTATGTTTTCGTAATTTTTTTTATTCAACATCATAAGAAACCTAAATTTGCACCCCTGACAAAATTCAATAAATATTACTCATACTACCAAATATTGAATTTTTTCATATTGTGATGCAGTAATTATGATTATTATTAAAACGAAAAATCTCAAAATTCATATTAATAGTAAAACTCGAAGAAAAAAATATAATATAATACATGAAAAAAAATTTCAGTAAAAAAATACAACAATACATTAATCATCATTGAAACTATTAATGTCAAAAATAACGCCCCATTAAACACATAATAAACAATTTAAATGCTTGTTGCTCATTCAGACAATACCTAATTTCAAATATACATATACAATGTGCCTCTTGGCATTAAAAACAACAACAACAAAAAACAAAATTTAAGGAAAAAAGACAAAAAAGAAAACACACGCACACACGTGTGTGTAGAAAGAATGAATTAAATAAATAAATTTAAAAAAAAAAAATTCAACAAATTGTAATAATTTAACAAAGTCAGAGCAAATTCTATAGTACAATATTTTTAGAGAACAAAAAAATATATGCACACATTTTCATTTGAAACTTTCACCAAATTCATCATCATCATCATCATCATACTACACATATTCAAGCATTCAATAGATAAATAGAATTTCCAATTCATCACTTACCTCCAAAATTGGTTGTTTACAGCCAAAGCATGTGCCTGAGTAATTTTTAAGAAAACATTTCGAACACACTGGTTCACCATCTTGTATATTAAATGTTGCCTCCTCAATGGGTATATCACAATCTTTGCATGCAAAATGCTCTGGATGCCATGTCTTACCCAATGCAGTGATGATACGTTTCGTGATCACTTCATTGCACTTGTGACAAATCGATTCCGACTATGAAGAGAGAGAGAGAGAGAGAGAAAGAGAAATGTGAAATTTTAATATATTGACAATATGACATAATTAATAAAATTAACAAATGTGAAACATTCAAATTAAATTCATCATCATTAATATTCATAATAGGCTTTCAAGTCAAATATTTTATAGAAAGACAACTTATATTCAATTGTCATACAATAATAGCAGCAAAAAATCAACAACCTTCCACACCAACAACAACAAATTAAACAATTAACAATAACAAGCACGTTCACTGATTATTGTTAACAGCAATCATCAATATACTAAGTAATAATAGCAGTAGTAGTAGTAGTATAGTACCTACTCATCATTGTAATAATATAGGAAAAGTTACTAGGTTGGGCCAGTTCAAAATTGGGATGGAACAGTTTATTGTTTAAATTTCTTAACATTGACATACCCCTAAAGTTCAATTTCCCTCTGACTTTTATCATTCAATATTAATGGAAAAATATCACTCTAACGATGATCTTGCTTAACAGACGAATTATATACATTCTGTCAAATAAGTACCCGGAAATTCTTAATTTTAATTTTCCCTCTGAGAATATTTAAAAAAAAATTTTTTTTTAGGAACAAGTCAACCTTTTGTGTGCGTTGCGATTTCTTCTCGCCCCTCTTTGAACGATTTACACCAATCGTAAACTTGAGTTTTCGACATATTTGAATCACAAAATGTTTTTTTTTTTTTCAACATTTCCAATTTCCAACGTTTTGGCACAAGAAATTTCGTTTGAAACACAAAATTTCACACAAACTCTTTGTTCGATATTTTTATCCATAGTAAAAATCGCAACGCACACAAAAGGTTGACTTGTTCCTAATGACGCCGTAACCAAACTAAATGACACATAGCAATAAAAATTCACAGAATAGTGGCTGACAGTTGTGCCAACCTGGGAAAAATTTTTTTTTGAAATATTCTCAGAGGGAAAATTAAAAATGAGAATTTCCGATTTCCGGGTACTTATTTGACAGAATGTATTATAATTTTGTTAAATTGCATGTCCCCCAATAACAAAAAACTTTTCCTAATATACGAATAATTCCACAATTAGTAATCACACAAGTACATAAAAGCATCAGCAATTGTTTTCAATATGAATATTATTATTATTAATTAAATATGAGAAGTAGAAAAAAATGCAAATTAATTCAATCATCATTGGTTATTTTTAAATCAATATTTTTTTTTTTCTTAATTTTCTGTTCGTTTTATTTGCAAAAAAAAAAAATATTATTTTTTTTTTTGTTTATTTTGCCGATAACATAGACTTGTGTCAATTTGATCATCAATTGTACGATGGTGCGTCTTATATGGAGTACATACATTGCCATTTATTATTATTATGATGAATTTTATTATAATGTTACTCTTTCTCATGCATACATAATTTACTAAATTCTTTTATTATTTGTTATTTTTTTTTGTTCTTTATAACAATGTTATTGTCACTTATTAAAATTGTTACTAGTACGAGTCGAAAAAGACAATACAATATAATGAGTATTACATCACATCGCATTAAACACAATATCAACAAATTATAAAGGATAGAAATGATAATTATATTTTTATTCAACATATAAAATTGCTGTATACAATTTTTTTTTACATAGATTTTTTTTTGCGCCATAAATAGCATACAAAGTCATACAAAAACATTTATGGTCGTTCTTATGGCCTTCCCATATATTAATTGTAATCGCTTGCAATACCAATAGGTATTTACAACTTTTTGGGGGCGAAGGTGTGATCAATTCATTGTTATATTTTATATAGCATTACCAATAAAATATTGCACCGTTATATTTTGTAATAAACTTAATAACTTTAATAATATTTAAATAGAATATGAAATAATATTACGCGACTGCAAATATGTACATACTTTCTTTAGGCCTCAATAAGTAAATAATTAATGATATCTATGTAGGTTAATGAATTATTGTAATATTATTATTGTCTTGAGTTTTTTTTTTTTAATTCTTTAGTAAGTCTTGTAGAAGAAATGATCGCAAAAGAGGCTAATCAACAATTTTTCTAATGCTGCTCCATATCTCAAACCTTTCGAGGAGCTCCAAAAGTGGTGATTTTATAAATTACACTACCACCGCTTCCAAAATGGCTCTAAAGGGATGTGAGATGTATAACAGAGCCCCATTATTTATTCTAGGCAACATTTTTTCTGAATATACACACTCATTATCTCAACTTTTTAAGGAGTCTCCCATACAAAAAGCTCTTAACACTTATCCTGTGTACATCGATCGATTCAATTGCGCAAACATTTTTTAACTATTTCTAAATTCACTCTGAAACAACGATCGTGTACATTAATTGTTCCAAACCAACTTAAAAATTATATATTTTATAAAAAAAAAAAATTTTTTTTTTTTTATTTATTTAATAAAAGAATTTTTTTTTTTAATTTTTAATTTTAATCAAAATATTTAGTTACATATACATATTGGGCAAAATTTACTCACTAACATACACACATACGTTTTGGTTTTCAAGTACAAGATAAGGGTTAAAAACACCGGAAAATCGAGAACAAACTTTATAATTGGCCAAACATCGCCCCAAGAGTGGTAAATACATATTTGACCAACCCTCAATAATTCTTCCATTTTTACATTTCCACTACTTAGGGGACTTTTTATAAAATTGATTAAGGTAAAAATTCATCTCTTGAATAACTGATTGAATAACTGATTGACAACACCAAATTAGGGAACCAATGCTTCTTTTGATTATCGTAAAAATTCACTTCTCAAATAACTGATTCATCTGATTTTTTGACTACACATTTAATCAATTAATCAAAATTCAGATTAGGTTGATAATTTACAAAATTGACAACGCAAAATTAGGAACGCAATGCTTTTTTTGATTATCGTAAAAATTCACTTCTCAAATAACTGATTAATCAGATTTTTTGACTACACATTTAATCAATTAATCATAATTCTGATTAAATTGATAATTTGCAAAATTGACAACACAAAATTAGGAACGCAATGCTTCTTTTGATTATCGTAAAAATTCACTTCTCAAATAACTGATTCATCTGATTTTTTGACTACACATTTAATCAATTTAACAAAATTCTGATTAAATTGATAATTTACAAAATTAACAACGCAAAATTAGAGGAGCAATGATTGTTTTGATTACTGTAAAAATTCATCGCACGAATAACTGATTCGTCTGATATTTTGACTACACATTTAATCAATTAATACAAATTCTGATTAAATTGATAATTTACAAAATGCAAAATTTGAGACGCAATGATTCTTTTGATTAATGTAAAAATTCACCTTTCTAATATCTGATTTTTTGATTAATCATTTAATCAATTAATCAAAATTCTGATTAAATTTATAATTTACAAAATTGACAGCGCAAAATTAGGGACTAAATGCTTCTTTTGATTAACGTAAAAATACATCTCTCGAATAACAGTTTCGTCTGATTTTTAACTACACATTTAATCAATTAATCATAATTCTGATTAAATTGATAATTTGCAAAATTGACAACACAAAATTAGGAACGCAATGCTTCTTTTGATTATCGTAAAAATTCACTTCTCAAATAACTGATTCATCTGATTTTTTGACTACACATTTAATCAATTTAACAAAATTCTGATTAAATTGATAATTTACAAAATTAACAACGCAAAATTAGAGGAGCAATGATTGTTTTGATTACTGTAAAAATTCATCGCACGAATAACTGATTCGTCTGATATTTTGACTACACATTTAATCAATTAATACAAATTCTGATTAAATTGATAATTTACAAAATGCAAAATTTGAGACGCAATGATTCTTTTGATTAATGTAAAAATTCACCTTTCTAATATCTGATTTTTTGATTACTCATTTAATCAATTAATCAAAATTCTGATTAAATTTATAATTTACAAAATTGACAGCGCAAAATTAGGGACTAAATGCTTCTTTTGATTAACGTAAAAATACATCTCTCGAATAACAGTTTCGTCTGATTTTTAACTACACATTTAATCAATTAATCATAATTCTGATTAAATTGATAATTTGCAAAATTGACAACACAAAATTAGGAACGCAATGCTTCTTTTGATTATCGTAAAAATTCACTTCTCAAATAACTGATTCATCTGATTTTTTGACTACACATTTAATCAATTTAACAAAATTCTGATTAAATTGATAATTTACAAAATTAACAACGCAAAATTAGAGGAGCAATGATTGTTTTGATTACTGTAAAAATTCATCTCACGAATAACTGATTCGTCTCATATTTTGACTACACATTTAATCAATTAATCCAAATTCTGATTAAATTGATAATTTACAAAATGCAAAATTTGAGACGCAATGATTCTTTTGATTAATGTAAAAATTCACCTTTCTAATATCTGATTTTTTGATTACTCATTTAATCAATTAATCAAAATTCTGATTAAATTTATAATTTACAAAATTGACAGCGCAAAATTAGGGACTAAATGCTTCTTTTGATTAACGTAAAAATACATCTCTCGAATAACAGTTTCGTCTGATTTTTAACTACACATTTAATCGATTAATCAAAATTCTGATTAAATTGATCATTTTCAAAACTGACAACGCAAAATTAGGGGCGCAATGATTCTCTTGATTAATATAAAAATTTATCTCTCGAATAAACTGATGTTTTGATTACACATTTAATCAATTAATCAAAATTCTGATTAAATTGATAATTAACAAAATTGACTACGCAAAATTAGGGACGCAATGATGCTCTTGATTAATGTAAAAATTCATCTCTCGAATAATTGATTAATCTAATTTTTGGATTACACATTTAATCAATTAATCAAAATTCTAATTAAATAGGCAAATTTGATTCAGATTATTAAAAATTTTGATTACTAGAATATCTGATTAATCAGAATTTTAATCACAAGTTTGATAAAAAATTTAATCAATAAAAATCCCGAAAAATCTACAAATTCGTACTATTTATATTATATCATTTTATACAACAATGTATAATATATTGCAGCCAATTGTAAAAAATCCCAACCGGTATTACTAGGAAGTGATTATCTTTACATCACCTTATCACCGATATTATTAATGAAATAATACCAATAAAAAAAATAATCGATAAATAAATAGCACAACATCATTTATGTGATTCATTCATAAAATTCAATATACATCACAATAACCTTTATGTGTAATTAATGCATCTAGGTACTATGTACGATACATTATGAATATCGAAAAGCTAGTACATTCATATCTTGCTTCTATGCTCACTAACTCGCTCTCACATCACTTTCTCTTTCATTCTATTCTTTAGTAAATTGCTTATCAACTAAATACAATTTATTGTATAAATAAATATTCTATTTTTATTGTGAATTGCTTTTTTTATCACAATCAGCATTCAATTAGTATTGCAACTTATCAATACAAAGTAACTATTGTACTACATTAGCTATACAGTAACAACAACAACAACAACAACAACAGCAACTACAGCACAAATAGTTATCAATTTTTTTGCAAAAACGAAAACTCCATAGAGGACTATATTATAGACTCTTATAGAAAGAAATTAACCCTTAAATGATAGCCGGTCGATATTTACTAAAATCCTACACTAAGTAAAAGTACTGAATTTTTTTTTTTTGGAAAATATATATTTCATATATATCTAAAGTCAAGTTGGAATTGGTTCAAGCTGCATAATATCACTCTGGAATATATTTTTGTGATGATATTTTTCCTTGGGGTCTTGAAAATCGAACGATTTCAACATTTTACTATGTAAAAATGTTTTATTTAATTAAAATTAATATTCTTTTATTTGTTTGATAATTTTAACAGCGCTCTTATCTTAAAAGCTGCAGTGACAATTGAAGGGTTAATTAAACAAATAGAAGAAATAATAAAAAAATCGACAACTCTTATCGTCACTTTAATGTCAGAACAACACTTAGGGATGACATATATTACATATTTTATTCTTTATTTTCTATTGTGTTGTTGTTGGTGTTGTTGTTTGTATTTTTTATATGTACTATTGTCGCTTACTTGTCCTCACAAAGAGACAAACTTCGACGGCGACGACGACGACGACGACAACGACGACAAATGCTTAGAATAAATATGGGTAAAGGTGCGGTTATTGTGGTTTATTTATCATACAATGATTATTGTAATATTGTACAAGTGTGAGATTGAAAGCAAACAAAAAAAGTAGTAATAAATATACTAATTCATACACTGAATAATATAATATCTTCTATATTTGTAATTTAATTAAATATATACGTTCTCAATTTAGAATTAGCAATAAACCGGCGGAAATGAAAATTCATTTTGTACATGATCATATTTGAATAACAAAACTACTACTAAGAACCTTACGAATAGACTACAACAACAACAACAACAACAACAACAACAACAACAACAACGAAAAATATTTTATTAATTCTCAGAACCTTATACATTGGTGTTAAATCATTATGATGCACTTGGGTATTAAAGTAATTTGGTCGGTTCAAAAACCACATTAAAGTAGATAATATTGTTGGTGATAGTATTGCTGCTGCTGGTGGTGGCGTCGATGATGATATTAGACATTTTTCATATATTAAGTCATTCTATACATATACACGCACGATATATGTAAATTTGCATATAGTAGATACACTCACCATTGATATTCAATGGAATAAAACCACAAACTCGTATTAAATATGATATTAGAGACATTTGCAATAAAAACGACAAATTTCTGGAATGTTAATATGTTGAAAATAACAACAACAAAATTTAGTTTACTTTTTGTAAGACTATAGGTCACCCTTGGTATATTTAAAGGCGTTTTTAATAAGGTGAAGGTATCCACTTTGGCAAAATATTGATATATGCATTTTGTTCCTTTACTGATTTTGAGAATGCTAAAAAATGGTATATAAAAATGGCTGCATGAACTAATGCCGACTGAAATTAATATCGCAAATATTTTGAAATAATGTCGAAATAGAATTTTGAAAAAATTATAATTTCGATATTATGCAAAAATGATTGCAATAATGTCAAAATTAAAATTTTGCAAAAATTATAATTTCGATATTATGCACAAATTCTTACAATAATGTCGAAATAAAATTTTGCAAAACTTACAATTTCGATATTATGCAAAAATGATTGCAATAATGTCGAAATAAAATTTATGCAAAAATTATAATTTCGATATTATGCACAAATGATTACAATAATGTCGAAATTAAAATTTTGCAGAAATTAAAATTTCGGTATTACACACAAATTATTGCAATAATGTCAAAAAATATTTTGTGCATCTAAACAATATTCGACATTATTGCAAAAAATCGACAATAATTTATTAGCTATACCAAAGGGCTTATTTTAGTCAATGAATGGAAAATTCGATGTAAAGCTTCACTGTAATAGTCTATGAACAAAATCTAGTTCATTATATGTAATATGTATAGTCTGGCCTTGTATGGACTTATTTGAAATGCTTCATTTTAAAATGCTTCCCTGCAATAATTGCCAATGACAGAAATCTCATGGAATTATAGTATACTATTTTAGACTTTGTGCAGAGGGTTTCTTCAGAACTTTTTTTTTTTTTTTAAATACTTGTCAACAAGTGAACAAAACTTGAAAGAAATCATATTTATTTTTCTTTACAAATTTTGAGCTACCCGTGTCAAAGGACTTCGAGCATAGAAGCCCAATGCGTTGGCCCGCTGAACCATTGATTAAATGTGTAGTACTTCCATTTCATTATCGCACAATATACAATATTATAATCTAATAGCCTATAAAAAATTAATCCGATATACAAAGATTATCTCTAAACTATCAGACATATCACATAGGATGAATTTTTTTGTTTATTCAATATTTACATATACCTTGGATAATACAATAAAAGAACAGTCACATCAATGAGAATAATTTTTCTGAAATTAATCGCTCAACTAGAGATTACTATTTTGGTTTTTATTAATTAAAAATTAGCGAAATATTATACCAGAAAATTTAGCGACATTGTTGACCACGTTTTCATTTTTACTTTCGCAAAATGCAAACGAAACGAAACGAATAAACGATAATATTAAGGCTGAATAATTCATTATTTAATAAAATAGCTGTTTAATTGCTTTATTAATCATTTTTCCGAATACTCAATATTTTTATTAATCGAAATACAAATTACTCGAATAAGAATAATGTAATTTTGCGAAAAAAAAGCATATTCAAAATTGCATAGATATATTTTGTTATACAATTTAAACGAGAATTCGATTTTTAAAAATGCGAATAAACAAATTAGTACATTTAAAAATCAATAAAGCTTAAAAAATTACATTTTTTTAAAATTAATCTACTGATTAATCTAAAAAAATGTCATTTCATTTAATCGACTAATTGATTAATTACAATTTTAATTAAGCAGACTTTTTTAAATCCAATGATTAATCATATAGCGCTAGCATAAATTAAAGCTAGTTTTTAGTGAGATATTTGCTCATAGAAAAATCACAAAAATTTTTAACGTACACAGGTACATGTTTATAGATACTTTTTCACTTTCTAACTATGGAATATGTTTATTTAGTAGAAATGTATAATACATTAAATTTCTATTTAAAAAAAAAACTAATATGAATTTCAACAAATTAAATTAATTAAAAACTTGATAAAAAAAAAATTAGAAAAATGGAATTTTTAACAAAATACCTGCTTAAAAAAATAATGTATGTAGATGAGATAAAAATCAAAAAACACCTCTTTATTCACTACTAGTAGCTCTACTATGAGAAACTTAGAGGTGTTTTTGATTTTTTATCAAAAAACACACATAAAATAAATAAATTCAACACCACACCGAAAAAAAAATAACACAACAACGGAAGAAGAATCAAATGAATATTTAATAAAAATTATAAACGAAATTTGAATTAAAATCAAATACGCATATTTAGGCTACTCAACCATCAAATGGCTATATTTGAGATAAGAAAGTGCTTAATGCTTAAAAAATAATCAGCGCATATTAAGTATATCATAAGAAATATTATTTATTTATTATACCTATGTATATAATACTTATAATACATTGTTTATATGATAAAATAATTATAATAATCAAATTAAAAACCAGTTACCAACCAAAATATTAAACACAAACAGTAAAGGTTATAGAAAACGATTTATAAATACAAACAATCGCTTTTGAGAGCAGGTTATAAATGATAATAAAATAAAATACAAAGAAGAAGATATAGATAGATAGAAGAAAGAAATAGATGAGAATACAACTTGACATTTTTTTTTTAAACAGTGGCAACCTCATGTCAATGATGAATGACAAAAAATATCATATTTAATTATAAATTTAACGCCAAACAAACAAAAGCGAAGAGGCACCGCTACTAATGTTGCTGAATTTATGTACATATCAGATAGCAAAATATATGTATATATGCAGATTAGACCTGTCTAAAGATATCAATGCGATTGTCAGTGTTAATATTTGTTATGCGCGAAAAAATTACTAAAAAGGTTGTAGCGAGCCTATTTCTCCGCTCGTTCTTATATGTAATGGGTTTTCCATTAGGGACATAACAATTTTATCTATTAATAAAACACAGAAATATTTGAGATATTGAGTTTAAATTTATTGTGGATATATTGCAAGCATTACATTTTATGAATGAAATTCGATTTCGGTAATATGACCACCACGAGCCCGTTTACAGTGGTCGATTCTTTGGATCCAATTTTCCATCACTCTAGCACACATTTCGACCGGAACGTTGGCAATTTCACGTTGGATGTTATCTTTGAGCTTGTCTAAAGTTGCTGGCTTGTTGGCATATACCAGTGACTTGATAAAGCCCCATAAAAAGAAATCCAATGGTGTTAGATCGCATGAACGAGGCGGCCATTATTCGACCGGACCATTTCTCGAGATAACACGTTCACCGAATTTGCCTTGCAATAAATCGATTGTGACGTGTGCTGTGTGGCTAGTGGCACCGTCTTGTTGAAACCACATATCGTTGATGTCAAGTTCATTCAATTCTGGCCACAAATATTCTTCCAACATAGCACGATAGCGCTCTCCATTCACGGTAAACATGACGGTCGTTTTCATCCACGAAAAAATACGGCCCAATCACACCTCCGGCATGAAAACCGCACCAAACAGTAAATTTTTGCGGGTGCAACGGTCTCACAAAGAGGCACTTGTGGGTTTCTTGCTGACCAATAACGCATATTTTGCTTATTGACAAAGTCATTGAGCCAGAAATGAGCTTCATCGCTGAAGATGTTTTTTTGCTCTTAAAGTTGCGACCACCGACTCAGAAGTTTGGTAGTAATTTTTAATAATTTCCAAACGTTGCTGGTTCGTGAACTTTGCTATGATAAACATGTTGACTTTAACTAACGTTTTGACATTGACAATTGATTAAAAACGTTTAAGGATGCGTTCATATAAAGATACGAAATTGTTATGTCCCTAATGGAAAACCCTTTATTTGGACTAGCCTAGCGCTATATTCTCGCTTTGCTTAGTATTCATATTATTGTTATTGTTATATAATCACAAAACTAAAATAGTCGTCATTTGACTAATTTTTCTCTCTCTTTTTTTCTCTAATTTGCTACTTTTTGGCCTTTGCGGTCAAATAACACAATTTTTTCTTGTTATTTAATATTTTGTTGTTGTTTTTGTTATTGTTGTTGTTTTGTATATTCAAATAAGATGCAAAAAAAAAAAAAAAATTAAAAGCAAATTTAAAACTAAATTTTGCTGTTTACAAATTCTAACACATGTAGGCGCATGCATTAAAATTTTTAATATTAATGATTATATTTTACTGCACAAGAATGCACATGTATTTCATTGTATGTATGGCTACACAAATATGTACATAGTACATGCATATACATTACAAATCATATTTTTGTTTTTATTATTTGCAAAGATTTTTACACAAATTTTGTTGTGCCAATTTTGTTGAAATAATTCAATAAAAATTGTTATTTTCAATATAGCCTCATTTTATAATTATTGATAATTATATATGTATGTATGCTAGTACATATACATATGTATATATATAAGTATATTGTACATATATTTAGAAATTATGTCACACATTCATTCATTCATATAAATATATGTATTATAATATTATTTGTGTCTACTGTTGCTGCTGCTGCCTTCCAAACTCATCGCTCGTACTCATATGTATGTATGTATGCACTTAGATCATCGCTAGAGTTAGAATTATCCACAAATGGTAAGAAAGAGCTCAGCACAACAACAATACAAAATACAAGTAATAAAAATATATATATATGTTTAAATATACATAAACATATTAATATATAAATAAATAAATACACAGAAAATTATAACCAAATTTTGTAGCAATTGATGGCAAATATAGCTATACATTCTGTCAAATAAGTACCCGGAAATTAAATTAAATTTTTGAAATATTCTCAGAGGGAAAATTAAAAATGAGAATTTCCCATTTCCGGGTACTTATTTGACCGAATGTATAGTATAGTATAGTATGTAGTACTATATTTTCATGTCTATGGTATGTACATAGTTTTAGTTGTATACAATTATATAATATATATTCAAATATATACATATTTTAAAGCTCAACAGCTGTTTTTTTTTTTCCTTATACAAATTTTCAATGTGCTATGTGCTGAAAGAAATACTCAAGAAATTATTGAAAAAAAAATTTAACACTTTAACTACAATACAAGCACAATAGAAGAACACTATTAGTAATCAAATTTATTGTCTACAAATCTTTTAGCAAAACAAGAAACTTCCAATGATTCCAAGTAATATTTGATCTTGAAACTATGAATGTAAAAATAATTTTTAATTGTGTAGCCCCCCCCCCCATTTTTTTGAACTAATTGTAAAATAATTGAGTAAATATTGAGTAAAAAATCTTGCACCAATTCTATTTTACAATCGTTTATGCAAATATACAAAAAAATTCTCCATTTAATTGCCTTCGATAGTAATCAGCATTATTAATCAACGTATTTAGAGCAATTAACATGAAGAATATGAATTAAATACGAATGTAATATGTGAAAATATAAATGCATAATTTTACTAACAATGTCATATTGTATACTAATATTACATGCTAATTATGAATTTATAATTGTATTAGTTAAATAATTCATATTGATATTTTATTTAAATCTAAAATTAATATTACTATTACAGTCGTATTGATTTAATTCAGATTAATTGCACTGTCGGAAAAGTCATGACATATTTGTTACGTGTTTCTCAAGGCTCATTGAATAATATATAGAATAAGATTGCATCAATCATATATTGGAAATGTCAATATATGACTTTCGTCCATCCTTTGTGTCCCTCTATAACTCTAAGCTGGAAAATCGATCGATTTCTCCATAAAAATTTAATTAGATAATGTTTGGTAGACTTATCAAAAACAAATGATAATTTTCCATTAAAATCATATTGCAAGTAACAATGTAAATATTAATTTGATGAATTGATAGCCTCATCAAGAAGAAATTTCAATCAAGTATGATGTCTGGACCAAGAATTACCGTGTTTTTAATGAAATTTGAATTTTCATTTGTCAAAATATGTAGCACTCAAGGCAATTGTATTGTATAACGGCATATGTCATATTTAAAAATACGTCATGACTTTTCCGACAATGCAATCAAATAGTTTATACCTATGAATTTCTAAACAAAAAAAAATATTATAAAAATCAAGAATAATAATTATTTTCTGTTTGCAACAAAGTAAATCATAATATTATTTTTGCCAGGTGGTGAAAGAACAACAACAACAACAACAACAACAACAAATGTTTATTTCTATTTTTAATGGCAATGTTATTTTTTTGTTTTTTTAATTGCAATTGCTAACAGATTTTAGTGATCTTCAAAAACATGTTGGCAATTTGTTGGCAACATGTTGCATGGAATTTATTTAAAATAATAATTACTATTTGTGACTGTAAAAAAAAGGAAATTATGCAATTTTCGTGATATTTTGGGATATTCACATTAATATTTCCTTTTAGAATATTTTCTCAACATCAATACTCTATATTTAAACATAATTAATTGCAATTTATCATCGCGAGCTGAGCGTATGATAAACATGCAATTGCTATCATACATTTGCAGCATACTTATACGCAATGATGTACATGCTAAACTATAGATTTGCACAGGGAAACTTTCTTCTATTAATTCTACAAATAATATAATAATTATATTATCGATATTTCGTAAAAGTTGTCATCTTTCAAATATATAATATCTAAGCTATATCCAATTTGAAAGTGATGCTATTCTTATGTTAATTTTTTTTTTGGTCTACTCATACCGAAAACTTGTTGCTACAAATACTTTATTGTAGACGATAGAATTAGGTTTGTTTTGTTTTCATTTTTTTTTTTTTTTTGTAGTAAAAAATGAAAAAAAAAAAAAAATACAAAGTATATACACTTACAAATGCTTACAATGTTTAGTACAATGGACAATGAAGCAAAATGATAAATGTTAATTAAAATTTATTTCAATAACTCAATCAAATTCTTATTTTTATTGATATTACTTACCATTTTGACTGTTGTTGTTGTTGTTGAGTTTTGGTTGTTTTCGTTGAATTGCCTCTCAATTGCTTCCACACGATTGTGTTACACGTTGATGAAAATTATGCAGAACTTTTGACTGTTTTTGCAATATGCAAAAATTTATTCCAATTTTCTTTCTTTTTAGAATTTTAAAACTGAAGCACTTGTTGTTGATTTCGTTTGTTTTTACTTTTTTTGATTTCTTTCAATATTGATTTCAATTAAAATTGCCTTATATAATGACGATTAGCCGATTTAATTTAATCTCTTATAATGTTATTATCTGTTGCTTCTTTATTCGTTTTTATTGTATTTCGATATCAGAATATGTGAAAAAAAAAATAAAATAATTTTTATAT
The DNA here is from genome assembly GCA_963854835.1 of Megamerina dolium. Lineage (NCBI taxonomy): Eukaryota > Metazoa > Arthropoda > Insecta > Diptera > Megamerinidae > Megamerina > Megamerina dolium. The sequence goes on from OY978527.1 coordinate 69,491,730, forward strand.
TTTTTACCCTTTGTTATGTGTAAAAAAGAAGAATTTTTGCTATTTGCTTGTAGAGGAAAAATTTAACGTCTTTTTTTGTATCTTTAAAAAAAATTTGTAATATAACAAATATTAATATGATTTGTTTTTATGTATTTTGTTCACAGAATGATTCGGAAATTATTGAAACAATTCTCAATGCTTTCAATATAAAATTAAATTCAATGGCATTAAATGAAAATCAACAAAAAAATTCAACACACACAACCGACTGTATGGGGAGCAAAGTAGTTGGAGCCAAAGGTAAGTGGATCGAAGGGTGTTTTCAAATGACGATGATAACGACGACTACATATACTGGTTATACACACATATAAGCATGAACTCGGATATGTGTGTACATAAGAAGTATTCCATATAACCTTACAAGGTCGTTCATAAATTACTGCGTACATAACATATTTATATGAAGAAGAAATTGTATGTACATATGATCCTATATAATAAGCTTTATTTGTACATGCTCTTACTTCATATAAGTAGTACAAGCACCTACTTCTATGGTTGCTGTTAGGAATACAGAAAGCTTTTTTGCTTTGCTATATTAATACTAGCATTTCCGGTGACTATGACACTTTCTTCCAGCAAGGATTTTATTATATCTACAGCTGGAAGTTTTTCAATGGTTTTACCAACACATTACAACAATATATACCATACCATTAGATCTGCTCAAATTTTCTGCATATAAAACCTACAATATGAGACCATAGTATGGAAAGTTATGCATAAGGAATTTATAAAAAAATCATATATTTCGGTCATAAGTACATTTGTTCTGTTAAAAAAGATTTTTGTGTATTTTTGAAAATTTTTCTGAACAATTTTTGCAAGCAAAATTTGTGAAATTTTGAAAAATTGCAAACATTTTGAAGACTCTCATAAAAAATCATGAACACCTTTTTGACTTTAATTTATTTTAACGATTTATTGAAGACAAACAAATTTTTTTTGTAAATAAATTTTAATTTCAGTGCATGAGGGTAGACTGTTAGGAAGAATTTTTTATAAATTTTATTTGGAGAAAATATTTTTTTACAATTTCTTAGCACAATTAAATTATGTTCTAAAAAATATTTCAATTTTTACAACATTCAAAAAATGATAATTCACACTTTGAATTTTAGTCAGAAAGAGTTATTTTTTAAATTTTTCTTGGTAAACAAAAAAATTTTTTTTAAAAGCACAATTTTAAATTATTTCAATTTGTTTATACAATTCAAAAATTATAAGGATGAATTTTTTAAAAATATTTCCTTGGGAAACTTTATAAAAACAATCTTATTATATTTTATTATCTAGTTCTTGCAAATAAAATTCTGATGAATTTTTCAATTTTTTTACACAATTCCAAAAGTGAAATTTCAGCTTTTCAATTTCAGTGGATAGTCTAATAATTTAGGGGAAAACATTTTTTGCAGACAATTTTGTAAAACTGCCATTTTATGGTGTTTATTTTAACTAGTTCATTTTTTCTCACTGTTTTGGAGGAAGAAGATTTTTTTGTTTTTTATTTAAAACCTACAATTTACTTTAACTAACCCATTTTTAAAAGAAATAATTTAAAAAATGTGAATAAACTATTTTTTTAAAACACGCAGAAAATAATATTTGACCATTTTCTTTTCAAGGAATTAATGAAATTAGAATTACGAGATTTGAAAAAATAATTATTAAGAATTTTCTATATTTTAAATCAATTTTTCTTCCAAAAACTTTTCGAAAAAATTTGCAGCGCATAAAAAATACAATATCTTAGAGTTTTGGTTCTTTTGGGCAGATTTAATGTACATTTTATACAGATACACACAGCTGTTTTCTTTTCTTTTCGTCTTCTTCTTTTCCTCTTCTTCTTCTTCTTTTTCTTCTTCTTCTTCTTCTTGCTCTACATTAACTCCATATGCGCACTTTCTACACTATGACCTTATGTTACTATAGCAGCACTGATTGAATTATTATGTCAATAAAACGTATTAGACAATTTTTATTACGAAATATTTTTTTTTTGTGACGCAAAAAAGTTCGCAAAACATTTCTCTAACTCTCTCTCTCTCACACACACACACACACACACAGATAATACCAACAAATTTTCGTTTAGACTAGGTCACTATAACTCCAATAGTATTTATATAGGGATTAAGTGACTAAACTTCATTTAAATTTGAAAAATAGATTTTTAAATATAAAATTGAAGATACAAACATTTTGGAGTGGACGAAAAATGAAAACGATTAAAAGTAAACATATTTGCGGAGCCCCCGAAACCTGAATAACTCCAGATTTCGATATGTGGTATCTTTTTAGTTCAATTAGTTCGACAATCAATATAAAGAATTATAATTACAATGCAATTGAATTCAATTGAAAATCTTATAATTTGAATCTCTATTGATAATTATTAACCCTTATCGAGTAACGTCGGGTCACTTGTGCCCTGCCGAAACTGACATTTTCTACGTTTGTGTTTGTTTAAACAGTTCTATTGTTTAAACAAATTAAAAAATCGGTAATATAGCGATTGATCCTTAAAATATAATCCTCAGTAAAGTTTGGTGTATTTTTTCAAATTTTTTTGAGCACTTTTACGTACTTTTTTAATGGCCGGACACAAGTGACCCAACGTTACATGGCAAGGGTTAATATTATTATCCATTATTTCGAAGGATATTGAAAACAGATGTTAATCGCTTTTATTTTTTGTTTTTAGTGAAGAGGTTTGTTATTTCCAGTGGTTTTCAAACTGTTTCCTTAAATATATGATTAATTAAATGATTTTCATATTTTTATAAATTTCTTGCTCAATTCTAATTCTCTCTTTCACTCTCTCTCTCTCTCCCTTGTTCTACATTTATTTAATGCATGTTGGTATGACAAACACTCATTCACTTGCAAAATCGAACAAACAACACTCGCACACACACACACACACACGTCAAACAAACAAACAAAATTTCAAGCCGCAACAGCAGACAAGGCGGAAGAAGAAGAAGAGCAAGTTAAAGGCGTACTACGTACTACAGCGTCAGCGATTACGACGGCAATGGCGAACACAATACAAAATGCGACCAATACGTTGAAAGCGGCGAGACAAACTAAATTATTGCGCCAACGAACAACGAATTATGATGATATGGCAACAAATCGTAACGATACGAATATCTACGACAACGAAGATGGTGGTGGTGGTGGCGACAACTGCTGCAGCAATAGTAATAATACGAATAACAATAACAGCAGCAAACACAACAGTAAGAAACAAAACCAAATCAACACAAATAACATTGAAGTTTTGAACGAACAGCAGCAACAGCACCAGCACCGACATCACCACCACCAACACCACCACCACCGCCGACGCCGTCGCCGTCACTACGGCGATGACGAAGATGACGTTGTTGCTGCTTACGTTGACGTCAATGTGAAACACGACGACGACGATGGCGTTGACGATGATAGCGACAACGATAACAACAACGATATTGTATTTGATGCGTTGGTCGCACAAAGTGAGAGTGAAACAAATGATACTGAAAGTGATATGACAGAAGTTGGAAGTGATGAAAATGATATGAAGAATTGTTGTCACACAAAGAATAGACATCGTGGTGGTGCAGCTGCTTCGAAGGTGAGGCATACTCAACAACAACAACAACAACAACAACAGAAAGTAGTAACAAAAGACGAGCAATCAAGAATAGCCGAAGATGTAGTCGCAGTAATACAACGTCGCGTACAAGAACATCAGGCGGAGAAGCAACGTCAGCAACAGTTGTTGATGGAGGAGCAGCTGCTGCAGCGAACAATGCTTCGCAAGTCAAAAACGAAACATAATACCGTTCACTCGAAATCACAAATATTGCCACATACCAAATCACTGCATCAGACAATGCTCAAACCCAAAAGTGGCAGTAGTGGTCTGATGAAACAGGCGGCAATGCGTCGTGGTACATCCGTGTCAACGTCTGCAACAGGGGTTGAAACGCATCGCCACTCTACGACGCAACACACCCAGCAACAACAACAAAAGGCGACCTCCAAAAAGACCCGATTATATAAGAAGCGACGTAATCCCCTCATGCCACCACCACCGGCACCAACTGTAACACCCTCAACATCAGCCCGAAACAAAGGTGACGCTGCTAAAGACGCAGCAGCAACCACCGATGATGATAATAAAAAGAAGAAGATGAAACAAAAGAAAAATGGTGGCATCGTCTCAATAACATTTGTTGATGGCGAAAGTGGTGTGGTGAACGATGTGCCAATGTTTAAGGAGAGATCATCTCGCAAGAAATCTACACAACCAGAATCGTCTGCTACAATGCAACAGCAGCAGCAGCAGCAGCACGAGCAGCAGCAACCAGCACAACAAACAGTGCCCACTGGTAGTACAAGTGCTGACGGAGCTGTTGCAATACCAATGGAATTTTCAAATATGCAACAACAGCAATACATTGCTAATATCCTCAACAAGTGCTTCAGCAAAGATATAAACGAAAATGAAAATAGCATTAATTTGAAGGAACTTTTCTCCAATGAATTCATCTTAGAGAATATTGAAAAAGAGTAAGTACACTAATCTTTTTTGTCTAATTTTTGTCCAAAGATCTCGATGGCAAATTTTTGAAAAGCCTAGCATTAAAAATAAATAAGTGGCACATAAAGCCCCAAAGGGCTCATTGGCCGAGCTTCTCTTCCATTACTGTTGTGCGTCTTAAATTTTGGACAATATTAGAAGGGACCTACTTATTTTAGCCGGTTCCGAACGGCAGAACACTTGTGACATCACTTTTTCTGAGCTTTGTCACAGAGTTCTTTAAGAAGCTTTTTCATGGCAAATTGTTACTGTCGGAAGAATTGCCAATTGCTTGCCGACAGGTGGGTACCGTTCGAAAGAAAAATCTTAGCGATATTAAATTTGTTTATAATTGGAATGAAACATTCTGTGTTCCATTAAACTCCATCTGCGTTATATTTTTGGAGAACTAATCCCCTTACTACTACTTTGATCATACATTTGTATGAGATGGCCTCATAGTGCAACTTCAAAATATCACATAAAATTTTGTTATTCATTGAGCACTTAAATGGCATTGTTGCCATATGATTTTCTTTTCCTATTTAACCTCAAAAAAAAAAAAAACAGTGGCCGAAAAACGTCGGTTTTTGAAGCTAGAAGGAAAACAAAAAACTGTGACTAATCCAGTCCATCGGATATCCTATTTTCTTTTTGTTTTTGGTTGTAAAAGTCCCACAAAAAAAGTCGGATATTCCACAGATCAGTGTAATCGCATACAGTAGTCGCTGAAGCTGAATCTGAATCTGAATCAAATGTTTTCAATCATACTTAGTTTTCTTTCTAACCCTAAAAAAGTTACAAAAAAACAACTTAGTGTGATGATCAAAATCCGATCACGGATTTGGGTTCAGCGACGCAAAATCCATTTTAAGCCAGTAATATGGTACGTCGTATGATATTTGATTATTTTGATATTTTTAAGACATTTTGAAGCATATTCGTCATATGGATCAGAACAGTTTTATTAATTTCGTTGGAGGTTCAAGTACTCCACAATTCGTTTTCTGCAAGCTAAATAAGAGTCTAAAATTTGTTTAAAAGAATACTTCGAATATATCCAATGAAATTAAAAATTCTTATGATATACAAAATTTTTAAAATGTCTACATTGTATGGACTTAGAAGTAATAAGGTAAAATTAAAGATTAATTTTTCATTTTTCATAAAACAGCAATAACATTCATTTATCTAATCGATTATAAAGCTTACATTCAGACTAATTTGCACTAATTACTCACTCACATTATGTGTGTAATAACAACTAAGTACATTTTAATATTGTGTGAATCAACGTATTTATTTGGAATTCATTGTACAACTATTATTATCATTATTTTATACTATAATCGCAAAACAAACAAAAAAAAAATCCCTTTCTGAGGAAATACAAATCGATAGTATATATTTGCATATATAACTATAAATATCTGGCATCACTGCAATTGAGAAGAGCAATGAAACATAACAGATTTAATTTTCTGAAGTCATCATTAAATGACAATCATAAGCATGTCATTCCTTACTCTTTGCTTAACCCTTCTCTGTTTATGTGATTTGTACATATACAATATTATTGCTAAGATTTATGACAATAACAAAAAAAAAATTTTAAATATATAGCTACATATACCTCTATGTAGGTATATAGAAGAAGAAAAAATAGAGATTGATTGAGACAACACGACATTAGACGAAAGAGAGAATACTCATGCGTGAGTGAGAGCGCAACGGAGCAAACAATTTCTATGAGTAATTGACACATGTGCATTGGATAATAAATAAAGTTATTTGTGCATACACATTTTTTAATTAAATGCAATTGTGATTTTTATTGATCATTTGTTATTAATTTTTTTTTTTTTTTTGTTTCACAATTTTTATCTTTAACATATGTCCATATTATCATATTGTATATTATTAGCACTTTAGAACAATTAATTTTTTATTTGTTTTACAATATGCTGACACAATATGACATTACATAAAACGTTCTAGAGTTAATTTTTTTTGTATACATACAATAAGTATATGTCTATTAATCAATTAATCGATAGAAATAATATTTTAATGACTTCAAAATAGCTAGCTAGATATAGATTCATAGTTAATAGCTTCAGTCAATATTAGCATACATGTGTATATTTTTAAATCACATGCTAAAGAATTAATTTAAGATTCGAATTTGAATGTGGTAAATTATTGTGACTTTTTAGAGCTTCACGTAATCCAGACAGTGGCAATGCCCTGTGGAAATATTTAAAAAAAAAATGATGTCACATAAAGTTTCATCGATACTATTAGGGACAAAATCACGTATAGATAAGTGCTTTTATAGAAAATCATAGAGGCGACTGTTTTCATTGCCTTAGTTAATTGCCCGATTAATTACACTATCACGCAAGTTTGTAATTAAATGAAGAGAAAATTTCATAATCATTGCACTAATTCATAAAAAATGAAATTAATATTTTTCACTCTCTGCCTCTCACTAAATAACTACCTTTACGCAACACGTGCTCTCTTTCAATAAATCTCACACTTTGAACAAATAAGTTATGCCTACCTAAGTACTGGTAAATCAATGATGATTAATAATTTGTTTAACAAAAATTACCTAAAAATTATTATTTATAAAAAGCAATTATATGTGTAAGTGAGACAAGAGGAATAAACAAAAGAATCACAAATCGCCAGCTTACCAACCGGCGACTCGGCGTGGCGTGTATTAAACAAATTCGAATGATGTCATCGACTCTTTGACGCTTTACTGTTGATTGCTATCGGTAGTGTCATGTGTGGCCCATAATGGTTAAAATACTGTAGCCGAAATAACTTCGCTAGAACATACATGCGTATGAATGTATTCTGTATGTACTCTGTATGATGATGAACTGAATATTATTTATTACAAGTAAAGCATATAGTGGGTGCCGTAGCTCAGTGGTTAGTGTGTTCGCCTTCTGATCTGTAGTTCGTGGTTCAATACCCGGCTGATGCATAACAAATTTAATATCGAAAAGATTTTTCTTTCGAACGGTACCCAGCTGTCGGCAAGCAATTGGCAATTCTTCTGACAGTAACAACTTGCCATGAAAAAGCTTCTAAAAAGAACTCTGTGACAAAGCTCAGAAAAAGTGATGTCACAAGTGGTCTACCGTTCGGAACCGGCTAAAATAAGTAGGTCCATTCTAATACTGTCCAAAATTTAAGACGCACAACAGTAATGGAAGAGAAGCTCGGCCAATGAGCCCTTTGGGGCTTTAAGTGCCACATATTTATTTATTTTTTTTAAAGCATATAGTAAAGCATATTTTTGTTTTTGCTTTATATATTTATTATTGATGTTATTAGTTGCAGAAATAATGTGATGAATTATGGTATATGGGATATGTACATATGAATATACGATTATCATTGTATAACAAAAACGATTGTAGATAATTTAAAAAGACAACACTTTATATGGGGAAGTGAATATAATTTATCAATGACAGCTTAGTAGTCGATTCGATTTAATTTTATTACACTATTTAATTTGAATATCAATGCTCCTTATTCTTCTTTACCTTCCTAAAAAATTGCATAAATTGTTTAAGATATATAAAAATCCCTTTGTATATTGCACTTCTCCAACTTACTCTTTTCTCTTTTTTTCTCCATGGAACAATAAAATCGACTGACTTCAGTAATCATACGAGTACATCCGGAGAATTAGTCAGCGAATTCGTTTGATCAATACTTGAAAATGACATATTCTCTCACTCATTTTTATTTTTATAGCGGAAATGTTTGTAGTTTGAAATAGGCTTCTGTTTTTGGGGCATAACATTATGTAAGCAAACATTGTTGGTGGTCAGCATTAACAGAGAATACAGCCGTTTTCTGGAGTAGGAAAAATTTTGTTCTTAATTTTCGGTAGAACTTCTTAAAAACTTCTCAAAAACATAGGAATTATTTGGAAAAAAAATGTTGGCAAAGGATTTTAAATAATTTTATATTGTTTTAATTTTTTTTTTTATTTATTTGTATATAGAACATTTTCGTCATCGAAAACAAAGAAAAATGCATCAGCCTACTGATTAACTTAAAAATTATTTATCTATTGTCTTCAAATTGATGTTCTCCTAATGAGCTTCATTAAAGCTTTTTGAAATACTTTTATTGCGTTTTTTACTTCAACTAATTCAGTGTTTTGGTGTTTGGTGCCGTAGCTCAGTGGTTAGTGTGTTCGCCTTCTGATCTGTAGGTCGTGGGTTCAATCCCCGGCTGATGCATAACAAATTTAATATCGAAAAGATTTTTCTTTCGAATGGTACCCACCTGTCGGCAAGCAATTGGCAATTCTTCCGACAGTAACAACTTGCCATGAAAAAGCTTCTTAAAGAACTCTGTGACAAAGCTCAGAAAAAGTGATGTCACAAGTGTTCTGCCGTTCGGAACCGGCTAAAATAAGTAGGTCCCTTCTAATACTGTCCAAATTTAAGACGCACAACAGTAATGGAAGAGAAGCTCGGCCAATGAGTCCTTTGGGGCTTTAAGTGCCACATATTTATTTTTTTTTTTTTTTTAATTCAGTGTTTTCTTTTTTTTTCCATTTATAATGGAACTTTTAGACTGTTTTCCGATTGGTGTGACCACTTTGACAGGTTCATATTCGTTTTCAATACACTCATACATCGCTGTACTGTCTAGATATGTGGACCATAAAACGAAATTATTTTCAAAATTAATTCCTTCAATAAGTCAGTAAATCGAAATAATGCTATGGTTAAAAAAGTCCGTTTAAGCGGAAAACCATATAATAATAATAGCGGCGGAATAGCGAGGTATTATATAAATAATTTTTTCTAATTCATATGAAATTAAAACAAAGTTCGAAACAATCTGTTTGAGTTTAACTTTTATAAACAATCAAAAGTCATAATTTCTGCAAACAATACTTCAGTTATGTATTACTTATTGGTTTAAATCACCATTTGCAACAACAACAAAAATGATATTGAAATAATTTCGCACTAACTAACTATCAGACTAAATTTGTTCACAAATAATTTGATTTTCATGACTTGCTGATCTTTGCACTTTTACGTCCTATATATGAAAGCAAAAGTATTGTATTTCATTTTTATATAGCTGCCGTCAGTCATTGCAACACATAAATATTTTGCTTTCAAAATGTGCTCTATATAATATTGTGTATCACGTTCTATGTTTTATAGTCCACTTTTACGTATGTGTCATCAACCATTACGACACCTGATTATTTTGCTTACAAAGTGTGCTCAATATTTAACAGATACACTTTGAATTTTGTTTTTTTAACGCTTTTTTTTTTGTCTTTTAAGTTCTTTAGTTTCGTTGAACCATAGCAATAGACGTATCAACCACGATTTCGCAACTTTTCTATGAGGAAGGTTTTCTTTAGTCTATTTGCAAATAATAGATTCGCGGTTTTTTAGATGGACATATCATGTGAGAAATAACATTGAAAATATATTTTTTAAAAATATAATATCACGAAAAAATATTTTTAAAGCATAGACATGAAATTAATATGAGAGCATTTCAGAGAATTTCACATGTTCACATAAAAATTGACCATTTTGGAAAAAAGTAGCATTTGAGCATATGAAAAAAATGATAAATAAAATATGTCAGAACTAATTTTGAATTTCGTCTGGCTAAGAAGGTATAAACTACATGTCATTCTGCTTATACGCATTGGCAAAAAGTGAGAGAACATTGTTAATCGCCTATAACATGAAGAATATTGATTTCATTGTAAGAATCCCATTCAATGTAGTGTCCCAACTTACGGACCATTCTCCTAAATATGATGAATTTACATATGAAAGTGATTTGTATCGTATTACCTGCTCACTCTCACTCTCTATTTTGTCCAATGGTTTGTTTCGTTTTTGGGTAATACTTCTTGTGTGTGTATGTATGTGTAGTTTGTGTATTATTTGGTGTGACCTTGATATTTTGATGTCTAATTCAAAAACCCGTTTCTTCATGCATATCTATCTATATAAGAATTTGCACGACATGTGGCATTGAGTTTGATTCTAATGGCCTGCCTCAATAAGCTTCAAATTATTTATTTTTTGTATTTTTATAAATTATGAATAAGAAGAGTGACACTCTGTATGCCTTCAATGTATGCCATCATGCTATTGAGGTTTTTTTTTTTTGCTCTAAATTAATTTCCTTCTTATAAATGTACCTATGTACGTACATATATGCACATGTATGTAGCTTGAAACGTGATTTGGGTTGGGCTTTTTACACGAGGGAGATGATTGCATGTCATGTCTGCATGTTGTTACTATAATCCGTGTGAGTAGGAATGTATTATTGGTGGGTATTATTTGTGATATCGCTTGTGAATAATTTTTATATGTATTATGAGTACTTATATAATTAAGAATTGAGTGAGAATATCTAAGATGAATATATATTAAGAGGATAAGATGATTAAGATTATAGCCTAAAATCCATTTAGTGCACAAAAGGACTGCGTAGTTCACCAACTCTTCGCATATCGCCAGCATACATTGTAAGTCCATTTTTTTAATTCCCATCTGTCGCTTAGTCTTGAAGACAACATATTTTTCATTGGAACAGGAAACAAAAATTGGTCTTATACACTTTGGGCATTCTTATAGCTTCTCATTGGTCTTTTCTTTGCTTGTTTAGAGTACTTTTCGTACTTTTCGTACTAATTTATATAATTAATTTTTTTTATTGTGGAATACGAATATATTCGATAGTTTGAGATTGTCAATAAGTTGCTATAATAATTGGCCCTATAGCCTGCAAAAAAGCTTTGCCCAGCTTCTATCGCATTATTATTGTGTGTGCTAAATACAATTTTGTATAAACTCTTTAAAATGAAATATCATTTATTTTGTTCTTTTCAGCTACCTCCCTTTTGATAAAGAGTCCATAGAAAAATTACTGTGGCGCCAAGCACAGCAACAGGTACACGAAGAGCAATTGCTTCAGAATAAAACACAACAACAACTGGAGGAGAAGCAACAACAGAAATTGCAAAAAGAATCACAGACAAATAATACACCGCACAAAAATGTCACTGGGAATGATGAAAATTTGAAATCAACCCTTAACGTAGAGAATTTATTTAAGGAACGTGATCGATTTTTGAAGGCGTGTAGTAAAAATCGTTTCTATAAGAATCCCAACTTTCAAGAACCTTGGAAAGTTTTCTCAAGGTAATCACATTAAATTTGAACGAATTGCAAACTGCGAAAATTTAATACAAACCTCAACAAAACCTATTATACGATATTCTTGCAGACTCTCTAAACAGTTGACAAACGAAATAGTAGGTTCATTAGAAGAAGATTTCTCCAGTGGTGTTACAAAATTTGTACAAGACTTTTTAGAAATGGAAACAAAGAGCTAGTCACTAAGATGAACATCCAAAGACTAATTTATATCCATGTTTGTTGTAAATTAGATCATACATTTATTCTTTTGTATTTAGTTGTAAGACAAAATTTTAGTTAAGAAATAATTTTTCGCTACGTAATACCACTACGGAACTGAACTCGACATGACATTTTTAAATGCTTATCAATTTGTTATCGATAATCAATGTATTTGCGGAAATGCCATTGATAACAAATTCATAAGCACATATTTATGTCATTTTTCAAAATAGAGTGGTTTACAAATTTGATGTTTTACGTATCGTATTTATCAAATAGAACAATGTTGTTGGAATAAATATCTATATAAATGACAAAGGTAATGATTTCTTTGGAAAATTACTTTTTGCAAGGCGAATTAATAGAGCAATAATACTCCAGAAATAGAAAGAGAATGTCAATATTTCTGTTTTAAATCACTTAATTTGCAATTGAAACTATTAATCAAAGCGCTCATTTGCAAATATAAAATCAATCCCAGCATTAAAATTTTATTGCTATTTTGACATCATTCTCCAGAAAACATATACATATTTCTTGTAAAGAAATTATTGTGCTCATTATTAAATAAAAATTCAGTCATTTTGTTTTAAATTTGTTAAATCTTTGCATGCTTTTTAAAAATAATTACAATATTTCCTCGATTTATATTTTTTCCAATTTAAAATTATAATCGTGTAATCCTTATCGTGTAAGCGTCTCATTTATTCCTGCAGATAAACACCATACCTGTAATTGAAGTACTATAAAATACAAAATACCACCCTGCCTTTGCCGGTAGCTGTGAGCTGTCATTTTTATTTGGCGGCCGTTTTGGTGTGCAGACGAGTTGTTTATTGTTGTAATATATATTTTTCATTTTTTTTATTCTTGTAAATTTAAGTGAAAAAATATATACGGTGTGCACATCATATTAATAAAACTTGCTGTGAAGCATAGATAACGACAATAATGGGTGATGACTATGATTACAAACAAAATGAGAATAACATTAATTATAAATCAATTTGGTATGTTCCTTATTTGCGGTATCAATCGAGGGATGGTGTTGAATTAATTGTGATGTCATTTGTGTAATTTTAGTTGTGAACAAATACCGGAAATCTTCCTGGATAAATTAGTTGCCAAGAAGCATTTTAGTAAATTTGGTAAAATCAATCGTTTCATATTGCGACCAAAGCGACTCAGTTGCACTGTCGAATATGAGACGGAAGATGGTGCCGAACGCGCCTACATGGAGGCTGGCAATTATAATGGTCACGAATTTACCATAAGCTATTCGGAACGTGAGGTGGCACATGTACAAAACACTGAAGAATGGGTTGATCCAGATGTACAAGCGGAATTGGATGCAATGAATCCTAGTTCACGATTTGCAAGTGCATCACTGCAAATGCGTCACACCGGCTCGGCGCCAAAAATGTTCATGCAGCGTCCAATTAGACCGATTCCACAAATGGCAGCACCACAACCACCACCACCACCATCGGCGCCATCAAGAGTAAACAAGCCGCAGCAAGTAGCCGCAATAACAGCAGCTGTAGAACAATCAAAAATTGTCACAGCCCAACGCAGCGAATTAGAAGCGATTTTAAGACGACCTGCATACACTTACGAAGATAAATATCGTGTGTTGGATGCACGCGACAAGCTGATTCGCCTGACCACAGTACGTCAGACTGATATTAAAAAAGCTGTCAGTACCAAAGGTAAAGTAACCAGAGTTTCAAGTATTCCGTTTAAAAATTTGAATTCTCTCCGCAGGTACCTGCCCCGATATGTGTCCCGAAAAGGAACGCCTTATGCGAGAGTTTCAACGACAAGTATCGACATTTGAAATGTCCGAAAATTCAACAAGTACCATTTCACATCGTCGCGCTATTAAAGAATATTCACGAAGTAGTGCCGATCAAGAAGTGCCTTTGGCACATGAGCTACGACCGGAGAGTGTACTACAAATGACTATGCTCTACCTAATGCATCGCATTATGGACTTGTGTGATGATCCGCAAACGTCCATAGCCGATTGGTTTCATTTCGTTTGGGATCGTACACGTTCCATACGCAAGGACATCACACAACAGGAATTGTGCTCTCTGGCTGCGGTGGAATTGGTCGAACAATGTGCTCGTTTTCACATCCATTGTGCAGCACGGCTCGTCGCCGAAGATCCATCCGTGTTCGATAAGAAAATCAACGCAGAAAATCTAACCAAATGCCTGCAATCCCTCAAGTATATGTATCACGATTTGCGTGTGAAAAATATACCATGTCCATGTGAGGCGGAATTTCGCAGTTACATTGTGCTGCTCAATTTGGGTGATGCCAACTTTTTGTGGGAACTAAAACAGTTGCCAGCTCACATACAGAATTCGTTGGAAATCAAACGTGCTATTGCTTTCTACAATGCCCTGCAGAATAACAATTATGTGCGTTTCTTCGATATGGTACGCTCTGAACAGACCTCATACCTCAGCGCTTGCATACTCTTGGGCTATTTTAATCGTTTGCGTATTCGTGCCATGGACGTGATTGTGAAGGCACACAATTGGCGTAAAAATGACGCACTACCATTGGCGTACCTTACTGCAGTGTTGGGATTCGAAGATAAAGCGGCTGCCATTAATTTCTTTGAATATCACGGCTTAGAATGCGATATGCACCGGGTTGGATTATCACGTTTGGCAAGACCAGATATTGAGTATTCCATGGATAGAGCTTTATTGGTAAGTTTTTCTCGTTGCTGCTGCTTGTGATCACATTATTTTAATCGATTTCCTTTTAGCTCGTCGAGTCGAAGCGTAAAGTTAGTGTGGGCGAATGTGTCTGTGGTCATCGACTAAAATCGGCCGACATTTTTGAACAACATGAGCCACATAATAGTTTTGATGGCGCCGGCTATCTGAAGCCAGAGGCATGGACAGCAGATGACCAGTTGCGTGGCGAAGCCGCAGCGGCGAGGGCGATTCAAAGGAACCAACAACAACAAATGAAACCACCAGCGACTCCGCTAGTAGTGGTGACCAGAACGGCGTCACCAACGAACAAAACGGATGCGAACATCTTTAAAGTGCCTCATGCGTCGCCGCCACCCATTTCACCAAAACAACAGCAACAACAGCAGCAACAAAAACAACTACAACAGAAAAGCACAACCGCAACAACAGCAGTGGGCGCATCAATATTTGGAGGTCAGCATTTTGCTGGAGACAACGCCAAGAAGCAGCCGGCCTTGGCGAATTTTCGTTTCGTTGCTGATGGTAATAAAGCATCAACGCATGCTGTGCCAACGAATTCGAATTCCATATTTAAAATACCAATACCGGAAACAACAACATCAGCATCGACCGGCATCGGTAGTAGCTCAGCATCACTTTTCAATTCTGTATTCCAGCCGGAGAAACCTTTAGCCATGGCTGGTGGTAGCATTTTTGGTGGCACACCGGCTACTGCTGCTCCTACAAGGGACGAGGGTGTAAATATTTTCAGTACTGCAGCTAAAGAGTCAGTGAATATGTTTCAGCAGCCGCAACGACTCGAACCAGCACCAATGCGAAACGATAATATTTTTCAACACTATCAAGCTCAAGCGTCAACATTTGATGTCGCAGATGGCACAAAATCCTCTGCTGCAAAGAGCCTATTCGGTGCAGCAGCGGCAGAAACAAAATCTGCGGCTGTAAATCATGCCAAACAACAGCAACATCAGCAGCAGTTACGAGATCATGAAGAACGCTTGGCTGTTCAAGAGAAACGTAGACGTGAACTGGAAGAACAGCAAAAGCATCAGCAGCAACAATTGGAATTGGAGCGTCAAAAACTGAAGGAAATGGAAGAGAAGCTTCAACGTCAACGGCAAGAAGAGCTCGAACGTAAGCATCGCGAAAAACGGCTAGCAATATTGCAAGTGCAGGCTGAGCAAGAAGCCGACGCCATGATGGCATCCTTGCTGGCGGAACAAATACACGAGATTGCCAGTCATGAACTTCAACTCTATCGAGCGCTGGAAAATCGCTCAGCTGAACTAACAGAAGCACTCATTGTTGAGGTGCTCGATGCCGAGACCCAGGAGATTGTACACGAAGAGTATGCGATCATGTGCTACGATCAGATGCTCTTGCATCGCTATTTTGATCGTTGGCTGCAGCACACACAAAAGAAACTGGAACAACGCCATCTCATGGAATCCACGCCCATTTGGGTGACCACCGACACACGTGCCGAACAAACTGAACGAGTCGCTCATCCCTCGCAGGAGCTCAATTTACAGATGATCAAGCGATATCGCCATGGAGAACCGTGCGATTTTCGAAAGTTGCTCTGGAACGCCGACAATACTGTGGAGCGACACAGCGTCGACCTATTCCAAATTATATGGCAGAATGTTGTGCGCAAGGAGCAGATTCCACGAAATGGTCGCCTACAAATGCACACGTACTTTAAGCTGCTGCTGACGTTGCCCAGCGAAATGGAAGAGTTGCCCGGCTTCGAGAGCCTCTGCAATCATTGGCTGGAGAAGCACATAAAACCACCGGCAACAGCTAAGCAGAAATCAGACACATCGTACATTTGCTCAGCTGAACAGAATGTTGCTCTTTGTGTGCGCAAACTCAGCGGTGTGATTGCGCTCAACGAAATGGGGCAACGTGTGCGTGACGAGTGTGATAATGCTGATGCCATTGTATGCTTCATGAGCTGCATCAATCTGCAGAGTACACGCAAGCGTCTGCATTACATTCTAAAACTGGCCAGCATCCATAAGAGTCTGCCATTGGCCATTGTAGTGTTCAATTCGAAACACGATGAATCCGACTTGGTTGACCTTCTGGATTTGGATCAATTAGTCGAAGATGGCAAAGTCTTCTCATACAGATTCTATGGTCATTTGAATACGAAAAGCGAGTTCAGTTTTGTGGACAGCTTAAAGCGGTCGCTGCGCTATGTGGTGCGCGAAGCCAGCCATTGCAACATTGAGGCGGAAGCCTTGGAAATGCAATCGTTGCAAAATTGGATGGAATGTAATTTGGGTGAGGAAATGTGGTGTCAACGCTGGCAAGAGTCGGCTCTGAAAAATCCATCATTTCGAAAGATATGCAGTATGCCACAGCATGTAATCGGAATCTATCATGAGGCATTGGATCATTTGAAGTCTATTATTGCGGAGGATCTAAATGATGTGCCCGAATTTCCAGCAGAATTACGCCAGTTTGTGCCAGAGACCAACAATGGCGCCGACACTATACGAACTTTGGAATATTTTCCGACAGATTGGAAAAATCCCAAAAGAAAAGAGAAAATCATAGCATTCCTGAAAAGAATACATTTGCCCGCCGTGAAAGAGGTGCCAGCACATAGCGTTGAGGATCTAGAATTGTGGCTACTGAATTATGGTTCACAGTGTATACTGCATGATGATATCAAAGCCACCGAAATTAGTTATCAGGCCATTAAGGTGTTAATCGATCAGCTGAACTGTGACGCATTGCAGGAATATGAGCTGGATGAACGTCTCACCATGGTGAACTATTTGCCTGTTGTAAAGATTTTTGTCTATGCTCACATCAATAATGTGCTAAATAAGGTGGAGAATTTGCCAACGGAAGTAATTTATCGACGACAAGCACTGGTCGATTATCAGCAACATCCGTGGTGGTTAAACTATAAGGCCGTGCAGGCAGTTACAGTAGATTATAGCATTGAATCGGTGCCAGAAGCTTCAGTTCGCGAGACCGAATCTGAAGTGGCCGAACGTGAAGCACAAGAATTTCAAGAGATTCTACAAAAAGCTGAAGCAGTCTCTTGCAAAGCCGAACAAAATTTACGACAACTTCGAAATCGAACTCATCACTCGGCAGCGTACTCTGAGCTAAAACGTGAATTGAGCGAAAGTTTCTACAATTTCGAAGTGGCCAAACAATGTGGAGCATTCGATTTTTCATTTATTGATGAAATGTCCGATGAGGACAACGAAGAGGTGGAAGTAGTGAGACAACAAGAAAGCTCTACTGTAGCTGTCTTTCCTCACACCACAACAACAGCGAACAATGTAAATGGCCGCGACACTAGAAAACGTAAAATCAACGCTCAAGCACAACCTGTTTCCGAAATTGATATGGTCATTAAGCGTGCTCTGCATATAATCGAAAAGGTCGATGCTAAACATGATGAACAAGATCGTTTGCTACATGCAACAAACATAAATTTAAGCGAAATTTAATTATAATCGAAAGAAAGTAAGCAGCAAGTAATTGATAAGGATACCCTATATGTTTTTTGTACAAATTTAATTTATATCTACAATTTTAAAAATAGTATTAAATGATTTTTACAACTTCATTCACTGTTTTTTAATTATCGTCTCACAATTCGTAGACGATCGTCTCGCTAATCGATATTTCTATCTGGTTTGCATTTTAAATAAAGCGAAGCGACGCAGAGAACAAAAATTTAATGGTATAGCGAATCATACTAAGACAAAACGTGGACATATTGGAGCAGAAGCTGAAGCAATTTTCAATTTCTTTGACCGTCGTCCATCCATAGCATGACATGTCGAAATAATAGCCAAAAATAAATCAACAATCATGTAAACGATGTTGTTTTTCTCAATTGTTTGTTGATTGACAAAAAAATGTACGTATTATGAATAATATGAGCTCTCAGGAACTCGACAACAAATTGCATCGTCATTGAAATGAATCAATACAATTACATGACACTGTTTACAAGAACAATTCGCACTTGTTGTTTACATAGATCAAAGTCCACTTTCTATTAACTCCAATAATTAATTAACTGCTTTTGAAGCTTTTTATTGGCATATTCAAGAAAACATATTCTACACTCTAAAGACGTTTAACTATTCAACCTTAAAGGCTAATTACGCACATCATATGCGTAATAAAAGACAATTTCTTTTATTGTTGCCACGTCAACAACAAAGGTTCGAAGAAAGCAACGCATAAAGATGTTTTTAGCATAATATCTATATGTAAATACGATATATAGACATATATGCATGTGATGTGGCATGTTGTTTTTCACGAATCATCAAGTTGGCACTTGTCCAATTTTTTATACATACAATTTCGCCATATTATGGAATAATTCGAGAATAATCAAATTACTAATGCCACATGACATGTACCTGCACTCAATTTTCGTTTTTGTTTTTTGCTTCCTGCGTATTTGTTGTTGAACGTTGCATTCTATTCTATTTTCATTCAAACATTTTTCACTAATATGTTGACATTTTCATAATCTAATTTGTTGTTTACAATTAATAACATTAAATAGAATTTGCTTATTTTTTGTCTTCGTTTTGAAGCATTGGGAGGAGTGTTGGTTTAGTTACACTGTGTGTTGTTTATTGATTTATTGCAAGTGATGTTGCGTCTTGCATTGTCGTAGCGCCTCATTGAAACCTTCACATAGTGTCAGGTCAGATTGTCCCTGAGCACATTGTAAGAATTGTTTAATTTCCCAACTGCATGGTCCTTGTGGTTCATTTGGTTGAGCTGCACCATACTGTTGTTGTGCTTGTGGAGCTGCTGCTGCTGCTGGTGCAGCTACTTCCTTATCAGACCCTCCACTGAACATGCCTGTTAAACCATGACCAACAGCATGACCCTATGAATAGAATGTAAAGAATTTATATTATATAATATGAACATGAATTCATCAAATTATACAACATACCACTGCTGAACCTACGGCAACACCACCAGCGGTAGCTGCCATCTGTTGAAACATTGATGGTTGTTGTGGTGCACCAACTGCAGACGGGGCTGCATGTACGGGTGCTGGTGGTGGTGGTGGAGCAGCTGTACGTGCAGGAACATGTGATGATTGAGCTGGTGCAGGAGCACTCCTACAATTAAGTTGAATAAAAACAAAATTTACATTTCCGTATACAATTTCACTATCCAGCGTACAGTTGCCGTTATATGATTACATAACCATAAATTTAAAGTCAATAAAAATGTGACCTAATAATCATGTGTAATATATTAAAATATTTGTCTATTTCTTCACGTTATCACGTGATATTGCTAAGAAAATAAGTCACTCATTAACGTAATATTTGTCCATAGCATATTTTCAAATGCTTCTTGAACTTTCCGTACATTTAAATTTTTCACCAACAATTCACATACCTTCTTGTTGCTGGAGGTGGGCTTGCAGAACGTCCTCGTCTAACCATTTTGCTATTTTGTTGTTGTTTGTTTCTTGCTTTAAAATTTAATTAAATCGGTTCTTTTGCACAAAATTCAGTACTTGTCTGCTTGGAATTTTTCTTTCAATTAATTCACCTTGATTTTCTTCTTTTCAAATGACATTTCACTTGTCGCTTGCTGGGATTTTATATTAAAATGTCTTTATGGGAGTTGCCACCGTTGCTGAATTTTTTCGTATCGAATGAAATGGATATTGAGACACGTAGGTGCTTATTTGCATATTTTCAACACTTATGAACGTTATAAAAATCTTAAGACGCATTTGTTTGACGGTTTATGCTTTGTTTATAAATATAAATTGTGAAATATTTTCTACGCAAATTTAAAATATCCCAATTTGCAATTGATATGGCATTACAGCAAAATTTATATACTAGATATTTCCTACTGCTTTTGCGCTGCACTCAAAATCAATTGAATATCGTGTTATCTCTTTTACACTTGTATGATGTATGCTATACTGACAATTGTCAAAATGTACGAAAAACACGTGAATGGGGGAAAATAATGCGTGGGTAGCAGGTATCAGGTAGAGCAATTGGGAAATACTTTGTCGGCCTATTCGTTTATAGGAAAAAATCTTGTTGGAGAATTGCCATCCTCTGTCACATAAATTGAGTACAATTATAAATTGAAAAACTAAATGGTTACGATAATTACAGGCATAGGTCGATGAGGGTGAAAGTCTCCTTGTTATTGTTATTGAAGATGATTCCGGAAATGATAAAGAGATATGTATTAAAGGTCTGCATGGGTTCACTCATTTCTTATTTTTACGAATACGGCAAATACACTATTAAAAGAACTATTTCGGTAAATATGGAATGAAAAGAGTCAAATGCAGTACAATAACATAAACATTTTACGGACAAAATGCCGTCTGAAACAAAAAAAATTTAATTACAATACATTTGCTAAAAGTAAAAAAACAAAAAGTTTCACAAATTATTCTCTTTTTAGTACTTCCAACGAAAAGCACAAGTGTAGTAAGTGCTAATTGTGTACAATTCTGTACAATTCATTTTGTTGCATGTCAAAATAGTAATAGATTCAAATTGATGACTGCCAATTGTCGTCGTGTTGCAGCCAACTCGTTCGTTGTAAAAATCAGGTCATGATGTTTGTCGATAAAAATGTCAATTTATAGCTAAGAATTCCTTTCAAACCGGATATATTATTTATATGAATTCTCTTTCGTTTTGTTGTAGTCGAAGTAATCGATTATATATGGTACTCATGCACAGCTAAACAATTGTGGTCGTTTGGTTGGTGGAGCCACATTTGAGCGGAGAGATGTTTTTTTTTAATTAAAAAATCACTTTTAACTTATGTCAATATTTAAGCCTGTTCACAGCAGCCTCAGTGCACCGACTCATTTTGACGTCTATCGGCAGAACTAGAAATTGTAATGAAATTTTGGAATATCTATAGAAAGTTATCATTTTAGCTCAAAAAGAAGAATATTTATTCATACAAGCGGAAAGACTAAATGCACATGCTTCACTATAAAGTAGAGTGAAATAGGAGATCTATTTTATTTTACAACTATATCATCTACAATATGTGGGTGCCGTAGCTCAGTGGTTAGTGTGTTCGCCTTCTGATCTGTAGGTCGTGGTTCAATCCCCGGCTGATGCATAACAAATTTAATATCGATAAGATTTTTCTTTCGAACGGTACCCACCTGTCGGCAAGCAATTGGCAATTCTTCCGACAGTAACAACTTGCCATGAAAAAGCTTCTTAAAGAACTCTGTGACAAAGCTCAGAAAAAAGTGATGTCACAAGAGTTCTGCCGTTCGGAACCGGCTAAAATAAGTAGGTACCTTCTAATATTGTCCAAAAATTTAAGACGCACAACAGTAATGGAAGAGAAGCTAGGCCAATGAGCCCTTTGGGGCTTTATGTGCCACATATTTATTTTATTTTTTATCATCTACAATATTATTTTAAAGTAAAAAATTGTACTTTAAAAATACCGTTATAATTTTAAACTACTCCATTACGGAAATGGTGTATTTTTTTACAAAATGCAACTCTGCTGTCATATCCCAGTGGAAAAAATTATATAAAAAAAATTAATATGAGGCACTTTAGGGTTCGAAGGGCGTGTTAAGCGCGTGTTAAATTTTGGACAGCACTACTACTACTTATATTAGTCGGTTCCAAACGGCAGAACTTTTGTGACTTTTTCCGAGTTTTGTCTCAGAGCTCTTTTAGAAGCTTTTTTTATGGCACAATGTTACTGAGGAAAGAACTGCCAATTGCTTGCCATTTGGGTGAGTACCATTCGAAAGAAAAATCTTTTCGATATTAAAGTTGTGCTTCAGCCGGGGATTAAATCGACGACCTAAAGAACAGAAAACCAACGCATTAATCACTAAGTTACGACTGAAGAAGGTCTTAGTATGCGAAAATCATTTAAAACTGCAATTAAATATATCACAAAAATTTATCGAATTCAAATAGTACTTAATTTTGCAATCATTAGTGAAACTTATATTAGAAAAAAAGAAAAACCAAATACTGAAATAAAAGCAAGAAAAAAAAACACCTGATTCTTACGAGTATTGCTTATTATTTGCGATTTAACAATTTAAAAAACTACTATGCTTTGAAGTTTATGTTCACAATGAATATTGACTATGACTATTATTTTACACGATCTTCTATTAAGACATACATTTTGGTAACACTTGTGTGTTATTTTTTTTTTTACGATAATTTTCAGCAACACTTGCGTGTTATTTCTTTCTTCTGTTCTATTACATATAGTCTGAAGACTGTTGGTAATATTGTGAGCTGTTGTTGTTGTTGTTGTTGTTGTTGTAATTTTAATTGTTATTATAGCAATTAAATATATTTAATTATTACGTTAGCACTGTAAGACTTGAAATGATGCATGTTAGTATTTGTTTTTTCTATTTTTATTTATTTATACATGTATCTTATAAACTGTTGACCGAAAATTTATAATATCAATTATATCAATAGCAAAAAAAGCTAGTTCATTGCTTCCGTTCGAAATTTATAAAATAAACAACAACAAAATCTAATTATATATTGTACTTACAATGTTGCACATGCGCACGTGCACTGTAATAATGCATGTACTAGATAAGTGTTGGAGAGTGTTAGAAGTAAAAAAAAAATGATTAAATAATATTACGGAATTTTTTTTCCTATTTTTATTTAATTTAGGTAATTTTTGTAGTTTTCGATTTTTTTTTTTTTTTTGCTTTAACATATAGATTTTAGCCAAGTTCAAATGTAATACGTACAATTATGTAAGCACGTTTGTTTGTGTGATATTAAATTGGGGGGAAAAAACATCATCATCACGTATTGCTGGTAAAAATATTGCTCATATTTTCTTTTTCAACATTTATTGCAAAATTATGTCAAATAATAATAGTACATATATATATGATAAAAATACAGAAATATTTTAATCTGTAATGTAATAAAAAATTTAATTGAAATAATTTTCCAGACTGCTTTTATTATAATTAAACTGTAATTCGAATAATGAGCCTAATAAAAATTGACAAAATATTACGCTTTTAATGTAATTGAATTATCGATTTGGTAAAACATGTACATGTACGTATGGCCATCTGTAAGTATATAGTCATATACATATACTTTATATGTACTCGATTTCAAATTGAAACAAATGAAAATGAAATATAATAAAAAAATAAAAATAAAATACCATAAATTCATGGTATCTATAATTGTAGCATTACAATTGCATTAGCCATATGTGATAAGTAAAAATCGATTGATGCCAAAATCCAATATATATGATATGGTTGGAGTCACTTGCAACAACAATTACTCAATTATACCTATATTATTTATAAGTAGATATTGACAAAACCTATCAACCAATATCAACAACAACAATAATTGTGACAAGCAGTTATCATAAAAATGCCACACACATACGGAATTGGTAACACTACAATTAGCCATAAATTGGCAATATCAACTAGAGCCAATAACTAACAGATTGTGATATTGGTGATACTTGTTGCTTTATTGTGGTGATGGTGGTGGTGGTGGTGTTTTTGTTGGTGTTGTTATTGATATCAATGGTGCTATTAACTGATGACCGCATTTAAATTGCAAACGTATGTGACTGGGCATGTTTGACAAAATACAATATTTTGCAAGAATTCGATTAAGAATCTCCTCAATGATCATGTCGATTTTGCTTCTTATATATATGTATATATTTTTTTTTTTGCTCATTTTATTAATGTCACATTCAGAGCCAATTTGGCGCGTACATATGTAACTACAGTGATCGAAATTCGAATAAGACAAGATGATTTTTTGAAATAGCACCACAAAAAGGTGTTTTCTTTGAGTCGTTCATAGTATATAATTTTCTCCAAGATATTAATACTTCCGTCGCTCATCATTTTCATGATGAGTCTGTTGACCAGCAATGCCATTGCGAACATTTTTTTATGAATCACTCTGTATAATTTATATCGATTGCCATCAAAAGGGAAGATCAATTGACGGTGATTTACCAAAAATAACAACCAAATGCCAAGAAAATGTAGCTTTTTCACAAACACAGTGCCATATTTTAAAAATTAATCGAGCATATTGTTCAGATTTAGTTCGTAGTGAATAATTTCTGTTTCTAAATCAGAAAAAATTCCCCCAAAAGATTTTACACCAACGATGAAATCATCGCTAAAAATAACAAAACTAAACTGTCAAACTAACTTAACTAAACTAAAAGACACAATAAAAAATTTTTTTTTGCCATTAAACCGAACTTTTATTCAATTTTAGATTGGCTCAGGGGGATAATCCAAATCTAACTTGAATTTTTATATCACTTTAAATAAAAATGTTTAAGAAAAAATGTGATCCACCGACAATTTTCCGATTTATCACGATTAATTAGAGGTTGCTTCCTACAGGTAATGGATAACAGAGCTCAGCGGTTAAAGTCTAAAACTTATGGGCTTTAGATATCGGTTATTTCCTTAGAGATATCGTGTGCTATGCCTCTCTTGTTAATGAACTATCCTTCGCTGCACTCATTTTAGGGTGCTTCTATAAGATAGTGGGTGCCAAAAGCAAAGTCGTTAATGTGTAAGCCTTGCCTGTGCATGAATAATAGGCTCAATTGTGAATGGATTATCTTTCTAAGCACGAATGAAAAGTTGTTTCTTAGAGCTAATATGTGTCATAGTTCCTACGATTTATTTCCCCGGTCCTCCTAACTCAACGTGATTTTTGTGAAATAAAAACTTATTCTTTCTTTTGAAACAGTGACCACCATTCAGTACGTGCTTAGTATTTCGTCCAAGAGCAACAAATTTCAATAAAAATCGTTTGTGGAATAAAGTTCAGAAGAGGCTATGCCACTTTTACGAGCTTTTGAGGGATAGAAATGACAAAGTGCTTGATTCACATGATTTTTTCTTCGATTAAACACTTTTTTGCTGGCTAAAATGTCGCATTGGTCTTCTCCGAATGCGGACCCAATTTCAAAGCATTGCTTGACAATTTTCCAGAAAGAGAGAAAATACTTCTTTTCTATTAAAAGTTCTTCTCATCGCTATAAAAATCTTTTGAAGAAGTAATCGTTAAATTTAAGATGTTTAACAAGCCTTGAAAAATAACTACAAAACTACAAAATATGTATATGCATTTATAACGATGTCAAGCATTGTGTATTCTTTGCTAGTGGTGCGCCGGGTGTTTGTTGGCGGTATGATAATTTATGGTCAAAAGCATGTAATTTGATACTTGGTTTGACATTTCTTGGCTAAATTAAAGTTTTTATCAAATATTTAAAATCTACAAAAAAACAAAAACAAAAAAAAACATGTCTCTAATATTTGGTATTGTGCCAAAATAGTTTACTAAGTACGAGAATAATTTACTTGTAGTATAAACTTGATTTATTGGCTGGAAAAAAAAAATGTGGATTTGAAAATTTGAAATTTATTTGATGTTGAGCGCCATCAATGGTGATGGCTACTACTATTGTTATTGTTGTTAAATTTTATTAGCTAATCACTCGACTGTGTGCTATGTATACTTGTACTTGTACGATATACAGAGTCAAATAACATTAAAAATGCAACATTATGACCAACAGTAGCAACAGCAACAATTATAATTATGGTGTTGACAGTTGTTAGTTTTTTTTTTTTTTTTGCACTACACACACACACACAAACACACAATCACAATTAAGGTTCTCTAAAAACATTCTTGTTGATTTTGTTGGCATATTACGATAGCTCGACTCCAACAAAATGAAACGAAAATAAAAACGTTTAAATACCATAGTTATTTGCTTCTTAGTGACAACTATTTGTTGAATTGCCAAAAATGTGTCTACATACATGTCATTGTATGAATTTAAACTCTTAACTGCTCCAAGGGGAGTTGTCGTTATGTTATTCGTGTGACACATTCTCAGGTGGTCAAACAAAGAAACATTTTTTTTTTGTACATATTCTTAAACATAATGCTACTGTTTGTGTTGCAATGATTTACGTTTTTATTGGATGGTATATTTGAGTTAATTACACACTCTTGAGTAGTCAGGACTTGCATTACTGGATAATTCTGCATACTCAACAAGGCGTATGAGTAACATTTGTTTTTCATACTATATCGTTAGTTAGAGCTGTTTGTTATTTTATTTTAAATATTTATCTATTTTCTGACGTATTTGCAGTTTATTTAATTTTCATTTATAAATATTTAAATATATAGCGCTCATATTTAGTAATTTTTTTAAGAGTTTTATCATACATTTTTTATGCTGAAGGCCATTATATGTTAAACAGACATATTTACTAATAATAAATAAATGTTTACATATAAAATATATGCCTATTTAATATTTGAACGTTAACATTTAACGCTAATATTGAATATTTAATCATAAATAAATAGATATACTTAGATTTTGTTATTGTTATTGTCAAGTTTCGATATATGAATATTTATGCCTATGGTGTTGTTATATTTAATTTATTTAATTAGCCAACTTCCTTTCATATGCATGTCTGGAAATTTTAATTCTCACAAAATAATTGATTATTTTTTTTTAGACAACTATTTCTGAGATTTCTATAACAAAAGAAAATGCAGAAATATCAAAGTATTGAATATTCGAATAAATTATTTTATTTCAATAATAAATTTCGCTCTCTTTCTCTTCGAACAAATTCGTAGATGAATTCATTTTCTGCATAGAAACTCTTATAGAAATGAACTTCAATAGATAAATAAAATATTATAATTGTATTTTTACTTGTTATTGAATTTTACTTTGATGTCAATTGTTAAATATATTGTAAAATATACAAGTATATTCATAAAATACATATAAGGTCTAGTAAAATGAAATCCATTATTTTTGCATTAAATTGAAGTTTCCATTTAGCATAGTTAGAATGATCCGATTTAGGTCAAATATGCACCGTGTTGTTCGATAAATTGTTGCCATTTTGAAGGTAATTTCATACTGTCACTCTCATAGAAACCCTCGCCACTATTGGCAAAAAACTGGGACTGTCGATTTTCACAAGCTTCTCTTGAGGCGAATTTTTCACCAGTAAAATCATTCGTAATAGATAGGAACAGGTAGTAATCACTTGGTGCCAGACCCGGACTATAAGATGGTTGCATAAGAACCAAGCTCTCGCAGCGTCTGGCGAGTCACTATCGATGTGTGTGACCTGGCGTTATCCTGATGGAACACAATTCCTCTTCTATTGGCCGAAGCTGGCCGCTTCTGGGCTATTGCTTCCTTCAGACGGTTCAATTGTTGACAGTACAGGTTCGAATTAAGAGTTTGGCCGTAGGGGAGTACCTCATAGTAGATGATTCCCTGCCAATCCCACCAAACGCATAGCAAAACCTTCCTGACCGTTAATCCTGGCTTGGCCACCGTTTGCGCTTGACGTTGTTGTAAGTGGCCCACTTTTCATCACCAGTAACCATCCGCTTCAGAAATGGATCGATTTTGTTGCGATTCAGTAGCGATTTGTAGCTGGAAATTCGGTCCATGAGGATTTTTTACGTTAACTCGTGTGGCACCCATACATCGAGCCATATTTAATTGGTTCCAAACGGTTTTTTGTGTAATTTTTAGCTCCTGGGCAATAGAAACAGTGCTTACAAGACGGTCAGACTCGACGATTTCCATTATTTTATTGATATTTTCGACAATTGGCCTTCCAGAGCGTGGTGCATCTTTGACATCAAAATTACCGGAATGGAATCGACGAAACCAAAATTGCACGTGATTGGCTGTTATAGTATCAGGACAGTATAAACACTATTCACATTTTCAGCCGTCTGGCTTGCGTTTTCGCCTTTATCGAAGGAAAACTGTAAAATATCTCGTGGCGTATTTTCTCTTCACTGGTGTCCATCTTTAACACGTGCTCAAACAATACAGAGTCAAGCAATCACAAAACTGCCTGAAAAGTTTTTTTTTTTTTGGTACGAAATCCTATCTTTCTAACGCCATCTAGCGTAACCCGATCGCACTTATACAACACGTGATACAGATTACTAAATCCATCGATTGGAAAAATAATGGATTTCTTTTTACTACACATGATAGATGAAGGTATATCACAGATACCTACACAAGCATATGTTAAATCAGATATATTGACATTTCTGTTAATTTCGCATATACATACATACAGACTAGCACTCCCGCATACTTCGGGGGACAGTTTAATATTCAAAACATGTTTGTGCAATTTTTCATATACAAATTTTATGTTAATAATATACGAATAAGTACGTACAGACATACAGCAACAACCTCATTATGAATTCTTAATTATTATTGAATTTTATAAGTATGAGTACAAAATCATATATCTCTTCCATAATGGAAGCATAAGTATTTGTGTATGAATTCAAATTCATATGTACATATTTTGTATATGACCATATTTATTTGGGATCATTAACACTCTTGTATTACATGTAGTACATATATTAAGCAAATGATTGAAAGATTTTTTTTTTTTTTTGTGTTTTTTCAAATTTTAGTAACCAACCTAATGACTTGTGAATATGCTTTATGCTTGAATAATACAATATGTGAAGGTTATTTACATATTCATATGTAATTTACTTACATTCGATTAATGTTTGAATTTAAAGTGATATTTATCAACATTATTTACATTAGAGGGTTGTATTGCACTGCGACCCTAGGTCTATTGTGCACCCCATCATGGACTAGAGTATTTCTTTAAGTCCAGCATAAGGAAGTTAAGTATAGATCCTACCCTAATGGACTTCAACAGATTTTGCAATATTATAAATTGCCCGAAGGTTTTCTTTCTTGTGTGCATAAGTGCTGGGCACGTTCCCAACACATGTTTTGCAGTTTCATCCTCCTCCCTGCAATGTCTGCAGGTTTTATCCGAGAAGATTCCCAGTTTTGTTAGGTGATAATTCAGCCTGCAGTGTCCTGTCAATAGTCCCGTGATTATTATTATATTATTCTTGTGATATTTAGTAGATCTATGCTAATATGGAGCTGCTGGAAAGAGCCAAACTAGTTCCTAATCGAATGAAATAATTATTTTATAATAAAATTCTATGTAGCGTTGTTAGGAGTGGAATCTAAGGCATTTTTGAAGTGGTTTAGAAAAAAAATTAAGTAAACTTATTGCTTTGAAAAGAAAATCGTATGACGATGAATGAATGTCGGAAGCTCAGGCCCCTCTGTGGCATTAATTTTATTCCATAAAGAAACTGTTTAGAAATTGTTTAGACCATCTTCAAAAAGGGGGACATGACTGGAAAGTAGACTATCACTATCACAAAAGAAAAAGACCTTCTGGATCTACATGAATTGGTGTAGACATCCCACAAAATAACAGTAATGAAAATGTACTGCACCAAAACTAGAAGTAAATTAGAAAATGATTAAAAAGATCACTTAAAGACAACAGTAAAAAACTATGAAAAATATTCAGAGAAAAATTAGAAATAATTTTCAAGTATGTACCGTTGTTTTTTAAAATTATTTTACACAATTTATTACCGCTAACAACATAATTATTTTTATAGTAATGACAATAATTTAAGTATTGAGTATATCAGTAATTTAACATATAAATAATATAAACTGAACACGAACGATTACAGTAACAAATTTTAATGTAAATATTGAACATATACAAGGTGCGACAATTATGTATTAAGACAGCCTCTAGAAAACACAATTAAAACATGATATCTGCTAATTTTTCGGTATATTTATTCGAAATATTCTCCTACTGATTCAATACACTTGTTACATTGATTTAATAGTGATTCAAAGGCGTGTTCCAGCTCATTTTTCGGAATTGCCTCCAGTGCCCTCGTCGAAGCCTAAATGTCATCAAAAAAGCATCATTTCAAGTTCAATTTCAGTTTTGGGAATAAAAAGAAGTCGCATGGTGCCAAGTCCGGTGAATACGGCGGGTGATTCAACACACAGACCTGATTCCGAGCCAAAAATTGACGAACAATGAGTGCTGTGTGACTCGGTGCATTATCGTGCAACAGACACGTCGACATCAAACGCTTCAAAACTTCGAGGTATCATGCGGAAGTAACTGTTTGGCCAGTTGGAACAAATTCTTTGTGGATAATTCCTTTGCTATCGAAGAATGTGATGAACATTATTTTGATTTTTGATGGAACTTTTCGCACTTTGACGCTTGGTTTCTGGATCGTATTGGAAACACCATGTTTCATCACCCGTAACAATTATTTTCAGCAAGTTTAGATCATTTTTTCTGCAGCTGCAATCACGTCTCTAGAATGACTGACTCTCATTAATTTTTGGTCCTCGGTCAATGTGTGTGGAACAAATCTCGCGCAGACCTTTATTTTGCCCAAATCTTCGTGAAGAATGAGTCGGATAGTTTCGCTGTTGATGTTTAAGGCCTCTTCCATCATTTTCACTGAAGCATTGCGATCTTCTGTAATAAAATCACGAACTTTCTGGATCGCTTCCGGCGTCCGCACTGAAATTGGCCTTCCTTCTTTTATTTCATCTTCCAGCGACTCTCTGCCATCCACAAACCGTTTATGCCATATAAAAACATTTGATCTTGATAAACAAGCATCACCATACGCTTGCTGCATCATTCCGAATGTTTCTGATGCATTTTTACCAATTATTGCGTGGAATTTAATGACCGCTTTTTGATCCATGTTAAAATTTCAACATCAAACGAACACGTGTTTTGTAAAATGAATGTCAATAAACATTAAATGTCAACCAAACTGCCAACCATTTTGACAGTTAGTAGAGGAAGATTGAAGCTTCAAAACGCAAGTGCTCACACATTGATGGCGCGCTTGGTTGCTGAGAT
This sequence comes from Megamerina dolium, assembly GCA_963854835.1. Lineage (NCBI taxonomy): Eukaryota > Metazoa > Arthropoda > Insecta > Diptera > Megamerinidae > Megamerina > Megamerina dolium. The sequence goes on from OY978527.1 coordinate 69,523,437, forward strand.
ATGGTTCGAGTCTTAATAGCCTTAACAACTGCGTATATTTTAGTTGTCTCATTGATTTCGTTTTTTATACCCTGCATAATGCAATATGCATGGTATATTCATTTCGGTCAGATGTTTGTGTCCACTTGAAGGAATCTCCGGAGATATAGACATGGATATATATTCTTGATCAGCGTCGATTAAATTTTCGATTTAACGATGTCCGTCCGTCCGTCTGTCTGTCACCTGGCTGGTTCGCACGATAACTTGAGTAAATATTGAGCTATTTCGATGAAATTTGGCATAAGTAATCTATGATCCAAGGGTACGGAGGGGATTGATATTGGGCATGATCGGTAAATAACCACGCCCACACCAAGCATTCAAAGCGACTAACCTCGAAATTTTCAAAATCTTTAACTTGCTATAACTCACACAATATACCACTTGGGACAACAATATTTTGCACATAGAGGTATATTATACTACTATATAACCTCGCCAAAAGTGGATGAGCCACGCCCACTTTCTAGCGTAGCTCCCATACAAAGTGTCTGTACTTCTTTTAAATTGAAACAGCTGTAACTTCTACAATCTTCTGTCTAGAATAACCATAATTGACACTTAGATTAACACGGTAGTCGGAAATAATATGGCAGAAAATCAGTGTGCCACGCCCACTCCTTTTTGGGTCTCCCATACAAAGTTGCGGAAATTAAAAAAAATGTTACCGGTTATAACTTGCAAACTATTCAGCGTAGAATAACGAGATTTAAGGTGTGGATTAGTATTGTACGAGCAACTAGGCTCACAGAAAATGGGCGCACCACGCCCAGTGTTTATCGTAGCCCCCATACAAATTTTAAATTGAAACAGCTGTAACTTCGGCAATCTTCTGTCTAGAATAACCATAATTGACACTTAAATTAATATCGTAGTCGGCAAAAATCTGGCAGAAAATCAGTGTGCCACGCCCACTCCTTCATGGGTCTCCCATACAAAGTCGAGTGAATTAAACTAAAATTTTAAGCTCCATAGCTTACAAACCATTTAGCCCAGGACAACGAGACTTAGGGTATGGATTAGTATTGTACGAGCAACTAGGCTCACAGAAAATGGGCGCACCACGCCCAGTGTTTATCGTAGCCCCCATACAAATTTTAAATTAAAACAGCTGTAACTTAGGCAATCTTATGTCTACAATAACCATAATTGACACTTAAATTAATATCGTAGTCGGAAATAATCTGGCGAAAAATCAGCGTACCACGCCCACTTCTTATTGGGGCTCCCATACAAAGTTGAGGAAATTAAACAAAAATGTTAACCACCATAACTTAGAAACTATTCAACGTAGGACACCAAATTTAAGGTGTGGATTAACATTGAAAAATTAATTGGATTTACTAGAAAGTGATAAGCCACGCCCACTTTTTATATAGCTCCCATACTAAGCCTCGGAATTATCTTAAAATCCTTTTACTTCGTCAAAGTCAACCATATTTCGGGTGTAAATTAGTAGTATATGCAGAAATTGTTTCTCGAAAAGTGAAAATAAAAGAAAAGTTGGATATTCGAGTAAACTTTTTATATATAAATCTACATATGCAGGGTATAGTTTGGTCGGCCCCAGCCGACTGTAAGGAGATTTTTTTTATATTCTTTAATTTAATTCAATTTATTCTATTAATTACAGAGTATCATAATTACTCACTTGGAAGCTTCTTTAACGATTGCACATTGGTTGGTGTTGTCATTGTCATTGTTGTTGTTGTTGTTGTTGTTGTTGTTGTTGTTGTTGTTGTTACTTAGCACATTTGAATATTTATTACCATATACGATAATATAGGTACCAACATATAAAATGGTTAAATATTAATGTTGCTGGTGATGTCGCAACGTGCGTGAGCTTCTTGCTTAATAATAAAGAACAAAGCAAGAAAAAAACAAAAATAAAAGTTGATTTGCATGGTAAATAATATGTCATAACCTTGAATGATAAAGACGATTGACTATATTGATTGCCAATGATGAGAACAATAATGACGACACCAATATTAAAATAATATTGATGATGATGATGATGATGATGTTGACGATGGTACAAAATGATGCCGCAAATGCAAATCACTGTTGCTATCGCTAATGATGATGACAATAGCACGTACGATAGCGTTGATGACGCTGAAAATATTGACAATATTGTGACATTCATATGTAAAAAAAATTTTTTTAAATAAAAAATAAAAAACACTTACTTTATACTTACACGATATCGCACTTTTTGTGTGTACAATGAGTATTGCAATTACAATAAGCAATTGTATGAAATATACTCAACCAAACAAAGAAAAAGAGGCCTCTTTTTTTTGCTGTGAATGTCATTTTATGATTTTGTAAATATTTAAATTGTTGTTTGGTTGTTAATTTTTTTGTTTATTTGTTTGTTTGTTTGTTTGCCTTTTTTAGATGAAAACCTTGTAATACGTCGCTGTTATGGCTGTTATGGTAAAAACCTCTTTGAAATTTGTGATTAATGTTTATTTGAGTACAACACGTACGAGTATATAAATTGAAATTACAACAGATCAACAATAAATAGAAAAAATTATAAGGATGATCAAACACCTGAAGCCCCGGGTGCATTTTAAGAGCATTTTAAAGGAATTCAAACCATCCATCGACAAATACTTTCAAAGAGATGACAACTTTTTATTTACTTCGACTTATGCCCCCCAGAGTTGATATCAAAACCCACGTTGAGCTGTCATTCGAATATGAAAACCAATGAATGTCTCGATCATTTTTATATCACTGCAATTTCTACTATATCATCAAATTTTAATATAATAATGAATGCCACATTATTAATGTGTATGACTTTTTATTCTTGTTAAATTTGTTAATTAAATTCATTTGTATTTGAACTCATTCAATTTTTTATATTGACCAATACATACGAGATACGAGTATGCGCCATATATATGAAATTGTGTCATTAAAGTGCTCCTTGATTATCGACTTTCGCATTCATGGAATTTTATTTTTTTAAGACCTACCAGGGGTCGGCTAGAGGTCATGCTTTTGCCTTTTTCTTATTTATAAAAATATTTCAGGGGTTCTATTTGAAGAGGGTTTCAAATTATCATAATTGGTCCATTTTCTGTGTTTTGTCGGAGAGTTAATTCCTATTATGGTAAGCAACCACAGCAGAGTTGAAAATCGATATGTAATAATAATTTTTACCAATGTATGGATCCAGTATATATATATATATTATATATATTAGGTCTAAGATACTTAAGGGGTTACACCACTGTAGAGCACAAAAAAAAGGCATATTTCGGGAATTTTCGTAGGCCAAACAAAAGGAGATATTCAAATTCTGTAAAAAGTATTTTTTAATGTCAATCTTGAAGTCCAAAAAAACAATTAAGTTGTGCGATTTAAAAACAAAATGGCAGCTGTGCAGCATTTTTCACCGCGATGCACGGCCGGAAACCTAGCGCCCGCAATTTTCGATCTGTAACAAAAAACCGAATATTTTTTTATTCCACATTACAATAGCAAGAGACGTACGTAGAAGTTTTTGGATTAATTGATTTTTAGTAAAATGGCGACCCTTTGAAGAAAAAGTTCGAAATTTCACCTAAAAAATCGTCAAAAATTGTTTATAAATAAAAAAGTATGCACAATTTCAAAAAACCCCTACGTACAACGTCGCTGAAGAAAACGATTTCAAATGTATTGTAAAAATTTTCAAATCAATCGGTTAAGATTTGTTCGAGTTATGTTTCCGGCCAGCTCAAAAAAAGTGGTTTCGAGAAAAACGCGTTTAAATACCTCAGACGTCTTGTGGCAAAACTCAAAATTCAGACACTTAGACATTTTTCCCACCTTCCATACTTTAGTATATTATTTTTGAGACTATTAATAACTATTTAAGATAAACATTTTTTTTTTCCATTTTTTGAAAATTCTACAGTGGTGTAACCCCTTAAATACTATGCTATCAAGTGGAAATTTTGACATATTGAAATATTTGGAACAATAATTGAATAATTTTGAAAATGGATTAAAACTACGCCATGCTCTCATGGTATGGTTTTGGACGTAAATAGAAAGCTATCAAGTCTGAAATTCGACACATATGAATTTTTTAAATAACCCAGTAAATCGTTTTGAAAAATGAATGTAATCTATGCCAATCTCCCATACAAAAGTATGTTTTTGAATATATGTTTTCAGATTTTTTGCTCGTAAATATAAAGATATTGAACTAAAATTCGACCAATACATATATTTTGAATAATCAGTGAATAATTTTCTAAAATGGACTCAATCGGTTAAAAACTGCAAGTACTTCCCATACAAAAGTATATTTTTGAACACATGCTTTTAGGTTTTTGCGCGTAAATTTAAAGCTATCAAGTCTAAAATTCGACACAAATGAATATTTTAAATAACCCAGAAAATGGTGTTGAAAAATGGATGTAATCGAATGAAAACTATGCCAATCTCCCATACAAAAGTATGTTTTTGAATATATGTTTTCTGATTTTTTACTCGTAAATATAAAGATATCCAACTAAAATTCGACCGATACAAATATTTTCAAAATTCAGTGATTAATTTTTTAAAATGGACGTAATCGGTTAAAAACTGCAAGTGCCTTCCATACAAAAGTATATTTTTGAATACACGTTTTTTAGGTTTTTAGCACGTAAATATAAAGCTCTCAAGTCTCAAATTCGACACAAACGAATATTTTAAATAATGAGTAAACCATTTTCAAAATGGATGTAATCAAATGAAAACTACTCCAAGCTCTCATACAAAAGTATGTTTTTGAATATATGTTTTCAGATTGTTTTTACTCGTAAATATAAAGATATTCGACTAAAATTTGACGCATACAAATATTTTCAACAATGAGTGAATAATTGAAAAAATTGACATAATCGGCTAAAAACTGCAACTACCTGCCATACAAAAGTATATTTCGAAACACATGTTTTTAGGTTTTTGCACGTAAATGTAAAGCTATATGACTGAAATTCGGCGCACATGATTATTTCCATTAATGTAGAATTAAGTTCAAAAATAGGCATGATAGGATGAAAACTACCTATGTTTCCCATACAAAGGTATGCTTTATAATCCATATTTTTAGCTTTTACGCCAAAAAATATAAAGCTAATATAGTTAATATGATGTAAAATATTTTTTACCAACTTTTAATATATTTTTCGTGTTATACAGTAAGCTTAAAAACTAAATCATAACCCCTGTGAAGCTAAGAACCACTCTAATGTCTGTTTGCCCATTAATTTCCATATTTGTTTCCATCAATGAGTGCATATGTAGAACAAAATTTGATGTTTTCATTTTGCCATTGCGGTGTAGCTACCTTATTTACATATAAATTTACTGTTAGGATTTTATATTTCTGAACATTTCTAGTTACATATGTATTGTAACCTATGTTCGTATGCATGAATGTGTGATGTGTTGTTGTTGTTGTTGAAAACAAAACAAAACAAAACACTCTAATTTGCGTATGAATTATGCGCTTTGTTAACTAATATTGCTATTGTTGTTGTTGTTGTTGCTGTTGGCTAATATTGTTCTTCTTTGTTTTCTTTTTTGTTGTTGTTGTTTGTCTTTATGCAAATTAACATCATTGTATGTATTTCCCTGAAAGCAATTGAATATGGGGCTTAATAAATATATATGTATTTGGTATGCATTTGTTTGCATAGATTTGTATGGAAATGTATGCAGACCAAAACAAAATGGTACAATAGTACATAAACCAACAACAACAACAACAACAACAACAACAAACTGTTTTATTCTCATTCAACGTCAACGTCGATCATGTTGCCTGCCTTTCTGACAATGTAGGCATCGTCATTTGGGGCACTACATATTTTAGCTATCAATATCCATTCCATCATCAACGTTCATACAAATGCTAAAAAGACACATTGTACCTATTGTAGGTTGGAGTACATTGTGCAAAGGTGTAATTACTTACATATGTACAAATATGGCTATATATTTATATATGTATGCATAAAATTACCATTAACATATGTTTGGTGCATGAAATGGTCAGTGACTTTTGAGGTCACCCCACCAAATATTACGGGTACATATTGCCCGTAGTTTTTACTTGTAGTAATTACGTGGGCGGTCCCAGAATTACCCGACCTCACAAAGAAAACAACAAATTTGGGAAAATTTTTCTTTATTCCTCAACATAATCTCCTTTTAGCTCTATACACTTTTCCCAGCGATATTCTATAGCATCGGTACCCTGTTTATAGTATGATCTGTCTAGCTCATTAAAATAGCCATCTACCGCAGACTCCACTTCTTCCACTTCTTCATTGTTTGCAAATCTTCCACCACCAAGTCATTTTTTCAAATTTAGAAATAGAAAATAATCCGAAAGAGCTAAATCTGGCGAATAAGGTGCGTGCTGAAGCAATTCGAGCTTTAACTCATTAACTTTGGCCATCGCAATAGCGGATGTGTGAACTGGTGCATTATCTTGATGAAACAATACTTTCTTTTTCGCCAAATGCGGCCTTTTTTCTTTAATTTCATCACTTAAACGCTGCAACAAATTAGCATAATACTAGTCGCCGTTGATTGTTTTTCCTTTTTGAAGATAATCTATAAAAATTATCCCAAGTACATTCCAAAAAACAGACGCCATAACCTTGTCTGCAGATTGAACTGTCTTCGCCTTCTTTGGACACGATTCTCCCCCCTTTCAGTCCACTGTTTGGACTGCTCCTTTGTCTTAGGTGTGAAGTGGTGGGCCCATGATTACGAATCGACGCAAAAACTCAGCTTTATTACTGTGAAACATCGCCAAGCACTCTATAGAAATATCTTCACGACGTTGTTTTTTGTTGTATTGTGAGCAAATGCGGCACCCATCTTGCACACAGCTTTTTCATCTCCAAATTTTCGGTCAGTATACATTGTATAGCTCTTTTTGAAATGCCTGTAATTTTACCTAGCTTACGCACCTTCAGCCGGTGATCATCCAATACCATTTTGTGGATTTTCTTAATCGTTTCTGATGTGGCCACCTCAATTGGTTGACCATTACGGTGCTCGTCTTGGCAGCTTGTCGACCTCGTTTAAATTCTAACACCCAATATTTTATGATCGTAAACGAAGAAGCAGACTCCCCCAGAGTAGAATCTAGTTCGGTTTTAATATTCGTTAGACTGAGACCTATGAAATGAACGCATTGAATTACATAACGGTGACCAATTTTTTCCTTGTTTACAAATTCACTGAAGTCGTTAACTTTCGATGGCTTCAAAAAGAATACTAAACAACGTGGCGCCTTGAAACTTATAACATATATTTTATAAGGTTGCCACTTTTCACAAAAGTAATTTTTTTTTTAAACTACTGCCGTTATCTATACATCTATATGTCAGGTCGGGTAGTTCTGGGACCGCCCTCGTAGTAATTGATTTCAGAGAGTTTTCAAAAAAAAAAAAAATAGAAAATTGTATCATTTTGAAAAATATTGAATTTGAGCCCAACGTACAAAGTTAAGCGCTGATTAAATAATTCATACAAATTCGAAATCTACAACGGATCTTAAGTATGTTACGCCTTGGAATTCATACGAGTATGCAAAAATATCAGATTTTCGTAAGATTATTTGTTTTCAGTTATTATTGTAGCTTATCATTAAAACTATAAGTGCTTATACGCATAATTACTTAAATCGAATCATCGTTAGATTTATTTTTGTTTCTTCTAACTACATACTACGTAGTTAGTCATTGTTTCTTCAAGAGTAATGGTTGCATGGGCACTCAACTTGAAAAATGTTTAAAAACGCAATTCTGATAGGTTTACTTATGTATTTTACTGTTATTATTAACATTAAATGAAATTCTCATTATACAATATGTTAATGTTGGTATAATGTACATATATGTAATTATAGTTTGTATGTAGTTAGAGTAAGGTACATTGCTATTGGCATTAAGTATTGTACTAGTTGTTGATGATGTGGCAATAGCAAGTATGTACTAGGTGCTAGTTAAATTTACTGACCCAGATTTCTCGCACGCACATCCACGCACACATATGTTGGCTTAAGTTGGCTTAAGATGTAATCGAATATATGCAGACAATAGAAATAACACCGAAACCCATATGCATAACTGATGAAAACGCCTCAGTCGTTTTCTTTCTTCTTCTTCTTCTTCTTCTTCTTCTTCTTCTTTTTTCATTTAACCAGAGACCTTTTTGTGTATGCTCATATCATCCTACATTTATTGCTTCTTTTATGCTTTAATGTATTTAGCAAAAATTAAATATCTATCATAAAAAATAAAAAAAAAATTTTTTTTCTTTTTTTTTTTTTTGTGGAAAAAAATAATCATGTAAGTGTTGATAGTTATGTATAAAATAATTAGTTCAAGTTTACAAATTTTATACGCAGTTAAATAATAAGCACCAATACAATAATTATATTTATATGCCAATAATGCACCTATACAATATGTAAACATATAGTTTATTAGGTATGTACTTAATTAAATTTTAATCAAATCAATAAAAATTCAAGTTTTCATGTGGCTACATAAATCAAACATTAAGGTAGCTCACAGTGAATGGTATAAATCAAAGTTATACATGGGAAATGGCTTGACATGCCTATTATTATTATAAATTTTTATTTTTCAGCAATTTCTCTTAATAACAAGGACGCTTAATATTAGTAAATTAGATGAAATTTTCAAAATTTTTAATATTTTATAAAATTTACTATACATTTGTCAATTTTACAATGGAATCACTCAAAGTCATCATTATCAAAGCGATAAAATAAATATGAAATAACAAAATCTTAATCAATTTAATGATATTTATTGAATAAGAAATATATTTTGATCACTCTAATGCGTAAGTATGTATATAACATATATCAGACAATAAAACAACAATTATGATCTACTTAAATTGCATTGCAGCCTTCTTTTTGTAGAAAAATAGCAATAACAATAATAAAATATTACCACCTATTTCTTTTAGTTAGTTGAATAAAATGAATGATAACTGCTACGATTAGATTTTAGTCAATCAATATTGATTGCAAAAAAAAAAAGGAAAAAAATTTGTGCGCATATTTATGAGAAATGCGTTTACAAACAAAAATTAATTTTCCAAAGTGCGTCGGTGCAAATATATATTTGCTATATATATACATATATACAGTGACTCATACAACTGAGATGGAATATTTTGCACTTAAAGTGTGGAAAAATTGGCATTTCATGTTGTCACTGTATTCGAATTATCGCTTTTAACTTTGTTTATTATTTTATGAGTTTTATTTTCCTTTAACGAATATGCTCTGAGATTTATCCAGGTACCGCAATTATTATAATCAATATTAAAAACTTAATAATTAATTTGTGATTACAATTTTTTTATCAACAATAACAATTATTTTATGATTTTTTTTTTTTTTTTCTTCAAGACTTGATTTTAGTTTATTTCAACTACTACTGTAACTTTACTTTATGATTTTTATTTTCCTTTAACGAATATTCTCTGAGATTTATCCAGGTACCGTAATCATTATATTCAAAATTTAAAAGTAAAATTTTGTGATTTCAATTCCTCTATCAACAATAACAACTATTTTATGATTTTTATATTTTTCTTCAAGAATAAAAAAAAAATTCTTTTTTTGATTTCAATTTGTTTAAATTACCAAAAAAAAAATTTTTTTTTTGTCTTAAATAAAACATATATTTTATTAGGTTTTATTTTTTGACAGAAATAAAATTATATATTACAAAATATATTCCATATATATTGCCAAAGATTAAACTCAAAAATTAATTTTTATTCTTGAACAGCAAAAAAAAAAAATTCAAAAAACCGAAAAAATAAATATTCATAAATAGCATTTCATCGTAATTTCGTAATCATATTCAAAATTTAAAAGTAAAAACTTAATTATTTTGTGATTTTAATTTTTCTATCAACAATAATAGTTATTTTGTGATTTTTATTTTTTTCTTCAAGATTAAAAATAATTTTTTGATTGTAATTTGTTTAAACTACAGAAAAAAATTTTTTTTTTTTTGTATTTTGAAATAAATAAAATTATTTATTACAAAATACATTCCATATACATATATTTCCAAAGATTATACTCAAAAATTAATTTTTATTCATGAAAAAAAAAAAATAAAAGTAATTTTTTTTTTGTAGATTAAAGAAAATAAATATTCACAAATAGCATATCATTCAAAATTTTCCGCTCAACATCAAATATCAATTTTGATTTACTTAGCTGTAATTTCTGACATTTCGAACAACATATCGATTTTTTACTATTGAATTAAAACAAAAGCTCATTATTTGTAATCATTGGTTTTATAGATTTTATATCGTTCGATATCAAATTGTGATCAAGAATCAATAAATTTTATTTAAATTTACTAAAATTCACAAAATTTATCAAATACCAATTGTATTAAATATGGAAATTTTCTTGCAAAAAAAATACAAAAAAAAAATTTTTTTTATTTTTTATTTAGAATTTAGAATTTATGTGATTAATTAAAAAAAAATAACAAAAAGTCGTTGTAAAGAAAAAAAAAATCAAATGTAATGTAATAATAAATTTTATGATCATTTTTATGGATCACTGTAAGTACAAATAATTGTTTCTTTTACTTTTACACATGGTATCTATTAAATAATTGCGTTTTTATTGAAGTATTAGCAATAATGTAAATGTTTTTTCGTTATTTTTTTTATTTTTTTTTATTTTTTATTTATTTGCTTTCAAAGTCTCGTGAAGGTGTTCGCACTCAACCAGACAGTTTACTTATAGTATCTAGTATTTTTGTAACCACTTTATACTAGTTGTTACTACGTATTTACTATATAGTTTTATATGTTTTGTTTAAGTATATATAATAAATAGATATATATGTATGTATGTATTGTCAATAAGTAAATAAGTACGAGTACATATGGTTAAGTAAATCAATAAAAACCTTTTATTATCATTTTTCAGAAACTCAGACATTTATGTTATGTCACTACTTCATACTCATACCTCATACTGCTCAGCCATTTATTATGCATTGTGTTGCAATCGTCTAGTTTCCTCATCTGTATTGAGTGGATTTCATAATACTTATTTATTTACCTAAACGAGTATTTATTTATGATGATGCGTTGTGGAAAGTTTTGTTCATTTCTTCGCTATAATATGTGCATTTTAGCAGAAAACTTTTTTTTTAGTATTATTTTTACCGAACGACCGACCAAACAATAGTAAACAATTGTCATAATTGTCATCTTGAAGGTAACTACTTGGTGATAAAATATCAAAATTTCAAAGAATGACTGTATAAGTAAGGAATTTTTATATTGTTCGATTGTACTCTCTTGAAATCATCCTCTGTTTCTAGAAATACTTAGAACATGCTCTTAGTCCTGATAAATTCGAATTTTCTTCAATATATATTTTTTATTCATATCAAATATTTAACTCCGACGCAATTTAATATTTAATGTTTTATATTTTGTTTTTTTTTTTTTTTTTTTGTTTCTTCTGCTATTATCTGCTGGTGTTGCAGCTGTGTTGATGCGTTTTACTAATATTCACAGCAACAGATGTTACAATAAAATTAAGTAAATAAATGTGGAATTAAATACTATATTATATTATTGAATTTTTAAGTCAATTGAATTTCATAATTAATTCCTTTTTGTATTATTAATTTATTTTATTTAGAATAATTTTGTTTTGAAGTTGAATGATCGGCTAAAATGAATGAAATTCAAATATTTTTGATAACAGTGACACATAATTATATGTATGAATATGTGTATGCATGCACACATACATGCTTATTGATTAATAACGAAATAAAAATGGCGATATTTCTATTCATCAATTTCGCTCGTGTTGATAGAACGAAGAAGACTTACACACACAAACACAGGCATGCACTCATATTTACACTCATACTTATACATTTTAGAGGTGAAATAGGACTATATAAGTAGTAGTACGATTACTGTTACATGCATATGTATTACCTGTCAGCCGAGTGTGACATTAAAACCAAAAAAAAAAAAAAAAAAGATGCGGTTAGTGACAGTGACAGCTGTCTGTCATCATCAACAGTTCAAGCGGTTGCAAAATTATGTGAAGGCCATTCAAAAAGTAATATAGGTATCTACATTATTAGTCAAATTAACAAAAAATTAATAAAAAAAAAAAAAAAATTAAATAAAATAGTTCGTTCATACTCTTGTCATAATTCATTCACTCGTAAATATACGACGATGATAGAGAAATAAACTAAAAAGCACCACACATAAAATTTGTATAAAAAGAATAGCTCATTGAGATTTAGACTGCAATTCTTAAGATTAATACCAGCAAGAAACAACAGTAATACCTAAGCAATTGAAAGTTAAGCCTAGCAACCACACCAAAGCAAATGAAACGCATTTTATTGAGGATATTTGTGTGTGTTATTAAAAAATATATATTTGGTTGCACTTTGTCACAATAATTACGTAATTTTTATTTATTATTATTTACATATGCATTTTAAAGAAATTTTTTATTTTATTTCTCTCTCTCTCTGTCTCTCTCTCTTTTTTTTTTGTATAAATGTCATAAGACGAGCCCCATCTTCGTAGCAACAATTAAATCAAAACGATCGAACAGAAACCCAACAAAGTATCATTTAATTACTGGCAAGCTTACAGTATTAGATGTTGAAAAATCGAACACAAACAACAACAACAACAACAACAATCATATAATATAATATAATATATACAAATATTTACAATCAAGGTTATTTGCGTCTTAATTCCAACTATGCCATAGGTTATCAGTGGGTGGCTGCTGTTGATGCACGAATTACTTATTCGTATAATGATTATTTTGGTGTTGCTAAATATTTGTCCAAAAATCGTATCAATATTTCGTATACGAAAATGAATTAAAAAAGAATCAAATTTGCATTTGTATTTGTCAGCAATATTTGCAGATTACAAGAATTCTAAGGAATTTGTGTATGTTTTTTGTTTATAGAAAATTTCTAGAAATTCTAAAAATTCTTTGTAATAAAATGGAAATTTCCCATAATAATTTCACCACTATGTACTCTTTATACACTTGTACACAAGGAGGTACTTACTTGAATATAAAAAGGTCTTTAGAAATCGATGATATATCATAAGGGCTTTCATTACAATGTTTTATTACATTCACGTGGAAGATACTTGTGAATATGAGGTACGAGTACACGTGATAATGCCCATTTTTTAGTATAACAATTACATTGTAAATAATTTTATTCTTTAATAGGGCTTCCACTTTTTTATACCCTGCATAATGCAATATGCATGGTATATTCATTTCGGTCAGATGTTTGTGTCCACTTGAAGGAATCTCCGGAGATATAGACATGGATATATATTCGTGATCATCGTCGATTAAATTTTCGATTTAACGATGTCCGTCCGTCCGTCCGTCCGTCCGTCCGTCCGTCCGTCTGTCTGTCACCTGGCTGGTTCGCACGATAACTTGAGTAAATATTGAGCTATTTCGATGAAATTTGGCATAAGTAATCTATGATCCAAGGGTACGGAGGGGATTGATATTGGGCATGATCGGTCAATAACCACGCCCACACCAAGCATTCAAAGCGACTAACCTCGAAATTTTCAAAATCTTTAACTTACTATAACTCACACAATATACCACTTGGGACAACAATATTTTGCACATAGAGTTATATTATACTACTATATAATCTCACCAAAAGTGGATGAGCCACGCCTACTTTCTAGCGTAGCTCCCATACAAAGTGTCTGTACTTCTTTTAAATTGAAACTGCTGTAACTTCTACAATCTTCCGTCTAGAATAACCATAATTGACACTTAGATTAACACGGTGGTCAGAAATAATATGACAGAAAATCAATGTGCCACGCCCACTCCTTTTTGGTTCTCCCATACAAAGTTGCGAAAATTAAAAAAAATGTTACCGGCTATAACTTGCAAACTATTCAGCGTAGAATAACGAGATTTAAAGTGTGGATTAGTATTGTACGAGCAACTAGGCTCACAGAAAATAGGCGCACCACGCCCAGTGTTTATCGTAGCCCCCATACAAATTTTAAATTGAAACAGCTGTAACTTCGGCAATCTTCTGTCTAGAATAACCATAATTGACACTTAAATTAATATCGTAGTCGGCAATAATCTGGCAGAAAATCAGTGTGCCACGCCCACTCCTTCATGGGTCTCCCATACAAAGTCGAGTGAATTAAACTAAAATTTTAAGCTCCATAACTTACAAACCATTTAGCCTAGGACAACGAGACTTAGGGTATGGATTAGTATTGTACGATCAACTAGGCTCACAGAAAATGGGCGCACCACGCCCAGTGTTTATCGTAGCCCCCATACAAATTTTAAATTGAAACAGCTGTAACTTAGGCAATCTTATGTCTACATAACCATAATTGACACTTAAATTAATATCGTAGTCGGAAATAATCTGGCGAAAAATCAGCGTACCACGCCCACTTCTTATTGGGGCTCCCATACAAAGTTGAGGAAATTAAACCACCATAACTTAGAAACTATTCAACTTAGGACACCAAATTTAAGGTGTGGATTAACATTGAAAAATTAATTGGATTTACTAGAAAGTGGTAAGCCACGCCCACTTTTTATATAGCTCCCATACTAAGCCTCGGAATTATCTTAAAATCCCTTTACTTCGTCAAAGTCAACCATATTTCGGGTGTAAATTAGTAGTATATGCAAAAATTGTTTCTCGAAAAGTGGAAATAAAAGAAAAGTTGGATATTCGAGTAAACTTTTTATATATAAATCTACATATGCAGGGTATAGTTTGGTCGGCCCCAGCCGACTGTAAGGAGATTTTTTCTCTCATATTTTTCTTCTTTAGAAACAATTCTAAACAAATCAAAAATGTTTACTCCTAAAACTGGAGACCTTGACTAAAATCATAAAAATAAAAAAAAAATAAAAATGGTCTAGAAACAATCAACAACAAAAATGTTCTAATCTATTGATGAGATTAAATCTTTAAGGGTTAAACAAAAAGAAAAGAAAACAGATACAAAAAAAAAACAACCAAAACATGGGTGAATGACATCAATATTTTACTTACATATTTATACGAGCGTAATTGTGTATGTGTACATAACAAACATATGTAAAAAAAATCAAATGAAAATTGCTCCCAATTAGCCAACTAACTAACCCTTGCTGTAAAATCAATAGAATATTCTCAAAATGTGTTTTCTTTTGCTTCGAGTGGGTCTGCGTGCGTGTATATGAGTCTGTTTGTATTTATATATATATGTGTGTGTATGTGTGTATGCACACAAGTATGCCTGCGTGTGTCACATTACTATGAACAATATATTATTTAAGTCACTTGACAATTTATTTGTCTTTCATTGTTGATAAGATCCGGCTGTCTATTTCAAAGAAATAAAAAAGAAAAATACAAAAAAAAAAAATCAATAAAATTGCGCATGAAATCCAAAAAAAAAAAAGAAAGAGTCTCTTATAATTGAAAAAATTTGAGTACTTTTTATCAGCATCAACCATTGAGTAGTTTGGTTGGACTCAATCATTAAATAAATACAATAAATTGTATGCCCTAAGTTTGCTGACCACCACACTGCGAAATCAATACAACTGGACAGGCATAAAGAGGCTGTTTGTTTTTTTTTTTGCAAGTTTCCATGTGAGCTCTGCTATTCGAAATTGCCTATAAATATGCCCTTTCCAATACTATTAAAATGTAGCACCCAGAAGAATATTGGAAGAAGAGCACAGCTAATTTTCTTCAAAGTTTTTGGTGCTAATTGTCCATGAATTGAAACAGAATAACATCCACTCGAAATCGCCTAAAAATATGCCCTTACCAATACTCTTAAAATTTAGCACCCAGAAGAATATTGGAAGAAGAGCCCAGTTAATTTTCTTCAAAGTTTTTGGAGCCAATTCTTTAAACAATTGAATTTAGGTTGAATTTAGAATATCTTTCATTCGAAATCGCATAAAAATATGCGCTTTCCAATACTATTAAAATTTAGTACCCACAAGAATATTGGAAGAAGAGCCCAGTTAATTTTCTCAAAGTGTTTAGTGCAAACAAATTTGAACAAATTGAATTTAGGTTCGTCCACTATGATCCATATATATATATATATATATATATATATATATATATATATATATATATATATATATATATATATATATATATATATATATATATATATATATATATATATATATATATATATATATATATATATATATGTATATATATATATATATATATATATATATATGTGGCACTAAAAGCCCCTAAGGGCTCATTGGCCGAGCTTCTCTTACATTGCTATTGTGCGTGTTACTTTTGGACAGTATTAGAAGGGACCTACTTATTTTAGCCGATTCCGAACGGCAGAACCCTTGTGACATCACTTTTTCTGGGCTTTGTCACAGAGTTCTTTTAGAAGCCTTTTAATGGCAAGTTGTTACTGTCGAAAGAATTGCCAATTGCTTGCCGACAGATGGGTACCGTTCGAAAGAAAAATCTTTTCGATATTAACTTTGTTATGCATCAGTCGGGGATTGAACCACGACCTACAGATCAGAAAGCCAACACACTAACCACTGATCCACGGCACCCACTATACTAGATAGATCCATACTATACTAGATCCAAATTGTCCAAGAATTGAAAAAGAATATCTTCCATTCGAAATCGCATAAAAATATGCCCTTTCCAATACTATTAAAATTTAGTATCTAGAAGAATATTGGAAGCTGGGCTCTTAGCTAATCTTTTTCATAACAATTGAGTTTAGGCTTGTCCACTATGTATCCATATTATACTAGATCAAAATTGTGCAAGAACTGAAACTGAACTGAACTGAACTGGAACTGAACGGTTTACACTAGATCTCTGCTAAAAGGGTAAAAACACAGCAGGCCAATATCTCGGGTTGCATTGGTAGTTGAAATTGATTTCAGCGCTGATGTTCATCTTTACTTGAATTGGCTACAACAACAAATGAAAGTGACACATCTGGATTGAAGGGAATGCTTTTCAGACGCCATTCAAGGCTTTAAGGGCTTCAAGAGTCCTAGAGTCCTAGACTTACATTTCGTTCAAATTTAAAAAATCCCGAGAAACCCCGATTAACACCGTTTTTGAAATTATTGCGACGTTCTCGATAACTTTGGTATTTTAGTAAGACGACCGTCCGATTTAATGTTCAATAATTTTTCGTCTTCGATCGCAAAACTCTCCATTTTATAAAACGGACTTATTACCTTGCCATCTATGTAGATCATGAGATTTAACGCCTGTAAACAATTTTCTCAGGTGATACATCAAGAAGTCAAGAAGAAGAAGAAGACCAATTTTACTATTTGGAGTGCTTTATGGGCTCCAAGAGTCCTAGAGTTGCATTTCGTTCTAATTCAAAAAATCTCAAGAAACCCCGAATAAGAGTTTTTGAAATTATTTCGACGTTCTCGATAACTTTGATATTTTAGTAAGACGATTGTCCGATTAAATCTTTAATGATTTCTCGTCTTCAGTAGGAAAACTCCACTTTTTGTAAAACGGACTCATTACCTTGGATTTGACGCCTTTGAACTATTTTCTTAGGCGATACATCAAGAAGTCTTCGACTATTCGGATAAGTCCACAAGTCTAATATGGCAAAAAAGTGTTCGCAACGTACATATGACCGAATTTATATTCAAATAATGGCAATGGTTGCTGAATGGCATAAAATTATGTACCACCTAAAGCCAAAATTATCAGGATAATCATTGAATATCATAGTCACACAAAAAAGTAGTAGAGTAGTCATATTCTATGGATGTTTGGTAGCTGAATCCTCTGGTCTGTATGGTCGAGTTTCCACCATCGCCTTTAGATTTCTTTCTAACCTCAAAAACATAGTTTTGCCCTTACTTTTGAAGACTTATTTTAAATGAGAAAGAAACTTGAAAATGATGTGAAAATACGATCTGACAGATTCGTATTAAGTGACCCAAAATTCATAGAAAATAACTACTCTAGTCCATCGGACTTGATCCTTTTTTTTTTGTGCGGCAGCGAAATCTCGAAATTGCCTTTAGTTTCATAGCTTCTTGGGCAAATATTCTCAAAATCATTGGTAGTTTATTTATTTTTTTTTTTTAATTATACATTTTAGGTACATTTATTGTTGATCCACCCTAAGGTAAGTACATACTGTAATAGTATGTGCATGAAACATGTAGACAATCATAGACAAAACCACTCAGAAAGTGCCTAGATAAAAGTTGTAGTGCAAAAGAGAAACAAAAGAATAATAAAAATGCACTTGAATGCAACCAACCAATCTATGATTACTTGCACTAATATGCAGTTAATGCACTTCAGATATATGTAAGGTAGTAACAAGTACGCGGGGGGACTTGAGAATGGTCGGGGATCCAATTGCAAAATTAAATCAGCACGAGTTATGTGTACATATATATTTGTGTAATCTCAATTTCTATAGATAATACATACATATATGCGCGTACATAAATTCTGAACCAATACAGAGACAATGTCTCAAGTTCATCGCAAAGAAATGTCAAAATCTTATAATTAGACGAAAACAACAGTGACCACTCACAGTTCTATTGAAGTCGTGTTACGTGCTGGAGTTCCGTTCTTTTTTCAATAATACTTTTTTTTGTCGTGTGACGATCTATATAGTATATAATCTACATACATATACATACATATACGAGTATACATATACATATATACATATTCTACCTAAAGGCCATACAAGGATTATTTTGAATAGAATTCAAGCAAACCAGAAAATAAAAAGGAATAACAAAAATTTTTGTCAATATGAAATTGGATACACAACCAACCGAGCCGCCGCAATATTTAAATGAGGAATTCTTCAAGGCAGCCCTAGAAGATGGTCTCCGAGATATGCGTGTCGATATAAAGAAAATTGTATTTACCGAAACGAATGGTGGTGGTGGTGAAAATTATTGCAGTAAAATATATCGTGCCAAAGCATTATACCGTAGCAGTAAACACCAATTGGACGAAGAGTTGGCATTGATTGTCAAAAGTATTGCTATCACACCTGCAACACAATTTCTGGAAGATCTTGCCGTTTATTTGCGTGAGAAAATCTTCTATTTCGATGTACTGGGCAAATTGGAAGTATTAATTGGTGATGGCACGAAATTTGGTGCAAAGTAAGTGGTAGAGTAGTGATTTTAAAAATAAAAATCATATAGATTTGCTCTAGTTTTCAGAATATCGCTATTAAAATTTTTTTTAAATAATATTTCTGAAAACTTGAAATTCAAATTTTTAATGAAAAATTTGAACTTCAAAATTTTTAATGAAATTTTGAAATTCCAAATGATTTCGAAATTATTTACGAAATTTTGTGCAAATTAAATAGTATTTGGCGATTTTGAGCTTGTATTTAAATACTTTGAAAACAATTTTTAAAATGTTGATTATTTGATATTAATACCCAAAATCCTATGGATTGTCTTCAGTTTTTATAATATGAATTTTACGCATGAAAAAAAATTTTTTTTTGCTAAAATTTTTTTCAAATATTTTTTTGAAAACTCTAACAAAATTTCAAAATATTCTAATAATTTACTGATTAACAAATTTTTTTGGTTTTTCAAATATTTAAAAAAAAATTATTTTCTAAAAACCTTCGAAAAATATTTTTTGGAAAATGTTTTGCAAATCTAATTTCTGAAAACTAAAAATATTTTTTTTCAAATATAATTTCTGAAAACTAAAATTATTTTTTTCGGAAATTTTTTTCAAATATAATTTCTGAAAACTTGAAATATTTTTGCCGAAATTTTTTTCGAATATATTTATTTCCCGAAAATTCTCGAAAAAAAATTGTAAAATGATATTTCAAATGTTTGAGAAATTACTTTTTTTATAAATATAATTTCTGACAGTCAGCAATAGTGGAAGATTTTCGGAAGATCTTCTTCTATTTAATCTGGGAAATTTATTTTTAAAAACAAAAATATATATAATATTGTTTAATTTTCTTTTAATTTTTATTATTTTATTTCTTAAATTAAATAATAATATATTTCATACTTAATTTTTTCAAATTCTAGATGCCTCTATACAACACGTGAACCCATGCAGACAATTGTATTCGATGATTTAACACAATATGGATATAAATTAGCCAGTCGACAGAATGGTCTCAACGAAGAACATTGTGTGGTGATTTTAAGAAAATTGGGCAAATTTCATGCCGCCTCAATGGTGCTAGCACAAAAAGTAAGTCTAAATCTCTATCTACCTTTTTTTTTGTCTCTCATACAATCATATGAATTTGATAATAAGGATTTTGGCTGGTCAAAGTACATATATTCTCAGGCTTAAAGAAGAGCTTTCTCGCAGAATACTGCAAACATATGT
This sequence comes from Megamerina dolium, assembly GCA_963854835.1. Classification (NCBI taxonomy): domain Eukaryota; kingdom Metazoa; phylum Arthropoda; class Insecta; order Diptera; family Megamerinidae; genus Megamerina; species Megamerina dolium. Next base: position 69,544,010 of record OY978527.1, read on the forward strand.
ATGTCATATCTGTTTAATCATTATTTATGTGTAATTAATCTGGTATATTTAACATACATAGTAGTACATATGTATATTCACATTATCTTATCGCGTCGCGTTTTGAAATTTATTTGACCTTAGGTTATTTCAAAGAATTTATGTTGCTACATTGGTAAAAATTACTAAAAAGCAACAACAACAACAAAATTTAGATGTTTTTAATTTGCTTTGAAAAAGAAAAAATTCAAATATTTCTTAATGATCTCGTGCTTTTCGTTTCACTTTGAACTTCTTATCAGAATTGACCAATTATGGTGTATTATCAAAATCATGTCTTTCATATGGCGTCTGAGAGAAACTAGATAGATAACAATTGCTAAAATTAATTCTAGCTTTTGTAATCTTTTTTTGGCATCTCTAACAATATTTGTTAGTTCTTGATATTTCAAATTCAATACAAATTGAATTAACTGATTAAATTTTGAAAAATTCTCAAACATTCAAGGATCCGGAATTTATTCCATATAATTTTTGCTAATAATTTTATTAGAGTGTGGGTGGTTTATTTAATTTTAGCGATCAAACCCTAGAAGACCACTATTATGGGAACAATTCAAGTAGATTTTGTAAACGAAAAATGAGTTCTTCGAAATCCGACCTTCTTTTAAAGAAGTTTTGTATATTGAAAATTTTTTGTTCATAAAATTTTCAAATTCTTCGAAATCCAACCTCTTTTTAAACAGATTTTCGATACCGGAAATTATTTTCATTAAATATGCAGTACTTTGAAATTCGGTCTCCTTAAAATTTGCGCATTAATATCTTGAAAAAAGCATTCGATTGATCACAATTTGATTCCATGCCGTAGCTCAGTGGTTAGTGCGTTGGCCTTTTGATCTGTAGGTCGTGGGTTCAATCCCAAAATGTAATATCGAAAATATTTTTCTTTCGAACGGGGTACTCACCGAGAGTACTCACTTTTCCGAGAGTAACAATTTCCCAAAAATGCTTCTTAAAAGAGCTCTGCTACAAAAAATTAAGTTTAAGTGATGTCACATGGCTTCTACCGTTCGGAATCGGCTAATATAAGTAGGTTCCTTCGAATACTGTCCAAATTTAACACGCACAACAGTATTGGAAGAGAAGCTCGGTGGCATCACAAATGGCATTTGTGGCCTATGTGTGTCCTCTCAGAGAGAGAGCAGCCACATAACCTAAACTAACCTAATAGACACTGCTACGAAGGCACGCATTTCGTCGCTCCTAAGAAACTCTTTAGAGACATTTTAAAATATCAAATTACTCAACTTTCTCCACTTTTTTGTTGTTTCCAGGATCCCTCAGTACGAGATTCCTTTAAGACAGGCATGCTGGATGAAAATTATATACGTACAAATCAACGTTTTATCGATTTCATGACTTTACAATTGAGCACATTGGCAAAAGTTGTATCACAATGGCCCGGTTATAGTACAATAGCTGGCAAACTTCATAGACATTGTAATGACATTAAGGAGAACCTTGTGAGAACAGGAAGTCCACAACCCGGAGAGATTACAGTGTTGAATCATGGCGATTTATGGGTTAATAATTTCATGTACAAATATGATGATGAGAATCCAACACAACCGATCGATGCAATATTTGTAAGTATGCTGATGAAAGTTAACTTTACTTCCCTTAAAAGGGAAACTGATTGAAAACAAAATTTTCCTTTTAATAGGTTGATTTCCAGAACAGTTTCTTTGGCAGTCCGGGTTGTGATATCAACTTCTTTCTCAATAGCAGTGTACAATTGGATGTGCTAATGAATCGACGTGATTTTCTTGTGGAAACCTACTATGAGGCGTTACGTGAATCCTTGGAACATATGCATTATGATGATATACCAACGCTGGATGATATACGCAATGAAATTCATGCACGAGAATTATATGGTTTCTTCTCGTCGTATGCATTTCTGCCAATGGTTGCGATGAGCAAAGAGGATTCCTATGACAATAGCATTGAATCGTTTACGAATGAAGATTTTGCCAAAAAGAAAGTCAAATTGATGTTCTCCTCAAATCCACGCACAACAGACACATTGCATTATGCATTGAAAAGATTTGATGATATGGGTATATTCGATTGATTGTGTTGATTAATGCTGACAATGCTGACAATTTCTGACGATGATTAAGTTACAAAGTGATGAAGTATGCTTTTGCACAAATCTCTAGTAAAGTTTTCCTCTTGTGTGTTTTTGGGGAAATTCGTTGAATGAGTTAGATTTACTATTGATTCGACATTAAATTATATACTTTCTTTCATCGATTACAAGTAATCGATGAAGTAATTGAGAGGATTCACACATTCACAAATGAAGTCGAAAACTTTACTAGACTAATATACTGTATTGTTTTATTTTACATACTAACTATTTTAAGTTCTACCTAAGATGTACCATATTTAGATACACACACACACACACAAACTGGCATACACATGTATGTGTTTATGTACCTACATATTGTATTTATGTGCCGCCTAATCTATGTACAAAGAAATAAATCAATAAAATAGAATTTATCAATTTACTATCTAAAATATATTGTAATTCTAGAATTTTAATGAAATATTTGTTTATAATTTAGTTGAAATATTTTTTCTTTCACCATTTACCCATTTGCCATATATATACATATGCTTGTTTACACCGTTAATTCAAATAAGAACATAGTTTTACTTAATTTTATGTTTACAATTTGAATGTTTTTTGCAGAAATCTTTGCCATTTGTCATCTTGGAATCACATTTAATCCCATTTTGGATACTTGAGTTTCTTGAGTTTCTAGCAGATCACCCAAAATGTAACATGTACTTAAAGAGCTTTGAAATAAATCCTTCAACTAAATCATATACTCAACATTTGGGCAGATTCCATGTATGTTAAATACAAATTTGTCATCTGTACAAAAGTATGTAACATGTGATGGATAGAAGTACAGTTAGCTAATATAGCATGTTGTACATATTTTTTATTTTCCAATACTCCCCAGAGTATGAAAATGCACACATGTTGTCAAATAATAATTTTCAAACAATTGCTATTTTTTTTAAATGGTTAAAACCACTTGCCAATAATTTATTAAACTCGTGTTTGTTATGCTACAAATGTTGCAGTCGTTCGTTCGTTGATCACTTTGATTGACAAATTTAAAAAAAAACATTTACAAATTAGTAAATCAATGCATTCATTACAAGTTTCTTGTTTATAATTATGGACTGTATCAATAAATACCACAAGAGTATGTTAAACATTTAGAGCAACATTGTCGAAATGTTGCTAACACTAGAATGTTGAAAATTTAATTCTGAAACAATTGATGACTAGAGCAACATTGTCGAAATGTTGCTAACACTAGAATGTTGAAAATTTAATTCTGAAACAACTAATGACTAGAGCAACATTGTCGAAATGTTGCTAACATCAGAATGTTTCAAATTTAACTCTGAAACAACTGATGACTGATCTTTTCACACTGTTTGTTTGATTGAAACGAGAATGATGGAGTAAGTGTAAGCCAGAAAGAAAGGGAAAATAGTGATTCAATCAATCATAATAGAGTAAATATATTGACATGTTTCTTTTTCAGTATCACACAGTTTCTGTGTGCTCTGAAAATGTCAACTTTTATATCGAATAATGTGTTTTTGCGAGGAGTGTTACTTCATTACTTCAATATGAAGAAAAATGCTGTCGAAAGTCATCGTATTTTAATGGAAGTTTATGGTGAACATTCTTTACCAGAACGAACGTGTCAGAAGTGGTTGTCACGATTAAAAAGTGGCAATTTTGATTTGGAGCAGGAAGACCGACCCGGAGCGCCACCAAAGTTTCAGTTGAAGGCAAGGCTTGATGAAGATCCATCACAAACGCAAGTTGGACACGCAAAAACACTTGGAGTCGTTAAGCGAATCATTTGTCATCATTTAAACGCAATGAGAATGATCCAAAAGGTAGGGATGCTGAACTGAAGCCAAGAGACATCGAACGCCGTATTGTGATGTGTGAACAACTGCTCTAACGGTAAAAAAGAAACGGGTTTCTTTGCATCGAATTGTGACTGGCGATGAAAATTGGGTCCATTACGATAATCCAAAACATCGGGCAACGTATGGATACTCCGGCCATGCTTCATCATCGATGTCTAAGCCGAATATTCATGGCGAGAAGATCATGCTGTGTATTTGGTAGAACCGGTTGGGTGTGATGTATTATGAGCTGTTGAAACCGAGTCAGACGATCAGAAAGGACCTTTACCGACGATGAATTTGAGCCGTGCATTGCGGGAATAACGACCGCAATATAACGATAAACACAACAAAGTTTCTTTGCAACATGATAGTGCTCGACCACATGTTGCAGCGCCCGTTAAAAAATAGAAAATTACGTTTTGGTTGAATTCATAAAGATGTCAATTTTGCAGGAAGTAATTATGTTCGGGAGAAATATTGGAAAATACATTTTTATAGGGATCAGCCTTATATTTGACTCCTCTAGAGGCAAAATATTATTTCTAAATAATATGAAGCTTATGAAAAACCACATATCTCCAACTTGAGGCTTCTGAATCAGTTCTAAAAAATCATCAATAACGAAAATTAAGCAGCTATATAAGAGAAAATAACTTTATTAAGTTCTTATATAAAAAATTATACCATAATATAGAGACTAACAATCGAAGGCCAATGGTAATGCTATAATATTTTTTTCACACTATATAAATTTCATTTACATCATAGATGTTTATATGATGAAAATTGTATACCAATAATTCCAAAATATTAAAAGTCTACTTATTAACTTTTCCATTGCTTGCTCGATATACAATATATTTTTAGAACAAATCATAAAAATTTGTAGGTAAAAACGAAAATCTCATAGAGAAAACATAACAGTGGAAGAGATTCGCGCGCTTTTCAACAATATATATTTATTTATTATGATGTTGTTTTTATATTTCATTCAACTATAGCTTCTTCTTTAACATACACCATTGGCGCATTAATTGAAACAAGCGTATGAACAAACAATCACGAGCGTATGAGGTAAGATGTAATATGGAAAATTAATTGATATGAAGTAAAATAAACTTAAAATAAATAAATAAACAATATTGTATTGTTAATAATGTTGTTAATGTATTGGTGAATCGGCGGGTGTCTTGATTAGGTGAATGCAAAATGTTTTACAGAGTATGACTCATACTCATACATATTGCAATCAAGTGTGAGGTTGATTCATGTGTTTCATTTCCATTATTCATATTCATGCTCATATATTTGTTAAAATCATGGACTGTACTATATCTTATAGTAGTAGTTATATCTATAGTATATCAATAGTATTATGAAATAATTACAAATTAAAAACACAAATTTGTTCACAACTCAAATGACCTCATTTTCTCAGCTTAAATCGAATGTGGAGTGTGAATGACACACAATTAAACAATTACACCTACGTACGAGCATATACACATAAATGAATGACCATCTCCGTCAATAAGAAATACTTCATAAAATGTTTATTAGGATTTTTGATTTTTTGTTTGCTTATTTTATGATCTGCAAAATGTGGCAACATTTGATTAAAGTACATTTTTTTGAAATCTACTCACGGTGATAATAATAATTTTTTCAATTTTGAAAATGCATACAACACACATTTACCATATAAAATTGTCATTCTCTTAGATTTAAAATGTTGCTTACTGAAGTTTCCGAACATTGTCTTGTAAACATTGTTTGTTAAAATTGTTTCTTTCATTTGTTCGCTACAAATAAATTATTTAGATACATGTGTCTATAGAGGAAATGCTACATATGATGCGAATATGTATATTACAACGAATAATCGCAATAGTAGATATTAGAACAAACCAATTTGGCGTGTGGCACCCATACATATGCATAGCATTTACATACGTTACTATATGGCTTTGTACTCGGTGCCAAATATTTTCTATACCTACACACATACGTACAGACACTATATGGTAAGCATATGAGAAATATTGCCAAGTTGCTTGTCAAGTGGCACATGACGTTTAGAATGATGCAAAATGTTATGTGTATGCTAGAACGATAATAGCAACAACAATACTACATAATTTCCCCATTAACATCTAAATTTTTTTATATACGTTTGTCTGTTTTATTTAGTTTTTCATACTATATAATGTGTGCTTCAACAAATTCTCTGACAAATTCTCCTCACATAGCTCTTTGGCCGAGCTTCTATTCCATTACTCTTGTGCGTGATAAATTTTGAGCAGTATTAGAAGGGACCTTATTTTAGCTGGTTACGAACGGCACAGCTTTCTGCGACATCACTTTTTCTGTGCTGTGTCACAGAGTTCTTTTACAGGCTTTTCCATGGCAAATTGTTACTGCCGGAAGAATTGCCAATTGCTTGCCGACAGATGGGTATCGTTCCAAAGAAAAATATTTTTGATATTAAATTTGTTATGCTTCAGCCGTGGATTGAACCCACAATCTACAGATCAGAAGGCCTACACACTAACCACTGAGCTACGGCACCCTTCCTCATTCAATATGTTATTATTATAAATACAAACACAAAATACAAACAATTTTCTTTCACACGTTTTTGCTTCGTACAGGTCTGCTGGAAGCAATTTTAATGAGCAAAACGTTCCCCGAATCGAAACTCTTTTTGTTTTGATGGAAGCAGTTTATTAAAGCTACAGAATGAAAGCTATTGCTTCATTTTTCTTTTCCTTTTGAATTTGGTTTTCCTATTTCCTTTTTTTTTCCTTTTTGTATTCGGAAGCGTTTGCGTTAGACTTTTGCTTTTGTGTTTGTGTTTTCTTTTCCTTTGACGTTTTTTCCTTTTCAGTTTTGTTTGCTTTCTCATTGCTTTAGCTTTTGATTTCCATACTTTTTCTTTTCCTTTTCTTTATTCATTACCCTACTCTCTTTTCCCACTGCTTCGATTCCTTCTCTTTCTCCTTTTGTGGGAGTAGAGTTAAATGTCGAAATGCTTGCAATAATGTCGAAAATATAAATCACTACATTTTTGTTCGACATTATTGCAATTTTTTTTTTTGCAAATTTTTTGCAATAATGTCGAAAAACTAATTTTACATATTTTTGACAATTTGACAAATTTCTTAAAATAATGTTGAAAAATGTGAAAAATGTTTCGGCATTTTTGTAAATACTTTTCGACATTAATTCATGCGATCTTAATTTATGTAGCCCATTTTTGATTATCGTTTTGATAATTTTGCGATACTAAAACAACAAAGAGAGAACCACTACTACAATAACAAAAACAACAACTACCACAACAACATCAAATGATAAAAATAAAAACAATAACAAAAACACTAGAAACCACAACAATGAAATCTAAACATGCTCGCTGTTGTCATACAGTCTCATAGGACTGGCATGTTCAATGTGTGGGCATCATAAGGTAAATGTAGAATGATTTTTCAGTTTACTACGGAAAAAGGCGCGCATTGTTACAATATACGGAATACACGGGTGTACAAATATGCAGTCTTAAGACGACTCTTTTGGCGATTATTGAGCAAAGTGAACTTTTAACCGCATCTTAGGTATGCGGTTGGATTTGAAATAATCGGGAAAAATTGTGTTTTTTTTTTATTAGACATTTGACCCCATAATGCAATGAATTCAATACGATGCAACGAACTTTCTGGGTTTAGCGTGGATTAAATTTCGTTAAAAGAAACCCAAAACGTGAACATTTTAGGATGAAGCACGTGACCTGTAGATGGTTCATGGAATCCGGAAAGCCAATCGAAATTTTCTCTCCCACACAGAATATTTAACACGCGCGTTCGCGATCGCATCTGTATTTAGATTTGATGACTATAAATATTTACTGTGTATAAGAGAAATCAATTAAAATGAAACGCAATTTTAAAAATGCAAAAACGCAAAAAAAAATTACAACAAAAAAAAAAACACAACAACAACAATTACACAAAAGAAAAATCTGTTAAATATTGAACAGATAGTGCTAGTAGATAGATAATATGTCGTACTCTGGTTGACTAACTCAATTCACTTAAGAAACATGGTGACAATTGAAACATAAAAAAATGATGTGTTGCAAAAAAAAAAAAAACGAAACAACACCATATTTTGTCATGCTCACAATAAGTTTACATCATAACGTAATTTGTTATTGTTATTATTATTATTATGGTTATTATTTTTCACCCACTAATTTTTGTGTTTATTTGTTTTTATAGACTTTGCCTCCCTCACTTCCTCAGTTATTTGTCATTTCAATTGAAACGAAGAGAAAAGGAAATGAAAATGCGCGGGCTGTTATGGTTTTAAAATGTGCTAAACGGTTTATTGCTCTCTCTCTCTCTCCCGCTCTCTTTCTCACAACATCTCACAATCTCTCAGCAACTTTCTAATAAAGCTTTTTCCCTTTTATTTCGAAGAAGAAGCGATCTTTTCGATTAAAGCTCTTCGTTTTCTAATTCATTGATGTCGTTCTGATGTACAATTTAATTTTAATTGATCAACCAATCAATCTCTATGAACTTTTGATGTGAGACTATAAATTAAAAAATTTTCATTCAATTTGATTTGCATTTCTTGCTTTGCTTCAAATCTAAAGCTTCTACTAGTTCATCCATTAGTTATATCAAAAAGCTTCATAATTTGTAAATGAAAGAAATGAACAAACGACATATAATAAATAAACATTTCTCTGTGCTTTCCTTAAAGAATCAAATTCAAACAAATGCGGCAATAACGATTCGATTGACACACTTACACATATACTGTAACCACATACGAATACATGGAAAGAATAAAACGCACACAGAAGCATCTTAATGCTAGACAACGAACTGTTGCGTCGCACTCTATGCGATGTGATGAATTGAATTGAAAGCAAACGAACGAACGATCAAGCGAACAGAGTCAATAAATATATCTGTGTTTTTGTATTTGCTTCGCGTGTCTATAATGGGGATTCCGGTAAGGCGGTCTGATAGGACTTTGAGTTCAAGCAACAAATTTAAAAAGGTCGAATGCTTGATTTCAAAATATCAGAAAACTCTTTTATTAAGCGAAAGTGAAAAATTTGTTCCCTAAAATACATGTTAGATAGTAAATATTTCGTTCGACAGAACAATTAAAATTTGGACCATATTATTTCATTTGTCTTTGGTTTTCTCCAATATTTTATTCTTACAAATGCTGCATCCGTAACCCAGAAAAGAGAGGAGATACATAAGGCTTTAGTATGTTAGGGCAAAATGTTGAGGTCAAAAAATGAATACGATATTTCATCAACTGAGTGGCACTCTGAAAGCGTTGGGAGACATTTTTTTAGAAAGAATGCAAATTTTGTAGGACAGCCCCCCAAATAGGTGGAAATAGACGATGGATATGTTAGCAAGAGATGTTGGAAATAAATAATTAATGAGTGTGTGCCTTACACTTGATTCCACTGATTGCTCTACTGGCGATCAGTGGGCAACTAGATGATTTGTTTCCGCTCATTTTTATTACGGCAGTCCCCTTAGTGAGATAAATGGTACCATATATACCCTTTCAAACGGTACCCACCTGTCGGCAAACAATTAGCAACTCTTTCGGCAGTAAAAATTTTCCATGGAAAAGCTTCTAAAAGAGAACTCTGTGACAAAGGCTCAGAAAAAGTGATGTCGCAAGAGTTCTGCTGTTCGGAACCGGCTAAAATAAGTAGGTCTCTTCTAATACTGTCCAAAATTTAACGAGCACAACAATAATAGAAGAAAAGCTCGGCCAAAGAGCTTATGTTCGGAGAAAATATTGAAGAGCTAAAACTAATGTGGATTGGAGTTAAAGTTTATGCTCCTATATGTTAATGCCGGAGAGCTATGGGGGTTTTATTTATTTATTTTTTTTTTTTTTGTCAATTTTGTATGTTTTTATATGCTTCGTATGGGTGCAAACAAAAGCTGAGTGAGCGTGACAAGAGAAATAGGTAAAATTAATGGGGTATACAATTACATTTCGCCCTCCTGGTGGCAATTTCTTAGGACCTATGGGATTATTTAACCATTTTTGAGCCTTAAGAAGCCGTTTACTTTGTATGAACGGCTTCTCAAAATATGGAAATACCGGATGAGCACATACATATGTTTGGAGAATTTTTAATGATGAAAAAATAGTTTACCCCTTTCGGGGTACTTTCAGAAATCCGGGAGTGTTTTTGTCAATTTTGTCAGGCAACGGAGGAGTTATTGGAGGAGTTATTGAGGAAAGAAAATTAATACGGGTCAGTAATACTTCTAGAGAAGGATTTTATGATTAAATAATAAGAAATACGATAAAGAAAACTATTTTTTTTATAACTTTAAGGCTCATGAGCGCATAAAATTTTCTATTTTGTAATTTTTTCTTTATCAAATCGAATATTATATATGTGTATTATGAATGAAACATATAATATAGAAAACAAATAATTTTAAAAAAAACGTTCTTGCTTCTTCTGGAAACCCCTTTATATTCGCAATTGTGTGAGCGTTGAGGGAAAAAAAAGCTCTCAATTTTTTTTTTTTTTTTTTTTTTGAATTTCATTTTCACTTTGTTTTCGATATCGTTGTTGATGTTGTGGTTTCTTTCTTTGCTTGTTGTGTGCCTTTTCTATGTAGCAAACAAGCGACCATATACAGTATGTATGTATGATATTATTAGTAGTAGTTCGTAGTAGTAGATGTAGCAGAAGAACGAAGAAATTGTGCACACCGAAAAGAAGTATACAAAAATTAATTTTTTAAAACGTTCGTAGTTCCCCAAAGTGCAAGACGCTAACGAGAAATAATAAAGAAGATTTATTGAATTCATCATTACAACTGAACAGTAGAGAATCAGAACTTAAATTCTGCTTTCTTTATTATGTTTGTTTATTTGAGTGTGGCTGTGTGTGTGTAGATGTGTGTTCTAGTTGCTGTTGCTTGATTAATCAGCAAAAAAAAAAATATTCAACAAAAAAATACACAAGTAATAATATCAACTAAAAACAAGTAATAAGATTAAATAGAAAAAAAAATTTGTTTTCAATTAAAAAAAAAGGGGAATTTCTTCTGATTATGCAAATTAAATGAGAATTTTGAAATTAATTTGGTTTTTTTTTTCAAATATCATTCACAACTCATTTAAAGTATACCATCAGTCAGTCGATATATGTTAGTGAGTGATAATGGTCAGCTGATCATAGATTTCAATTTTATATGCTGACATTTGCATGTGAATATTATGTGAGAATATCAAGTGCAAAAAAAAAATTATAAAAACTCCCTCAAAAATGAGATAAAAACAAGAACAAGTGTCACATGGCTGTGTGCAATAATATCAGTACCGTTAACTATTAGTGTTTAGATATTATTTACGGACTTGTGGATTCAAATGAAACGCAAAAAACAGATTCAACCACAATAACAATAGGAACAACAACAACATTAATAATAATAATAATAATAATAATAGTAATAAGAAATAACGTAAATTCACACGTAAACATTGCAATTGCGCATGTTTCGATTCCATTCGTTTCTGTATGTCTTTAAATTGGCTTCTATTGGAGCAATCGCATATTTGATCGTAGTGGTTGTGATCTATTTTCTCAAATATTTTTCATCATTTTTTGAAATTATTCTTAGAACTTTTTTTTGTTTTGTTTTTTTTTTGTCTTTTATTTACTTGAGAAAAACCACTGTTTCTTATGGCGAAAGTTTTTCGCCCCAAATAGGAAAATAAGAAAATATACAATATACAAGAATAAAAATAAAATATAATTATATGCATCATGATAATTTCTCAGAAAATAGTGAACCCTAAAATTATGAAATTGCTATGTTGACGTCATTTGAAGATTGGACTTGGTGATTATTTGATTATTTGTTGTTGTGCTGTTTTTTTTTCTGCTCTTTTTATTATTGAGGGAAAAACGTAAAACGCAAAAATGGTAAACATCTTTTTTTTTTTTTTTTGCTTTATACGCTTCAATATATGCATAGGGGAAGAACACGTAAATTGGTAAACAGTTAATTGTTTCAAATTGCTTATTGCCAATGCAAATACAAATGTTTCTAATGTTATAAATGATTTAAATACTCATAGTGCTCTCACTTTTGGATACATTTGAAGCAAATGGACAAACAGATTTTTATCCGACCAAGCTTATGTACCTTTCCTCTATACACTGCACATGCATAGTGTAGAAAAGTGTATTATGAACTGCGATAACAACAATAACAACAACAACAAAGCAGTTGCACAAAAAAAAAATACAACAACGTGTCAATAAATAAATTTTTGTTGTTGAATTTTTTTTTTTGTGTTTGTGTTTGGTGCTTCTCATTGTGACGTGTTACATATTTTTACAGTGTGCATACAAGTCATGGTGTGACAAAATTGTGAAAATATAGCAAAAACCCAAATTTTGTTTAAATGAACTTACAACAACAATAAGTGCATTTATGTAAATTAACATTTTCAAAACCAAGTGTATACATTATACAACGAACCAACAAAGCTCAAAAGTTCAATTGATGAATTTGAAATTCGAAAGAGAAAATTAAATCAAAAACGTAAAAAATTCTTCAAATTTTCTGTTCGAACATTTATTTACACACTTTTGTAAAGGAATTGTGTGCTAGAAAAAAAAAAAAAACAAAATTAAAGAAAAATAAAACGCATAATATGTACAAATTTCAACAACAACAACAACATATAAAACAACAACACTATCATCAAAAGTCGGCATTATTGTATGATGATATTGGCATCAGTAATCCAAAGCAACGAATAATAATCATAATAATAACAACAATATTCACAGAAAAAACAACAACAACAAATAGTAGTGCTTGCTATAATTTGTATGCTACTACTACTATTATTACTACAACAATTCCAGCAATTGATAAGCAACAAGAAGCAACAATTATATCAAAATTGCCAATCAATTCTAAATGCCACTACAGTCGTCAAGGCATAACGAGAAGCAACATCACTAATGATAATATTATAGTAAAATATCTAGAACAGCAGCAGCAACAACAACAACAACAACAACCGTTACACGTTTCATTGCAAATTTACATCAATTTATTGCATTCGATCACACATTTCCTATGCCAAAGACGTGCATATTTGCTGATCAGCAGCAGCAGCAACAGTAGTAATAATAATAATTATTATTATAACAACAACAACAACAATAACGTCATTTTATGGAATTTCATCGATTATACATAGCATAATCTAGGTAAAATAACAACAATAACGTTCCAAACAACAGCTCAAACACACGTACGAAATACGAAAACTAATCGAGAATTATTATTTACGAAACGAAAATACGACTGCACCCACTGATTATAGTAGCGACGCCTCGTTCGCAAATACACTGCAAAATCAGAATGAATATTAATAGTCCAATTTTTGTGCCACAACTGTTGCAATTATTGTCAACAGCACCGGCAACAGGAAGAGCAACATTGGAGACAACATTACCAGTGGGCATGATTCACTCTGAAACAATCAATAGTAATAATAATAATAATAATAATAATAATAATAATGGTAGTGTTTTTGGAAAATCACCATCATCACCAATACCAATACCAATGCCACGATTCTTTCCAATGGATGCACGCAACAGCAGCAGCAGCATGAATATAAATGTTGGTCAATTCAAACATTGGCAATATTATCAACAACAGAGACAACCATTTAAATATGCAATGCATCAGCATAATCATCAGTATCAGCAACAACAACAACAACAACGTAATTTTATTAATGCCAATTATCGCTGTCAATGGTCAAATGGACAGTTGCCGCAGCAGCAGCAGCAGCAGCAGCAGCAGCACCACCGCCATGAACAACAACAACAGCAAAAGCAAAAACAAAAGCAAAAACCAAAAATACGACACAAAAGCGAAAATATGAAACTAAATGTGACACAACCACAACAAAGAGAAAAATGTAAGTTGCCAAACCATCAACAACAATTGCAAATAGAAGAAAATTGTGACAATGTTGTTGCAATAAATGCATTGAAAAAAGCATCTTCCACGAGTACATCAACGTCATCATCATCATCATCATCATCATCATCATCATCATCATCATCATCACCATCGCCAACAACATCAGCATCATCAGCATTTACATTGTTGATGTTGCCGGAGGTAGCGATGGTTGAAGGAGATGAAGAAGAAGAAGAAGCAAGGGTTATAGCAAAAACGAATACGACTACCACTGAGAATGGAAAACAGGAAATGCAAACACCAACAACAACAACGATACAAGGTAAGTGCATTGCAAATTGTTGTCATTCATATGTTTCATTTGTTTGTTTGATGCTAATTGCTTATATTCATAATTATTGTGATGTATATGATGTATAAGTGGCCACTTCTCAAGTGTTTCATATACATGAATATGCGTTACTCATATTTTTGTACGGCTGGAGAGTGTAATAAAAATATTGTTCTTAACGTTTTACATTTACATCGATTTTCTACATTACATTTGCAACATTGCAAGTCAGTCAATGCAATTTTTTGCTGTTTCATTCTACTTCATACAATGATTTATGGTAACCAAGTTAGAATGAAAGATTTGCAAAATATTGCCAGTGCACAAAAAAAAAAACATTCTCGTATATGTCACGTATATGTGCCGCTTTCACTTTATCTCTTCCCCTATTTCTCTCACTGTTTAATGAAATGCAATAAAATAATTGAAACGAATTAACTTCAATATTTTATTAATTAACGTTGATTGCTTCGTTTCCAAACGTTTCATATTTATTTTTATAACGAAGTGAGTGAGTGAGTACATTAGGATGTGTCAGAACATTTTCTTTTTTGAATTTCATTTCATGCGACCATTGAATGCATGGTATTTTGTGACAAAAGCCAGTTGCGCAAAGTTTTGGGAAAATCATAAAATATTATGGAATTGAGACGAACCTTTCATTTAATGAGAGAGAGGGAGAGAGAGAGAGAGAGAGAGATCAATTGTATTTCCGACACAAATTGTTGGAATAGACAAATGTCACAAGATGCCAAATTTGGTGGATTAGATGACTGCGGAACAATTTAAGTCTCATTTATTCCGGCATGATTTCGAATACCCAGCACAGTGTGAGACGACTATAGGTTATGTTAGTTTATTGTAGTCGCCTTCACTCCTATAAGAAGTCCCTTCCTATAAGAAGTCCCGCTTAGGTCATAAATGCAAATTGTGATAATGTTAAGCGACAGTGCTGTTGAATTTGCTTGTTAAATTTGTGTATTTTAGTGTTTCATTTTCAAATTGTGTCTTCCTAATGATTACTGACAAAATGAAACACATTTCATAAATTACATTTCGCATTTTATAAAAATTTGACTCATTTTAGTGTTCCAATTTCAAATTGTTTCACTCTCTTGCTTGTTCAATTTGTGCAATTTAGTGTTTCATTTTCAAATTGTTTTGTTCTTACGTTTACTGGCAAATTTAAACACATTTCATGAATAAAATTTCGCATTTCATAAAATTTTTGATTCATTTTAGTGTTTCACTTTGAAATTGTTTCACTCTCATATTTGTCATGTAACATATTTATCACTTGCACCAACTCCGATTACAGACAAAATGGAAAACATTTCTTTTCTAAATTCACGTCTGAATTAAATTTCACATATCTGAAAATTTACGCTCATTTTAGTGTTTCACTTTCAAATTGTTTCACTCTCATATTAATACCTTGCACCAACTCCGTTTACAGACAAAATGCAAAGCATTTCTTTACTAAATTCACCTCTGAATTAAATTTCACATTTCTGATAATTATAGTGATTCACTTTCAAATTGTTTCATTCAAATATTTTGTATAATCATTATTTCAGGAATTCTGATTAAACACTGAACATAATTTCTAAAATCAATTTCACATTTAATAAAATTTACATTTATTTTAGAGCTTTATTTTTCAAATTTATGAGAAAATTAGGATTTTTAATTTAAGCTATAAAATTCATTGGTCTTTAAAGTAATAGTGAAATAAAAATAAGAATTGTATTATTTTTAAATTTATATTTTAAAAATTAAATTATAAATTGTAGGGTACCCTACCAAGCAGTGTTGATTTGTTTGTATACAAAATGAGAATGAAACATAAGGAACATATCACATACTTGCAAGTATAATGAAACGAACAAATGAAACAAATGTGTAAAGAGAAAAAAATATATAAAATACCAAAAACAAAAGAATAGAAACTGTTACACACACACACATACGTACACAAATACTCACACAACACATTCACACACACACACACACAACTCACATAGAAGCAACGCAAATAACAAAATGGTGCGAGGTTAAAGCACGACAATGAACTTGTTGCAACGGAGAAAAGTTCATAATACCATTTCGAGGTTACGAACGTGGTTGTGCGCAGACGACGGCATCATTGACGTTCATAATATTTATGAACACATGCAATAATAACGATAATGATGAAAATCCGATTTTAGCCTATACAGAAGTCACAGACATAACGGATATACTTGTGCATATGTATGTAAGAGCACTTAAAGCACTTAAAATAAATACAAATAAGAGTAAGAGTGAGATGAATATACATGCAGAATTTTTAAATCAGCATGCTGGCATGATATTGAGAGAAAATAACATATGAACGTAATCTGCAAAGAAAAGATAAACAAAATTCTTAATGGGCAAAAAGAGAGAAATAAAAAATAAATATCTAAAAAAAAAAAAAGAAATTAAAAATAAAAACAAATAAGAGGTTCATTGCACCTGCAAGAAATTATTGAAAAAAAATAGGAAGAAAAAAACCGAAATTTCAACAATAAAAATCAGAAAGCTTTTCAAGTAAAAGCTCTATATTTTTTTGTTGCTTTGTTGTTTTTTTTTTTTTTTCTTCGATAGCAAAGTTAATATTGATCATTCTCGAAGTAGGCACTAGAAGATGATGTTGATAATAACAATAACAATAATAATAATAATAATAATGAGAAGCGTAATAGCGAATGTAACGTCGATATTTTTGAAAAAGTCAATGGCACAACAGCAATTCAGCTGATTGTTTACTGACGACCACCATCATTGCGCTATGGGTCGATGCCTCTAATGCTTATTTTATTTGCGCTTAAAATTCTTAAAGATTGTGCTTTAGAGTTTTTTTTTTAATTTGCGTAAGTACATGAGTAAATTCATGTACATACACACACACACACGCACACACAAGTAAATATAAGTACATAAATATTTGAATGTATACAAATTTAGCAAATGAGGTTACTGACCTACTTTTAAATCAAATAATCTTTCTTTTTTTTTTTTTGCGTTTTTTATTAATCTGGTTTTTTTTTATTTATTATTTTTTCTTGTGGTTTTTCAAGTACCTACATATTTATCAAGAGGCAACAATTTTTAGGCTTATTAACGACTCTCACTAAAAAATTGTTTTGCCCTTGTACTACTTTCTTTTGTTGAATTAAATAGCTATGTTTTTTTTTTTGTTTTAATTCTACAGCGCTTGAATACAATATTTGAAACTTGTTTTACACTTGTAGGTAGTACATATAAAGTTCCAGTGTTGATTCAAGAAAAATGTGGCGAGCAGATTCGAAATAATAATTTCGTGTGGGAGATGGGCTTGCCGTATTTGGTGTGAAGAGCAGCCAGAAGCATTGCTAGAACTGCCAATGCATCCCAATGCACTGTTTGGTATGGATTATGAGCCATATGCCACACAGCACGCGAAACAATGGCCCAATTGAGAGGCAAATTCGGTGAACAGTTTATTTCATGTTTTGGGCCGGTCAATAGGCCGCCTAGATCGTGCAATTTAACGCCTTTATACTATTTTCGGGGGCATTTTTTATGGCTCATGTCTATAGCGACAAGCCCGTAACGGTTGACGCACTGGAAGCCAATATTGAAGAATTTATTCATGAGACACCGGCCGATATGTTGGAGAGAGTATGCTAAAATTGAAACTAAAATAAAGATTTCATACATTTCTCTAAATTGTATGACTTTTTTTAAAAATCAAATCCGAAGGCTTTTAAGAAATCACCCCGTATTTATTCAGGGATAATTGGAAACAGTCATTCGAAAATATATTTTTGTATGACAGGTAGAGCACGATTTTCATTCAATTTCACCCATTCGCAAAATAACTGGTCAATGGTGAAAATAGTCTCATTAACCAAGTTCTAAAATCTACCTTTGTGTGGAAAATGCATGCAGTTTTTATCCGATTATACTCAATTTCACACAGACTCACTCATTTATTAATAAATTTAATCTCTTATACCGATTTTCAATTCGATATCTTTATATTTTCGTGCGTAAATTTACAAAACATTGTTTCGGAAGCATATTTTTAAATGAGAGCTAGGCGTGCTTTTTGATCTAGTTCATCTATTTTTAAATCTATTGTTTCGGTATCGATGATATTTCGGTGATATTTTCGTACTGAAAAGTTTAAAACATATCTTCGAAAAAATACTTTTCTGTGGAATGAAGGTGTGAAGGCTGTCAAAATATAAATGAAAATCATTTTCGACAAATTTTTAACACTCTCAGATTTACAATTTACCTTCATAAACCAGTTTTTGGGTTATCTAACAAACAGTATTCAATTATTTTTTCAACCGATTGCCGTTTTTTTTTTTTTTATAAATTTATTACGAATACGATTTTTTTTACTAAAAATTTAAAAAAATGTTCTCAATACCAATTTTTAACACCCTCAAATTTCCAATTTACCTTCATAAACCACTTTTTGGGACATCTGACAAACAATCAGTATTCAATCATTTTTCAACCGATTCATTTTTTTTACAAATTTATTACGAATACGATTTTTTTTTACTAAAAATTTAAAAAAATGTTCTTAATATCAATTTTTAACACCCTTAGATTTACCTTCATAAACCACTTTTTGGGTTATCTAAAAATCAGATTTCAATCATTTTTCAACCGATTGCCATCTTTTTATTTATTTATTACATATACGATTTGTTTTTACTCAAAAATAAAGAAAATTTGTTTCTCAATATACATTTTTTTATTCAAAAATTCAAATTTTTTACTTAAAAATACACTTTCTTTTGACCAAAACCAAAAATTTTACAAAAATAAAATTTTTTTTTACTTCAAAATCAACTTTTTCACAGAAAATTTGATTTTTTTATTGAAAAATTAATAAATTTTACTGAAAAATAAAATTGTTTTTTTATTCGAAATAAAACTTCATAAATTTTCTAATAAATTTATTGTTGATTTCAATTTATGATAATTACAAAATTGTGTCAGAAAAACTTGTGAATTTTTAAGATGAAAAAAAAAATTTACTTAAATAATAAATTATTTCCTCTTGATAAATTTTCTAATAAATAGGAAATAATTTATTATTTAAGTAAATTTTTTTTTTTCATCTTAAAAATTCACAAGTTTTTCTGACACAATTTTGTATTTATATCATAAATTGAAATCAACAATAATTTGCATTTCTTTAGCATATGCACACACCCTTTATAGCATTTTTTTATATTATTTTCACTTTCTCAAATTTCGTTTTTCAATTAAATATTTTATTACTACTATTTCTGTCATTCTTTAACTTTCTCAAAATGTCAACAATAATTGGTATTATTATCGTATGTACAATTTATACTTCATATATTCTCATCATGGAATATTCCAAATGAAATTACTTTTTTTTTTTTATAGAAATTTATTTTGTCGGCATTGTGACCTACTTAAGTTATTAACCGTTTTGATGTTAACGCTATAAACTGAAAATAATCAAACAATCACAATGTTTGTGTACATACATATTTGCCACCTTCCATCGTCTTTCGTCTTTTTTCCGTAAATACGTATTTGTACTCTTGTATAGAAACGTAAAACGTCCATCATACTTATATTTACATTATCGTGGGTCGATCATAATTTGTATGTTCCCCGGTCACTAGTTGTTTAAGTATGTACCAATGCATGTAGGTATATAATAATACAATAAAACAAAAATATTTCTTTGTTTGCACTTTCTTTGTGCGTTCAAATTTTCATATTTACTTCTTCTTATTTTTATTTTTTTTATTTGCCATTGGTTACATGTGCGTGTGTTTGGTCGTTTGTGTGTGTAAATTTACATTGAGTTGACGTAGGTCGCGTTATATCGCGTTTTGTACATTGTCGCCTTTGTGCATGGTGTTAAGTTGATTTTTGTTAACCTTGTTTCAATGCGTCTGACTGAGTGATTATACTTTGCCCCGATATACAAACATATGCATGTACGATTATATACACGTATGTATTATTGTTGTATTAATATGAATTTGCGTCATCAATTGTAACCCACACATTGTTATTTAGGTACTGATGTTTGTGGGAGTAATTACGTTGATATCATTTATATATGAACGATGACAATATGCATAAATTGTAATTTTTATTGTTATTAATAATATTATTTATTGTTATTACTATGCATTTCTGTTGCAATTCATTATTTATATGCATATAGTGTATGCAATTTAAATAGTTATAAATTAAAATTTCTGATAAATATTGCTCCTTACTGATTTTCTTAATGAATTTGATATGAACCTACTTATTATATGTAGGCAACAAATCGACTATTTTTATAGGTACCTTAATGATTTTTTTCAATTAATATTAAACCATTTTATGAAGGATATGTGAGCCTTCTCATTATTCTACTACTGAAATAGCGAATAAATTATTGTATTGCTAATAAAACTCAAGAAACAAAGAGAATTTTCATGTTTGAGGTATTTAAGACAGTTTTTAAATGAAAAAATTCAGATTTAATAAAAGTAATGTAAAGTACAAACTTGAGAATTAATGGTGTAACAAAATATCACTTAAGCGATCACCTTTGGCACTTCGACAAACAATCATCTCTTCATCGAAATTTTGACTAAATGACTAATATTTTCCACGTTTCTACTTCACTAATGTCAAAGAATAACAGTTCGAAATTAGAAATTTCATGAAATGCCTACTAATACACTCCTTAACCTCAAATCTTGACATCTTAACGTCAGAAAATATTTTTACAGATCTTTTTCACTAGATAAATACCTCAGGCACTGCTTTTTGTAAAATAGGCCTGATGAAACAGATTATAAGGAGGAGAAAAGATCTGACAATGAGTTCGCCTTCAATTGCTATATTGTACAGCGTTGATTTGTACTCTATTATATGGAGAATTTGCGGAAGAAGAAGTAAAAATTGCAAAATCGCACAAATATCTTATTCCACTTCTTAAATTACATTATTTTTTTATTTTTTTATTTTAATTTAATTTTATTATTTATATAAATTTGTTTAATGAAGGAGGCAAATGACTTCATGTATATTTGTATATGCTTTATATTGCGTACTTGCGAGTATGTAAATTTAATAAGCAATTTTTAATGCAATATTATCCAAAGAACAAAGGCAAACCAAAAAAAAAAAAAAAAAAAATATATTAAATTAAATTGAATTAATAAATGTTGCATATACACAAAAATGTCATATAATGTAAATACATGTATGTAAACACTTGGATCATTTATGGTAATGATGGCAACAATGTTGATATCAGGTTATTGTTGCACACCAGTTGTCTCAGACAGCAGGCATCAAACATGCATATGCATTGATGCGCTCGTGTAAAAACAATTGAACAAACAAAAAAACAAAAAACAAAAAAAAAAAAAAAAACAAAAACAAACAACACAATCAACCCACCATCTCAAACAACCAATCAAGTGACAACAAGATTAAGAACATCTGATGTAGCAACATGTATGTATACATTGGTGTGTGTATATACATAAGTGAAAATATGTATGTAAACATAACGAAATGCGCTTAACTGCCAATGTAGAGAATAGATTTTTTATTATAATAATGAATTTTTTTTTCGTTTTGCTTTGTTTTATTGTTAATTTATTTGTTGCATATAATAATGAATTAAATGTATAAGATTTTCATTGTTATTGAACATTTTTATTTATTTTATATAATTTACAAAAAAAAATTTTTTTTGTAATTTAATTGGAGGCTGGTTGGCAGATATTTATTATCATATATTTGTATGTAATGTAAAATATCCATAAAATATGATTACTTGATTATTTTTGCTTAAAAATGAAACTTTTTATATAAAAGTCGTATTGATTGTAAAATTTTAATGCATTCTGAGAGTTCATTTCATAATTAAGTAATAACAAGGCTTACAAAAAAAATATATATATACGCAATACGAAGCAGCCATCAACCAAGCAACAAATACTTGATAGTGAAGACGGAAGTAAGCATTTAGTGCTAATTTTACATAAAATTCTTGTTTTTTCGTTGGTTTTTGTTCTTCATATTGCTGCTGCTGGATGTAAATATATAAAAATATTTGTTTTTTTTTTTTGTTTAATCAGAAAAAAAGAAAAGTGCAATATTATTACTTTCAGGAAGCATTCACGCATTCATTTATCACAATTATTTTCATTGTGTATTTATTTGTTTTTGTTTGGTAATGTTATTTGTTTTCATGTATATACACATGTATAGGATACATGTTGTTCATTAATAATATACATGTATATACTTAGGATTTGCATTTAATTATATTTGGGTTGCTGACATTTATGCAATTAACCATGAAATTTTTATTATTAAAGCAATAACAGGATATACTTGTGAAATATCGTATATATATATTTGTTTTTCATATTTCTTTTGAATTTCTTTATTTTTAATTCTATATACATATAAAGATAAATATTATTGATTTAATTTAAAAATTTCATTAAAGTAAATTTATAATTTTATTCATAATAATTTCATTTTTCCATTTCTTCTCTCATTTTAGGTAAGCTCAATAAATTAACTAATGATAGCGGTAAGTTTCTCTTTAGTCGCAAACTGTAAACGTGAAATTTTCTATGTACTTTCCAAACAACTGAAGCTTAGTTACTCGATATTTAAACCTTTTAGTATATTTTGAATTTCGCAATATCTACATGAACTTGCGTAAGCCATAAATATTTACGAAATAGCACAAAATGAATTTAACAATAATAATAAATAAATTAGAATACACAGTCAAAATAAAAAGGGTGATCAAATTTCAACAATTATTGAATAATTAAGAAGTCATCATCCCATCGTGTAAGAATAAAAAAAAATAATCCATAATATTTTGATTAAATTTTGCTATTTACCTAAAGATTACTTGCATACGATAGCTTTTAATGAGTAATTTAATATTCTAAAGCAAAACAAAAAAAAAAAAGGAAAAACAAAGAGATCTGGCATTAACAATAATAACAATAGCTATTGCTTACAATTTGATGAAGTTTTACTACTTACTTACGAATAAATAATTAAATAAGTGCACTTGACGTCATTCTATTTGATATCTATTAATTCAACCAGATCATTATACCAATGCATATCAATTGTGTGTATACAAAAAAAAAAAAAAATTGCTAATTAATGTTAAATTCATTAACAACTCACCCCTAGTTGAGAAAGCGAGATATAAAAGTTTGTATACATTGTAGAATTAATGCAATGTAAGCATATAAATAATAAATAAAGGGATAATTGACTAAAGTTGGGTCGTTGTGCTGTTTCAAGTTTAGTTTAGCGCACATATGTATATTGTATATATAAACAAGCAACAATTGCAACAATAACACTAATAACAGCAGTAGTAGCAGCATCAAAGGCAACGACAACGGCAACAACAACAGTGACTGCGACGGCGACGGTGACGATTACGTTAAATTGATGGTTTTTAAGTATTTTTGCTGCTGCTGCTGCTGCTGGCGTCGTTACATACATATTGTCTCAACACTTGTATTGATAGATGCGTTATTCGCAAAATACAGATGAAAATATTTCTTAAATACATACATACACACATGCATACACTTGTATGTTTACATAGTATTTGCAATGCCTTACTCTGTGTTTCTCACACTCTCTACACACAATAATTCACAAAAAGTCATTGACATATTGTTGCTGCTGCTACGGCTGCAATTAAATTCATTGAACTTCTTTACAAATGAACAGAAAGCAAATAAATATCAGCAGCAGTAGAAGAAAAAAAAAAAAAAAAGAAACAACAAAATAAAAACAATGTAGACATAAAATAATTTTTAGTCACATTTTTATATGCGTGTGTGTGTGTGTGTGTGTGTGTATCCAAGAACAACAGCCGCTAAGTTCATTGATTTCTTGTTAGATCGTTTTGCGCCTTATTCTTCTTCTTCTTCTACTGTTTATTATTATGTATTATTATTATTATTATTAATTTATTTTGTGGATGTCTTTAAGTACATATTTATAAATTTGTTTGCTACTTTCTCAAGCAAATGAATGCCATGTATCGTAATTAGCATTAAATATTTACTAATATTATAAAAATGGCTTAGCCCATAATTTCTATTTTTATAAACCACTTCATTTTATGCTCTATTGAAAACAATAATTTTTTTTGGCGGCATTTTTCATTAAAATTCATTTTTTTAATTATTTTATGTAATATTCATTGAACCGGGTCGGTTGGCCATATACAAAATAAAGCCTTAAAAGTAGGCTGCAAGAAAATTTCAGTGTTTTCAATAGTTTTTGATTTTTACTACATACTGACATAATTCCTCCCTTTGACGATGTTTCTTTGTGATTTGTAAAACAATTCAAATGTACAAGATTTGTGGATTTCCATAGTAGCGGTCGTGACGTACACATAAAAAATTGAGTAATAAACAGCGCTTCAATAGGAGCTTTTTTCCAATAGTTATTCTTAGACATCTCACGCGTGACAGCTGTCATGTTCATATGACATTTGTGTTCATTATTCATTTTGACATTTCAGCATGAGTAGACTTACGTCAGAACAACGTTTAGAAATTGTGAAAATTTATTTCCAAAATCACCAAACACAGCACGCGCCAAACTATCAATTTATTAAAAGAAATTTTCAACGAGAACATTATATTAAGAAATAGATCCACAAATTGGCTTCCAAGATCTTGTGATTTGACGCCGTTGAATTATTTTCTATGGGGCTATGTGAAATCTCTTGTTTATGTCGATAAACCACAATCGATTTCTGAATTAGAAGCGAACATAAAAATATCGTCCGATATGCTCAAAAGAGTGCTCGAAAATTGAACCCATAAAATGGATCATGTTAGAGTCAATTGAGGACAAAATTTCAAAAAAAAATTATTTTCAAACATTAAATGTCATAAGCCGAACTTACGTCCCAAATACAATTTTTGATTATTAAATTGATTTTAATGTGTTTTATTTAAAACAAAACTTCCAGAACCTCTTATTGGATCACCCTTTATAAAAAAAAAAAATAGAAGAAAATGGAAAAAATTTTGATTTTTTATTAAGCTAGGTTAGTTTAGGTTAGGTTATGTAGCTACCTTCTCTCCGAGAGGACACACTTAGGCCAGAAAGTCCCATTGTGATACTACCGAGCTTCTCTTCCTCTTCTCTAATAATTTTGTTCGTATTAAATTACGACAGTATTAGAAGGGACCTACTTATATTAACTGGATACGAATGGCAAAACCCTTGTGACATCACTTTAATTTAGTTTTGTCACAGAGCTCTTTTAAGAAGCATTTTTGGGAAATTGTTACTCTCGGAAAAATTGTCAATTCTTGCCGGCAGGTGATTACCCCGTTCGAAAGAAAAATATTTTCGATATTAAATTTTGTTATGCTTCAGCCGGGGATTGAACCCACGACCTACAGATCAAAAGGCCAACGCACTAACCACTGAGCTACGGCATGGAATCAAATTGTGATCAATCGAATGCTTTTTTCAAGATATTATTTAAAAAAAGTGATACAAATGCAAAAAAAAAACATTATTTTCACAGTTTATCGTATACGTAAATGCTTTCTGTTGCTACAAATGTGTTTTTTTATGCTAAATGTGTACAATATTTAAGAGGGAAAATTGTGAACTATCGAATGCTTGATTTTATTAGTTGATAAAAAGCGATACGGAAACGACAATATTAAGTTCTTATTTTGCCACGTCCGTGAATGCATTATATTGACTGATATCAGAGTGAGACAGATTTTCAGCATTCCAAGCACCATGTCTAAAAGGCCGATGGTACACCCAAACTGAGGACAAATGGCAAACATTTATTGCGAATTCAATGTAACGCGTTTTCAGAGTTTTTGTTTTCACATTTCATCATGATGTGAAGGTTAATATCTAGAAATTGTTGAGAATTTCTCCATATTTTCTTATAATTTCCAAGAATCAACTTGCTTACGTAACCCGCAAATAATTCGACATTTCATTCAATTATTTACATTATTTTTATTATTTACATTCGAGAAATTATTGCATGAAATTCCACTAGATTACAAGTGTTACTTGTAATTATATGTGATTCAATCATAGATAATCTGATTCAAATGTATGTGAAAGCTGCAAGTTGAATGAAGTAATATAATGTTTCTCATGTTGATGATGTTATCATCTATTTTACCATAGATTAACAACCGCGTTGAAAGCTAACTAATCTGTAGTTTCTATTTGTTCCATAATAAAAATGACCATTATGACGAATAACAAGCAAACATTAAAAATGAAGTTAAATCAAATTGCTGATTATAATCAATATGCTATAGTCTAAATATTTTAAATAAGTTTAATTTTATATACAACACATACATACCTACATACATATTATATAAACATGTTGGCACAAAAATTAGCTCATACATACAAAGATACGCTTATTTACATACTTGTATGTCACATGCCAATAAATTCACACATAAAATGACCAAACTTTGCAAATTTGTTGTCTGTCGGTCTATAATCTCTATTCAACATAATATCCTCAATGAACTATGAAATATTCAATATATATGTATGTTGTTGGTACTTACATTTGGATAAATGTGAATATTAGAGTGGAGCTTATTTGTATGTGGGAAATATTAGAGCTATGTAACAAAAATGTAATTTTCTCATAGCATAAAAAAATATTTGTTACATAATTTGCTCACATTTAATTCATTTCAAGCATTTACATTTTCGATTTAAATACAATATTTGTTAAAACAAAAACGAATCAAAGCTGAAGGGTCACTCTAATATATAATTATTGTATTAGTATTTATATAAAAATGTATGCAAATTCTTCGGCAATGCATTAAGAAAATTAATACATACATACATAAATACATATATAATTACCTACGTAAACTCAAAAATGACTTTGATTCGAAAATGATGCCAAGTATGTATGTAGATTTATTTATTTAATCACATTAAGTACATATGTAGGTACGACATGATACCAAAAAAATAAAATAAAATAAAATAAAATAAAAGAAAAGAAACGAAACAAAATGAATTATTATTGAATTAAACATTTAGCTACATTTATACAACGCTTTCTTTTCAATCTTATGTCATGCAATCATAAGAAGCAATCCACATGATCTTATTTGATATACGAGTACATATAAATACTCATTGATTGTTTTTGAATGCTTTCACTCGTTACAATACTCATACGTATGGATGCACTCAATTTTCAAATATATTACATTTCGAAGATCACATAATCATATTCGAAATTGCTCTCAAAATCTCTCATTGATTATTTTCATATTTCGTGAATTACTCTCTCACTCTCTTGCTCTCAGCTAATTGTGAATTACCGTATTCGATGTCTCTGAGTATGTATTAATCATGTGAGCATTTTTAGAATTTTAAGAATTTGTGTTTAATCATTATGAATTCTTATTAGAGACTCGTATATGCTACATCATTCATACCGGTTTATTATTATTATTATTATTCTTGAATGTAAATGTCACTGTATACTCAGAAGTTATCGTATGCAGATTTGATAAAATTTAATGATCATGCACGTGTTTGATCGATGATCTTTTTGAATAACACTGGCAATCAGGGGAAATCCTCACATGAGAATTTTTTTATGAATGCAATAGTACCTTCTTTAAAATAAAAACTACAGGGAAATACCCCAACAGATAATCCAGACAATCTATAAATAAACTGAGTGGAAGAAAAAACCGCCAAGATCAAAACAAAATGCTCATTTTTACTCGTTTGTTTTTTTGATTGCTTTTTGATGAATGAGCAATCAAGCAATGTACATGCTATATTGCAACTCAGGAAATGAATTTGATGTGAATTTCCTTTATTTTATTTATTAATAACGTATGTATGTAAGTACCTTGTACATAATTTGATATTTGTGAAATGAAGACGTTTTTCAAGTGAAACAAACAAACAAAAAATGACAAGTAATACAGATGTGCGCTTGGTTGAATAAGAACAAGAACGTAACAAAAAATAGAGAACACAGCAGGAGATCTATCATATGAATTGCACATTTACTATATTATACAGGGCCTGACTACTTCATGTATTTTTGACGTAAATTTTGAAAAAATTTCCAAATAAAAAAAATTTCTCCTAAGAAAGAACACAGCAGGAGATCTATCATATGAATTGCACATTTATTACATTATACAGGGTCTGACTACTTTATGTATTTCTGACATAAATTTTGAAAAAAATTGCAAATAAAGAAATTTCCCCAAACACTTTAAAGTTTAATGAGACCAAATAAAGTCGATCTCGGCATATAGCATATAAGTTAGTTCGATTAATTTAGTTAGTGAAATTCAAATCCATTTCATATTCCTCTTCAATGCACACATTTTATGGATATCTCACCGCGGTTTTTTTTTTACATTTCATCATCATATGGAGGTCAATATCTCGAGAATGGTTAGAAATTTTCCGATATTGTCTTTAAAAAAAATGTGGGAAAAATTCTAAAACATTTCCATCTTAATATTTCAATGCTGTAAAACTTCATATTAATTCTATTCCCAAACAAATGTCTTGAAGATTGAATTTTCGTTTAATTTTTCAAAATCCAATTCCATATTTTGGAGAAAATTTCACATTGCTTTCTTCAGACAATATATGGCCCAAAATATAAGAAAAAAGTCAACTAAAGATTTGGATAATGAAGAACCGCACCTTCGTGCATATAGAATCATCTTACCTTTACTTTACTTTAATAAACTCTGTTAAGGATGGGGCCTTAGCTTCATCATTTTTAAACCCTACCGTCCTCATAAGAAACTAGGGGTTCTGGGGTGGTTAATGTTACTCTTTCTATTATTTTGCTATTCTTGCTTTTGTTGAACCTCGGTACACAATGGCCCATTGGGTGTGATGTATATTGTGAATTGTGATGATAAGTAAAAAAGTGCGGTACTATATCCTTATTTTGGCCTTGTAAATTGAAGTGGAGTATTGCTAGAGCATCTAATCTTCATCACCAAAGCACTGCTGGGCCAAAAATTAATGAGCGGCTAATTGAAAAGTTTCTATTGACAATCTGTTTAACATATTTTAAATTGAGCTCCGCATCATTATGACTACTGAAACAGAATCTTGCTGAAACATTTATTATTTATATGGCCATTAAAGAAGTCTTCCAAATGTGAAATTTCATTTTACGCTAAAAAAAAAAAACTACCAAAATTAGCCGAAAAAATTGTGGTGCTCGAGATTTATGACTCAATGTGCTTTGTAGCAAAATATTAGACATTTGCCACTGTTGAAGTGAGTTGGGTGAAAATATTCGGTTTAATTTTGAGGTTAGAAAGAAACCTGATGGTTCTTTGGCACCTACTGACAATCGATGTTGACTGCATTCAGAGCTACATCTACCTCTCGTTCACTGGAGTCAACTATGACCTCAAAGAGGATAGATTCTTCAGTTAGACCAAAAAAAAATATTCTATACTTTCAAAAAGCATTTTAATTAGACAGACTTACATAAAGTTATCATTTTATCACCCTGTAAATATGTAACAATATTAGTAATAACTAATACCAAAAAAAATAGTCAACATAATGTTATAAGTAAATGTGAGTAACAGTGAGCTTTGAGAGACTCTCAAGAGATTTTTCAAACGCATAGGGCAAGAGAGAGTGAGACTGACAGATAGAGAGCAAGATAAAAATGGAGTATAGTAAGTAAGTGGTGTCACTGATTTCGAGCAAAGATAAGATCGAGCGCGTGTTGCCAAAGTGCAAATACTTGTGTAAACATTAATTTCGAATTTTCGAACAACGTGTTCACTCGTAGCTGGGAACTGGTTTATGCAATTTTTCTACTTTTTTTTTTGTGAATATAAAATATCTGTGAGGAAATTTTATGCTGCTCTTTTTTGTTGTTGTTGTTGTTGTTGCTCACAATGATAATCTCGTTAATGATGATGATAGTAATAATGAGAATGAATGTTCGCAAAACATATGTACGACGACTTGCGATACATTTAGTAAACGAAATTGAAAATTGAGCAATACGAATACAAATGCAAACGAATGATGAACATAATATAATTTATTCATCGTCATTGTCGGCGTCGTCATTGTAGCCATAATCAACGTCGTTGGCGTCGTTGGCGTCGTTGGCGACGTCGTCGTCGTCGTTATTGTGATGGTTGTGACTAAAATGATTATTCGTTGTGTGCGGCTGCGACAGCTAGCTACTCTTGCTAGCGTCACTGCCGCTGCTCTGTTGAATTTTGTGTATTGAGGAATGTTGGGGATATACTCGCGTAGGTCTGGCGATTAGAAAATCAGTTTGTTTTCGAACGTATTACCGCGCGTACACGAATAAATATTACATATAGCGTGTGTGTCATGCAGAGAAGATTTAAAAAAAATTGTAATAATAAGTTAACGATAAAAGATAAAAATTTTTACCATTTTGAATGAATTCAAAAAACGCTGTACTGCATTTGTGCGGAACTTTGATCAAAGTATTGAAAGAAAAGACATTTAATTAAGTAGCTACGCAATAAAAAGTTGTATTCAAAATTGCAAAATTTTTCGAATAAAAACTTTTGAACAATTTCTTCGTTTATTTTGCTGCAAAATTAATTTTTTTTATTGTTATTGTTTATTATTTTTAATGCGCTTTAATAAAGTGGGTGTTGTTAAAAAAGAAAAACAATAATAAGCAAATATCAACTGAGAGAAAATAATAAATTTCGATTAGAAATCAAAAAACAAACAAAACAAAAATATAGAGAATTTTTCGTTGTTTTTGAAAAAAATGTCAACATTATTTTCAAACGAGTTATTGTGAGGTGTGTGCGTGTGACATTTTTATAAATAATAATTTTGTGTTGTTTTCTTCCCACGAGTGTGTGAATTTTTTTTTTTGAATTTAATAGCAGGGAAGCAATACGTCAGAGCAATAAGAAACAAGTGTCATATGATTTTATATGAAAGCAAAAAAAAAAAAAACAAATTCTATACACAATTAAAAATATTTTCGCGTGACTTTTTGTTTTTTTTTCGGTTTTGTTTGGTGTGCTTTATAAGGAACTACCTACACCTACCTACAGCGTGTTGAAAAATCATGTATTTCAACATTTGATGAAAATCAATAACATTTTCTGTGAAAGTGAAATAATTTTTGAAAAGTTTCCTATTATTATAAAAGGATAATACGCTCGCACACGCAGAGTATTTAGCTGAAACGTACAATGGAGTTGAATTTCTTAAGGGAATGTCTTATAAAACAACAACAACAACTCATGCACATTTTAATGAATATGATTTCAACGTTTTACAAACATAATAAGAATCTGTCGATAATACCCAGAGCATCATATATCATTGATATTATTGTGGAATAAACTGTGTACTGTACAAACACTCAATATCGATCACCCTGTAGGGGCAACAAAAGTATCCAGCAATAAGGAACACGTGTAACAAGCTGCAGTCACCACGCATTCTACAAACATCTGCCAAGAAAATATATCGAAAACAAGAGCAAAAACTCGATTGCGAAGAAAAGTAAGAAGTAGAAGGAGAAGAAGAAGAAGTGTCAAGGGCAAAGAAGGTAGCATCAAGCAATTGGACGTGAAGTAACACGATAGCAGGATATTGAACTCTATTAATACGGGACACACACAGCAGGCAACGCTAGCTAGCTCGCATCGAAACGCCACTATAAACTGTCTCGACATACATATATCGATGACAATTTAGTTCACAGAAAAGAAGCAGAAGCATACAATAAGGATAACATCTGCAAGCAATTAAAAGAACAACAACAAAAAAAGAATTCCTTTACATTATCGTCGTCGTCGTCTCTGTATCCTGATTTCTTTTCCACTTCTTTCATTCATTCATTCAAGTGGCTTGGTGGTCATAGTTTCATTTGCGAACGTGAACATTGGCGCGTACAGTGTTGTTCTTCGTTTTCTTCGTATTGAACGTGCACAATTTGAGCACCAATATTGAAGCAATTGAATTGTTGTGTTTTATTAATTTCATTGAAAATATTCCAAACACTTTGAATTGTCTACAAATAACGGATTGCAAGACAGTGTTGCATTTTTGAATTGTTACAAATATTTTTTCGTCTGGTAAAAAAAAATCATCATTACAACAACAACAAAAGCAACAAAATGGATACAACAATCATCATGGATTACTTAGGAACAGTGGATTACATTTCATTAAGTTTGATTGCATTACCAATTGTTACAATCACATTATTTGGATTACTCTTAATACGAAAATGCAATAAAAGTAAGTTTGAAATTGTTCAATTTAATGGCTATTCGATTAAGTTATGCAATAATTTTTAACGAATTCGAACATAAATACCAAGCACTTAACTATGATTGCGTTGTAATTTATTTCAATACGAAAAATTCAAGATATTGCTGTATTTTTAACAAAATATATTTTGGCATTTCAAAAATTCAAATATAGTATATTGTTTGGAATTTTTGCGAACTAACTCGAACTCGAAAATGACTTGTACGAGAAAAAGTATTTTTTTTCTATATACAATTGCGCTTAAGTAGCTATATTTCCTTATTTTCACATTTAAAATAATCCCTGTGAAGTTTCGAACTCACTTTCAAATCTATTTCGATCGTAAGTGAAATTCAGAATATGTCACTATATTAGGTTACATGCTTTTCCCAGTACAAGCGCTCGAATTAAATTTGTGCATTTCAACAATTAAAATAATCATGCTAATCATAAGTATAATGCAATATAATGATGAAATAATCATATAAAATTATAACAGACAAAAATGTGTACTCTGTAGAAAGAAAAAAAAATCTCCCTCTTGAAATTATGCAGAGATTTCGACTGTTTTCCGCCAAAAATTGAATTTTCATTGTGAATTCGTACCAAATTAAAGTTTTCACTTTGCAAAACCAAAACAAAAAAATCATAATTACAACAACAAATGAGAAAAATCAAATTTTCATTGAATATTAATGAAAAATTTTAAAGCAATTTTGCATTTATGTTAATAAATTCTATCATGTTAGGCATTTCTGCTAATAAAATGGTCAGAAAATTAAAGAAATGTTTTTTAAAATAACATTTTTTCTACTTATCCATTACCGAAATTCATATTTTTGCACACTTTATCCCTACGAACTCAATTTGATTGAAGTATAATTTTTGTTCTTTAGAAAATCATTCAGTTTTGACATAATCAAAAACCGTTTTTCTACAAGTTCTGAGTTCTTCTTACTATAGTTGCCGAGTTTTGTGTTTCGAGTATCCTTAAAAAGCAAAATTAACAAAATGGCAACTCCAATTCAAATTGTGACTCATGTCAAAGAAATGGGTACAATTTCATAAGAAATAAAATGTGCTATATGTGCGACAGTTTTAGAATATATATATATACAATTATTTAAACAACTGTATTGCGAATATTTTTTTTTTTTTTAATATGTATATGAAATTTTAAAATTTCTAATTTCTTTTGACTAATCTAATTACGAATTGGGGCAAAACGTAATTCATTAAATAGGAACTTTATATAATTGTTTTTATTTTATTTGGGGATTAGCACAAAAAGAAAAAGTACAAAAAAAATATAACAAATCAAACAATCATTATCACAACAAAACTTGGACATATATTTTGAAATAAAATTATTATTATTAGCAATCATGTGTTAAAGTACCACACACGAGTGTATATACTCGTATTTCACCTTTGTGATGAGTGTTATTGTGATAAAGTGCTCTGTGTGTGTGTGAGTGTGTGTTATTGTCATTAAGAGAGTTGTTAACAAGCCAATACCACGTGCGTATATTGCATTTGAATGAATTACTACATATACACATAGCTACATAAATGCAAGCACTCATACATACAATCAAATAAATTTCGAAATTTTTCTACGTAGTATGACTGAATTGACATGATACTTGAAAAAATGATTTTCATCATCGTCTAAATATTTGTACTCATTTATATTGATAATATTTACTATTAGCTATTATTATTATTATTATTATTTTTGTGTCTCTTCCTTCCTCTTTATTTCTATGACATTTCAACTTTTCTGTTTTCATCTCGGCATTTTTTTATTATTATTATTTTTTTTTTTGTGAAGTAAACATAAACAAATTGTATAGATTAATATTTAATTGGTCAGAATCTCAAAATACTCATCATAATATTATTTGTACTTATGGCGTTTAATTTTATTGCATATGTACATATGGCAATATAGACACTAAGTGCCAAAATTAATACCTCATCATGATGTGGTATGTGTGAAAAGAAAGTACATACAATAATCTATTGGAGGTTTATTTAACAAAAAAAAAAAAAAATAATAATAATAATAATAAAACCTAATGCGTACTTTAATGCTAAAGTGTAATTGATAAGCGTGTGAGAATAAAAAACATATGTGCATGAAATTATATGAAAGACAACAACAATAACAATAATAATAATAATAACAACATCAACTACAATAATAGTCATGATATATTACTCTCTACCGATATATGTCAAATAGAGCAGATTAAGGATTTTTTAAATCCTTATTCCAGACTCTGTAAGTTTATAATCGAAAACCCTACAAAAAAAAAAAACAATTTATTGATTTTTGTAGAAAAAAAGTAGAAACTGAAAAGGATTTATTTTAATTATAATTATGAAGTTTGTATGTATTTGCATTTATTTTCTTCATTCACATTGTCACTGATGTTTACAATTTGTTGTTGTTGTTTTTTTTTCTTCCTCTTCTTTTTTAATTTAACCACATACGTTTGATAAGAAAACGTGAATTTGATCAAGTGACTAGCGATTTTTTACACATATCGTATTTATCTATTTTATGTTTACTATTGTTGTTTGAGGTTAATTATAAAATCAATTTAGTAAAAATGTAGTGGTTTTTTTTTCTATTTGTTCCATTAATATTTATATGGAGCAATTTTCTTCTTATTATTCGTTTATATTCATGTGTACATAGTTTGTACAGTGCATTTTGTACTAAAATGTTAACTTAACAGAAAGACTAAATTAATTGCAACAGAGACTCTGTTAAAATTTACATTTTATATTCAATGTTAAATTAACATAAAATTTATTATTCTCACAATTTCTTCAAGTTTTTTTATTTTTATTGTAATATGCAAAATTTTCTATAACAAATTTCACTTTCACTTTAACTTTTATTTATTTTTGTTTTGTGCAAAAGGGAAAATAAAATTAGTTTATAAAAATTATGCGAAATTTTATTTCTTTGTTTTTTTATTATTTTTTTATTTTTCATATACACCTACAAATTTATGACTTTCTTGCTATTGTTTTGTTATTAAAGAATAAATTAAATTAAATTAAAATTGCATATATTATAGTTTCAATTTGCGACGACACACTTTTCTGCATACATAATTTGATAAACATAATAGAAAAAAAATACATAATTTTTAATGTTTAATTCAAAACACAAAAGAAAAACCAGATTTAACTAATTTTTTTTTATTAATAACTTGATTAAACGAGATAACAATTTGCTTTCGATTTAACTAAATGCTTATGACTATCAATTTGTTTTTATATAAATTTTGTTTAAATAATATTTCCAATTGAATTGAATATGCAAATAATGAAAAAAAAAACATTGCAGAAAACAAGACAGAAATTTTAATAAAAACATATATACATATAGCATATACACAATGCTGGCACTTTATATGTAGCAGTCTAACGAAAAAAAAAAAATTGGCATACTTTTCTTTGATATAAATTATGTGCAAACATTTGCATTCATGTGTATAATATACATATAAAAACGACAATTGTGTGATGATTGTCATGATGATGATACAATGTAACAATTTGTAAGCGCTTCCTTAACCCTTGTACATCCAATGAATAATTTTTAAAGAATTAATAAAAACTGACTCAATTCTGTTGCTAAAAAGTTGAATATGAAAATCAACTGTAAATATAAATTAAAATGAGAAATTGCTCACCGGCTCGGCCAAACATCAATTACTAAAAGGAGTTACTAATATTATATAATTTTAAAAGTATTATGTGATTGCCAAAATGTGACAATTTGTGAAAATATTTCATTTTTATATGAAAAAATATGCATTTTGATATCTTTTAGTAAAAACCATATTACGAAATGACTAATGAGACACACACACTCACACACAAACATGAATACATACATACACACACATTTGATAATGTTAAAGGTGTTTTAGTGTTGTACGATGACAACGTGCCAGTTAGCATGAGTGTATATCAGCTATCGCTTAACCACCACCCGTCTCCAGGAAAAAAAAGCATACACACACACACACGCAAAGAAAAAAAAATCCAAAATTTACCAAAAACTCATAACCAAAAGATGAGTATGCAAGCACGTTGAAAGCGAAAACGTGTTTACGAACAAATCGTTTGTTCATTTGCTTGTTTTATGGTTCATTCAATTTTTGTTTTTATTATTTTAGTTAATACTTTATTTGGCAAACATATTTTTTTTTTTTTTTTTATTACATACATATAAAATACATACATGCACATATACATATAAAGTATATTTATTTCAATAAAAGCACACATCACCTGCTCATATGTAGCTATAGATAATACACATACATACATACGAGTATATAACATAGGTACATTGTATCGTATGTGATTAATGCTTCCGGGTTGAAACAACTTGTGTATTTCAAACAAAATTACAGACAGACATTTAACCACAAACACATTTTGTTGCATTTTAATTAAGTACATATTTAATTTTCATTTTTATCATTTTATTTTTTATTTCAGTTTTTTTTTCTAATTTTATTTTCACTAATCAAACTTCTTCGCCACCAAATAGAAAAAGCAAAAATTGTTTTTTTTTTGTTAATAAAAAAAAATTAATATAAATATTAATCGTAAAATGCAATAGAAAGTCGTTTTTCGACTTTCATATTAGTCATTTATTTCTGTTATATTTTTATCGTTGCTTCATACAAACATACAATGCATCTTTGCTAAATTATAGTATACATAAAATGTATAATATTTTCTTTTTTTCCAAATTTCAAATTGTTTTTATTATTTTCTATTTATTTTTCGACCTTTCTCAACAGCAAAGAAAGTGCGTTACGTCGTTTGATTTTTTTGCATTATTTATTTTCTCACTCTCTCGCTCTCACTCTCCCTCCGCAACTCGTTCAAATGTCCATTGATATTCTCTTGTATTTTTTTAACATAATCATGTTATGTAAAATATTAACATTTCTGTTAATTACATACATTCATAATGGTTTCTCATATGTCAAAATACAGAGAAATCGAATTTATTTCATAAATCACATAAATAATGATGTAATATTGTAGTCATGTGATACGAATATCTACGAGCATTTGTCAAATTTAGATATAATAAATAATAATGCTATATAAAAATTATATATATATTTATTAATAATAAATAAAGCCGCATAACCTTGTAGCAAATAAAAAAGAAAACCAAATCAGTGTCAAATAATATAAGAAAATATACACATACATTAGGGTGATGCTAAAAAATTGTTTAGATCGATTAATAATATTTAACTTAAATAAATTGTGAGTAGACATAATTTAGTTTCAGTCAATAATTATTCAATATTTGTGCTACTATTCGTTTTTGTACTGTGTCAAAAAGCGGCTTGTTGTTTTATCAATTAATCTTTCTCGTAAGATAAAGATATGTGAATGCCCTGTAGAACCAATGAAAAATCAAAACAAATCAAAATCAAAACAAGAGAAAAAAAATAAATGTCAACAAAAGTGTAACATCCAACTACGTCACAATAAAAAATACAAATTATTATAATTCACACAACAACACAAACAACAAATACTAAGGCCCTTTTACGATATGAGTACTATGTCTGTGAATATGTGAACACCAAATGTACTGGTAATATAACAAATAAAAATGATAAATTATAGGCATTTTTTGCAAAACATAGCCAATGACAATGCATAATACTATATAGATACACATAGTGTATTATATATGGTACATAAATATTTACATATTTAATCACGCATTGCTAAGTTAACATTAGTGTGAATATCATTAACCAAAATGGCTTTCGAATTATGAATCATTAGTAATGAGTGGCGAATGATAATATTGATTTGCAAAAGAAGAAGAAGAAAGGCGAAAAAGACCTTTAATTTATCCCAGCAAGCAATGCTCTTGTTTTAACACACATTATTTTATGTATCCGAATTCATGCAATCGCTCATAAATACTTCACAAACTATGAACTGTCATTTTTGTGTGTCATTTGTATGAATTTAAATATCTACGTCATTTTTTTATTTATCCAAACACTCATAATATTGTTTACAGGAATATAATAATCATTTTTTCTTTGTAAATATGTATGCAGATATTTTTTGTTTATGAAAGTTTTTCAATCATAATCATAATATGGCGCTAAACAACACCGAGTCAAAATGCTTTTTTTTTTGTTAATCAGACACTTTTAGTTTATTGATTATATCGTTGTGTTTTTAATTGTTTATTGATTTTTTAAAATTTAGCTTTCTTTAACACACTTTAATATTTTTTATTTTTTTTTTTATTTCACCTCATTATATGTATTGCACGATTATTATGTGATCCACCACTATATGATGATAATATTATTATATATGCAAAAAATCAACAAGTTGGTATTATTATTTTTGGCATGGTTGCCAATTTTTATTTTAATACTATGTTGGTTTTTTGTTGCTGATGTCTTTCATTTTTTTCTTTTTCTTTTTCTTTCATTATTTTCGCCACTTTCTTAACGACACAATCAATTTTAACACTTGATTTTTTATTATGTCTTTAGCTTTCTTAATTTTATGTAACATTTTCTTTGGTCAATTTGAATGTGGGTAGGTAACTACATATAAATACTTTGTATGAGATGATTGTTTTGCTATAGCTTGATGAGGCATCATAAATTATTTATTTACATTTGAAAAAATTCCAAAATATATATATATGATTAGATAATAAATATAATAAAAATAATAATGACAAAAAAATATAATAAGCTTGATAATTACTTTTCCACACATTATTTTATTGCCCTTTACTTATCCCTTCATATATCGAACGATGCACTTTAATATCGATACCGGGTATCGGAAAAAAATCTTCTAAAATAGCTCTGTTAACAAAATTGAGACAACGAAATATTTTGCTTTTCAATTTTATCCAAGTAAATCCTCTTTAATACTGTTTAAATTTCTAATTTTCCATTTTTTTTTTGGTAAAATTGCAAATTACTTTCTTAAAAATGCAATCTTGCATATTTTGGCTGCAATTTTATTGAAAAGTGCAAAAATTCACATTTTTCCAAAGTTAACATTAATTTTGGAAAGAATATTTATTTTGACTACAATTACGGGCCATCATCTTTAAAGGGTTAATACGCGCAATTTAGTATAAACATACGACACATGCATTTCGGATACATATTATGCATTTTCAAAGCGTCAACAACTTTCACTTTTTTTTTTCTTAACAAGCTTCATTCGTTATTTCTTATTGAGAGTCATCAACTATACGTGCACGTTTTTCTCCATCACTTTACGATTGTCACTGATTAAAGCCACGCAAAGTTTAAATGCCATACTGTACAATATAGATTGATATATAAGAAGCCATCATCATCATCATCATCATCATCATCATCATTAGTATGATCATTATCATTATTATGATCATATTAGGGCGAAACTGGTTTTCGGCATGTGGTTTTGCTATTTTAGGTACGATTTTTTTCGAGTTGATATTTTAAGTATTCCTCGTTTTAATTTTTATGCTTCAAAAATGCCAATCCAATGAACCAGCAAACATTCAATCAATTTTATGTAGCAAGCAATCAACCTATAAACGCACTTGGCAACACAACACTTTTTGCTGCGATAATAAAATGCTATGGCAGCTAATTATTTTATCCTCTATTATTATGTATGTATGAAATAAAAATAAAAGCAAAAAAAAAAATAGTAAAAACCCCTGAACAGAAAAAGAGAGAAAAATTTTACGAGTACCTGTTCAGACATCAAGTGCGTTGTACGATTTATGTCCATACATAATCATCAATTGGATTAAACATTTATGCTTTTATCGTTGATGTGTTGGCCTTAGCTTCTTTATTATATTCATGAGGCTAATGTCTCATGAATTTAAAAATCATTATGCCGATCATATTTAGTATTCTTATGCTACTTTTGTGTTTCAATTTATGATCTAATATGATCATACGAATACAGATAAAAGATTTAAAAATGAATTTGAAAAAAAAAAAATAATAAACGGAAGTAAAAAAAAAATATGTAAAACAGAACCTTTTTAATGTCATTGAAACTTTACTCAAATACACACAAGTTAAGTTCATATTGATCTTTGAAATTATTATTATATAGATAAATACTCCTAATTTCTAAGCAATGAAGAGTCAATGAGCCCGTTTTTGAAATAGCCTTCAAGTAAAAGTAGAGATGTCAGTCGGAAGATATTTGTCAGAATTGTCAAGATTTGTAATAATGTCTTCAGAGTCGAGAATTTTGGAAGTATGCCTAAAATTTTTCTTCAAATACTTTGAATAAATCCAGCGTGATTTTTTAGCAACTTTCTTTTTGGCAATACTGTTTTTGACAGCTCAGCTGTTTTTGTGCCACATGATGTTACTGTCAAACATGTTCATTTTGGTCTAGAATTTAACTATGAATCGACTTTGAAACGAACAACGTTTGCAGATTATTGAATCTTATTATCAAAATTCATGCTCGGCTCATTCATTCATTCATTCATTCATTTTATGATCAGTTTGGGCGACCTTCTGGAGGAAAATATCGCCGCTGTATGCGCCAGTGTTGTTGATGACCGTGAATTAGCGATTTATTTGTGAGATACCGGCCGATATGTTAACATTTACATGAAATCATCTTTAAACATTGAATTATATAGATTGTTCTATCGCCTCCAATAAAGATTTCATACATTTCTCTTTCAATTTTATGTGTTTTTTTTTTTAATCAAATTCAAAGGCTCTTAAAAAATTACCCTGTATATAATTAAAATCTATTAATTGGCTCTTTCACTAAAGTTTGCTTTATTAAATTTGACAAGGAACTGACTTTTCTTCGAAATTCTTCAAGTTTGCCATATGGCAACCCTAATTATATAATGGATAGAGGTTAAATTTGATCATCATCATCATCATCAACATCATCAATATTGTGCTCAGCGTTAAGATATGGCACGATAATGTAGTGTTTTACTTAATGCTTATTTAAACTCAAAAATTATTCGCGCCAATTTTCTTTTAACCCAAAAAAGAGAAAAAAAAACCAAAAAAAAAAAATAGAACTAAACATTCCTCTTGTTCGTTATGCTTTGTTGCCAAGCACCAATATTTAAGTCATTACTATAGTTTGCCGTAGTGATTTTTGTTTTTTTTTGTTTTTTGTTTTTACTTCTTTTCTTTCTTCCTATACTATATACCACATACTTTATGCATTTTTATTTTGTTTTTATTTCTTTTCGGTTTAAATCGTTTATATTGTTTTTTTTTTTTAGCTTGCCTGTCCGTTTCATTTGATTCTTGCTCTTAACAAACAACATTAAATGCTTTGGCAATAGTTTAAGGCCTTCTCATAAAAATTTCATTTATCTTCTCAACAGCTTTTTACATGTTTCATTCAACTCTTTTTATTTTTTTTTATTATTATTGGCAGCAAACTATATGTGATGAAATAAGATAAATTGAAAATTGAAAAGAAAGCAAAAGGAATTGAGGAATGTATTTCATCATAATGATGAAATCATCATTCATCATGATAATGACGATTACGACGAATAATGATTACTACCATATTGGTAATGGTTATATGATGATGATTTAGCATGACGAGTGACGATTTTTGTCTTGGTCAGTGTATCGAATAATGGTTAATGATGATCGATGTAGCGCTTCGTTTAGCTTTATTGTTAATTTATGTACTATTTAATAATAGTATGCATTTTTACGTAAATTACATTTTCTTTATTTTCGACCGTTTTTTTTTTTTTTTTGTCACCAAAATTATGTGATTTTAATAGTTTCCGGATTCATTTTAATATTCAATATTTCCTTATACATAATTGTATTTGTAATTTCGTAATAGAAATCATTATATTAAAATATCTATATTAAAATATCTATTAAAATATCTATCTATCTATCTAATCATATGTGATTACATGAAATGTGACAAAAAATATATATGTGACAAAAAATTTAAGCACAGACACACACACATACACAACAAATCTATTAATAATTATATCATTAATTATAAGCGATGTTTCATTTCACGCAAATAATTTGACAGATGAAGTTTCTCCATTGAAGCGATACAAAGTGAGGAATAACCGATTGATTGACCATTAAAAAAAAAATATTAAATATTCGTCATCGACATATAATTAAGCAGATTTTGAAACTGAACTGAACAGTGGCATAGCATTGTAGAAAAATATAATTCTGCAAGAAATGGACTGCTGCGAGTACAGACAGTTTATAAATTAGTCATTATGTCATTATGTCATTATGTATAATTTCTGCTTTCATTAAATTTCAGTTAACAGAGAATTAAGAATTTCTAATGATTTTCGAACTTTTGTACAAGATAGAATAACATATGTAGAAATAACACATTTTTAATTCATCGCAAAAAATACAGAAAAAAATTTAAATTCCAAGCAAAAAAAAAAAAAAACAATATTTATATAAATGAAGTTTTTATAATAAAATTATCAAAATTACTACATACGTGTACGTTGATAATGATAACAATATAATAATAATAAAAATTAAAGAAAACAAGTATGTTTTACGTTCTTAACAAAAATCGAATAATAAAATCGGATAAATAACAACAACAATAATAACAGCAACAACAACAACAAAATATTATTGAATTCATTCAACTCTTTTTGAAATTTATTAGCCGGTTAAGTTACTATAAATAACCAACTGACAGACTAACTGACCAACTGACTGGTTATAAAATAACGATGACGACGATGAAAAAGTTGGTGGCGAAAAACAAAACAAAATAAAATAAAAAATAAGAAAAAAAAAATAC
The DNA here is from genome assembly GCA_963854835.1 of Megamerina dolium. Lineage (NCBI taxonomy): Eukaryota > Metazoa > Arthropoda > Insecta > Diptera > Megamerinidae > Megamerina > Megamerina dolium. The sequence continues at coordinate 69,587,666 of OY978527.1, forward strand.
ACTGCTACTACGACTACTACTACCAATAATAATAATAATAATAATAATGATGTTATTAACAACAACAACAACCAATAAAATATTTAAAAAACGAAGAAGCATTAAGACAACACACACACACACAGACTCAGAGCAGCAAGCGCTAGGCACGAACTGGTACCTACTGAAAGTGAAAAATTTTTTAAATTTTAATTTATAATAATAATAAAAATTTATTATAGTAACAGTGATGTACCCCAAAAATAAACAACAGTAAAATAAAATATATTTAAAAAAAACAACGGTATCAAATCGATAATATTTACATGCCAACGCCAATTGAGACTATTCAATTTAATCTTCTACTACAATACATTGGCACAATCATTAATTTTCAAATTAAATTTATGCTATAAAATTAAATTGGAGCAAATTTCAAAATATGCTACTACCAGTTTATTCTACTTGATTTGCTTGAATAGAGGAAAATTCAAAAACAAAAACGAAAACAAAAATAACGATTTTTTTTTTTTTCAATTCTACTTTTGAACATTTTGATTAAGTTTTTAAAAATGTATGCATCATAGTTTCTCATCACATAATTATGTTTACGATTACGTAGAGTGTTAGCCAGAAAGTATGAATGTAGACGCGAAAGCAAACGAGAGGAAGATTGCTTGGATAATTTTTCGGCTATAAAAATTGTGCATGCATAAACGTTAACGATCTATTCATGATGATTATGATGATGAAATTATTATTATATTTTCAATAAAAAACATTTGTTCTATTCTTTAAACAAACACACGAAAACTAGATCTCATAGAAACATTTTATTTGGGTCATTATGAGCAAATTGAAATAATTTATGATCAAATTAAATTTAATTTATATAAAAATGCCTAGAATTCGCAATTAAAATAGTTGTTGTTGTTGTAATAGACAACGATTTCGAAATCACGGAAATTCATGTTCAGCTAGGGTGTTGTTGTTCTCATCGACCAGCTCCAGGAAGTAGAATAGGAAAATAGTATGAAGTGATGGTGAAAAAATTGTTGAAAATTTAATTTAAAACCAAACATCTTTTCACAATTTTCAATATTTGAAATACATATCAATTCTTTTTCATATAAATCAAATCCGTTTGTGACGTTGCTCTAGCACTAAAATCTAAACTAATTCTAATTTCAAATTTCTAAACTTAGTTTAAACGTTGAGAAAAGTAAAAGTAAGAGGTAAAATCATGACCAGAGCTCTAAAAATGTTTTTTTATTTTTTTTTGGGTACTAAGTGCAGAGAACCCTTCTTCCTTCGTGAACATAAGCTCATCTTACTTGATTGAATGAATCGCAAATATTTGAAAATTTCACTGAATAATTTTTGTCATTCGTCTTCATCTTAGACTTATATGAAATCGAGGAGATTGACCGAATTTTATATCATCGTGTTATATTAAACATTGTTTGGGGAAAAAGAAATCCATTATTTTTAGGTTCATTACAAAACTTTATTTAATATGATTTCTATTGTTCGATTTGAATCAAATTTATGGCACATTGTTCTACAATGAATGTTCTATGAATTGTTGTTGTATTTCATATAAATTTTTTTTTTTTTTTGACTTCTAATTGCCTCCAAATTAAAATTATAATTTTTCACTTTTTTCGCTTACTTATATATTTATATTATATTAACCACAAAAAAAGTTATAATTACATACATAATCATTTTTTTTTATGATAATTTTTATAAATAGACAAAATAAATCTAGAGGCCAAGTAAACACGTACACTTTGAATAGAAAGTAACCTAAATAATCACACAACACACACACACACACAAACTTGACAAACAGCAAAAAATACTAAACAAATTTTATAAAAATAAAGGTAGAGAAAATGTACCATAATATAAAAAAAAAAAATTTGAGACAAGACGATTACAAGTACGATTTGAACACGTACTACACATGAAGTTTGTTTATATGCATGTTTATATACATAGAGGCGATACATCCCAATGAGAATGTTGATAACTAGCAATTCATTGAGGAACATGTTGATGAAAATGATATTGTTAATGTGATACATTAATTGATAAAGGAAACGATACGCAAAGAAAGTAATGAAATAATCTTTCATAGCAGAGATGGCTCAACACTTCGATGTCGGATATTTTCCAACAATGCACATAATGTTGCCTCAATGGGAAAGTGAGTTGCAATTAATTAAAGAATCCTTCGAGAAAACGATTTACTGATATATTCTCATTGGGATTTACATACATTTAGGTATTTATGACAAAAATGTAAAAACAAAACTGGGCAACACAAACAAGCAACAACAACAAAAATAGGTAGAAAAGCCCAACAGACATATGTTCAAGTGACGTTACGCGAAACACAAAACAACTTTTCAACAAAAGTCACCAAAATAAAATGCCAAAAAACAAGTTCCCACGAAAAGAAAGAAGAAATGATGACCCAAGTTGCAAATTACTTTGGAAAATATATCAAATTGCTAATCCGAGGAAAAAGAAAATCATTTTTAGTGCAATGTTCACTGATTTTGATATACTCATTTCATTATTAATGCTACTTACAATAGTGCAAATTATAATATTTCACAGAATTTAAGTACCTACAATAAATTTAATGGGGGAAAAAATTGTAGCAAATAAAAATTGACATTGTTTTACAATTCAATTTTTTTGTTTTGTTTTATTGCAAAAATAAAATTTATGAAAAATAGAAACAAATGGCATTGTATACAGTAACTACGTATAGCTTCTATCAGACACACACACACACCACTTTCTAGTAGTTGCAACAAATGACCTTATAATGTTATATGTATTATTATTGTTGTTGTTGTTGTTGTTGTTGCTATTGTATTTCAATTTACATTTTACTGTTTTTTTTCCAATTCATGAGAATTTCATACATTATTATTAAGGAAATAAGAGGCGGGGAAAGGGAAAAAAACCTCATCTTATTAATAATAATTTTCTTTTTATGGATTTAAATAAAATGAAGTTTTAAAAAGCAAGAGAGTGTGTGAGGTAGTGAGAAAAAAAAAGCATTAACAATATGAAATTTATGACCAAAAAAAAAGAAATCTAAATATAAAAAAAAAACATACGTGTTAGTAAAATAAACAATATGAAAATGCATAGAGTGAAACGAGCTAAAATTGCAAGTTTTCCAAATGAACTTGAAGCGATATATACCTACGTGTGATTACATTTATATTTTTTTATCACTTTTTTTTTTTTTGCAAAAACAAAATAATAAAATGTCACATTTGTTATTTTCGTTTGTTATTATTTATTTCACATAATTTTCAAATGTGAATTTTATTTGAATAGCACAAAGTGATATTGTTTAGACGATTTATATTGTGCATTCAGCATTTCTTTTATACTAGGTGGTACAATAAAACCGGCTGAATTTCGAATCTGGCAACTTCATGAACCATCTGTCAAATTTGAGACAATTCGATGAGTAATTTTTAGTTTTGGGAGTCATTTAAGTAAATTGTCTTCAAAATTATTTTATTTTCTATTGAATCTTATTGAAATTTGTATTTATTAATAAGTGAGATTATTACTACACGTGTAATAATTACTTGCGAACAAATAACACTAGGCAACAAAATTTAATGGAATATTCGTACGCTCTAAAATTACAGATTTATTCAAGTTGCATACTTAAAATATTAGAATAATGAATTTTTATTGATTACAAATCGTATGAAATAACACCTTAGCTAAATTTTGTATTTCCATAACTACTTTCATACACTTTCACTAAATCGAGCAATTTAAGTGATTTTTCATTGTATTTTTATTTAAGCTTCTGTTAAAAATTCCACAAAATATATGTTCAACAGGTTAAAATAAATTCCGCAGTAAATTTCTATAGCGAATGCTAAATATTTTTAATTCCATCTGCCAAAAATGTAAAATTTTGAATAAAAAACCCATAATATCATTAATTTGGAATAATTTGTATTACAGTGTAATGTACTATCACAAAATAAAATGCAAATATTTTTATATGTGCTCACATTTTTCATATAAATTTATATACATGCATTCCAATTAAATGATAAGAATAATATTTTAATAAAAGTTCAATGTTTTTTAAAAAATTTGAAGTCTTGTTAACCGGTTTCTAATGGGCAAGAAAAATATTCTAAATATATATATATATATATATATATATATATATATATATATATATATATATATATATGTATATATATATATATATATATATATATATATTTATATATTTATATATATATATATATATATATATATATATATATATATATATATATTTATATATATATATATATATATATATATATATTTATATATATATATATATATATATATATATATATATATATATATATATATATATATGTATATATATATATATTTATATATATATATATATATTTATATGTATATATATATATATATATATATATATATATATATATATAAAGTAAACGTAAATAATAAACATTTCATCAAAAAACTTCTACAAAATAATAAATGGTGCAAGAGTAAGACGAAAAGTAAAATTACTAATAATAAATTGCGAGGCTAATTAACAAGTCATTTAGCCATCATTCATGCGGGTGCTCATATATACATCTACTCGTATTTACAAATAGATTTGTACTCATATATTACACTGCCTTGCCGCTATTGTCTCTTAAATGCCACATTTAAAAGCTCCCACACTTCTGTTCTTTGTTTTTTTTTTGTTTGTTTGTTTTTGCAAACGCTTGATGTACAATAATAATAATTTGACATATAACAGCATCATTTTTGACACATTTCTCTTCTTGTTGTTGTTGATTCTAATGCTGTCATTCTAGTTGATTGTTTGTTGACCGTTGTCAGCTGACTTATAAATGTGAATGTGATGGCGAATTCGAGTTATAGGTCAGTTTTTTTTTTTGTACATATGTTTTGTTATTTGATGTGAAATATTTTCAATTTATTATTTCAAATTTATTTTTTAATGTATAGCTAGTATTTTTAGCATAAAGTGTATTGTATGTTGGAAATCATATAGAAATACATAGATTATTTAAAAAAAAAAATTAATAAATATTTTTGAGTTATTGTATCCATATAATGTCATCATAATTTTTAACAACAAGCAGGCGAAATTATATTATGTTTTGTGGCTAGTGGCAAAATGTTGAGAGACATCTCTCTATCGCTGGATACATAACCATTGAAGTTCTGCAACATATGGAGTTTTCATTAGAAACATAGTATTTTCAAGTAGTTGCTCTAATTTAGGTCCCATAAATGTTATTTTTAATATTATTATAATTGTTTTGGGAATATTTTTCACAGCATGTATTACATTTCAACATTTATTTTGCCTCTCTTGCTGTTGCGAGGTATTGGCATCAATAATTTTTATCGATTTCATTGCGATATTACATATTCTTATCATTATTCTAGTATACTATAATATTAATTTTTTTAAATTTTATATCTACTTATGCTTATACTTCATAAACATACTAGCTTTGCTATTTTTAGCAACCCTGTGATATATTTATGTACAATATTATATTGAAAACATTGTCATGGCCATAGATAAAATGTAATAAAAAACATTAAAGAAAATAAAAACAAATAAACATGTTAGAAATAGCTGCGAAATTTTTAAACCCCTTTTTATCATGCAATGCTAGAGTCGAAGAAGATAATGAGGTAGAGAAAATTATAATTACAAATAATTAGGGCTGTTATTATACAGGTTTCTCAGACTTTGTTGATTGTAAACAAGAATTTTACTGATAAAATGTATTTCATCAGATCGCAAAATTTTTTTTTCAGCAACAAAAAGCCAAAAAAGAAATCAGACTAAGTTGTTTACATACAAAAGGTTTAAAGATTATTTTTTTTTCATGTGAAAAATACGGAAAAATACAAGACATGAAGGAAAGTTTTTCCAATTGAATACTGTTAACAATAAATAGTTTTAATACAGTTATATGGTGCGCTGCAATATCGAATCAAAAAAATTGCACAATATTAGAATTTTATGTAGTTTAGTTTTGTGTCAAACTCAATACAAATTTATTATATAAAGTATTTTTTTGGCCTCCAGTATTTTCTATTTGTACCAACAAATGATTGACTGGAAATTGGGTAATGTAATAGTAAGTGTAATAGTAGAAAGTTAAAAATTGTTGCAAACAAAAGTTTCTACTTCCACCTTGACAATGGACGTAATCAGCTAAAAACTACATCAACCTTTCATACGAAAGTACATTTTCGAACATATGTTTGCGGACTTTTGGCACGTTAATTTTAAGGGAGAGAGAGCTGAAATTGATTATACAAAACAATTTCTACCAAATAATCCACAAACTCGAGAATCGATGTAATCAAATAAAAACTACGTCTAGCTGCCATACAAAAGTACGCTTTCGAACATATGTTTGCGGACTTTTTGCACATAAATATAAAGCTTTCGCACTGAAAGTGGCTACATGCACTTATTCTTATCACAAAATTGATCAGTTCAAGAATGGGAGTAATCGGATAAAAGCGATGTCTACCTCCCATACGAAAGTACACTTTCGAACATATGTTTGCGGACTTTTTGCACGTTAATATAAATATATAGAGCTGAAATTTGTTATATAAAATTATTTCTATCAAATAATCGACAAATTCGAGAATCGATGTAATCGAATAAAAACTACACCTAGCTGCCATACAAAAGTACACTTTTGAACATATGTTTGCAGACTTTATGCACGTTAATATAAAGATATAGAGCTGAAATTTTTTATATAAAATTATTTCTATCAAATAATCGACAAATTCGAGAATCGATGTAATCGAATAAAAACTACGCCTAGCTGCCATACAAAAGTACGCTTTCGAACATATGTTTGCGACCTTTTTGCACGTAAATATAAAGTTATCAAACTGAAAATGGCTGCATGCACTTATTCTTACCACAAAATTGACCAGCTCAAGAATGGGAATAATCGGATAAAAGTGATGTCTACCTCCCATACGAAAGTACACTTTCGAACATATGTTTGTGGACTTTTTGCACGTTACTATAAAGATATAGAGCTGAAATTTGTTATATAAAACTATTTCTGCCAAATAATCGATAAACTCGAGAATCGATGTAATCGAATAAAAACTACGCATAGCTGCCATACAAAAGTACGCTTTCGAACATATATTTGCGGCTTTGTTGCACATAAATATAAAGTTATCAAACTGTAAATGGCTACATGTACTTATTCTTATCAGAAAATTGACCAGCTCGAGAGTGGGAGTAATCGGATAAAAGACACGCCTAATTTCCATACAAAAATATGGTTTCGAACATATGTTTGCGGACTTTTAGCACCTAAATATGAAGCTATTAAATCTACACTCAGCATATACGATTATTTCTAACAATCAATCGAACTTCATGAGAATTTATATAATACATTCATGAACATTTTGTATGATTGTTGATTTTTTTATTCAGTTCCTTCCTTTACTTATTTATTTATTTATTTATTTATATGATTTGAATGATACTTAAAATGATGACGCTGATTACGTTTTTCTTTTTTTTTTTTTTTGCATTGCGCTAATTTCAATTATATGTACATATATTTTTATTTTTATTTGTTTGTCGTATATGTGCAACTGCCATGAAAATTGCTTGTTGATATTTGTAAATTAAATTAAGTAAATTACGCGTTAATACATAACATCAATAAAACTATGCGTGTGTATGTGTATATGCATTGTATGATTAAAATTATTTGCGGAAATCGAAAATAATGAAAATGAAAAAATAAAAAAAATAAAAAAAAACTGCCTGCGGCGCGCCTATTTTGTATAAACTTGCATTTATATAGTAGTAGATACATATAAGGTGAATTATACTACAAAAATTTTCCTATTTTGCATTGCATTCAAAATGACGTCAAACATATAAATTTCCTATTATTATTAACTGCATTTGAACTTATGTTTTGTTATTGACATTGAACTACTTAACTGTTGCTGTACATATTTAATTACATATTTGTTTGAATAAATATTTTTATAAATTTACGCGTGTTATACATATATATAAAAAAGATTTCATTTATAAATTACATAGTGCATACAATAAATTGTGTCAGTTAATTAGAACTATTAAATAATTATTAATAAATATACTCATATGCATAATAGTTAATAATAATAATAATAATAATACTAATAATATCTATATGGTTACAGAGATATGTACAATACCTATTTATTAAAGAAATATACTCCATATAATTTTTTTTTCTTAATATATTGTATATCAATTGATAATAATATTATTCTTAATAGATCCAACAAGTGTCTGAGTGTTCTTATGAGAACAATTTTTAACAACGCAATATATACAAAATGTGTACCTATATTTATATGGTAACGTAAACCTATGTATTATATGGTTATACTATACACATACAGACTTTGTTCTACAATTTAAATATTTAAACAATTTTTGCAAAAAAAAAAAAAAAAAAAAAAAGAGAAACGATAAAAGTCATAATAAAATGTTGCAAAAATTTTAAAAATAAATTGTAATTATAAAGTGTGTTTCAAATAGGACTAGCCTTCGTTAAAATAACCAGCAACCCCTACTTCTAACCCCAAAATGGGCTTCCCTACAAAATTGAGGTTTTTTCCAAAGTACCCGAGAGGGTGGAAATGCAAAACTAACCATCATTATGCTACCCAATAATTTCTTTGTGCATACTTACCCTTTATCTTTGCTTTTAAGGGAGACTTGCCCATAAAATGAACTTCAAAATGTCTGAAAAGCGATAAATATCAGGTCAGTCCATACGATCGTACGTTATTTTTTCAATAGTTTCATAGTAGTCGCTTTTTGCGTACAAAAAATGATTCGTGTTATATAAAGGAACTATTTTTATTTTCTCTGATGTATTGTGCACATTCAACAAGTGATTTTAATCACGGATAGAAGTACGCGTTGTTAAAAAATAAAATGGTATCTTCGAACGCGTATAAGAGGCATATTTTGTATTTTTTTTTTATAAAAGTGGAAAAAATGCAACAACTGCTGCTACAGAAATAAACGTCACCAATGGGGAGAATATCGTGAGTGTAAGAATTGCGCAAAAGTGGTTTTCCAAATTCCGAAGTGGTGATTGTGAAGTTGAGGATGCCCAACCCTCTGGTCGTCCTGAGGTCTTTAATTGCGACGCTATGCTGGAACTCGTGGAAGCTAAGCCAAGTTTGACAGTCGATATGATGGCTGGAAGGTTAAATTCATCACATGGAATAGGCACCTGGTTCAATTGGGCAAGATTTCAAAGCTGGGAAAATGGGTTCCGCAGAGAGTGAATGTGTGTTCTCAGCTTGAAAATAAGCGAAAAATGCGTCCTTTGCAATAATCCTGTTCGCAAACGCCAGTGGTTAGGTAAAGTTGAAACATCAGAACCAACCCCCAGAGATGACCCCCTGTTGGTGGGATATAGCCGGTATCATTTATTTGGATCTGCTGGAATCAAACCAGCCGATCACAGCTGATTATTATTGCCATCAACTATCCAAACTGATTGAACCAATTGAAAACAAATCTATCGTCTTTAGTCAATAGCCGCAAATGTTTGTTTCACCACAACAACACAAGAGCGCATACCGCAAGACAGACCTTAGGCAAGCTGAACGAGATCGAATGGGAGCTCCACCATACTCTCCGGATATTTCACCTTGCGATTATCACATCTTCTGTGGACTTCAGTCCCATTTAAGTAATAAGAACTACACCTTAAAGAAGCTATAAAAAGGGATGTCGACGAGTATTTTAGCTCCAAGGACAAACAATTTTTTGAGCATGGGATTAAAAATTTGCCTAAATGTTGGGAAGACATTGTAAATAATGCAGGAAAATATACACAACTGCCCAAAATAATTATCTCTAAGATATCACTTTTATAATTGCACTTTTGTTTATTTAGCGCCCTTAATGAGATGCACTTTATAGGTGTCGTGCTTAAGCAGTGATGGCAGATTAAAATTGTCATCATAAATGCTTAAGTGTAGCAAATACAATATAACAGATACGGCAACAACAACAACAACAACCACAATTGTACTTTATTATTAACATATATGTACATATATATATATATATATATATATATATATATATATATATATATATATATATATTTTTTTTTTTTTTTTTTATTTTTTATTATAAAATCATTTTTATCTAATCAACCAAAATGTTGATACAAAAAAAATATATATAAATAATAATAAAAGAAAAACGCAATATCCAGCTCACATACTCGCACATAATCATATGCACATACATACATACATACATATATGTATGGAGGTGTAAGATAAGCGTAGCAATAAAAAATTAGAAGAAGAAGAAGAAAAAATAACACAACAATATTTATAACAAATTTATTTGTCAAATACGCTTGGCGTTTGGCTTATTAGTTGTACGATGCCCATACATACATATTGGATATATGCATGTATAAATGTATAGGCACCTATATATATATATAATACATAGGTGTTCACATAGGTATGTATATAAATATGTATTTTTCTATGTGTGCACATTTATATGTGTGCATATGTATGTCATGAAGCAGTAGTCAGTAAGCAAACAACAGCTGTTTTCACAATGTTTGATTGCTTGCTTGCTTGTGGTTGCCTGCTTGCTTGCTTGCTTGCGTTTTTATTGCTTGTTAGCTAAGTTAGCTTAGTTTGCTAGCTATTAGCTGCTGTGCGCCTATTCTTGTCACTGAAAAACTAATGCTAATGTTATACTAATTCAATTTTTCTCTAATGCCTTCTCCTTACACATGACTGACTTCATAGATACACACATAGATGTGAATTAGTATTAACTACAACGACTTATGTACAATAATATACTATACTATTTGCACCATCTGTTCAAAAAACTAGTATGTACATATATGTATGTATGTTCATATAGAAAAATGTATACTTATGCAGCTAAGTGATATCATATTGAATTTCAAATAATTGCAAATTAATTAAGTGTTTTACACAAATTACTCTTAACATCGTAAAGCTATTGGATTTATCTACAGTAATTACAACACGTTGAAGTAATTAATAATACAAAAATATTTTATATTTTAAAAATAGAATAATTGCAAGCTTATTTAATTATTGCCCACTATAAATAATGCAATTAGATTTTTGTATTTGAAATGGCATAAAATTCATTCTATCTGACCATAAGTTGATTCTATCTTTTAAATATAACTATTATAAAACCATTGAAATCAAGTAAAACTTTAGCTTATATAGTATACATTTGAAGAAGATGTGATATCAATCATTTTCTCAAATATCAAAGATTTGAAATATGACAAATTGTAGAGCTTCTTTACTGCCCTTGAAAATTTAAGAATTTTCAAATTGAAAGCAAGCATTATTTATAGATTTCAAATAAATATAAAAATTTAGTTTCTCTTATTTAGGTTTGATTTTCCTTCAAGACGTGTGGTACTTTGATTTGGAATAAAACGCAAATGGTTCGGTATATTTTATTTCATTCGAAAGGCCACACAATAGGATTATGTGTGGAAATTTCGCGAATTTATTTCACGGATGTGTTCACCGCGACTATTCCGTAGATATCTCACCAAATTCGACCAAATTCTTCATGATATTTTGCAGTTTGGCTACCGTAATGGCCCCAATAACCAATGTAATATTGCTTTTCAAGTCTAATATCATTTTCGGATCATTCACATAGATTTTATTCTTCGTTTAAATTCACAGAAAAAAGCCTAACGGCGTAAAATCACATGATCTGTTGCCACATTGTTGAAAATACATATCGCCCAGACTCTCAACTACAACCTTCTGTACAAAATAGTCATCCCAAAAATAGTATGGTGCCGTTCAGAATTGACATTTTCGGTGTTTTTCGTCCTCATCTACGAAAAAATATGATATGATGCTATGATGATGATGGCTTCTTAAAAGAGCTCTGTGACAAAACTAAGTTAAAGTGAAGTCACAAGGGTTCTGTCGTTCGGAACCGGCTAATAAAAGTGAGTCCCTTATAATGTTGTCCAAATTTAACACGCACAACAGTATTGAAAGAGCACCTCGGTGGTATCACAATGGGCCTTTCTGGCTTAAGTGTGTCCTCTCAGAGAGAGAGAGAGAGAGAGAGAGAGAGAGCAGCCCCATAACCTAACCTAACCTATGATGATCATGATGCTATGAAAAAATATGATGCCTTCGATCCATAAACCACACCAAACAGTGACCCGCAGTGGATGCATGGACTTCTCAACAATGACGTGCGAAATTTCCGAGCCCTATATACAACATTTTTCTTGTTAACATAGCCGCCGCGATTGGACTTTATATGGGTTCAAGTCCAAGCGCAAAATTCGACGGATGGAAGTCGCGAACGATGACGAATAGACATTTGGGGGCACTCGACGCCACTTTCACTGGCGGAAGCAATATTCTCAGTACCGCATCCATTTCGCACTCTTCGTCGGAGCATCAATCATCCAGTTTGATAAAATTTATTCACAATGTTGCGCACAGCTCTTTCACTAATGCGGTGATTGCGACCCCATTTTTGGTGAATCGATCGTAGCGTTTGCACCATCGACTTGAAATTTAGGATCGATCCAAAATTCGATGATTTCAATTTCTTTGTGTAGTGATTTATTACTAAAATGCTATATACGATGACAATGACACAAAATATGGCGGAAAGGGGTCGATAATGCAGATTTTTATCGATAACAAAGTATCACACGTACTTTTTGGAACACACTGTACATTGGCATTTGATTTCATATCAATTTGATAAATTATTTGAAAAATATATGATTCTCAGACAAATTGTAGCATTTTTTTTTTTTTTAAATTATTAATTCTCACATTGACAGCAAGCGTTAATTACAAAGTTTTGAAAATATGTGGAATTCTCAATGAAAAAATGAAAAAATTGTTTATTCACAAATTAACTTGAAACGTAAGTAATTAAAATGTCCTTCAAATGTGAATTTAACCATTTAAAATGTCACTGTCATTCAAGGTTTCGTTTTGAAAAATTCTTTAATTTAAGAAAATGCCTATTTTCATGCTCATACCAATTTGAATTTCGAATATGGAATATTTATGTAATATTTTTATTCAACAATGATATTAAATAATGTCAAATTTTAGAATTGTAAAATTTCATAACGTGTTTGTGCTGGGAACTTGCATTAAATATTCATCTTTTTTTTTTTTTTAAAATGGGCTTGTACCCGTTAAATTACCAGTCAATCATATGTATGATTGTATATTCTAATAATAACAAACACAAAAAAAAAGTTCACAGAACAACTCATAAATACGTATGCGTGTATAATTTTACCTTAGTCATGACTCAGATGAGTCAGAAGTTGTTCAGTCACAGTCACAGCTGCATATTTACGTATTGGAGCCAAAACACAAAATGTGTCGTCATATTGACATATGTATATACTCTGGTTGTTGTGCTTTTTCATATCATTTATTATTTGTTTTCATTTTTTTTTTGTTTTTTTTTTTGTTTTTTTACTAAAATTGGTAATTTAGTTGTTATTTAGTTGATGATTTCAAGTATCATTGATTTTCATATTTAGTTTGGTCTTGTCAATGACAACATCGAGAACAACACGTCGTGGTGTCGTATTCATTCAAAGCAACATTCTATTGACATATTTTTTTGTTTTTTTTTTCTAAATGTTTTATTTTTTGTTTTTATTCCAACGCCTTCGTGAATATTTTAATAAAACTATATTTGGTAATAATTTATTGATAATTTCATTATATCATTGTGTATCCATACGCTAACATTCTCTCTCTCTCTCTTTTTATGTATTTTTTTTTTTTGCAGATGACACTGTGCAACGTAATAGTAGCAGAGAAGGTCATAATTGCACACATCATCATAAAAATCAACAACAACAACAACAACAGCAACATAATCATCATCATCATCAGAATCATAATCAACAGCATCATCATCATCATCGAAATCATCATCAAACACAACAATATACGAATAGTATTAGAATTGTACCAAGCAATTATAAAAGTAATAGAAATAGTTTACAATCAAAATCACAAAAATCACGTCAAATGACAGCGCAACAGAATTATAGTGATTGCAATAACAATAACAATAGCAATAGCAATAATAATAATCAAGTGAATGCAAATAAATATAATGTTGATATGGAGGCGTCATCATCATCATCATCGTCATCGTCATCGTCATCGTCATCGTCATCGTCATCAAACAGAAAATCAATGACGAGAACATCAACAACATTAGTATCAGCACATGCCACAATGATGTTCAATGCTGCTGCAAAAACATGGTCTCAAATCGAAGAAGGCTATACAATAAGTCGTCGAAGGCGTACAATGTCTTCAAACGTCGAAGGTAAGTTTACATAAAAATTATTTAATTGATTTATTTCTATAAGTGATAAGCGAGTTTGATATATGGCAAAATTCTAAAAATATACAATACAATTCATATAAATAATTGTACAACACAGCCACATGTGTTTGTGTGTATGTAATTGTCTATGAAATGATGCAAGTTCCTATAGAAATTACATCTTTCATCTAACAATGTCTTTATGTCTTATCACAATACAAAGCCTATACTTTAGTACGTATTATACACACATACATGCCACCCAACAAACGTTTCTGCTAAGTGGGTATCCATTCACATACGTTTAAATATAAAGCTATCAGGTTAAAACTCGCTACAAGAGGTTAATTTTAGTAGACAATAAACATATTTAAAATTAAATGGGATCGGGTCAAAATCACGTCTATCTTCCATACAAAAGTATATTTCCGTATGTATATTTTGTATGTATTTTTTGCATGAAAATAACAAGATATGGTGCTGAAATTTGGTACACATGCTTATATTTGACAGCAAATATATTGACATAAAAATGAAAGAAATCGTATGAAAATGGGGAATACCTCTCATACAAAAATATGTTTACGAATATCTATTTTTAAGGTTTGCGAACGAAAATATGAAACTGTGCTACTGAAATTTTGTACATATGATTATATATGCTAATCAAAGAACCACTTTGTAAATGGGCTAAATCGGATGAAAATCACGCCTATTTCCCATACAAAAGTCAGTTTTCGAATGAATTTTTAACCACTTTTCGATTGAAAATAAAAAGCTGTTGCGATGAAATGTGGCACATGTGATTACATTTGCTAGTAAATAAATTAGTTTGAAAATTGGCAAAATCGGATGAAAATTACACTTACCTCCCATACAAAAATATATTTACGCATGCATATTTTCATATTTTCTGCATGATATTATAAAGTTATCAAGCTGAAACTTGATATTTATGATTATATTTGCTAATAAATGTGTTGCTTTTGAAATTGGCGTAATCTAAGGAAAGCCACACCTACTTCTCATATAAAAATATCATTCGGTATGCATCTTTTCACATTGCATGAAAATATAATTTATTATATTTATACAAGTTTGAGAATTGGCATCATAAGTCGAATTGAAAGTACTATTTTACTATTTTAAAATTATACTATATGTTATATTCATATTCCACTTGAGATTACTGACATTACAATCAACATATAAAATCATATATTTTAAAATCGCTTGCGCTCGCCATTAAATCGTTGCTGGGTGCTTTAATTGTACAATTGTGCTTGCATACTCGTATGTAGAGCAATGTGCACTACTTACACTCGTACTATATTAGCGTAATGCGTAAATTGATAAAAACAAATGAATAATAAAAGCAATAAACCAAAAGAAGAAGAAGAAGAAATACAAAACAAAAAAATACAATACATACTTAATAATAAAAATAATCCTACTTAATAATATTTTCATAGGTGTTTGGCTACGTAGCTGAAAAGGAATTTAAATTCTTTTGTATTGAAAATGAATCACCTGATATAAACCAATATTGTTGGATTTGTAAAAGTTGTTGTTGTTGTTGTTGTTTTTCTTATTAAATTCTATACATTATAACTAGTATACAAGTACAATATATTCAACTAATCGCCCACTTCACTTTTGTATTTAGATATCTAATATATATTTTTAGAATAAAGTATTCAAGTGAAATTTCGAATTTAAGAAATCTTATTCTATGAATCAGCTTTAGAATAGTAAACAAAATTGTCCGAGAGACATAAACAATAATTCTTTCAATTTTTTTTTCCTTATTTTTGAAATTATTTTCATTCTTCTGCATGATTTATCACACCAATGAAACAAAACAATGTTTAGACTCCAAATCGTAGTCATCGTATGTAGTTAATTTATTATTTCAACACCATGCAAATTTTTGATGATAAAATATTAAGAATTTAAGCAAATGATATGACAGCATATAAAAATATCGAACTAGTTCATACCAGTTTCTCATTTAGTTATTTATGCAGAAGAGAAGAACGAGAGAATACTCGTATGAATTAAACGAGTAGTCAGTCACATGTTTATAAATATGTATATAAGAGAGACGTTTGCAACATCTGACAACATTTGACTACTCATGTAGCTAATTAAAATGTTTATATGATAAAGATTGCAAACATTCAATAACATGATTTTTTTTGTAGGAAAGAAGAAGAAGAAAAAAAAAACACGAATTAGAAAATATGTAGCATTTAAAAATTCTAAAGAATAAGAAGTAAAACAAAAAGAATATGTTAAAACAAGTATCCCGTAAAATCCACAAAAAATAATTTTTTATTTCCTTGTTTGATGATTTTTTTGTTTTTTTTTATTGATTGTTATTACTATTATTGGGGTTTTTTTTTTGTTCTAATCATTTATATTATCAACAACTGGAGGTATGTAAGATAGTAAACATAGTTAGTTATCTCATAATATCTGAATTGATACAATTTAATAACCTAATGAGATTTGATGAGATATTATTGTGAAGCAATAAGGTAAATAAGGTAAATTCTGAGTCATTATAAAATACATGACGAAGTCACTGACTGGTAACTTTTGAAGAAAATAGTCACTCAATTTAACGAAAATTTCACTTTTGTAGGAGAGTCTTCGCAAGGGGCATAGATAAGGGATAAGTGTGTTCGGGTGAAATGTTGTGACAAGAAAATTAATGATGGTCGCTCATACATTTCATGTAATTTTATGCTCATTTTGTAGGGAAGCTTCCCTAAGTAGTAGGAATTTAACGAAAATTTCACTTTTGTAGGAGAGTCTTCGTAAGGGGCAGAGATAAGGGGTAAGTGTGTTCGGAAGAAATGTTGGAAGAGAAAAATTAATGATAGTCGCTCATACATTTCATGTCCTTTTATGCTCATTTTGTAGGAAAGCTTTCACTAAGAAGTAAAGATGAAGGTGACAAGAATGTTTAAAGAAAATGTTGAGTAGAAAAAATTAATGGGAATCGGCGATTCTGGGTATTTTAATAAATGTTGCAATGAGTGCTTAATCATTTTTTTTTTTTAGGTTATGGACGAAAAGCGATTTAATTGAGTCCAGCCAACTCTGGATTCAAATTCAGCGTCTGCAAATACATTTAGAAATTTTTATTATAGCTGATGAGCAAGGTTTTATTCTTTTTTCGTCTGACTAACTGTATTAAAATGTGTCATAATGTCAAATGTATGCATGAATGCATGACATAATTAAATTTATAAATAGGTACTATATGCCTTATATTCTTTTAAGGTTTAGAATAGATGCTAATTATGATGATCACTTAATTAATACATCATGTCATATATTTTTGTTGTGGTTATTTTGTTGAAATTTTTTTTTATTTTTATGTTTTTTTGGTCTTTTATAAATTATGATCTTATGAAAAATTACTTGCTAATTTTTAAAAACCAGTTATATGTATTTCTTTTATTAGCATGCCATAATAGGAACAAGTTAATAATTTTATTTATTTTATTTAATTATTTTTTACTATATTTTTTTATTATTTATTTACTGCACCTTGTTTTTGTTGTTTGTTTACACTTTTAATCAATTTTCCAATGAAAACAATCATAAATTTATATATCTATGATTTTATGTTCATATTATCTATTAGCTAAAGCCACCCACTAATAATAAATTTATCTAATTTTATTTCAAGATTTTCAAAATTATGAAATTTTATTTTATTACGCTAAATTAAATATATTTTTATTCAAGCAACCAAACCAAAAATAAATCAAAATAAACTAAATAAACAATCAACAAATATTTGGTAAGCGTAATCGTTAATAAAATCACATCACATCACATCACAAAAAAAAAAATCATAGAAATTCTAAATTTAGCGCTGGAATAATAGTGTATATTTTTTTTTTCATATTTTTTATATACACTCGCTCATACATACACTTTGGATTATTTATTAACAATTGTTGTTTGTGAACAATTTGAATATCTTAAAGATTTCCTGCAATTTTCTTATTTATAGTACTCACGAGTATGTGCACACTAAATATAATTGAGTGTACGTGTGTGTGTGTGTGTATGATAAATTTCTTATTATATAAAAAGCATAATAGAGATACTGCTATTTTCGAAATAGCCTTGTGCTATAATGTGTTATTTTTAAATCAAGTTGAAAGTCCACATTTTGCTTGAACTTCAATCAGAGAGCAGACATTTAGAGTATTCATGTTTTAGTCGAATTAAACTTCTTTCAATACGTCATTAACCATTTCTCTCTGTCTCTCTTTGTCTTCTTTGGTTTCTAATATTTCCATCCAAGTCTTCTTTGTGCTTGAATGTATCTTAATCTAACGAGCTTTATGCAAACTACGCTTCCAAATTATAATTTTTCGCACTTCATGAATATTCATGCATAACAACTCGTAAAGTCTAGAGCTACTCGTTTAAAATTAAATCAACTAGCGCCAGCCAGCGTTAATGTCAATATCAATAAAAATATCAATTAGATCAACTAATGTATATGCGCATATATGTATGTCTATGTGTATACTTAGCAGTCAGCGACGTATTAAAAAAAATACAAATATAGTAATTTAACGGTCATTATGTGTTTGATTTTAATTAATTGCTCATTTTGAAATCAAGGCAATTATTAAATATTATATATTGTACGATATATACTTTTTTTTTTAACATATACACATATTTCATATGCGCTCATATGCACGAGTAGGTGTGTAAATTGATACTTGACTTTGGTATTGAAAATTCAATAAAATTATAATTTTGCATCATAATTAATTATATTTGTTGTATTATATCAATTATGTTTTCATTATAAAAAATATGTTAAACAAACAAATTTGACTTGTCGGCAAATTCATGACGCACTGAAAATTTTATAAAATATTTTTGCATCATTTTTAAATTGTGTTGTTTCGCTTAATTTTTTATTAAATCAACTAAATTTTGAAATCTTGGGCAAAAAATTTAAAAAAATCAATATATAACCGACACAGCTGCCCAGAAGTCGCTCCTAGAGGTATCAAATCTATGATTAAACCCCATTATTGTGGGTGCCGTAGCTCAGTGGTTAGTACGTTGGCCTTCTGATCTGTAGATCATGGATTCAATCCCCAGCTGAAGCATAAATTTAATATCGAAAAGAGTTTTCTTTCGAACGGAACCAACCTATTGGCAAGCAATTGGCAATTCTTCCGGGAGTAACAATTTGTCATGGAAAAGCTTCTCAAAAAACTCGTGTGATAAAGCTCAGAAAAAGTGATGTCAGAGAGTTCTGCCGTTCGGAACCAGCTAAAATAAGTAGATCTCTTCTAATACACTCCAAAATTTAAAACACACACAACAGTGGTGGATGGCGTTGGGAACTACAGGTATCCAGCACAACATTGTGTTAGGGGGCCGCCCACCACTCATCTCAGACAGGAAGCGGGAGTTGCCACGAACGACCAGAGCCACTCTCGCACAGCTTAGATCTGGCTGGTCCCATTATCGCCCTCATTTCGATCCCGAGGTTCCAGACATTTGCCCACATTGCGATACTGGTCCGGACACTGTGAAACACCTCTTCGCATGTGCTGCAAATCCTACGAACCTGCACGTTGAGACGCTGTGGACGGCCCTACATGACGTTCCAAGCTTTCTCATGTGTGAATGACAACAGCACCGTTACCAACACCAACACCGACGCTAACAACAACAACACCATAGCCAGTAATGGCACCAATTAATATCTCGGTATTCCTGCTGCTACTACAACAACAACAACATAAGCCCGGCCAAATAGCCCTTCGGGGCTTATAAGTGCTACATATTTATATTTATTATTTTCATTTTTAGACCCCATTATTATTTTATACCCAAATATTTCTCCAGAACCTACTTACCCCCTATCTCTATCCTGTTATAAAATTCATATCGTCTAGAAATCGTCCCTAAAAGTATGTAAATGTATGACCTTCTTGATATTTCCTCGCAACCTATCCCCTATCTCCACCCTTCCGAGGGTCTCCGGTACAAAATTAATATTTTGATTAAATTCACTTTGCTTCATCTCCTCAGAATACCTCTAGAGGGTTAAAATATATGACCGACATTAATTAAATTTTTCAAGGCAACATTTTCTTCAAACATTCTAATATCCTATCTCTACTCTTTAAGGGGCAACTCTATAAAATTATACTAAAAACATATGAAGATCGACATATAACCCAATAGCTGCCCAGAAACCGGTCTAACGTAGTGAAATGTTTGACAGATCACCATTTTTACTCCGGCTAAACATTTTCTGCAAACATAATTATCCCTTGTATTGTGTATCCCCCTTGTATCCTCATTATTGTGTTCCCACGGCAATCGGGTCTTCGTCTCGGAATATACCCTGATCATTCCATGTCAAGGATTGCCAACTCAGCGAAAAATGCTGTTACAACAACAACAACAACAACATAATTATCTCCTATCTCTATTCTTGAAGGGCGCTGCTATCCAAAATGAACACGAAAATTCAGAAGAATCGATCGAAGACGGACCACTCGCTTTAGTTTTAATTTTCAAACGTTTTTCGTAAACAAATTTATCCTCTATGTATCTCCACCTTTCAATAAACCTAAGGTTGCTCAGGAATTGAACTTGGAGAATTCAAATGTAAGGACGATCTCCGTTAATTTTTCCTCCATAACATTTCTTCCGATCATGCCCACATGTATCTCTACAACATTCAAATTTTTTCATAAATTGGCCCCCGCTGCTCTGAGAGTAAATTCTCTTTTTTTTTATATGGTAGCAACTCATTAGGATTTTTAGTGCAGATGTGGAGTAAACATTTTTAATTTTTTGAGGAAAATTACCATATTTAAAATATGCGCACTAATTTAACATAAATTAAATTGAAATTAACTAATGTTATTGCTTACTGAAATAGTAAGTAATATAGGAAAATATTGTACATACAAGGAGCTTGTACTATTGCGTATTTTTGTATAAGATTTTTAAATACTATATGATTACTATTTTTATAATAATTTTTTTTTGTACAATAATGTTGTTGTTGTTATGGTTGTTAAATGTGGCCATTAAAGTTTAACGCATAGATGCATTTAAATGTACAGGCTAATAATGAATGGTTATGTGGTGGTTGGTAGTAGAGTGTCTAGTTGTGTATGTATTTTGTAATTGAACTGTAATTAATATACATCGTTTGTTAGGTAATTGTTAAATTTTTAGTGGTTACAGTTTTGTTATTTTTATATACATACGAGTACAATATATAGTCTATATGGTTGCAATTACAAATTACATACGAAGTGCAAGTACAGTAAGCGGCTAACTCGAGTAACACGAGCATACACGTACTTGAGCAAATGTTTACACATATTATGTAAAATCATAAAAATCATACACTTTGCGCGATATAACTTGAACGAATGAACAAACGTATTTTAGCGTAATATGCTTTGATTTTTGCTACAATCGTTAATTTCATACTTTCATACTAAATAGACATTTACAATCCATGTGTGTGCATACGATTGCACATGGATTGTATATTTAAATATTTATATGTGTATATAATTAATTACGCTAACTAGATATTTACAAAGAGCCTATTACTTGGGCAAACAAACTTACCGACTAAAGCAAATAAACCAGACTCATATCATCCACTTTATACAATAGACAATGGACAATTCAGTTGTTGTAGATGTTGCCCTAATATAATTTAAATTCATTTTGATTTAATGAATATTTTTGTTGTTGTTGTTGTTGTTGTTGTTTATGTTGATTTTTACTATTACTGCAATCATACTATTTGTTTTAGTTGTCATTGCATGTCTACACTTTGTAAATGCATATAATGATATATTGTATTTTACATATACTTTTATTGAAAATTTCAGTAAAAACAAAATATAAAGAACAAAAATAGATGCTGGTTTTGACTTTATCAAAAATGAAATCTTGTGTGATAACATTAGAGACGGAGGAGACTAATCGTAACTAAATCCGAATTTTTTAGGGACATCATAATGATTTCCATAATGAAACCATGAGATCCTTAATTCTGAGGTATACGATGTGTGAAACAAACTTATGCAGCAAATTACAGCAAACATTTTTGTGGAACATATTAACCCTCTAACTCCCCCATATATGGGTAATTTTGACCACTTTTGTGAAAAGTTGTAAAAAATACCCATAAAACAAGGCAATAACGGTTAAAAATGTACCACAAAAATATTGCACAGAAAATTTCACTATAACTTTGTGAACACACCAAAGCTCAGAATGTAACACAATAGCTAGAAATATGTCAAAACCCAAATTTAAAGGGTTAATATTGTACTTGCATATATTGTAGAGTTATTGGAAAAAAGTTACACAAAGTATGATTTTATAGGATTTTATGGGATTTGATGTGAAAATTTACTATAATTCTATAATTTACTTAATGTCTAGATGTAGTCTTATATTAACTCCTACACTTAACTGTCTTAACTGACCGAGTTAAAGCATCGACTTATATCAGCTTCATTTGGGTTTAAGAATTTTATTGATTTGCATTTGGAAAGTGATTTTCTTGTAGTGTAAAAATATTTAATTGAATTATATATTCTTTATTTTCTCAATAAATATAAATCAATAATGCTCTACAATGATTATAACAATTCATCAAATGATCTAGAAGCAATAACAAGCAGCAGAAGGCAACACCACAATTTATTGAAATATTAAAAGTCATGCTATTATGCTACTATAGAAATAGAAAAAAAAATATATGAAGGAGATATTACTTGAGAAAAAACAACAACAAAAACAACAACAACGACGACAAGTGTATAGAAAACCTTGAAAAAGCCGGCTAATATATCATTGTACTATATATTGTATTATTGTATATGTATATGTATGTAGTACTGCAAAAATTATAGCAAAATTATTTTATTAGACATGTGGCTATACAGAAATATTTATATATACATAAATATATCGCGTGCTGTTGCTACATACATACACACACACTTGAGACTTGAGATATTTCTGCATATGGAAAATGGGTATAAAAAAACTGTAAAAAAATCAAAAAATTATAAAATATTTTTGTTGGAATTTTTCTTGGAATTTTTGCGTCTTAGAAGGTGATCGTCGTTAGTGGGTTAAGCACAAAATGTTTATACTATGTACATATATACATTTGATATTAGAATTTTAAATGAATATCCGTCGTCAGTTCTCGATGTGATTTAAATTTTTATGATTGTTATTATTTTTTTTTTTTTTTGTTGCATTTAACATACATACATCCACCTATGTATGTGTGACTATATGCATTCACATACATTTTTTAGCAACAATAGATAATAGTAGCACGCTTAATACATAAATGCTATAGGTTAATTGCTGGAGGTTTTCACTTTGAGTATGTCAATTTATTTTCCACATGCATTTTGTATTTATTTGCTTGATATTTGATACAAAACATATTTGTTTGTATTTCAATTATAATATCCGCATATTGTATTATACGTATCGTAACTATGTAGTACATTAAATTGTATGTGTATGTAGCATAAAATATAGTCGATTAGATAGCACAAGCATATTTAATAGTGCTATGTAGAGATATGTATCTAGATGCAATATTTTATGTTAAATTTATTCACATTTCGATAGTTGATAGTTGATTTATGGATGATATAATTTGATTTATTATATCAATTCATAATTTATCATTGACTTTTTTGATACAGACATGAGTCAATTAATAAGTAGGAAAATCATGTGAGTGATTGTGGTCTGTGGAGGATGTCTGTTATAAAAAGAGCCAAGTATTTTTTTATTGTGGATAAATTATACTAATGATGGTGATAATGATATCAAATATTAAATAAATATGCCACGCCTAAATGCGATTTATCTATTTTGTATGATTATTATTTATTTATTTTGCATAGATGTGTTTTTAAATTTGAAATTTCGGAAGGAAAAATTTTTCTTTCACTTTACTAAGTTGATTAAAATTATGAGAATAAAAATATAAAATTTTGAAACTTTTTATTAAATTTATTCTAACTATTTAAAAAAATATTTAAAACTTGTGACGAAAAATGTTTCTTTCACCCTAAACCATTAATTTTGGTTTCGACGGCTAAAAGGATTTTTACTAAATTCATTTAAATTATGCGAAAAAAAAATAATTTTCACTATTAAATTAAAATCGTCTAATTTTAGTGGATAAATGAAAAAAAAACCTTCGTACTTTGCTGAATCATGTTTTTTTTTTCCACATTTCGAATTTATAAATAATACAATAATATTTGATTAACATTTTTAAGCCAAAAATTTTTAATCATTTGCCGTATAATAATAATTATACAATAATATAAAACACGAGTGTATTTTTTTTCTTTTCGATGGTAATGATATCAAATCACATGTTTATACATATTGTATATACACATGAGTATGAATAAGTGTGTAAGGCAACATTTTGCGTAGCAGCAAATAGTAGTATAGCAACAATAATCAAAAAAATATACTCTATTCTACCATATCTTATATTTGATTGAGGTAGGCATGTCGTATAGGTAGAAAAAGAGAAAGCTACACTCGTACACGTAGGTAGGTAGCGCTTAAGCCATGTGAATAATGGTCTGTTTGATAAATATGGTAAAAATATAGAACGAAAAAAAAAAAAGAAAAAATTTTTCGATAAAAAAAAAATCAATTGTTTCTCTCTTACTCTCAGTTTTTCACAAAACTTTTCATACGTTTCTCTGATTATATTAAATCAAATCATTTATGTATATGTTAATATATTGAAATGACGTCATCGTGGTAGCACTTAATAAAATGTTTAATATTCTATATATGTTACAGCAGCAAATCATCTATTCAACATTTTTACTTCCTATATACCTCACGATGCCTTAATATATGTACATATCCATATATATATACAATATTTACATATGAGTCTCGCATATTGACAGCTGATGACAACTTGTTGTCAGATTTAAGTATCGTTATTTATTACATATATACCGATAAACATATTAATATACCTAATAAAACAATTAGACATGTCCAAAAGTGTTTGAAACCACTTTTCGTATACATGATTTGTTTTTTCAAATATTTTCTGTTCAATTTTCAGCACAAAACCATAGCGCATTTCGAAAATTTTGTCGCAACGCATTTTAATGAACATGTTTCAATACATACATACTCATATGTACTCATACTCATACTCATACTCAGCTTATCAACATATTGCTAGTACGATCATTCGACTGTAGTAACAACTCGTTGTGTGACGTCACATTTGCACACAATCGTGTGTATTTATATACATAGTCATGCTTGTAAGTGAGCAAAGGCTAATTTTTTTTTTTTTTTTTAGTTATCAGCTGATGTATTATAACTATACTCAATACAGCACAGCAACATATTTACATACGTCTGTACTTAAGAGCGAGCATGTGTCAGCCTCATCAGCATATATTCAAAATACATAGAGTGTACATACGTATAAAGTACACGTGTATTCTTAACGATTCTATAAAAGTAATGCGTGTGTGCGCCATATCTATTACTTATTTATTTAAATTAAGTAAGGTTTTAGATATTTATTGTTATTGTTATTGTTATTGTTGTTTTTTGTTATTCTATTGAAGCATTTAACATTGAAAAACATTTGCTTCTAGAAGTATGTACTATAACACAGTTAATTTCAGTGTAGAAAACTCAACTTTAGATCACCTAGTAATCGCAACATTTTTTCTAGAGGACTTCAAGCGCTTTAATGTAGGCACATTTATCTGTTATTTATTTATATTAATCGTCATCATCATCATCATCATCATCATCATCATCATCATGTAACTAATCTAATTAGCATAGCTAATCATACGAAAAAGAATCGATATGTAATATTAAAGTATAACTTATGATTTTTCATAGATTTTATTGACATTTATACTATAAAATTGTAAAAGTAATGCGTAGATATACTACTTGATTAGATTTGAATTAAAAATCGTCGCAATTCTTTTAGTTCAATAAAAAAATATCGTCATTTTGATTCTTTAAATTCTTAGTTCCATATAAAAAGTACATAAAAAATGATTTTCAATTAAGGATAAAGCTTTTGAAATCAATTTCTATATCGAACTTTTACACCATGTCCATCTACAACAACATCATTATGTGCTCAATTCTAATATTAATATATTTATAACTCTTATCCAAATGACTGACTGATTATCTAGTGAACTGAGTAAGTATCTGGCAAGCACAATATGTATGCAAGTACATATGTACGTATTCATAGATATGGATGTATTTATTGTACGTGACAATGAGTTTTAACTATATAAATACTATAAAGCTGCGTGTATTATATGCTTTTGTCTCTCATGCAAGTAATCAAATAAAAAAAAAAATAAAAAGGCTAAGAAAAAAAAACGAAAACGTACAAACATAATAAGCACAATTATATTGGAAGAAAAAAAATTATTTATTATTAAACAAATGAAAAACAAATTATAGAAAAATAATTAAAAAACAACAACAACAATCAGCCATCACAATAACAACAAAAAATTTTATTTTAATCGAGGTCAATGGTATTGTTGGTTGCTATTATGGTACATACTCGAACATAAGTAGCTACTTATATAGTTAATACTTAAACATTTGTGCTGGCCAAAAAAGGCAAAAAAAAAAAAAAAACAGTGAAATCTGAAGGCACTTCAAATATAAAAAAAAAAATAAAATTATATACCAAGCCAAGCCAAGTTTTCTTCGTGAAAACTACTTTTGAGTATATATGCAGAAGAAATTATTGAAAGGATTCGCCATATTGCTGTCTGTTAGCACGATAAAGGCCATGAATATAGGATTATCGAAGAGAAACTTGGTACATAAAGTTATTTTTATCAACAAACCAATTAGTTCAAGAGTGATTGTTATCAGATAAAATCCACGTGTACTTCCCATACAAAAGTATGTTCTCGAACACTGTTTTTTAGTTTTTGATCAAAACAAATAAAGATATTAGAATGAAACACAGTATATGATATTATTTTCTTATTATTCAATTGATGTATTAGAGAGTAAGCCCACTCGAATGAAAATAACGCTCAACTTCACTACAAAAGTATGTCTTCTAAAGCTATTTTATTAAATTTCAAGCCGCCTAAATAGAACTATTAAGATGAAACTTTGTAAATACATCTGATTTTAATATTAAGTCGATGTATTTGAAAATGAGCTCACTCAAATGAAAATTACGTCTATCACCCATACAAAAATATGCTTTCGAATATAGATTTTTAAGCTTTGCGCACGTGAATATAGCATAATTAAGTTGTAACTTTGTTTATTTACTTATTTTTACCATTAAATCATTGTGTTATAAAGAAAAATATAGTTGAATGAAAATTACACTTAGCGTCCATACAAAAATATACTTTCGAACATCAATTTTTTCACTTTGAGCATGCAAATATTAAGTAATCAAGATGTAATTTTATTTATATGTTTATTTTTACCATTAAATCATTATGCTATAAAGTGCATACACTCAGATCAAAATTACACCTACCCCTCATATAAAAGTATGATTTCGAATGTATATTTTTTGAATTTCTACATATAAATATAGAGTTATCAAAATGTAACTTCTTTCATAAGCTTATTTTTGCTTTTCTTTTGAAATGGTCGTTATCGAGTTGTTATCGATTGAAATTCAAACCTACCTCCCATACAAATGAACACTTTCGAACATATATTTTATGATTGTGTGAGCGTAAATTCAAGTTGTCATAAGCTTATATTTTTACTATTGAATCGTAATGCATTCGTAAATGATCATTATCGAATAAACTGATCCTAACTATTTAGCTACCATATAAAATTCTACTTTCGAACATATGTTTTTAAACTTTATGCACTTGAATATGAAGCAATTAAGTTGTAACTTGGTCCATATGCATTTTATTACTACTAAATCAATATATTCTTGAATGAGCATTATCTCATAAAAATCAAACATAGCTCTCATACAAAAGTATATATTCGAATGTATTTTTTTTTTTTTTGGCACTGTACAAAGTTATTGAAAACTATTAATCTAAAATTCATGATTATTTTGATTAATAGACAAGTTACTCATAACAAAAAAAATTATCAAGTTCGTAATTGATTAATAACAATGACGACAAAAGTGCACATTCGAAAATATATTTTTCGACTATGCGTATATTAAAATAATCATCAGACGAATTTATCTTGAATATTGATATTATCGAAGTTAATTCTTTATTTTTATGAAGATATTTGCCCTTAAAAAGTCATAATTTATTATGTTCGAATTATACTTCATAGATATAGCTGTGCTACTATATCTATAAATAGCTCATAAATATATAGTTAAATTTAATATTCTGTGTTACACACCAACATTAATAATAATAATCATCATCATCATTATCATAAATAATACATCTACGCGAATAGCATAAATTATATGCAAAATAACCACCTACATTTAGGAATAGCTTCCTAAAATGAATGTCTTGCTAGATATCAACAGCATTTGCTGTTGTTTTCAACTCATTGAGATTTAAGTAATCCAAACAAATAATCAATCAGACAGTCAATTAACAACTATCACATATATATTTATGCATTTAAAATACTAATCAATAATGTTAGAAAAAGAAGAAGAAGAAGAAGAAGAAAAAAGTGTTATAAAAAGAAGCCGCCATCAAAATGATACAAAAAGTGCTTAAACACATACATAACAAATGAAGAGATATTTATTACTCGTTCAAAATATTGCCCCTCAAATAGCAACAAAGAAATAGAGAATGTCCTTCAAACTAGTTGTTGAGCAATGTTAACGAACTTTATCAAAACTCAATTGAACTCAATTGAAAATGAACTGAAAATAACAATATCGTCAATTTATTGGTAAACACATACATGTATACTATATATACTATATACCTCTATATACTATTCCTTTTATATTGTGAATGTATTTAGTACATTTAGTGTTTGTGTAACTGATTTTATGGCTCCTATATATTTCTATATGTGCTAATGTGTTTGCTATTATCACTAAAACGAATAAACAAGGAAATTGAATTTTGTTACAATAATAATACAAACAAAAAGAAAACAACTAAAATCACAGGTAGCATAGTTAATGCACATAGTTTGCAAAAATATTACGATATTGTGCACTCAGGTTTTTTTTGTTCTTGTTGTTGCTGTTGTTTCTTTTTTTTTTTTTTTGTCCAATACCCATAATATGGGTTTTTATCAATTTTCGCGGTTTTCTAATATACTAGAACGACGGTTTATACGCTTATCAGTATGATCGATGAGGATCTTTTCATGAACAATAATCATTATGAGGAATTTTCTTCTTTTCAAGGATATTTATAATATTTTGTTTTTATTACCTGCACGGTGTACCATTTCAAGTTACCTACGTCTCACTTGGATTTTCATATAAATAGGGATAATCTTACGGATAGATAATTAATAAGACTCTAGAAATTGTCCATTAAAGTCGAAAGTTTCAAGCGCTAATATTTCAAATTTTATAAATTCGCCGCCGCTAAATTTTGTGTTTGAGAATATCGTGAATTAGTTGAAAATAAGAAGAAAAAAACGTGAACGTTGTATAAGCATGGATACAAATATATCTTTATTTAATTTATATTTTGCACGTACATTAAATAGATATATTCTCCGATTTTACGAGTTTCTGTATCAGTTGCTCGAGTATATACTCAATATCGGTCTATGATATATTTTTTTATTTAATTTATATTTTATATATAAATTAAATCGAATTATGATCCTTTATTGGCTGTTGCTGCTTCATTTGCTCCAGAATATATTCAATTTTCATGGTATATGTAAGTAGTTGTGTTGAAAATAATAAGAAATTTCTAAAGAAAAATGTGCATACAAGGTGCGACTATTATGTATTATGACTGCCTCTAGAAAACACAATTAAAACACGATATCTGCTAATTTTTCGGTATATTTATTCGAAATATTCTCCTCCTGTTTCAATACACTTGTTACATCGATTTAATAGTGATTCAAACGCGTGTTCCAGCTCATTTTTCGGAATTGCCTGCAGTGCCCTCGTCGAAGCCCGTTGTATGGTCTGAAAGTCATCAAAAAAACATTCTTTCAATTTCAATTTTAGTTTTGGAAACAAAAAGAAGTCGCACGGTGCCAAATCGGGTGAATACGGCGGGTGATTCAACACACAGACCTGATTCTGCTGTGTGACTCGGTGCATTATCGTGCAACAGAGACCAAGTTTTTAGATCGCGGTATTCTGGTCGAACACGACAGATTCTGAACATCAAATGTTTCAAAACTTCGAAGCAACATGCGGAAATGACTGTTTGACCAGTTGGAACAAATTCTTTGTGGGTAATTCCTTTGCTATCGAAGAATGTGATGAGCATTGTTTTGATTTTTGATGGAACTTTTTGTGTTTTTTTTGGCTTGTGGTGAGTTTTTTTTTTATTTCCAATCCGCACTTTGACGCTTGGTTTCTGGATCGTATTGGAAACACCATGTTTCATCACCCGTAACAATTATTTTCAGAAAGTTTAGATCATTTTTTCTGCAGCTGCAACCATGTCTCTAGCATGACTAACTCTCATTAATTTTTGGTCCTCGATCAATGTGTGTGGAACAAATCTCGCGCAGACCTTTGTTTTGCCCAAATCCTCGTGAAGAATAAGTCGGATAGTTTCGCTGTTGATGTTTAAGGCCTCTTCCATCATTTTCACTGAAACATTGCGATCTTCTGTAATAAAATCACGAACTTTCTGGATCGCTTCCGGCGTCCGCACTGAAATTGGCCTTCCTTCTTTTATTTCATCTTCCAGCGACTCTCTGCCATCCAGAAACCGTTTATGCCATATAAAAACATTTTATCTTGATAAACAAGCATCGCCATACGCTTGCTGCATCATTCCGAATATTTCTGATGCACTTTTACCAATTTTTGCGTGGAATTTAATGACCGCTCTTTGCTCCATGTTAAAAGTTCAACATCAAACGAACACGTGTTTTGTAAAATGAATATCAATAAATATTAAATGTCAACCAAATGTGATGAAATTTTTAAAGTTAGTAGAGGAAGGTAGAAGCTTCAAAACGCGCTTGGTTACGGATATATGGTTCGAGTCTTAATACATAATTGTCGCACCTTGTATATCATATTCTGGCATTATTTGAAATATCATGCAAATAAATTGCCATCATATTAGAGAGAGAGAGAGAGAGAGAGAGAGAAATTATTGATTAATTCTAGTGAGATTATTCTGTGTTTATAGCACAATTATTCTATAATGAAAGTGAAATTATAGCTACTACAGCAGATCAGATAGCCTCTTTGAAGTCAACCAACATCCAGTTGATGACAAACAAAAAATAACGACAGCGTAATAAACGTAATAAAATAATCCTAAATAAGCACAGCTAAATAAATATTCTTGAATTTGTTTAGTACAAATTTAATGTTTTTTTCCAGGTAAAATAAAATAGATACGTCGTAGTAAAGGCTTGTAAGAAAATATTTGTACTTGGGTATACTCAAAAAAACAGCTATATTTATATGAAAATGTAAATAAATCAAAATGTTAAATATTTTGTTTAAGCAACATACGCAATTACCACATATGCCGCATAGCTAAGAGCTCTATTATTATTTATGAAAAAAAAAAAACTCCATAATATAAATATATTGATTTTATTTTCTTTTTTCCTTGCAGATAATGAAATGCGTCATCGTAGTAGTACCTCAAGTGATGATTTTAATGATTATGCAAATTCACCAGCAACAACAACAGCAGCAAGAAATTGCATCAGCAGCAGTAAAAAATCGACAAAGGCTCAGCCGAAACGACACCAAAAGCGAAATCATAGGACATCCGATTCATCTGCTGCCGAATTTAATGATGATGAAATCAAAGAGAATCGCCAACCGATAAATGAAATTCAACAACGAGAACAACGAGAACAGCGTGAAGACAATCAGAACAATTTACGGAAACAATGCACAAAAGCGGCAGCTTTAAGAAATCTGCATCATAATGGTAATGAAAGCACCAACTTCAATAGCATGACGATTGCGTCAAAGAAAATTCATATGAAGAATGCATTAACAACGTGTACATCAAATTCATCCGTAAGTAGTATCAGATCAACTGCATCATCATCATTGCCGTCATCGTCGTCGTCGTCGTCGTCGTCGTCGTCGTCATCGTCATTGGCGTTGTCGTCATCGTCGTCGGCTTCCAATTCAGCCTCATCATCGCCGACAGCCTCACCGACTATAAGTAAGCGTAAAAATCATGATATCAAGGAAATTGCACGCGTTCTCACACTAGCACCACATCAACAATTCTGGCAAAGTTTGTCCGAAGAAGCACTTGTCTGCCTCTTGGATCCATACGTAATAGAGCCACATCTATTGCGCGTATATGGTTTCCCCGTTGAGAGTGCCCAACATCGGGGCTGCATTGAATTCTACAAATGCACACCGAGAGCATTTAGACCGCAACAATATCACCATCATCACCATCATCATCATCATTATGGTGGTTCATCGAATGGTTCGAATCTCCTCGAAAGCAATCAGCAATTCGAGTCACAGCAATTGCTCAACACAAATGATGGTCTCTATGTAAATGTGGCTGCCCATAAAATACTGGCTGCTCATTCGTCCGAAGATTCGGGCCAGGGTTCCGGTGATGCCAGTCCAATATCATTGGATTCGGATGTCAATGATGCCTGCTGTGATTTCAATGAGCTGGAGTACTTAGAGACAGATGATAAGATACTGGAGAAACCATGCGTACGTTGCAGTCGACCATTTTTGGTACGACATGATGGCACCTACTTAACCGACGAAATGTGCTACTATCATCCAGGTCGTTTGCTTCAAATCGATCTCTATGATCGCAATCAATATACCTGCTGTTTTGGTGATCACAAATCGCGCGGTTGCGAAAATCATACACACCACGTTTGGTCGGGCACAGTTAATGGCCTGAATGGCCCATTCACCGACTTTGTGCATACGCAAAATCACAATAAGCATCAGAATAGGGAGCCAAATAGTAAAGTTTATGCATTGGATTGTGAAATGTCATACACCGGTCGTGGTTTGGAGCTGACCAAAGTCTCTGTGGTGGCCTACGATGGTCAGCTTGTCTATGAGCACTTTGTGTTGCCCGAGGCTGAAGTCGTCGATTATAATACACGTTTTTCGGGCATATCCGAAGAAGATCTCTGCACAAATTTGCAGTCTGTGAAGACATTGTTTCAAGTGCAACAGGATCTATTGCAACTAATCTATGCAGATACGATTCTCATTGGTCATGCGCTGGATAATGATTTGCGTGCCTTGCGTATCGTTCATAAACGTGTCATTGATACATCCATCATTTTTCCACATCGAAATGGTTACCCCTACAGGTTGGGTCTCAAACGGCTAACTTTGACATATCTCAATCGTCATATACAATCGAGCACCAATGGTCACAATAGTTTTGAGGATTCACGCGCTTGTCTCGAATTGGTACTTTGGAAGATACACAATGATATAAGCATATCAGAGAATTAATCAAAGAGCGACGTGAGAGCGAGAGAGAACAAAGACGATCGATCATGCTAATTGATGACGACCAAAATTACATATGAATATGTGTGTGTGTGCGTGTGTGGGTGCGAGAGATGTGTTATGCGAGTATGAATGATGATGAATAATTTGTACGTAGTTTGTAAGCGATTTTATGTATTAAGCTCACACTTTTTGTTGCTTTGAATTTTCGCATTCAATAAATAAAAAGTCAATTTCCGGAAAATCATATCATTGAACTTGGATCTTTTAGACTTCCTTCCACCCTTCATGCATTATAATATTTGTAATAATTTGTATCAATAGAAAAAAAAAATGAAAAAATTGAATGAAATATCATATTTATAGATTATCAAGGATAAAACAAAAATGGAGCGAAATTGTTATTATTTTTTCTTCTTCTCTTTTTACAAAAATGTACTGATTTATCGCTGTGATTTTATTGCACTTTGCATTGTTCTCATTCTAATTGTCTTACATTTTTCTTTTTTTGGTTTTTTTTTTTTTTTTGGGGAAAAACAAAAAGAAAAGTGAAAAATTATAGCTTTTTTCTATTTTTGGAAATCATTACATTGAAAAAA
This sequence comes from Megamerina dolium, assembly GCA_963854835.1. NCBI lineage: Eukaryota > Metazoa > Arthropoda > Insecta > Diptera > Megamerinidae > Megamerina > Megamerina dolium. The sequence goes on from OY978527.1 coordinate 69,622,476, forward strand.
TATGATTTTTTTTTCTAATAAATATTTCACTCCAATTTTGCAAAAGGAAAAATAAAGAATATATCACATATCATTATTACTCATAATATTTAGGGGATTCACAAGCGATCAGCAAAGTCATATGATGCAACAGTAACATCTTTGTGAAGACTTTGTGAATCCCTCACATTAATTATTACATTTATATTTCCTCTCTCTCTTTTTTGCATTGTTAAAATAATTATATGGCATCATCTTCTTATTTATTTTAAAATGAAACAAAAAATGTATAATGTAGCTTCATTTCATTTCAACATTTATTTAAGTTGTTTAAAATTTATTTAAAAAAAAATCGAAAAAAATAAGCTAAATATTTTAATCATAAGTTATTCATTATTGTACTTGTAATTTGCATAAATTTTCATTGCTGTTAAATTTAAAAGTAGACTAATTTCTACGGTGATGTTCATGTCATGCTGACGTTGATGTTGAAATGTATTCGAAAATGTTCCTAGTTTATAGAGATGTATATGTATGTTGTAGTGTAAAAACAAAAACAATATATAATTTAAATGTAAAAACAAAAAATTAAATATTTGTATTTGAGCACACACAAAAAGAAATAGTACGAAACAAAAAAAAAAAAAAAAAAAAATTAGACGATAAAAAATAAAAAAATTCAAATATGACGACCTCATAGAATATGTTAATGTCAACATATTCTATGGACGATAGAGAAAACAATAATTTTTTGCAATAAAAAATGGTTTCTTTTATACTAAAATTTTGAAAAAAAAAAATTCTTGTGTTTTATTTTTATCGAAAATATATATTTTTTTTTTTTTATTTTTTTTTTGTTGAGCTAAGATCAGACCAGAGGATCGAAATAAGGGGTATTCGAAATGTTCTTTCGAATAGGATGCCGGCTTTTGGATGATTTTGGGTTAAACAATTGAAGCGCTGATTTGTAGAACTTCATTCAATCTGCTATAGTGAATAATTTACGCTCAAAAGAGGAGCAATTATGGACTGATCCAAAAACAAGTTTATTAAAAAACAATCAAATAAAATGGAGAGAAATCAATTTTTGCCACGTTAGATTAGGTTAGATTATTGTGGCTGCCCTCTCACTGAGAGGTCAGACTTAGGCCAGAAAGGCTCTTTGTGATACAACCAGCTTCTCTTCTGATGCGTGTTAAATTTTTGAACAATATTAGAAGGGCCCTACTTAAAATAGCCGGTTCCGAATGGCAGAACTCTTGTGACATCATTTTTTAGAGCTTTGTCACAGAGTTCTTTTAGAAGCTTTTCCTTGGCAAATTATGTACTGCCGGAAGAATTTCCAATTGCTTGACGACAGGTGAGCGCCGTTTGAAAGAAAAAAATATTTTCAATATTAAAGATGTCACAGTCGGGGATTGAACCCAAGACCCACCGATCAGAAGACCACGTTATATTATGAGTGTCTTAGAAAGAGTGTCTTAATTTGCTAACGGTTTCTGACTCTATTTCGGAATCTGTCTAGATGATATTCGCCGAAGAACCTAAATTACAACTTTCATGGAAGTCCATACAAAAGTCCATACAGCTACGAGGCTGCCAACTTACTTTACTTACTTACTTATGTGGCCATAACAACCGAATATCGATTTAGGCCGAAAATAACATGCTTCGCCAGCCATCTCTGTTCTTCGCTAGCTGGCGCCAGTTAGAAATTCCAAGCGCCGTCAGGTTCTCCAGTACTTGGTCTTTCCACCGGAGGTTTGGTCTTCCTCTTTTGCGTCGTCCTCCAGCGGGTTCCGAATATAACACCTTCTTAGCTGGAGCGTGTTCTTCCATTCGCTCGACATGACCTAGCCAGCGCAGCCGCTGGATTTTGATGCGCTTTACAGCTACGAGGCTGCCAACTAGCATCGTCAAAATGACTGAAATCAAAATTATAGAACTTAGTTCTATAATATGAATTTCTCGACGGCGACCAAACTGTTACAAAAGTTGTGAACCGCAATAGGGGCATAAGTTAGGTAATCACGCTAATCTTAAGATGGGTAACAGCTTGATGCTCCTGGTTTGAGTTGTACATTCGCGGACATCGCAGTCATATTTTCGTCAGCTTCTAGTATCAAAATAACTAATGATTCAAAAAGAAACCACTAGATGTACCAACCTGTAGAAGCTGCTTAAGGTTTTCGAAAGAAATTTCCTAAGAAAGATCTTTAGAGGTATTTGCGTTGGTGATGAGTCTCGAATAAGATTCAATCAAGAGAGAAATATGTATGAGAGGTAGGCAAGTATTGACATATTTCAGGTAGGAAAATTCAACGGCTACGATGCCCTTGTCATGTTGAGGTAATAAAATAACACGCTGCAGCAAAAAAGGTGTTGTATTTGCATCCTGCTAATAGACTCCGACGGCAAGGAAGACCTAAGTGCACATATTTAAACCAGATACTGGCAGAACTGTCAGCGCTTGCAAGTTCTAAGTAGCGCCAACGAGCTAAAAACAGAGACAACTGGCGGAGACTTTGGACAAAGAGTATTAAGGGTGGTTGTATTGGCCAAATAAGTAACCATACAACACAATACTGAGCGTCGTTGAGTATCGAGAGAAAATTTAAACACACAAGAAATACAAGAAGCTACAAAATTATTATTTAAATAACAGCATCAGCGTACGCTACAAACTTAAAGCCTCCTGTTTTCTGGCTGAGTCCCCCTACTATTGATCATAACGAAATTTATATTACCCAGATTAGCTTTCGTAACTCTGGTCTTCAGCCTTAAAATGTTAAACTTTAATGAAGTGAAGTAAGAATGATATTAAAGCTCCCTCCAAATAACACTGATACTTTGTCTACTTCCAACACCTTATGAATGGTCGTTTCACAGTTAACTTCCCTTAATGTAGTCATTAAATAAAAATTATAATTAAAATTCCTCAAATCAAACTCGTTACTTCGTTAGTGCGTTACTTGGTAGTTTGTTTATGTTAATTTCGTTCTTGTAAAATTAGCAAATTCCCAGAAAACCGAATATCAAACAATTGAATTGGCAATTCGAGTAATTTTTCGTTACTCCTTAACACTCGTTACTTTTGTTGCTTAGGCCGATGTTACAGAGAGAGTAATGAGTTTTTTCATATCTCGTTTACAAAAGTAACGAGATCAAGAAGAGAAATGTTTTCACAGTTGTTTCTCTCATTTACAAAACTAACGAGTCTTCACAGTCTTCATTATTTTACCGAACTAACTACTAATTAACTGGCATAAGTGCAGAATACGGACTCAGAAGGAAAAAAAAAATAAAAAATTGCCTCGTATAGAGCTTCCTTTTGTGAATATAAAAAATAAAAAATTTGTCTCTGCAAATGCCCACACAAGGCGTGGTTCAAGGTCAAAGTTCAAAATTGAGGTCGAGATTATTCGAGAGACAAGCAAGTTTTTTCTACAATATGGGTATTAAAACATAGGTAATTTTAATACCTTTTTATTGGTATATAAATTTTGTATGAATTTCTAACTTTTTAAATGTTATGAAGAAAATTATAAATTTTTTATAAAAATTTTGTAAAAACCGATTTTTTTTTCGAAAAAGTCCCCCATTAACCTATCAAAAATTATATATTATTTCAAAGATCATATGATTACCTTTCCAAAGGTATATAAAATATATTTTTAAAGAATTTTTATATATTTTAAAAATTATTTTTTTTTTTTACTTTCGCTATAGCAAATATGTGCACAGAGGAATAGTGAGACAGTTATAATCATAGCGGTAGACATAGACAAAAGAATTAAGGAAAAATAGGATAAAATAGTATAATTAACTAATTCTTTTATTAATCTAATAAAGACCACGTTGTTAGAGCCCTATGTTGTAGAATATCCTGATGGTAAATACAATATTGAAACAAATGAATAAAATTTCAATACTAAAAATTACAAAGAGATTTCAATGCTAAAACTTCTGATGCGAAGCTGGCGTCGGGCCTTTAAGGGTTATTTTTTTGCGTCCGGCCGAAGGCCGGCTATAAAAAAGCTTTTATCCTAAAATACTGTTGGTCGCGAAGCCGGCGTTGGGCCTATAAGGGTTATTTTTTTGCGCCCGGCCGAAGGCCGACTATCAAAAAAACTTTTATCCTAAAATACTGTTGGTCGCGAAGACGGCGTCGGGCCTATAAGGGTTATTTTTTTGCGCCCGGCCGAAAGCCGACTATCAAAAAAGCTTTTTTCCTAAAATACTGTTGGTCGCGAAGACGACCTCGGGCCTATAAGGGTTATTTTTTTGCGCCCGGCCGAAGGCCGACTATCAAAAAAACTTTTATCCTAAAATACTGTTGGTCACGAAGACGGCGTCGGGCCTATAAGGGTTATTTTTTTGCGCCCGGCCGAAAGCCGACTATCAAAAAAGCTTTTTTCCTAAAATACTGTTGGTCGCGAAGACGACCTCGGGCCTATAAGGGTTATTTTTTTTGCGCCCGGCCAAAGGCCAGCTATCAAAAAAGCTTTTGTCATAAAATACTGTTGGTCGCAAAGCCGGCGTCGGGCCTATAAGGGTTATTTTTTTTGGGCCCAGCCGGAGGCCGGCTATCAAAAAAACGTTTGTCCTAAAATACTGTTGGTCGCGAAGCCGGCGTCGGGCCTATAAGGGTTATTTTTTTTAGGCCCGGCCGAAAGCCGACTATCAAAAAAGCTTTTTTCCTAAAATACTGTTGGTCGCGAAGACGACCTCGGGCCTATAAGGGTTATTTTTTTGCGCCCGGCCGAAGGCCGACTATCAAAAAAACTTTTATCCTAAAATACTGTTGGTCGCGAAGCCGGCGTCGGGCCTATAAGGGTTATTTTTTTTGCGCCCGGCCAAAGGCCAGCTATCAAAAAAGCTTTTGTCATAAAATACTGTTGGTCGCAAAGCCGGCGTCGGGCCTATAAGGGTTATTTTTTTTGGGCCCAGCCGGAGGCCGGCTATCAAAAAAACGTTTGTCCTAAAATACTGTTGGTCGCGAAGCCGGCGTCGGGCCTATAAGGGTTATTTTTTTTGCGCCCGGCCGAAGGCCGGCTATCAAAAAAGCATTTTTCCTAAAATACTGTTGGTCGCGAAGCCGTCGTCGGGCCTATAAGGGTTATTTTTTTGCGACCGGCCGAAGGCCGGCTATCAAAAAAGCTTTTGTCCTAAGATACTGTTGGTCACGAAGCCGGCGTCGTGCCTATAACGGTTATTTTTTTTGCGCAAAAAAGCTTTTGTCCTAAAATACTGTTGGTTGCGATACTGAATTTGAAGACATGCAGGTAATTGTATCGAAAGCCGTCCATATTGTTAACACTTGATGAAGTATCAGCTTGAAAACAATTTTTGAAATGCATACAAATTCTGGAAAAATATGTTTTATACACCGTTGTGAAGGTAATTGTATAAGCTTTAGTATGGTGCTAAATTTTCAATAGGCAAATAAGGCTTATTTTCAAAAAAAAAATTGGTTTTTGAAAAAAAAAAATTTCAAATTTATAGTTTTGATAATAACTTTTAAAATGTAAAAAATAGGTATTAAATTATATATATCAGTAGAAAGGTATTTAAAAAACCTTTCTTATGATATCCATATAATAGAAAAAAATTGCGTCTCTATCGAATAATCTCGACCTCAATTTTGAACTTTGACCTTGAGCCACGCCTTGTATGGGCATTTGCAGAGGCAAATTTTTTATTTTTTATATTCACAAAACGAAGCTCTATCCGAGGCAATTTTTTATTTTTTTTCCCCTTCTGAGTCCGTATTCTGCACTTGTTCCAATTAACTAACAATATCGGCGTGAATGATTATAACTACAATAAATGCCTACATATAACTGTATTAAGTATACATTTTTTTATAAATTTTTTTTTAATTTTTTTTTGTATCATCTTCGTCATAAATTTGTTATATTTATTATATCATTAGCTCTTCACGTGCGAGGATTGATCGAAATGATGACAGAACGTATTTTGGTTATAATTTTTTTATGCTTTCACTTCTAATTTTCGTTAATTAAAAAGTGATAGAAATTAATTTAGTTTAATGGAACAATATTTGATTTCGGAAAATGTATGTCAGCCACATATGAGGATTTTTTTTTTTTTTTTTTTTTGAGTTTTAGAGAGGAAATTTACGTCTCACTATCTTCGTACTTCATTGGATTGGGGCCAATTATCAAATAAGATATAATCATGAACTGTATAAGCTTTATGTGGACATGGGAATAAAGGCCACTATTCCTCAGTTTCGAATATAATGAACGAATGATGGTGCATTGCTCGGTGCTCGATTACTGTAGAACCTAACGACCCTTGGTAATTCTAAATATCGCCAACGAGCAGTTAGTAAAAATAACCTGCGGAAGGCTCTATAAACGCTCATAATCGATTCAGCGGTCCCACAGTGCGACAAGATTTTCGGGATGATTAATGACTTATTGGAGAGCTTGAAGAAAAACAAAAAAAAAAAAGGTATTTCTGGGAATAGTCTCTATTTTTGTGTGACCGGAAATAAAACTTATGATTTTTATAGCTAAAATTACAGCAAAAATTGTCGTGGATCGCCCTAAAATATTTTTTTTTTTTGTACGATAAATTTATTTTTGATAATAATTTTTAGCTAAACATGTCGCTCTAAATGTTGCTTCGGTACAGTAAAAAATATGTTCTCTTTTTAAATTTTATTTTTTATGTATTTTCAACTTATTAGTTGACCTTTCTACCAGTGGAACCAAGTTTGTTAGTATCATGAAAAAAAAATGTTTAACAAATCTTATCGTCATCTCTAAATCACGAATCGATGGCAGCACTTTGGTGTATACATAGGGTTTAGGAGGGGGGGTCTACCAACCAAGAATAAACAATTGTAATATTCATATTAACAACATTAAATTACGAAATAGAGCATGTTATTAAATCGTGTTCATGCTATTTGCTTAAGAGCCAATATCGAAATGTAGCAAGAATATAAAAAAATGTATATTTAAAAAAAAAATTATTTTTACAAGTAAATACAAACAAAAAAAAAAGCAGCAACAGCAAAAAACTCACAAATTAAAAGCATGAAAATATCTCTGAATGTATTTACCTATAAACTAAATAAAGATTAAAATTGATTTCTCGTGTTTGGCACATTTGAATGTAAATAAATGCAATAAATACAAAAAATATATAGTAAACAACAACAACAACAACAATAAAGCAGCACAACTAAAATCACAAAAAAAATCAAAAGGAAATGAAATGGAAATTTATAGCCAACAAAAAAAAGTGGGGGATATGTAGAGGAAGAAGAAAAAAAAAATTATTTATTTTTAATTTAAAAAAAGAGAAGGAAAAAAAACAAAAACAAAAACATAAAGCAAATCAATTAAGAAGAGTAAAAATCGAGAAATTCGCAAATCTATACTTTTTGCCAAGAAGTAGTATCACAGTAAATAAATATAAATAAATATGTGAAAGCTGAAAATAAGAAGAAGAAAAAAGAAAAAGAAACAAAACAAAAACGACACATCAGTTTCAGTTGCCAAATAAGTAAACGACCAAATGACACCATATTGTTATTGTATAAATCTTACTCAATCGTATAGTATGTACATAATCACAGCACTCACCTTCATCATCATCATCATCATCATCATCATCATTATCAACATGATCAAACAATTGCATGATTTTGCATTATTATCAAATCAAGCAAACAAACAAACAAAGAGTAATGCAATTTGTTTAACTAACTGCACTTTTGTTGGGACGTGTATGAAATGATCTATATATTCTAATGAATTTTATAAGTTGCAATTGTGAAAAGCACATAGAAAGGAAAAAGAAATATGACAATAACAATCTCAAATATTGTACATTCAATTGCAATTTATTACCAAATATTATTTGCAATTACTTGAAAATATTCTATAAAATGGATGGCCGTTGTGTCATCAAGAAGCGTTTTTCTTAACCTCAAAATACAAAAGCTAAATTAGCTACGAAGCCGATATTAATTGAAATAAAACAGAGCGATATGTAAGGTTTGGTTGCCATCAAAAAACTAATTTATTATATTATATTCAAACATGTAAAAGTATGATCTCAAAGAATAAAGCATAAGAGAATTGACTAACGGTTAAATCTTATTAAATAATATTCATCTGTTCCATTATATTAAATACATAAGAAAAAACAATTAACGGGTCAATCGTAGTATATACAGGGGTTCTCAAACCATGGCCAAACAGTTATAGTGCAGATGTTCTTAACGTTTGGGTATATGACCCAAAAGCCGTGTAAAAATTATCAGGAGCCATGCATTAGCTCTTAATGTATTTAGTAGCTTTCTTCATACATATAAGGTGTAGTAAAAAGAAATCATCCATTATCCATTTCCAATAGATGACTTTTAGTAATCTGTATCTCGCATTGTATAAGTGCGATCGGGTTACGCTAGATGGCGTTAGAAAGATAGGATTTCGTACTAAATAAACTTTTCGGGCAGTTTTGTGATTGCTTGACTTAGTATTGTTTGAGCACACGTCAAAGATGGACACCAGTAAAGAGAAAATATGCCATATTTTACACAAGCCAGACGGCTGAAAATGTGTGGTCCTGATTCTGTAACAGCCAATCATGTGCAATTTTGGTTTCGTCGATTCCGTTTCGGTAATTTCGATGTCAAAGATGCAAAGCCAATTGTCGAAAATATTGATAAAATAATGGAAATCGTCGAGTCTGATCGTTATGTAAGCACTGTTTCTATTGCTCAGGAGCTAAACATTGCACAAAAACCCGTTTGGAATCATTTAAATAAGACTGGATACAAAAAGAAGCTCTCGATGTATGGATGACACACGAGTTAACACAAAAAAAGAAAACCTCATGGACCGAATTTCCATCTGCGAATCGCTGATGAATCACAACAAAATCGATCCATTTCTGAAGCGGATGGTTACTGGTGATAAAAAGAAGGTCACTTACGACAACGTCAAACGAAAACGGTCGAATTGCGGTGAGCTTGCGCAAACGGTGGCCAAGCCAGGATTGACGGTCACGAAGGTTTTGCTATGTGTTTGGTTGGATTAGCAGGGAATCATCTACTGTGAGCTGCTCTCCTACGGCCAAACTCTTAATTCGGACCTGTACTATCAACAATGAAGGAAGCAATCGCCCAAAAGTGGCCAGCTTTGGCCAATAGGAGAGAAATTGTGTTCCATCAGGACAACGCCAGGTCACATACATTGATAGTGACTCGACTCAATTGCTCTGTTAAAATTCATATTGAAATTCACTAAGTTCCCAGACAAACGGAATCGTTGAGAATATACCATTATTATTTTAAACGAATGACTATTTAATTATTTTATTGACTATAGGTAAGATATGCCAAGAAATACATTGTTACTTTGTAATTTACATTACAAAAGCTTATATGTACAATATATGAATCATCTACAGATGTACATTTATCATCTTCATTCATTCATTTTATTTCTGAAATTTTTTTGTTGAAATTTTATTTTTAATTAAACGAAACGTAATATCTAAATTTATGTTTATGACATATACATATGTATTTAAATGCAACATACACGTATCTATATATGTAAGATTAGTATATTAAGGTGTGTTAGATTGTATGTATTTCAAATATTTCTGGTTTCGACCAGTCTATATTTAAAATTTTTTACCAAAATCTTTAATTTTATGAGGGAGCCCCCTAAAAGTCGGAAATATTGAGGAAGAAAAATTAAACAAGAGCCGGTCATACATTTTAACATCCCAGAGGCGATTTCTATTCAGTCATGGGGTTATTTATTATTTTTGTACAAGTGTCCCATTGTATAATAAAAGTTTTTCCTCCTGAACATTTGCTCTGAATATATTTGCTCCCTTTCCCCCCATCCTTTCCATAAAAAATGAGCACAGAAACGCCTAAAAATCGACAATAGACAAGCAAGCACATCTTGATAGAGTTAAGGTTCATTCTAATGCTTCTAATTGCTTACTGGTTAACAAATTTCAACAGCAATAACATGCGAAATATAATTTCTAAATACACATACAATAAATTTCGAACAAAAATAAACAAATTTAATGTAATCAATCAATATTTAATTATATCTATTAAATTTACCATACATAGGCAATGACTTGTGATCCATATTCCGAACGGAACTAAATTAATCGTATGCAATATGCATATGAAATTGATCGATTATCTGGATGTAAAAAAAAACCATTATTCAATAATCATTTTAAATGAATCATCACTTACTTATTTTACTATATTTTTATTTACTGATTTTATATCATTTTATATACAATAATAAAGTTTGTGTTGAAAAGTATTGTGTTAATATTGGACGAACTATTCGAATAAATAAGACGTTGAAATACATAAATATAAATAAATAAATAAATCATTAAATACTTACATGAATAATGTTGATACAATTGTCCAAATACAGAAGAAGAAATACAAGGTGATTTTTTAGCAACTTTCTTTTTGGCAACACTGTTCTTGACAGCTCAGCTGTTTTCCTCTAACATGTTACTCTCAAATCGACTTACAAACGAACAACGCTTGCAGATTATTGAATTTTATTATCAAAATTCATGCTCGATTAAGAAAGTTCATCGTGCACTTCTTCCATTTTATGGTCAGCTCATTTCTGGTTGAATCAAAACAATCAAAATTGCCATATTTGGTGTGAAGAGCATCCAGAAGCATTGCAAGAACTGCGAATGCATCCCGAAAAATGCACTGTTTGGTGTGGATTATGGACTGGTGGCATCATTGGATCGTACTTGTTCAAAGGCGACGAAGGCAGGAACGTTACTGTGAATGGCGAGCGCTACAGTGCGATGATTACAAACTTTTTTTTTGCCCAAATTGAAAGAGCTGGTCTTGGCTGATATGTGGTTTCAACAAGACGGTGCCACATGCCACACAGCACGCGAAACAATAACCCAATTGAGAGGCGAGTTCCGTGAACAGTTTATTACACGTTTGAGGCCGGTCCATTGGCCGCCTAGATTGTGCGATTTAACACCTTTTGGACTATTTTTTGTGGGGCTATGTTAAGGCTCATGTCTATATGGCGACAAGCCCTCAACGGTTGACGTTCTGGAAGCCAATATTGAAGAATTTATTAGTCAGATACCGGTTGACGCTCTGGAAGCAAATATTGAAGAATTTATTCGTCAGATACCGGCCGATGTGTTGGAGAAACTATGCCAAAATTGGACCCAGCGTTTGAACCATTTAAGTGTTTTTTTTTTTTTTTAAATCAAATTCTAAGGCTCTTAAAAAATTACCCTGTATAAATAATTACATTTTATACAGGTATATAGTATTTATCATCAAATATTTATTAATATGATAAATTGTTAGACATTTCAATCATATAAATAGAGGGATAGGCACGTAGATTGGAAGGGATTTCAATTATTTGGGGTATTGAATTTTACTGCGATACTTTTGTAAAATAGTCAAAAATTAAAAAAAAAAAAAATAGATTCAAAATTTTAAAAAATAGTTGCAGCCGATGATCTAAAGTATACACATAAATGTTTGTATTCAAAAATATATTAAAAATATATCGGGCTTTTAAAATAGCCCATTTTTGAACTTGCTCTAACCTGCGGACAATCCTCTAAATTTCTTACTATATATGAACGTATGGTATTCAAAAGCCAGACTTTATATATATAAAATTTAAGCGTAATTACTGATGAAATACTATAGAGTTTAACAAATATTTTCTTTTCTCATTTAGAGTTGGGATTTTCCCAACTTATCTGTTGTCTTATTGAAACAATTGGTTTTAAAATGGAAGGAAATTTTTGAATAATTTTTTTTTTTTTTTTTTAACAAAATTTTTCTATTCAATTCATATGTTCTAAAATCAATAAATGCATGTACTTCATGATAATGGCCCTTACAATGCAACAATAACTACTTCTATATACAATGGTTGAGCATTAATAAAAAGAGTAACAATCATAATTCAATATTTACACAAAAACTCACGCACAATGTAATTTTTTGATGCCATCCAGTGACCTTTAAATGGTTTCAAATTCAATAATAATAAGAAAAAAAAACAAAAAACAAATAACAAAATACCAGAACACAAAACACCTCATGGAAAAAACATATTTTCTGTTGTCTTTCATGAACAGAACAATAGAACACTGCACCCCATCCGAAAGGTTGAAAAACTGACAAATAAGCAATAAATGAACGAAAAGTAAATTGAATTGTATACACAGAATATTATTAATAATATTTTTAATATATATTTATTATTGATATTGACATGAACTTAACCTTCAATAAACCATGGAAAAAAAGTCACGATTTTACTCAAATATGGGAGCAAAAAAAAAAAGAAAACAAAGAATTATGTGCTTCTTAACCCATTTGTAACCATTGTTGCTTTAAAGCAACGTTCGATTTGAAAAAATGATTTTCAATAGAAAAGACAAATCTTCTACCACCAAGTCATTATGTCAAATTTGGAAATAGAAAATAATCCGAAGGAGCTAAATCTGGCAATTCGATCTTTAACTCATTGATTTTGGACATCGCAATAGCGTATATGTAAACTGGTGCATTGTCTTGATGAAACAACACTTTCTTTTTCGCCAAATGTGGCCTATTTTCTTTAATTTCATCACTTAAGCGCTGCAACAAATTAGCATAATACTCGCCGTTGATTGTTTTTCCTTTTTGAAGATAATCAATAAAATTTGTCCCACGTGCATCCCAAAAAAACAGACCCCATAACCTTGCCTGCAGATGGAACTGTCTTCGCCTTCTTTGGACACGATTCTCCCCTTTCAGTCCTTTTGTGGATTTGCTTAAGCATTTCTGGCGTGGTCACCTCAATTGGTCGACCACTACAGTGTTCGTCTGTTTCGCGCGGCTTCTACCAGTTGTCCAATTATTATTAATCCTCTATCCATTCTCTAATATTTCTTAACCATAATTTTTGCTTTCGTCCTATTCCTCTTTTGCCTTCTATTTTTCCTTCCACTATCAGTTGTAATAGTTCATACTTTGGTCCTCGCATTATGTGTCCAAAGTATGCCGTTTTTCTACGTTTTATCGTTTGTAGCAATTCTCTTTCTTTTTTGAGTGTTCGTTATACTTCATTGTTGCTGATTTTATCTGTCCATGAAATTTTTAGCATACGACGATAGCATCACATTTCAAAAGCTTCCAGTTTGTTCATCAATGTAAGTTTTAAGGTCCACGCTTCAACACCATATAACAACACAGACCAAACATAACACTTTAGGTATCGCATTCGTAGTTTTATGCTCAAACTTCGGTTGCATAGAACTTTTCTGTATTTGTAGAATGCTGTTCTAGTTGCTTCTATACGACAACGGATTTCTTTGTCATTTTACCAATTGTCGGTTAGCCAACAACTCAAGTATTTGAAGCTTGATACTCTTTCGATTGTCTGGTCATCTATACATAATTCTATGTTATTAGTCTGAGTTTTAGATATAATCATGAATTTAGTTTTTTATTTGTTGATGCTTAGTCCATATTGCCGACTTTTTTCACTTAAAAAAAAAAAAAAATAAATATGTGGCACTTAAAGCCCCAAAGGGATCATTGGCCGAGTTTCTCTTCTATTACTGTTGTGCGTCTTAAATTTTGGACAGTATTAGAATGGACCTACTTATTTTAGCCGGTTCCGAACGGCAGAACACTTGTGACATCACTTTTTCTGAGCTTTGTCACAGAGTTCTTTTTAGAAGCTTTTTCATGGCAAGTCGTTACTGTCGGAAGAATTGCCAATTGCTTGCCGACAGGTGGGTACCATTCGAAAGAAAAATCTTTTCGATATAAAATTTGTTATGCATCAGCCGGGTATTGAACCACGACCTACAGATCAGAAGGCGAACACACTAACCACTGAGCTACGGCACCCACCACTTTTTTCACTTACAGATTTTACAAGTTGTTGAAGATTGACTATATTGTCAGCTATTATTGTAGTGTCGTCGGCAAATCTTATGTTATTTATCATCTGACCGTTTACTTTGATTCCCTTGTTGCAAGATGCTATAGCTTCTTCAAATATATACTCTGAGTATATGTTGAAGAGCCCTTCCTTCCTTCCTTATGTGGCCATAACAACCGAATATCGATTTAGGCCGAAAATAACATGCTTCGCCAGTTAGTACTCCAGTACTTGGTATTTCCACCGGAGGTTTGGTCTTCCTCTTCTCCGTCGTCCTCCAGCGGGTTCCGAATATAACACCTTCTTAGCTGGAGCGTGTTCTTCCATTCGCTCGACATGACCTAGCCAGCGCAGCCGCTGGATTTTGATGCGCTTTACTATGTCAATATCGGCATACAGCTCGTACAGCTCATGGTTGTACCTTATTCGGTACTCGCCACCAACGCAAATAGGTCCAAAGATCTTGCGTAGGACTTTTCTCTCGAAAACTCCAAGCATCCGCTCATCCGAGGTGGAAATTGTCCAGGCTTCAGCGCCATATGTTAGGACAGGCATGATGAGAGACTTGTAGAGTGTAGTTTTCGTTCTTCGAGAGAGGGCTCGACTTCTCAATTGCTTACTCAGCCCAAAGTAACACCTGTTAGCAAGAGTTATCCTACGCATGATCTCCAAGCTGACGTCATTACTGCTGTTAATGCTGGTTCCAAGATAGACAAAGTCCCTTACTACTTCAAAAGCGTAGTTGTCAACAGTGACGTGCTGTCCAAGACGCCGGGATTCTTTGTTTGTTGACACTAGATACTTCGTCTTGCCCTCGTTCACCGTGAGACCCATCCGACGCGACTCTCTTTCCAACTCTGAGAATGCTGCACTGACTGCTCGCGTGTTCATGCCGATTATGTCAATATCGTCGGCATACGCTAACAGCATGACACTTTTGTTGAAGATAGTGCCATTATGTCGTAGATCAGCAGCTCGTATTATTTTCTCCATAATAAGATTGAAGAAGTCGCACGATAACGAATCACCTTGTCTGAAACCCCGTTCGGTATTAAACGGTGCGGAGAGGTCCTTCCCAATTTTCACTGCACAACGGGAGTTATGCAGTGTCATTCTACAAAGTCGAATGAGCTTTGCAGGAATACCGAACTCAGACATTGTTGCGTAGAGGTAATCCCTTACCGGACTGTCGAAAGCGGCTTTATAATCAACAAATAGGTGGTGTGTGTCGATCTGTTTTTCTTGGGTCTTCTCCAGGATTTGGCGCAGTGTGAAAATCTGGTCGATGGTGGATTTACCAGGTCTGAAGCCACACTGATAAGGTTCAATCAGGTTGCTGAGCATAGGCTTCAACCTTTCACACCTTTCACGCGCGGTTTGATTCCAATATAGATCTTATCTCTTTTTCATCTATGTCAATATTTTTGAGAATCTTGATCAGCTTTTCATGAAGAACTTTATCGAAGGCTTTTTCGTAATCAATGAAGCATACATACACATCTTTTTGCACACCTTTGCAGTTTTGAATGAGGACTTGTAGGCTGAACAGGGCTTCGCGTGTTCCCATAGCTTGTTTGAAACCAAATGGCGTACGGCCCATTACTTCTTCGCATTTCAGGAATAGGCGGGCCTTAAGTATTTTTAGAAATATTTTTAAGCCGTGGCTCATCAGATTAATTAGCCGGTAATCATCGCATTTGGTCCCCTGTCATGTTCCGATTGTATATACTTTTCCCTTTTATGGCGTCATGTCCTGATATAATTTCGTTTCTGTCATCTGTTAGTATTCCATACGTACGTTTCTGGTATACACTGGCAGTTTCTTTAATTTTTTTATGTAGGGCATGGTCGTTATGTAGCAGTTGCAAGGTTTCAATTTCTAGGCACTGGTTGTCTAACCACTTGTGTTTCGCTTCCTTAATTTCTTTTCTTATTTGGTTGTGGATTTGTTTATATTTCGCTTCATCTTTTCCTCTGTATTTTCGCCTTTCTTCCATCAATTTCATGATGTTGTCATTCATCCATTCCTGCCTCTTATTAGGAATTCCGCTAAAAATTTGTTTTGTTTGTTCCCAGTAGCTTTCTACACTTTCCGCTTGAGTTTTAATATATTTGATTTTATTGATATTATTGTTTATTTCTTCCTTTACAGCTCCGCAAATATCCTCATCCTGAAGGAGATCCAGACAAATTTTTTTATGTTTCTGCGACTTTTTCGGCTTTGATAAACGTAATTTAATTGTAGCTATCAACAAGTTGTGGTCAGATGACACATCAGCGCCCGGATATGTTGAAACCTTTGTGATGGACGATTGAAATCTTTTGTTCACTAGAATGTAATCTATCTGATTTCTGACAATGGTTTCCTTTGTATATTTGAGAGATTTCCAGGTGTATAGGCGTCTCTTTGGTAGGCAGTACCATGTATTAGTGATTTTGAAATTTTGCTCTAGGCAAAATTGTATGAGTCGTTCCCCTCTTTCATTCCTTGTACCTAATCCAAAGGCTCCTAATATTCCGTCTACATTCTCATTGCCAACTTTGGCATTAAAATCGCCCATTATTAGTGTAATTTCATGTGGCTTCGTTAATTTCAGTAGTGTGTTTATTTCCTCGTAAAATTGTTCTATCTCCGCATCTGGCTTATCCAGTGTTGGAGCATATGCTTGTATTATATTGAGATTAATCGGTTTGGAGTTGAATTTTAGTAGCATAACTCTATCTGGAAGCGGAATGAATTCAGTTATCGAGTCGTCTAGATGTAACGATACAATTATGCCTACTCCATTTCTATGTCTGCTTGTTGTGTTTCCAGAATAGTAAATTTTTGCATTATTTGAGCTGCATAGACCATTGTTTGGCCACCACGTTTCACATACTCCCAAGATGTCTACCTTTAATCTTTTCATTTCTTGTATGACATTGGCCAGTTTTCCTGCTTCATATAAATTTCTCACATTCCATGTACCAATATTTAATTTTTTAGTTGTTTTACCTCCGGGGATTCTTAGCACCCTCTTATTGCCGGAGACTGAGGGCCGTTTTTTATCATACTTTTCCATAATTGGTGAACTGTGACTGTTCTAGCGATTTATTTTAAAGTAGTGGTTTCCCTCCTTGCCTTCTATCACTAATGAACAACCAGCTGCCGTTGTTCATACACAATTCACGAGTCGCTCCTAACATGGAGAACTGCCACTCGTGAGCTGTGCCCCCTTTCCTATTAGTGTACGACCAAATGTCCCACCAGGGTTGGGTACCTGATCTTCTTTTTGGTTGCTCGTACTCCAGCCGACACCACGTGGAGGAAGGAATAGGAGTTACCGAGCAGAGGCTAAGGACCACTAATGGGGTCTAATACGCAGTACTCGGCCTTCATCGGTAGAATCTGGTTCGGCTTTAATATTCGTTGGACAGAGACCTTTCAAATGAACGCATTGAATTACAATTAACGGTGACCAATTTTTCCCATGTTTACAAATTCATTGAGGTCGTTAACTTTCGATGGCTCCAAAAAAAAAAAAAAAACTAAACAACGTGGCGCCTTGAAACTTAAAACATATGTTTTATAAGGTTGCCACTTTTCACCAAAGTAATTTTTTTCAAAGTTATGTCACAAGTGTTCTGCCGTTCGGAACTGGCTAAAATAAGTAGGTCCCTTCTAATACTGTCCAAATTTAAGACGCACAACAGTAATGGAAGAGAAGCTCGGCCGATGAGCCCTTCGGGGCTTTAAGTGCCACATATTTATTTATTTTTTTTTTAATTTTTTTCAAACTACTGCCGCCATCTATATGTCAAGTCGGGTAGTTCTGGGTAAAGTCGCATTTTATTTCTGAACTCAAAAAAAAAAAAATACAAAGGCTCAATAATACATTAGAATACCCAAAAATCGCCTCTAGAAGGTTTAAATGTAAAACCGACCCGTATTATCTCTTCTTCAACATTTTTCCCGAACACAATTACACCTATCTTAACTACCTTGGGGGCGATCCTACAAAATTATCTTTTTTTTTTTATAAAAATCACTCTCACCGCCTTCATGGTACCCAAAGAGGTGTAAATTGTATGAACGACTCCCATTCATTTTTGCTTGTTAACATTTTTCGTGAAAATACTTATAGTGTAGCATCACTCCTTAGCGAGCCTCCCATACAAAATGAACATAAAATCAAGAGAAAATCGAAAAATAACAAATACTTTCCCCAAGTATTCTAACCTCGTATATTCGTCCCTTATAGTCACCTGTGTTGCGCGGAATAGTCGTTTCTATTACAGAGTGCCGTGGCTCAGTGGTTAGTGTGTTGGCCTTCTGATTTGTAGATCGTGCGTTCGGCTGAAGCATAACAAATTTCTTTCGAACGGTACCCACCTGTTGGCAAGCAATTGGCAATTTTTTGCGGCAGTAACAATTTGTCATGGAAAAGCTTCTAAAAGAATTCTGTGAGAAAGCTCAGAAAAAAGTAATGTCACAAGGGTTCTGCCTTTCGGAACCGGCTAAAAGATATAGATCCCTTCTAATATTGTTCAAAATTTAACACGCACAACAGTAATGGAAAAGAAGCTCGGCCATAGAGCCCTTTGGGGCTTCAAGTGCCACATATTTATGTTTTTTTTAACAAAAGGTTTCATTAGACTTGTTTCAGCGGAGAGCGAATGAATACCGGTGGGCTTGCTGCGATGTGGTGCACTTGCCTACAAGTCGTGGTGGCGGCAGAGGTGTTGATGACGGATGTTGATTGTTGAGGATGTTGATTGCAGATCTCGAAGCGAACGTTGATCGATGACAAATTGCAGCGCGGAACGGATGTTGATTGTTGAACATTGATTGTAGAATGTAGATCAATGTTGATTGGTGTGTGGATCGGGATTGGATCACACCATCTTAGGTAAGTAGATTCT
The DNA here is from genome assembly GCA_963854835.1 of Megamerina dolium. NCBI lineage: Eukaryota > Metazoa > Arthropoda > Insecta > Diptera > Megamerinidae > Megamerina > Megamerina dolium. The sequence goes on from OY978527.1 coordinate 69,641,342, forward strand.
ATCAGGGCTGGTCGTAGACCAGATCAAAGGATTCGGCAAGTCAAACCTAGAGCTCGTAGAGCGCTTGCAGCATTAATAATTCTATATTATAAGGATTGCCATAGAATGTACCGCTCGTGACGAGTTCTAAACTCAGATAGAATCTGCATGTTTTGGGTTCATGACTCAATTCATGAATATGTAGCAAATAATGTGAAATTAACACATGGGATTATTCATACGCATATACACTATGCCAGTGCATAGTTCCATTGAAGCTTCGTAGAATCTCGGGAATTAACTCGGGAACCCACAGTGAACTGAACAATGTGAGAGTGGGATGCGTATGACGGTCAGTATCGTGTAATCTGATAAAACGTTGCTACATAATACGGGTGTGGCATCAGAGGCTTATATATTGCTCAAGCCACAATCTTCAAATCACCTTTTACGTGACAACAATTTTGGGAGGCCAATATTAGGCGGGATCGAATGCATTGACATTCGAGTACTCTCATTGATTGAACGAGCCTTTTTTGGGGAGTGATACTCAGAACTCGATATTCCGTTGGATATTACTGTATGGGAAGTATTACGTCTGGTGGGAAATACATTTGACGGGAGTTGCCATCTTCTTGGATGCGATCTGTAAGATCGATCCTTTGCATCTGGGGGGAGCATTATATAATGTCGAACTTTCCGCTTTGCTCTCGGGTCATGCCGTGCTCTGTGAAGCAGGGAATGATGTTGCTTCCCACAAAGACTGCATGAAAACTCACTGTGGCATTTTGCAAGGGTATGTGAAGTTGCCAAGAAGTTTATGCGAATTTTCTGCTGACGCACAAAGAGTATTCTCTCTTCAACCGTAAGCTTGGAGAACTCTGTGCATTGTCGTAGCGGGTGCATGCCTCTACATAGCGGGCAGCATGTCTTCGAAATAGTAGTGCTTAACGAAATAACGCTCTTACTTGTTTGGAGGGATTTTTTGGGAATTGTAGCGTGTTTTCGACTACTCATTTGTGTCTGAAGCTTATCACGTCGAGCGTAAGAAGATGGATATGGAAGTTTATCGAAACTGATTCTGATGTGGAACGATGAAACCGTTCTGCGGGAAGTAGAATTCACTGGTGGGAGGATTGTCGTGATTGGTACTGTATCCAAAGCTGCATTGTGTTTTTCCTTCGGAACAACTCGCAACTGAGAAGTGCAAGTACGCTGACAAGAACGTTCAGCTGATGTTTCAGTGGGAGTTGACTCGGAAGTTGCATCGCAACGAGTGCTGGAAGCATTCTCTAGCGTATGAAGTAAAGAATGATGCGTTTTCGCACAAAACGAACACGTGAATATGCTTTTGCAATTGCTACGGTCGTGAGAATTAGCAAAGCAATTGCCACACAGTTTCTACTTTTTTACAACATTGTACCGTTCTTCTATGCTTAATTTAAGGAAATCCGGGCAATGGCGAAGAGGGTGTGTTTTCCTACACAGTGGACAACCGCAAGTTACAATGTTGTTGGGGTATTTACTGATTTTTCTGGGAGTCGTTGGAGGACTGTTCGATCGCCTGGGAGGGTCGAACCGACCGGGTTGCCGATTCGATGGCTGGTGGATTTTACTATTCTGTGGCTGGCTGGGTTGCCGGGAACCACTTCTTATATCGGAGACCGATTCCAAGGTCTGATACCGCTCTGTTAAAAAGGCGTCGAAGTCAGTCCACTTTGGGATTTCGCGCTTATTCTTCAAGGACTGTTCCAAAGACACAAAGTTGTGTCGGCAATCTTCGTGGAACACAAGTATACGATAATCGCATCCCAATGAGAAATATCAACATTTAGCAGCCTAAGATGTGTTATGCTGTCATTAATCGTACGTTGTAGTCTCTTTAAGTTAGGGCCGGTTTCTTGAGTTATCGGCTGGAGAGTGAAAAGGGATTTCAACTGTAAGTTGACCAGAATTCTCTTATTTTCATATCTCTCCTCGAGATTATGCCAAGCTAGTGCGAAGCCATCATTAGTCAAGGGAGTAGACTGAATGATGCTATGCGCTTCACCGCGGGTTTTCTGTAGCAAGTGGTATAATTTTTCCACTGGCGACAGACGTGGGTTATTACGGTATAATGCCGTAAACAAGTCACGAAAACTTGGCCACGATACATAATCGCCTGAAAAACATGGGGTGTCGCATGGAGGCAGCTGAATAGCGGGAAATGAATGTTCATTATTTATTTTCTCAACGGGTGGATTCGGAATTGCCGGAGAAGAGGAAACTGCGGGGAATGCCACCTCGAAACTCAGCTCGTGAAGCACAGCAGGAAATGTAGGTTGACGGGGTATATTTTCAGCGGTGGAAGAGGAAATTGCGGGAGGTTCCACTTCGGTACTCAACTCGTGAAGATGAGCGTTGATTGCAGAAAGGCACCGGACATACGAGGTGTAACATTTTCTATATATCTCTTTAATTTGGCTAATATCGACATCTTCAGCGACTTCCTCTGTTAGAACATTATGATATGCTGTTCTGCAATCACTCCACAGGGACTGGAATTGCTTTTGCTGTGCTTCCAAGACAAATTTTTTATGGTTTTCCGGGTTGATGGCATGAAAATTGCTATCAAAATCAATAATATCTTCCACGGCAGCTCTGAAGAGATCGTAAGCTGACATCCTTTTAGCAATTGTAGAATTCCAGATGTAATGCGGGATAAAATTTGAAAACGAGAGAGCAAATTGCTTGCGAATCTGGAGTTATGTTGCCTGTTCGCACGATTTATCAAAAAATGGGTGGCCAAAATGTGCCCGGAAAGAGATGAATCCGAAAGACGTAGTCTTCTGTAGTCAAATTGAAGGTTATACTAGAGGGCTAACTTATGGAAGGTATGACCTTAAGCTTATTTTAAATTCGTATTCGATTCCGCTGAATTCCGGAATTGACGTAGGGAGATGTAATATAAATTAATTCACAATCAATAAAATTACTCAATTGCAATGAGCTGCAATGGGGTGATATCTACGTATAGAAAATTCGTATCCGATGGGTATAAAAACGTTTGGGAACCACTGTATACTATACTTCCTTCAATTTTTAACGTATTATCTTGCACAAAGAACTCAATTATTTGATATTCGTTAACACTGTAGCATCTTAGGGTTGAGAGTGACTCTTTTTCACATTGGGTCTTTTTCAATAGAAATGATAGTGTACAATTGTTATTGCAATTAAAATTATTTTATAAAAACACCAGCCAATGCAATTATATTTTGTTGCTATTACATGTATAGGCAAAACAAAAATTGGGAGTTAGAAATTTAGCAACAATATGCACTACCGTTATATTTGTGATCAAACGCAGGTATATTTGTCGAGACAAATCAATGCGTTTTATTGTTGCCTATGTATGATCAAATACTTTTATTGCTTACTTTTGGGTGTGCTTGTTGTTGATGGTTTAGGGATATGCATGAACCACGGTAGGTAGTTGAAATTCAACAACAACAAGTAATCGCATGTGCGTTTGTATAATAAGGCGGTTGTTTTTACAAATGCACAAGGCAAAGGTATTGAAAAAAAAATGCAATATGTTTGAAATTGTTATTGCACTGCCAAACAAATATTTTTGAATATTTTAATGTTATTGCCGATATCAGTTTTCGTGAGGGAAAAACAACTTCTATTGAGAAAGTGTAGTTGTATTACTTATGCTTTGTTCTTCCTTTTACAAAGCAAGAGAATATTGTTGTTATTATTCTCAATAATGATTTTCGTAGAGGGGAATATACGGGGCGATATGACCGATATGATACCACGTATTTGTTATGAGTAAGATGCTTTGATGTACTTATATGTGTTTACTGAGAGATGTCCAAGGGATTAGTAAACAAAATTAATGTAATAATAAAAACAACAATATAAACAAAATTGGGGATCGTTCAAAGGTGTGCACTGATATGTGTGTTTGTAGTTCGTGTAGTCTCTCTTGAGATCACTTGATATATTTTTTCTTGATCTCTTCTCTTATCAAATGATATGATACTTATGTAAATGATATGTGCAATATGTGGGATATAATTTCGGGTATTGTTTTTGCACATATACCAATTAACAAAATAGATCAACCAAAAGTGCGTTTTGCCGCCGGCAAAACAATATCATTTGTATCACAATATATATGTTGTAATTTCTTAATTCTTGCAACTGTATGGGATACACAATACAATATTTAACTCAGCGAGCGATTCGCTGTAAGTTAAAGGGGAATTAAGCGGGATTTGTTTTCAAGTGTATGTACGACGTACTCATCAACAATGTAGTCAAGAATTAAAAAAACCAACAATAGTTGTGCTGCAACAATGTTATTAAATATTTCTTATTGAATTTATGGATGCAAAAACAATCAACAATTGGGTATACATATGCACCTTAATTTTCATACATGTGAGTTCATGTAAAGGGTTATCCATTTTGCGGTTTCAAAAGTAAATGTAAATAAAACACATACTATAAAATATTTTTTATCATGATATTTCTTTTTTATTATAAAGTTTGAACGTTGACATTATGTGTGAAATACTACATCATTTAAATGACCACCACGCGAATTGTTGCAAGCATCGATTCTTTTGAGGTAATTTTCGACCACTTTTTGACACATATTGGGCGGTATCTCAGCCATAACGTGACGAATGTTGGTTTTTAGGTGCTCAAGAGTTAAAGGTTTATCTGCATAAACACGGTCTTTCGCGTAGTCCCACAAAAAAAAGTCAAGCGGTGTCAAATCGCATGATCTTGGTGGCCACTTGATATCGCCACGACCAGAAATTACGCGGCCAGAAAATTTCTCTTGCAATAAAGCCATATTCGCTCGAGTTGTGTGGCATGTGGCACCGTCTTGTTGAAACCACATATTCTCTAAGTCGTATTCTTCAATAGCAGGCAAAAAAAAAATCGGTTATCATATGACCACAACGCTCCGAATTGACGGTGACAGTCGTTCCATCGTCGTTTTCGAAGAAGTAAGGTCCAATCACACCTCCGGACCAAAGAGCGCACCAAGCAGTGACTTTTTGTGGATGTAGTGGTCTCTGTTCAATTACTTGAGGATTCTCAGAACCCCAAATACGACAATTTTGTTTGTTAACATACCCACCGAGTGAGAAATGTGCTTCGTCGCTGAAGAAAATTTTGTTGTTCAAGCACCCATTCGACGTATCTACGACGTTGTGAATGGTCAGCTGGCTTCAGTTGTTGTGTGAGCTGGATTTTATATGGATGTAGGTGTAGATCCTAATGCAAAATACGCCATAATGTACCGTAAGACAGTCCTAATTCCTGAGAACGATGAGGAATCGACACATTCGGGTCTTCGGCAACACTTTCACTTACAGCAGCGATATTTTCGGTGGTACGAGCGAAACGATGATGCACAGGCCTTACAATATGTGTAACCGATCCAGTCTCTTCATATTTCTTCACAATTTTGCCAATTGCTTGCGTAGTTGGACGATTATATAAACCATAATCTCCTCTTAAAGCACGATATGTGGCTGTGGCAGAATCACCATTTTTGTAGTAGGTTTTTACAATTTTAATGCGTTGTGCGATAGTTAAGCGATCCATTTTCGCAAATGTCAGACTTTGAACTGAAAAAGAAAGAAACTTGAACTCAGATTGACAGATGTCGAATTCTAGCCCTATACTTTTGAAACCGCGAAATGGGAGTTATACACCATATACAAATGTCACCATAAACCATACCTTGATGGGCAAGATTGTCTTACCACACGTTGCGAGCCTTATCCGGCTCGAAGGACCAATGTTTCAGCGGGGAGCGAGCGGGAATGCCGGTGGGCTTGCTGCAATGTGGCGCAGTTGCCTTAAAGACGTTGCTCTATGTCTCGGCTGATGATGTTGTTGCAACACAAAACACTTCTTTTCGCACTGTCACAAATGTTTTATCTTTATTATACTTCTATGTTTAAAATGTATATTAAATATATATTATATGATATATTTAAATGAAATAAACGGTAGGGAAAAGGGTCGCGCACTGCTCGAGAAAATTAGTTCTATTTATTTTCAAATTTAATTAATCGGGAAACACGTACTTGTGTTAGAGGGAGTTGATCAACAATAACATCATCAACAGAAGAAGCGCCAGCGGAACGTCAACAACAACAAATTCCCATAGAATACATAATCTCACATCATCGTTTAACAAGTAGATTTTATATTTATTTATTATTATTTACTATTCCATAATTTAAAAACGATTAATTTAAAAATAACTTTAATTTTTATTAGAAAAGCAAGAGGCAGTCGGTAGTCGAAAACACATCGGTACAACTCAACCAAGGTATGAGCCCACCGGCATCTCTCTCACACGTTCAAGACTCAATACAGCGTTTGACATGGCAAGCATCGATTTTTTTTTATGTCAGATTATGAAATTCTCTTCATCAGCAGTTGATGTTGTTGTTGTAACAGCATTTTTCGCTGAGTTGGTAATCCTTGACCTGCACCTGACCAAGGTATGTTCCGGGACGAAGATCCGATTGCCGTGGAAACAGTGTTACGGCTGCTTGAATGGCTGTAATATCATCATAAAAAGCAACTTCAATTGCAGTTTTCAATTTTGGGAGACAGAAAATCGTCACACGGTGATAGAACGTCGTCAAAAAAATCACCTTTCATTGCAGTTTTTTTCAGTTGACGGGGGATTAAAAAATCCCCCATTTTTTAGAACATTGTATTTTTTCAAAACAGGCTCCAAAAACTGCTGTCAAAAGCGTAATATTGTAATCTGCCATATTAATAGTGTGAGATTGGGCCCATTTCAAAAAGGCTTTAGTACGTTTCAAATAGTGCCACTCGCTAGATGGCGCCATGTATTCGATTTGTTTAACTTAAAATTACATTGATTGAATTATCACACTATGTAGCTACAAAGATACCTAAAATTGTTTAAACATTAATATATTTTCTACTAAATCTTCTTGAAATACATTAAACTACACATTTTTTCGCTGAGCCAGTCTAATGTAAAAATAATATAGAAGGAAGTCAAAAATGTTTGAAATCCAATTTAATAATAATCATCATGTTATTATTGTATTATACAAATTACAATGGCACATAACACCAACAGTAATTAATATAACTGCATTCTCTACACAGACACACATACACATTCGTTGTGATTTATATTGTATATCATTTAGCTTTGAACTACAATATATATATAAAATACGTATGTATGTATTTCTAATGATCACTTTCGCTTTTGCATTCATATTACAATGTGAAAAATTCAAAAATAAAATAGTTTTTATGTTTTCTTGTCTCTCTTCGGTGGTTATAATTCCCCCCCTTTACCATTATACTATTGATATAGCCATTCAAATGTGGTTAAGAAACAACAACAACAAACAAACAAACAAACAAAACTCTCAAAAAAGCCAAAATAGCCAACCGCTCACCACTCACCATACAAGTTAGCTTTTAGAAAACATAAAATACAATACATAAATAAATCCAACTATAAATCAGAGCACAGTGTAAAACAACAATAACAACAGTAGGCAAACAGTCGCCCAATGGCAGTGGCAACGAAACAAAGATTATGGCAAATAACATTTTAATGAAACTGAACTTAAACTACGAGTTTGTATGTAAAAAGCTAAAGCAAGCAACATGGCAACAAAACAAACTCAGCATCATTGAAGCTAAACAAATCCATGGTGATGGTTGTAACTTTACCCACTCTACACACTCTACTTCACACATACATATTTATGTTATTTACTTGCATTTGCTCTATTTTTTTGTTCATTTCTTTCGTTATTGCTATTCACATAATATGAGGCCTTTCCCTTTTCGAAAGCGAAAGTGGTTGACGCTTGAAACATTGAAACATCGTAATCCATACACATCCAAACACAAATGAATATGTACATATATACAGAAATAGATATAAAATTATAATATTATATATCAATAATATCATATCGACTTTAATGGCCAACAAACTAAGATGATGATTCACTTGCTGAATACGTTTATAATTATATACAGTTTGTACCAAGGAATTGTAACTCAACAATGGAAGAAAAAAGACCTCATAGACATTATATGTATATATTTTTTGTTCGTAAATCTCATAAATTATAATTTTTAGCTGAATTTTTAAGTCTGCTGCACAATTTCAATAACCCGATTAAATCCTTTTGTCGTACCTACAATAGGTTCGGTTAGGTTATGTGGCTGCTCTCTCTCTCGGAGAGTACACACTTAGGCCAAAAATGCCCATTGTGATACCACCGAGCTTCTCTTCCAACACTGTTGTGCGTGTTAAATTTGGACAACATTAGAAGGGACCTACTTATATTAACCGATTCCGAACGGCAGAACCCTTGTGACATCACTTTAACTTAGAAGCATTTTTGGCAAATTGTTACTGCCGGAAAAATTGCCAATTCTTGCCGGCAGGTGGTTACCGTTCGAAAGAAAAATCTTTTCGATATTAAATTTTGATATGCTTTAGTCGGGGATTGAACCCACGACCTACAGATCAGAAGGCCAATGCACTAACCACTAAGCTACGACACCCCCTGCGTACCTACAATGTTTCCGCATTTTATCGAGAGATTCACCAACAATCACACACTGGATTCGCCTGTGGACTTTATGAATATCAATTAGAGGTTGCTATGCTATTTTCAGACTCCAATTATTTTGATCGTTGTTTCTCTGAAGAGCCCAGTCATCAATTCCTGCTCCATATAATCGTTTGGCAGTCTTCAATAAAACCTTTCTTCAATAAAACCTTTCGGCACACATCAAGTATTAGTTTGGAATCCAGATTTTGAACGATACCCATGAATTTGCCGAAAAAATTTATAGAAAGGCAGGTAACAACGTCAATCTTTGAATCTGGGTGCTGCATCATTTGCTTTCAAATTCTTCATATGTACCTCTTCTGATGGTTTTGTGTATTTTGCTATTAGCTTGACGATAATTTTTGATCTATCTGAAGCAACGTTAAAAATGGACTTCAACCGTTCGTAGAACACATCCGCATAACACTCGGTTCGGAGGCTTCCCAAGAATGTACGGGTCTAGGTTCCGGAAGCACTCGACCACGTGATCGACCGAGGTCCATTCACCGCATCATAATACGGAAATACTTTGTACGGGAACAACAACAACAACAACAACTCGGTTCGGGGACAAAACCGGGAACCAGTAAATGATATCGATTACCCAGAAAAAGACACAATATCGCTAAAACGGCAAGACAGCGAAAAAAATATTATCCCCACAATGGCAAGACAATAGAAAAACATTGTTCCCCAACATATAGCTGTCAAGTCATTTAAAGAATTTGTAATTGAAACATACTGTATGTACATTATATATAGTTTAAATACCCGTCAATAATACTGATTTCTATTTTTATTCCAGTGCTTTTTATATCACCTTATTTGAATTGGATTCAGTTTAAATAAGTGAGCAAGTCAGCCATTTCTAATGAAATGTGGGTTTTTCATATTTTAATCTAGTTGTTTACCTCACAATGAAAATGGAGATTAGTAATGAAATTAAATCATAATAATTTGCAAGATTTACGGACAAGATTAACTCAAGATTGACTGGGAAAACGATCGATGGATATTCCGATCGAAATATACTGAATATGATTCAAATCTGTGAATTGCTGGCAAAGTGATATAAAATTGAAACATTTTTGAAAAACGAATGCTTACGAAAAAGGACAAGATCAATGAGCGATGGACCCCACAAAATTGTTGCTAAAGCAAGATTGATGTAATTTTTGTCTGACTTCTAATACCGGTCCAGTTGGGTACAAAGGACAGTGCCCGTAACACTTGTGGTTGGCCCTCAGTGGTATCAGCCGTAGGGCTCTTATCCTCTAACAGACTTCAGTCTGGTTTCGCGTAGTCCACTTGATGCACAAGGATTTTGTCCTTGTTCCAACACTACCCTCTGTTTTGATTGATTGATTGAATACCGGTCCATAAATTTGAAAATACAATTGGGTAGAGTGTCAACTAGAAATATGTAAAAGCGTTGCATTCAATAATCAGAGTAAATAGCTGAAATAATTCGAATAATAAAATTAATTGATTAAAATGTCATAATTGAAATACAGCCACTATTGAATAACAGTTCATAATATTCACGGTCAACTACATACTACTGACACCTAATCAAGTTGAAAATCCATTTCAAAATATCCGCAGGCATAAAAAGATAGAAATACAATACATATAGATAACAATCGACACATGCGTTCGATGTATCAGATACATAATTACATTAATCTTATGCTTAAGGGAATTGCTGTGTGAAGAAGTGTCGGTCAACCAGAAGAAGTGACATGCTTTTGGTCATCAGCAAGTGTATTGTGTTCGATCAAAGAAATGATATTTGGTAATCATTTTGATGGTCTATGGTCTTTACTATGACAATACCTAAGGGTAAACGGTAAAAGGGTGCTAAAAGACTGTATCTACATAGGGATAGGGATAGTATATTAAATTATTTTATTTCAAATATATGCTAATATACACATAAATCTACATATGTACATATATGCATGAGTACTCGTTCATAATACAATATTTAGTAGGGCGAGTAGTTTTTTATAAGACATTAATCATGAACACATTGTCATGTCATCCGGAGCATCAGTAGCAGTCAACAATAGCGGTTTATATATAATTTTTAATTTTGTTTATCTGTTCATTATTGTTCATTATCTGTTCAAATGTTGTTAGCCAATATTTAAGATTTATGATGTGCTCATACGATTTTTGTCAGCGTCAAGTTATGTAGTTGTAAAATTTTATTAAATGCAAATTTATGCAAAAGGGCTGCTATGGTATGTGAAGAATGTATGTTTGTATACATATTTATGCGTTATATATTTTGGTTTTTTTTTATATAATTTTGGCTTTTCTTTTACAATATAAAGATTTATGATGTTTACTTCAAATATAGTAGCAACAATATTGCTAACAGCATCAACAAATATCTTATTTGTGGGTGTCCAAAACAAGGGCAATGAGATTTTTTTTGTTATGTTTTTGTTTTTAATTTATGAAATGGTACATTGTTTATGATGGTGTTAATGTCAATATATTCGTAATGTATTTATAAAATAAATCAAAGAGAGATTAAACGAATTTAATAGAAGCATAATTGAATATTGAAGCGGGTTGCAAGAAGGGACAATTTTTTTAAACGTTTCAACTCAGCGCTAAATATAAATTTTCTTTCCAAGAAAGCGTAAATAAATTTTTCCATATGCTTCCACCTTCTTTTTGGTATTAATAGCCACTTTAAAAGCATAAATTTTGTACGGGAACCCCCACCCACCAGTCATACGATTCATTACGATTTTTAGACGTATGCATTCTTAGTCATTTTGTACATTTTGCACTCTGCGAACAACAGCTCCCTATATCCGCTCGAGCCACTTTGACACAGCTAATATCTGGGTGAAGCTACATGCTATCTGAACTGTTACATGCACCGGTTGGCTCATAGAATTCCAGACCTATGCCCAAGGTGCCAACAAAGCCCGTACGACACCCATCCTCTTTTCGCCTGCCCCAGAAGGTCTACCCCTGAAGGTTGCCGTCTTCCTGGAGCTGGTCGATGTGAACAACAACAACTCAATTAACTGACATACAACTGAAATCCTTGTCTGCTACAACAACAACAACAACAACATTTTGTACTGGAGTTACATTAAAGGGTGGAAACAAGGGGTAAGTATGTTTGGTGGAAATGTTGATAAGAAAAAAAATAATAATAATAATAATAATGAGGATCAGTCACACATTTCATAGCTTTTGAGGCAATTTTATTTGTATGGAATTCCCTTTAAGCTTGGAGATGTCACTTTAGGTGCAATTTCTGGGATTAATTGTCAAATTAAATACTTTTCAACCTTCCAAATCCACAAAAATTCCTATACCTGCCTACGAAGCGCCTCCAGGAGTTAAACTTAAGGACATACTCCCCTTAATATTTTTCATTAACATTTCCTTCAAATACACTTACCCACAATATCCACCATATTGCATAAAAACAACTGAAAATTGGCAATAACTACAGTACAAGAATCATTCCTAGAGCAGTAAAATGTATAACTGACATAAATTAATTTTTTCTCCTCAAAATTTCCTCAGAAATTGTATTATATATCCCATGTCACCACTTTCTATGGGTGTTCCTCTACAAAATTGTACTGAATTAGCCAACAGAAAAAGTTGGCGTTTTAAAATCATGAATTTCTGTATACTTCGTTTGGGAAGAAATGTTTGAAATTATGCAAATTTTCTATTTTACACTATACCATAAGCCATTTAAACTTCTACCAGCCTTAGTATATACTTGATCTTGGCCGGAATTTTGTACTTTATGCACAAAATTCTAACCTAGCAATCCTATTTTATTATTTTCCTGGAAACAGCTGTTACATGTTCTCATTCGATTGGTAATTCGCCTTTAGATTGCCTTCTAATCTATCCAATTAAATATAGAAATTTTAATTATCATCAATAAAATGATATCAGAAAGTGATAACTAATAATTCTTTTCATATTAATCACACACTACCATCGCTTGTGTATTGTCATGTTTATTATATTTTATCAAATCAATCGTTTCATGGAGTGTCTTGTATGAACCAAAAATTAATCGTTAATATTCAATTAAATACTCATAACACGTTCATATAAAAAAAATGATTTTTTGATAAAAACGAATTTTGTATGTATCAGATGTTCGATGTGTCGGATTGTATATATAAACACATCAAGAGGGGAAATAAAATGAAATAAAACATCAAATACAATTAGGTATCTATAAATTTAAATGTAACTGTGACAGGTACTAACGTCACGACGAGTAGGTACCACCACATCAAGCAACCGGCAACCAAAGCTAACGAGTACACACATACCAGTATTGCTTTTTGGATAGTTATGGCAGTGATGGTAGTATTTATTGCTGATGGTATTGGTAACATCATCATAATCATCATCATCGTTAACAACAGCGCCATCATCAAAATCACTTCAAAATTTTGACATATGGATTTACTTATTTTCTACTCTCTTTTTCTTCTTCTTACATTGAAATTGCTTGCTATTATAAATTTGCCATGCTTACATGCGTATTTATTAATATTTCTTAATAAGAGTACATATATGAAGTGAAAGTTGTCACAATCAGTTACGCATAACAGCAAATGTGCGTTCAAATGTAAACGAAATAGAAAATATCAGCATAAAAAAAAAAAAATTTATTCACTTTTGATATTATTTTCTTATATTAAACCAGTTTAACAGGAGCCGCAATTAGATGAAGAAAACGTTAGAGACAAGAATTAATATAGATTCGACACTAGTGGGTTGAAAACTTAATTACAGCGAAAACAACACAAACGATGTGTTCATTAAGCAAAAGTTCATTGAACTTCACCTGCCAAATAATTTTGATTGCCTCAACATAGAATGATATAATATCACCATCCATAATTTTGAGCAATAAACATCGATAGCAAGGCGATAAACATTAATTGAAACTTTCCAATTTATGTATACAATCATATATATGTACATGAATTTTTTATAACATCCGAAAAACAAAAACCTAAGAAAAACAACAAAAAAACCAATGGAAAATTATTACACCTTTAATTGCAACATAAAAAATATTTATATACATTCATACTCGTTAGTAAACATATGTATATATACAAAAATGTATATAAACAATTTATCTTATCGCTAAAGTGTTTACAACAAGTGAAAACAAATAAATTTGTACCTCTTCACAACATGTGCTCTGTTGTTGCAATTAGTACGTATTGTTGCAACAAATTGCATCAATTATCAATAACAATAACAAAATTCAATAATATTCATAATCAAAATACGTAATATCGTTCGTCTCCCCATGTCTTATACATGTATCTGATAATTATAATCATACATTTGCAAAATATTAAATTTTACTGATGTAAGCAAATATTATATTGTATTACGTTATAGTATTTTTTTGCTTCCTCATCAATTTTTATACTACATACAAGTAGATATGATAGCATATCGATACGATATCTCACATCGGCCAAAAGAAAGACGGAAAAAAAAATCACATCGATTTTCAAATAAATGCAAGAAAGTAAAAAAGCAACAACAACAACAACAAAGGGGGAAATATTACAACAATTTGTATACGAAAATTTTTGTTGCTGATGGACATACGTACATTAGGGTGGATCATAATTGTATAAAAAAAAAATGGAAGGTAAAGTGATCTGTTGCCGAAAATGCCTTACAGTCACTACTATGAAAATGTCGATCATATTATGATGAGGGTTTTTAGAATTCCAGCTGGGGTGAAACTCAGTTAATCAGAGTTAAATAAAATATTCACAAACTCTTGCGGTTCTTCTTACACTGTGGGTATGGACGGAGTAGCACTTAAAATCTTCTTCTTCTTATGTGGCCATAACAATCGATAATCGATTTAGGCCGAACATATAATGCGGCGCCAGTCTTCTCTGTTCTTCGCTTGCTGGCGCCAATTAGGTATTCCAAGCGCCGCCAGGTTATCCAACACTTGATCGTTTCAACGGAGGTTGGTCTTCCTCTTCTTCTACGTCCTCCAGGGGGTGCCGAATTAAATGCCCTCTAGAAGCTACTTTCTCAAATATTATCGATACTTTTGCGAACCAAACCCTGGCGTAATTAACTAATTTCATCTATTAGTAAGTTTTTAAGCGCTTATGTTAGATCTAAATTCTTGTTAAAGGTCATAACAAATTCTTGTATGCGATACCTGATAAACTGAATGAGAATTATTATATCCTGTGGTGAGTATTTATTTACACAATTTTGAGAAACCTATTACTTTGAGTTTTCTATGAAGAAAATTTGAGCAAATAAATTTTTATTTGGGTTTGCTCACCAAGAATTTTCTTGAAACTACTTCTTCCTTTCCTTTCTTCTCTCCTTTACCCCTAAAAGGAGCTCCCCTACAAAATAAGCGTAAAAGCAATTGAAAATTGACAAATAATCTCATAGATTCTCCGAAATCATGTTTAAGAATGGTGAATGGTGAATCGATCCCCATCAAATGTTTCTTCAAATATACTTACTCCTTATGGAGTATGTGTAGTGACACCTTAAGAGAGCTACCATACAAAATGAACGCAATAACATCTGAAAAATGACAAATATCCCTATAACTGTCCAGGAATTGCATCTAAAACTGTGAAATGTATGCTCCATTCCCATTAATTTTTCCACCCCAATATTTTCTCTGAATATGCCTATATCCACCCACAGGAATTGATGCTTTTTCTCCAAATCTTAAAATTTCTGTCTTCCTTGTTAAAGTATATGAGTCTATTTTTCGAAATTACAACACAAGAATTTATTACGACATATTTTTAATGTCTGCACTCCGATTCCAAAAAAAGCCAAATTAACCCTACTAAATACTTTCGAATTTTGCCAACTTGTGTTCGTGACCCATCCTAATATTCATACAAATTGTATGTACCATAAATGAATGTATGTGTGTGTATATTACTCATACGCCTCAGTGGTTCACCCGGAAAATGATCCAATGCTCATGTATATTCACGTATATGCAATTAGAGTAAAAATACCAACACCAAAAAAAAGGCAACTCTTCATTTGAAAAGGTAGTATTTTGATTTGAGTGCAACAATTAATAGTTAGCGGTGGTAGTGGTTGTTGTAACATGCATTTAATCGAACAATCAATTTTATTAATTTGAGTTATGGTTTTTTATTTTGATTTTTTGTTTTTTCAAAGCTTTCAACATGAAAAATGATTTTCATAATTTTGTATTTTATTGTTGTTGTTGTAATTTGTATTCATACTCCGCATAACAGCATTGTTATGGCTGCATGTGGCTGAGCAACAAATGTTTCAAGTTCAACGTCATTCAACGGTAGCAAGAAGAAGAAGAAGAAAAATTAAATTTGATGCAACATTAACGGTGTTGCTGATAACTTGTACGTAGTTGTGTGTGTATATACATTTAAGACATTTGTTCGTTGTGCCGTTTCTTATACACACACACACACTCACATACAGACACACACATGCAGACTTTTAATTTAGCGGCAATGGAAATGGAAAATTTACTCAAGCATGGCTCAAGTTACAAACAAGCACAGTTACAACAAATAACAAAGAGAAAGGAAATTGACGATTAAGAAAATCTAACAACAACAACAACAAAAAATAAATAACAAAAAACGCAACAAATTAAACAACGGCAAAAGAAAAAGGTACGACCAGCATGCATGCATATGAATACAATACAGACACATATATGTATATTGTACTACATACATATATGTAAGTGGCGATTGGCACTACAGTTACATGCTATATAACGTACATGCATAGCACATATGTACAATACAATACAAAAATGAATTTGTTGCTTTTTCTTTTGTTTTAAATTATTTAAATTATTTTTATTTTTATTTTTTTATTTTTTTCTCATTTTAATGCTTTTTATAATTAGAAGACTGCTGATTATTGGTGTTATTGCTATTGTCGTTGTTTTTTTTTTCTGTTCCCTCCTCCTCCTGCTCTCTCCCTCGCTGTCTTGAATGTTTCTATAACGGAGATACGCTTTTTTGATTTTGAACATTTGAATAGACAAAAACCAAGACCCTGACATTAAGATTGCTATTTTTTTTTTTGCATTAAAGCCTAAACAATTGCCTGAGAAGGTCGTAATATATGTACATAAGATAATATAGGTACTTATGAATATACAAATATAGTCGCAAAATATACTAAATAGAGTAAGATAACTTCATTAACTTTGATTTTTCATTAATCGTATACAACTAGATGCATAACTAACCCAACCCACATCAGAAACCATTTACATAAGTACCATAAGTACTATATGTAGCTACTGGAGTTAGACGCTTTTGATGTTAATCGGCTCATAAACATAACGGTCGGTTGGATAATACCTAAATATTTACATATATGGTAATTTAAATATATTTAGGTACACAATATCTTGTAGACATATGTAGTACATGCTCTATTTGGTAGTTTTTCAGACAAAAATCTACAAAATTTATATGGGAACTATTAGACCGGATCGGTACACATACGATGGAATAAATTTTGTAATTAAAGAGTTATAAAGTAAACTCGATTTTGGCTGTTTTAAGGACTCACCAAGGACGAACATTTTTATGACCCCAAAATCCTCTCAATGTAAGCTTTCAAACTAGAGGGGATAATTGCAAACATATTTTCGTGACCCAGTTTTGGGACTATGCTTATTTATAAAGCCTCCAAAGTTTATTTGCAGCAATATTTTTGTGAAAAAAATCAAATGCTTGATATTTCAAAATGATGCATTAAAAAATGAAGATACCTTCCATACAAAAAGTTCTTGATTTCCCTTTAAAATTCAATATTTTGTATGGGAGCTATGCTTGTTCGTGAACATAATGTTTTAACATTATTTATGGAATGTTATTTTGGTGAAAAAAATAAAATACCTGAAATTTTAGAAGAACGCATTTAAAAGTAATGATACTTTCCATACAAAAGGTTGTCGAAAATCAAAATATGATATGGAGTATATATTTATATATGAAAAAAATGTTTTAATATTTTGTAGATAGTACTATTTTAATGAAAAAAAATATCTTGAGATTTAAAAATAATGCATTAAGAAATTATAGTACCTTCTACACAAATTGATTGAATTTTTGTCTTTAGAAAAAATATAAATTTTAACCGAGGACAATGCTTAATTATGTTTGCTATGACTTCAAATTTTTATAAAGAGTACTAATTTAATGAACAAATATGGATTTATTGAAATTATGTTAATAAACCAATTCACCTACAGAAGACAAATTTGCTCAAATACATGTAATCAAAATGGTTATTACCACTGAGTCTGTCGTTCGCAAAATATGTAAAAATTCGATTTTTCTATCCTGGCAATACTCATAATTACTAAAATCTATTATTTTAAAATCAAAAAAAGCTCAAATTATGATAGAGAGCTCTCGAAATCGAAAGTATGACGTATTTCTAAAAAAAATTCCAACTTCAATCTGTTCGATATATTCCAATTTGATATTAAAGTTGGAAAGCTGATTTCAATGGAGCATACAATCAATTACGTCTTTTTTATATCCAACAACTTTATGTATCAATTACTATGGAACATGTTGAACTATCAGCATACTTGAAATAATTATTAAGTCTCGTTAAATATTATTTAGCACACTTACCTTATTTAAATTGAAATTGAAATTGAAATAATATTATGTTCAAAGTATTTTCAAGATTTGACCTCTTTTTTTTTTAAATTAATTAGCTCAAACTACAAAAGTTAGTAGGTACATATATAGACCATTGATATTGTAGCATATAGACACTCCCTTACGTATAATTAAATCAATTTACGAATACCCTCTTCTTACATTTATTTTTAGTATTTATAGTACACATACATACATATTATTTGGTGGAGTACACACTTGGCATCAATGACAGCAACGACACAATCACTGTACACAGCAACAATAAAAATAGCAACAATACACGAATCCAACAAATGTTATCAATAAAATAAGAATACAACCCGTAGCAGCAAATATCGTAATTGTATGTAGTAATAATAGCGTACTAGTATAACAATACGAGAACATAGAAACAGAGAGATGGAAAAAACCAGAGGAAAACTATAGTCGACGTACATGTAGTATGTATGTCTGTAGTATACTCGTACGCTACATGTGTAATAAAATGTAAGAAAGTGAAAAAATCAAATAAATAAAATAAAATTGAATTAAATTCAAATTAAATCAAATCAAAATCGAAACGAATCGATCTACAAACACTGCATCGCTGACATTGATTGACACAATCAAGCATAAAATTTCAATAATTTAGGTAAACGAGGTAGGTATTGAAATGAGGTATTTATTTAATCATAATGATCATCATCTGTATCATGATAATGTTTGTGATCGTGTCGTAATTAATGATTTCAAACTCATCAATTTTGTTGATCTCTGTCATTTTGTTTGTTGCATGCTCGCATTTTTTCCCAATGATTGTAAATGGTTTTTTATGTATTCTATTGTATTGGCAATATGTACTTGTGTATGTAAAATAAAATTTAAATTAAATTTTGATTAAATAATTTGCAAATTTAAGGGGAATTTAATAGTGAGGTGATTTTTATTCCGCATGCCGTTACTGTTTTCTAGTAAGAACTTGTTTTGTTCGCTAAAGTGTCTACTTCTGTCAAGCCCATGCAAATACTGGAAATTTTTACAAATCGTATAATATCGAACACAACTTCCACTATCACTTAATAAAATATATAAATTATACACAAAATGAAATTAATTATCATAAAAAGAAATTCTTTAAATTTTTCCAACTACTTGCACTGACATGAAAAAATTTCAACAAACTGGACACAAAACAAATTCACCATAGTGAATTCACCTACCACTATTAAAATTCCCACAAAATTCCCAACAGATGGCAGTGAAGAGAGATATATTTCACTACCAAGTAACCGGTACATATTTGTTTAAATGTCATTGAAATTATTTATTATGACATTTCTTCAAGCAGCTGAGCTTGTTTCTTTGCTTGTACATTCCAAAGAGGAATAAGAAGAAGCGAATCGTTTAATAACAATTGGTTTTTTAAAGTTTAAAATTAAATAAAACTAGAAAACAAAATACTATCAACATAAACTCGTTATACAGCTTTCGAACATACATTCATCTTTTATTCTATAGTTTGGACAATATTTAATTTTATCCACACCACCAACAAAATAGTCTATGAATGATGAAACAGTGTAAATTGATTTAATATCTAATAAATATTCAAAAACAAGCGTTTGAGTGATTCATGATGTTCAATATCATAGAAAAATCTACTGCGAATATATGTAATCAATTGATAGAGGAATCATAAAAAAATACCGAAAATAATGTGGCGCATGTTGAGTCCTAGCACGAAATGTGGCCGGCAGCTTTGACACGCTTTTTACGGCGACGCATTCTATTTCTGCTCATTGCAATAATTACCATTGTGTATTTATTAAAATATTTAGTGGACTCGGTGAGTACATAGGAAGGCACAGAAGGAGAAAAAATAATAATTTGTAATTCTTTGCCACCATTTAGAACGGTGCCTTCCCTTCACTGCATTATGATGATTTCAGTGTACAACGCAGCCGACCGCTCATCTGGCGTACGCTACACGAGCACTATATGCTCAACGAGGAGGACGCACAGAATCGTACAAACGATCCGACACAGCATTGTCGCAACACTGTACAGGGACGTGATCTGCTCACTGATGATCGTGGGTTTGTGTGTGCGCGTGATCACATCCTTGAGAATGGCTGCTGCAATGTGGAGCTACCACAAACCTCATACTACAGCTGCGATACATGTCAGGATACAACAAATTGTTGTGGCATCTATGAATATTGTGTTTCATGTTGTTCACACCCATCGAAACGATCACTGCTGGAGCTAGTATTACAGAATGTAAAGGGGCGGCAAGCAGCTGTGTATGCTCTAGTTGAAGATCAATACGAATTGTGTGTGGTGAAATGTCGTACAAATTCACATTCTGTAGAGCATGAAAATAAATACAGAAATGTGGCAGCAAAATATTGTTATGGAGAGACACAGGCGCATGAATCACAATTAGAGGTGTCGGGTAATGCATCTCATTAATGGGCGATGATGGTGACTGAAGATATTATAATGTTTTACAAATCTAAGTCGACTCGATAATATTCATCACATTAACTTATCTCGTATTTATGATAGATTGATAATTTTTTGTTTTAAGTGTTTAGTGTACTTTGTTCAGTGTTACAAATTACACGTAACATTGATTTGTGTTTACATATTCGCTTGAGGTTATTTCTAATCAATAATAAACAGATTTGCTATTGAAATTGTTTAAGTTCGGTTTTCGGTATGTGTAAACAATATAAACAAATTGTGGATTTATACAAAACAATCGTTTTCGGGACTAGATTGATTTCCAATGAAAAAAACCTCATAAGAATATATTTAAGCGAACTTCCAAAAAAATGAAAAACACATATTAGTCGACCTACTGGCTGCTCAGCTGTATTTTTTTAATTTGCACAATTCTTGTCTTTTGTTTATTCTAAGGTGTAAATACTCCCTTTTGTTGTGGTAGCATACATACTTATGTATGCATAACTTTTGAAATAGCTTTATATCTAAATACTACATATTATAAGTATATACCAAATTATATTTATTTTGTATGTTGTCCGATTTAAACGCTATATAAATCATCTAGATATACTTACGTACGTACTTTATAGATATTTATTTATTAACAACATATGCATTGTAACATGACAAAACATGATTGATGAATGAAAATGAAATTTAAAATATGCCTGTATAATTCTTAATTAGATTATATTATTGTGTATTAGATTTAAGATTTAAAATTTGGATAATTCTTACCTACACATAGTTTTTACATACAATACTCATTATGCTTCAATTACTAATCATGATCATTACTTTATATTGTCATCAAAACAAAAAACAAATGAGTTTATTTATATGTATATAGTTTTTATAAAATCTTTTTTTTAAATACAAATACAAACAATTGCAAATATATGTTTTGCTTTTCTCAAACTTTAAGTAAGTACACACATCTAACTGTTACATGGCTTCCTTAAATTGTTCATCATGATTTATGCCATATACCAATTCACCATCACGTATATATGCCCAGGCCATACGCTTTGATGTCCAATATATACCAATTTCGCCTTTTGCATCAATCGTTATGGCACCGCCGGTGCCAACCAGACGTTCAGTCATCTCTTTGCATGCTATCTCAGTAGCTTCTTGCGCCGATAAGCGTTGATATTGGATTTTTTGTAGAATTTTTTGGGCTAAATTGAAACGCATTATTGTCTCACCGTGGCCTGTTGTCGAAACACCACCCACAAAGTTATCCGCATATGTACCACACCCCAAGATGGGTGTGTCACCAATACGACCCGGCACTTTGCCCGTAATGCCACCAGTTGATGTGGCAACAGCAATATTACCGGCCGCATCAATGGCCACTGCGCCAACGGTGCCCGGCTCACCAGGTCGTTCGTTAGTATTTGATGGTTCTGGTTGACGGTCTAATTCAGTTCGAGCAAATGTTGTGTCCAAACCTTTTGCTTGTTGCAGCTTAAATTCGGCTAGTGCCAAACGCGCATTCTCTGTCACTAGTGCACCGCTGGGCAACTCTTCGAAACCTTGTTGCCGGGCAAACGTCTGTGCACTTTCACCACCCAAAAAGGTATGATTCGTCTTCTCCATAACACGACGTGCCACTGAGATGGGATGCATAATGTCATGCAATAATGTGACACAGCCAGCACGCAAGTGGGATCCCTCCATAATGCTCGCCTCTACTTCGGCACTGCCATCAGTGTTTAGACATGAACCATAACCGGCATTAAAGTTATCATCCAATTCCATGGCACGTACAGCAGCTTCAACTGCATCTAAAGCTGGTGTTGAGCTTCCGCTAGTTTTCGTGTCATCATTATCAGCATTACTGGCAGGCAAAAGATGGTGTATGGCAGCACGAAGGGCACATTTCATGCCAACCAATTTGCCAGATACGCGAGCATCCGTTATATCACCAGCACCGCCATGAATTAATAGAATTGGTGTTGGCATATTGAGTTTTATTTGAGTAGGTGAGTGTATGTGCTTAATTGTTAAAGGAATGGATGAAAACATTAAAAACAATTAAATGTTTATTAGACAAATTGAAAAATCTATCACCTACCTACTTTATAACAGCAATGCACCAATGATGACCGAAGAGTTATTGTAATTGATGTGAATGTGATGTGTTGCCCAGTAACTTCTTATCTACCCCAATTTCATATTATCTCCCATTTATTTATATTACTATTATTATTTGAATACGGCATGAAAAATTAAACAAAAGAACAAAAGAATAAAGCAAAACAATAATCTCAAATTAGAGAAGGTTGATATTCCGTATATTATTAGGGATGTGCAATATAAAGAATATCGATAGATGAGGATTCAATATTTTAAAAATTTGAATATGCAATTGTTTTGAATATTAATTTCTTTAACATATTTTCAAAGTCAAATTACTTATTATTTGAATGTGATTTGTATTTATTGGGACTGAACTGCCCAAGGCCTGTGATCTTATGAAAGGACAAAGTGAATAATTTGTTGTGTCAAATTGTTGCGTATTTAAAAAATATAATTTTCGATCCTATTTACTTTATATGTACGTACAAGTAATGGTTTTGCGCTTTTAATAATGTTTTTAATTGTTTTGAATTTCATTAACGAAAATCTACTTAATAAATGTATCAAAAATTTGTTTAGATTTTTCACATAAAAAAAATCATATTACTTGAATACTTTATGTATTATTTACAATTGATAGTTGATTAAAACTTTTTCAATCAGACGAACGCAATAAAATCAAAAAGAAGCACAAACTACCTATTTTATGACGTCTGCAACAAATTTTAATATACTCGAAGCATGTAAAGGGTTTTCCATTAGGCACATAACAATTTTATCTATTAATAAAACACTTTTATATTTGAGGTATTGAGTTCAAATTTATTGTGGATATATTGAAAGCATTACATTTTATGAATGAAATTCGATTTCGGTCATATGACCACCACGAGCCCGTTTACAGTGGTCGTCTTTGAGCTCGTCTAAAGTTGCTGGCTTGTTGGCATAGACCAGTGACTTGATAAAGCCCTATAAAAAGAAATCCAATGGTGTTAGATCGCATGAACGAGGCGGCTATTCGACCGGACCATTTCTCGAGATAACACATTCACCGAATTTGCCTTGCAATAAATCGATTGTCCAAGTCCAAGATTTACTTATAATGAAGTTTTGCAATAATTTGATAATAATACAAAATAAAAAGAGATATTCTAGCATGACGGTGTAATAATGGAAGTTGAATTCAATATATAGAAAAGCTTAAGACCACACTGAATCAAGTGATCTTTTCACATAGTTACTACTCTGTGGCAAAGTGTTTCAAGAAGTCATATGTGGTGTTGCGTCTGAATGGCAAAAAAGAAAAAAATAATTTTCTATCAGACCAGATAAATATTTTTATATGTATTTGAGTTCGCTGAATTCGAATCCGGTATTGCTTATACTCGGTCAGGTCGTATTTTGTCCCTAACCGCAAAAATAGATTCTAATTTTCATAAAACTACACAGAATATCACATAGAGGCTTAAAACGTATGACCGATCCTCATTAATTGTTGTTCCTCAACATTTTTACTGAACATACTAATTCCTTATCTTTGCTTCTTAGGTCCTGTCCACATTGGCCTATCCAGGCGCAACTGTGCGAGCGAGATAGGTAAAAAAGTAGGCAGTCAGAAAAAAATAATAGTTTTGCGCCGAAAGTCCAATACAAAAATAAAAATCGGCGTAACGAGCTATGTTCTATATCCAAAGTATTTCGATTTTGACAAATATTCTCACAAATTTTTAGATGTTGAAGCGATAAAATCAGTAAGAAGCGTTCTATATTGGGGTTGTGCGATTAATTGTTATTTCAAAAAGTTTGATTAATCAAATTATTCACCAAATCAATTCGCTTAATTAATATTATGATTTATCAACATTGAAATTATTCGATTAATCAGAATTTTGATTAATCACAATCAGTTTCATTTTGATTTTTTCTTTATTTATGAAATATATGAAATATTCTTAATATTTTGAAAATTTTTTTGAGAATAATTTCTATTTTGAATAATCAAAATCATGATAATTCGATTAATTTCATATTTGATTAATCGAATACTTTGATTAATCCATATTTTTGAACAAACGATTAATTTTAAAATTCCAATTCCACTGTAGTATTTCAATTCAAATAAAAGTGGCACAATTGCACTGATGTGGACACGACGTTCATGGACAGGGCGCTCCTGGGCTGGCCAATGTGGACAAGCACTTAGGAAGTCAGGAATAAAATGAATTTAAAAATGACTGAAAATCGACAAATATTCCCACAGTTGCCCAGGAATCATCCTTAGAGCCATGAAATGTATGAACGACTGCAATTCATGCTTTCGCTCCAACATTTTTCCGTCTCTTTATGCCTTGTGAGAATTGCACCACTAGTGTCATGTTTTTATCGAATTGAAAGAACATAAAGTTCGTATTGAAGATGAATTCACACATCGACCGACCGACAGAACTCTTGCCTATAGATCGAATACTTTGAAAACTACGTTTTCTAGAACTATTGTCTTCAAAACTGTTACATCTTCCCATGAGAATTCAAGTATATTATCGAAATCAAAAATACATATATTTAATCATATAAATTCAAAGTAGTTTTATTATTACCTTTATTAAAGTTTTTAATCTATATACGTACTACATAAATTTTTACAAAAGTTATATTCGTAATATTGTGTATTACGTAGAGTACATACACACTCACACACGTAATGTGTATTTTATAGTAAATATTTATATCATCACAAAATATACCCAGGTAAATACAAATATGGTTTATGACAAGCAAATTGTGACTCGACAGTTAGACAGTCGGGGCAGGTGGTTGACTCTATTTTTCACGACTCATTCCACAAATACAATTAAGAGTCATATGAAATTGACATTTTTTTTATATGGTATATGTATAAATAAATATATATTTTACAACACACATATTACTACATTGCCTATCATAACATACACAGCACATTTTTATCACTACTATGTACTCGTATACTATGTAAAGCTAATTTGTATTATTTTTTTGTTTTTGGATTTTGTGATTTAATAAAAAAAGAAGTATATACAACTACAATGATCATAATAAGCGTACGATCAAGATTAAAATTAAAATCAATGATGATAATTTTAAACAAAAATACAATTAATACTTAGATTTTTTTTACCTATATATCTACAAATTACATATATTATACATACAAGTTGCTCTATCACTAGTTATAAAAACGTTAATATTACTTAATGAAATCGATGTAGAAAAAAATTTGTTTTCTTTTAATACACAATAAATTTTAATCAAAATTTTAACTAATGCTCTAATGTTGCATTTTATTTTTTGCCTGTATTGTTGCCGTACTACCAACACGTCGACGATCGTAATATGGTTCTGGTTTACCTTGACGTCTGCCAATAGCAGTGACAGCAGCAAAACCGGTACCTTCTGGTAGAATTTCTAATTTATGACCAATCTTTTGTAGAAACATCCTTGTATCTTCTGGCACTTGCTTTTCCACATCGATCTGCATTGGTGCCAATTGATGATGTAAACGTCCATCATTAATGGATTTATTGAGTGTTTCATTTAGAACCAAATATTTGATAATTGCCTAAAATTAATAAATAATTTAATCAACTTATTTCTCAATTAAAAATGAAAATATCCATCCCAATTATTACCGTTGCAACTGAAGTTGTTATTTTGGTACCGCCAGCAGCACCGATCAGCATGCGTACATTACCTTCCGTATCTAAAATAATTGCTGGGCACATTGATGACATGGGTCTCTTGCCGGCTTTTATATAATTTGCCGGTGATGCTGGTACACCGAAACCATTAATGACGCCCGGTGTGGAGAAATCATCCATTTCATCATTGAGTATAATACCAGTACGTGGTGAACGTACTTTACCGCCAAAGCTATAGAATGGAGTATAAAAAAAAAAGAAATTATTCAGCAAATAATTTATTATATTGTACTTTTCACTCGCGAATAAATCCAATACGATCTAAAACAATAATCGAAATAATGTTTGCTCGTTTAAAATCTACATCACTACTTGGGACATAACAACTTATCGGGTAAAGCATACAAGCATACTTGTAAAATAGCTATAGGTCGATCTTTGAATATTTCATTTTTACTTGAATCAGAATATATTGGATTTTTCCGTGTGTTCAACCGTAAAATACTTACTAATTATTAATTGTACTGGTCACAGTAACAGCATCTCCATTCGCAGCTAATACAGCCATATTGGCTGTACCATGATCCTCTACAATTGTGAAATTAGCACCATAATAATCAAAATTATTATAAGTCACATTATCGTGTATTAGAGTGCGAACATGATTTGCAAAATCTTGGCTCATTAAATTATTTAATGTTTCCTTTATGATATCCGTCATATTTGGATCATTTTCGAAATCACCCAAACTGGTTCGCTGACCGTAGGCATGTTTAAAAGTCTCCACCAAACGTTGCCAATAGACATTGTGATCGCTCGTATATAAATCACTCATTACATTCAATATGAATGCGAGTAAAGCACCACTGGATGGCAACGGTGTGGTGTACAATTTATAACCGCCAGTTACATTTGCCACAATATGATTTGATTCTTCCCAATGTACTCTGAAATTTGAAGATATTTTTTAAAATTCGATTTTAAGATTGAACACTTTCGAACTTTCATGAGAGAAAATTTGATGCGAATAAGATCAGAATCGATTTTACCAAATGATTTGAAATTCAAAACAATTCATATTTTAAATATCAAGTGTTGAAATGATTTTTATTGTAATTTTATTTCTAGGAATTTAAAAAATATCTGCATATTTTTCATTTCGATGGACAAAATGGATTTCTAATTTTTGATATTTTTTTTTTTTTTGAATTGACATTAAAATTAAAAATACAGGAATTTCAATTTTCATTTTTTTTTTCACAAAATTTCTCAGTAAAAGTTGAAAGCAGAATCATTTTCAATCACGTGCATATTTCTGATACAAATTTTAACACCAAAATATATTTTGTTCAACCTCATAGAAAGCAGAAAAATTTTTTCAAAAACATCATTCTCATTCATTCACCTATAATCGCGTAAATCTTGCTCTGTTATAATACCACCCATTTGTTGTATATCCTCAATGAACATTTTACCAACTTCACCACCATCATAAAATTCGTCAGCACCCTTTTCAGCCAATTTCTCCAGAGTATCACCCAATTGTATGCGTTTCATATAATCACCCTCTTTATACAGTGTACCATCGGGTTTGACAAATATTTCCGTTAAAGAAGTCTGATTACGTACTTGATCCTCTTTTGATTTTAAAGCTGCAGCCAAATATTTTGATACCCAATGACCCTCACGGCATAATTTTATTGTCGGTTGAAAAAGCATTTTCCATGGTAGACGACCATACTTTTGATGCATCTCCCAATAGCCGAGTAATTCACCGGGTACAGCGCCAGCTCGTGCACCTGAAATCGAATAGCATAGCATTTAAATAACTGACAAGGCGATAAAATGCTTTAAGCTATGTCAAACGAGAATTTGAGGATTACAAGGTTTTCTAAGAAAAAAACGTAGAATGTTAGACGGACTAGAGCAACCACATTTTGACATATTTTGCAAAATTATCCGAAAAAAATTATGTTGTTAAAAGGCCGATGCTGATGGACTTTGGAATTAGCGATCTAAAATTCCCAATTTTTTTTTGGGAGCTGTGTTATTTGCATGATCATGAACTCTTCATCGAGTCATTGGAGTATTTTCCTGTCGCTTACTTTTACTTAAATACAACTACCCTGTTTCAAAATTTTGGTATGGCAACCCTACCGCCTATTAAAGCTATTCAGCTATAAAATTTGTTCAATTTTTATTAGGTATTGGTGATAACTGGGAGCCGTAGTTCAGTGGTTAGTGCATTGGCTTTCCGATCTATAGGTTGTGGGTTCAACCCCGGCTGAAACACAACTTTAAGAGCGAAAAGATTTTTTTTTTTTTCGAACGGTATCCACCTGTCGTCAATTAATTGGCAATTCTTCCGGCAGTAACAATTTTGCCATGGAAAAGCTTCTAAAAGAACTCTGTGACAAAGGTCCCTTTTAATACTGTACCCAATTTATCCCGTACAACAGTACAGGAAGTGAAGCTCGGCCAAAGAGCCCTTCGGAGCTTATAAGTCCTAAATATTTTTTTTATTGGTGATAATAAAGTTGTATTCGAGTACCAAAATAAATATTTTGATTTGTGGGACAAAAACAATTAAAATCATAATTTGAAAATCAATATGTAATTAAGATAAAATTGTAGGAGTAAGTACCTATCTGGCTATAAAGTGTTTGATAGCATTTTTGTTTTCCTCAACTTTATTATTCGACATAAAACTACAAGGTTAGATTAGAATGAAAAATCACTTCATACGAGTACTCTCAAAATATGGTATTTACCTGTTATTGGACCCTGTCCAATAAACATATCACGATGTGCTCCGGCTGGTGCTGATTCTCGTGCTGTAACTGTTCTTATTGTGCGTGTGGATTTAGTATAGATTGTAGCAACGAAACCTCCGCCTAATCCCATACTCTGTGGTAGCATAACACCTTCACATAATAATGTTGCTATGGCAGCATCAACTGCTGAGCCACCTTCATCAAGCATATAGCTATTTATAATGAATGATGATGATGATGATACATCAATAATATAAATATTAACAAGAAAACAGAAACCATCAATAATATACATATGTATCGTACATACCTGCCAATGTCAGCACAACCTCGACCATTTGAGACAACAGCGCCCACAATGTTCGGTTCATGTTCGCCACTCTTCAAACCAAATACCAAACCAAGTATAATGGCCAATGCAACTATTGCTGCTACAGCAATCCATATGATATTTTTCTTATTTAGAACGACCCTGAAAATATCATGGAAAAAAATTCATGTTAAAACATACTAACTAATGCAAGCATCCATTGTAAGACGTTATCGATAGATAAGGTGGAGCGTAAAAGAAATTTTAATTACATATTAACTCATCATATTGGAACATATGTTCATATGCTGGTAATTAGCAAGTGTAATATATTTGTAGCGATATCACTAAAATATTATTATATTTGTGTTTACCTTCATTACAGTGGAGAAAAGTCAATTTATTCGAGTTGCGGATATCAAAAATTAGTCATGTTCATGTTCAAATCACATAATGCTAAATTTTTACAATTTATTTTTTTTAAGAGATAAAATACAATTTAATAAAAAAATTTTGATTTGTTATTTGATTGATGTGATTTGACTCACCTAAATAAAATAAAATTCTTAATGGATTTTTATGAAACTTTGTAAATCTTTTTTTTGTTGACCAAAATAGTATATCACAAAAAATTTGAAATAATTTTGTTAATTACTAAACTTAATTCCATACCAAATCTTTATGTAAAATGAAACATGTTATACTCGTAACTTCAAAATTGGAGAAAATTTCATTTTTTAAGCCACTCTAATGTGAATACTTGCTTTATTTATTTACATTTGGGCAAAACACGATTTTCCATCTAATTGAAATCACATTACTAGGTGCATATGTATGAATACACTAATACCCAAATACATTTTAACACTTTGACATTTTATAGTTCTACAATCAAAATAATTCTTCATGTTTAGGACGATGCGAACAAAAACTATAAATTTCAGTTAAAGACTTTCTCCACTTATCTTTACCTTTACACCCATCCAACCATGATTTAATTAATTTTTCGTTATTTTAGAAGTTTTGTAATAATAATTAATACAAAAAAATCTACGAATGTGTGACAATTGACAACAAATTGACAATTCGCATAAATAAGTTCGTTAACCTGTCATTGTCTCACAGATTTGCTCAAACATGCAAATTGTATTGTATTGATATCATTTATATTGACTTGACTGTGTGTATATAAATAAATACAAAATAAAAATAAAAACAATTAACTTTTACATAAGGTTAAAAACATGGTGAAAATTAATTTATGCAATTTTTTTTATAATATTAAATGGACACGTACAAATTCAGTATCTGTTAAGGACGTAAGCATGTAAAATCATGGAAATATACTTGTATGTATCGTATGCATACTTCGCAGTTAGGAATGTAATATCGATTTCGATTTATGTAATATCGAAACTTTAGGGGAAAAATAAAAACGAATTGAGAGAAGAATCCTTTGGCCGAACTTCTCTTACAGTACTGGAATGCGTATTAGGTTTAGATAGCGTTGGACGGGAACTACTTACTCTGTTCGTTAGAAGACTTGTGGAGTCAATCGATATTTCTTCTTATTGGTTTATTTAGTATAAAAATAAAATAATAAGAATATGGAGTTTTTGAAATATAAATGTTTATTTATAATCAATTTTTCGATTACTATTTATTGTGATTAATCAAAAAACAATGGCATATTTAATAATAAAAATTTTGATTAAATTAATCTATATCGATTGAATCCACAAATATTTATTGGTCCTTTTTTAATAAAACCAAAATTAAGATGAAATATAAATGTTTATTTATATTTTCGCTTCAACTATCGATAAGTAATATATCATCCATTCTACTACGAAGCTACAAATAAAAAAATGTTGTCCTATGATATTTTTATTTCCTATTAAAAGTAGAGCCAAGCGATTAATCGTTTAGTCGAACAAACTGATTTATCAATTATTCGATTACTAAAAATTATGATTAATAAAAACACAATGGAATAATTTGTGTATTGAATAATAAAAAATTTGAATTTAATCGATATCTATTGGCTCCACAAATATCGATTTGTATTTAGGAAACAAATATTTATTGGTTTTTTTTTTATAAAACCAAAAGTAAAATGGAATTTTTGAAACATAAGTATTTATTTATATTGCCGCTTCAACTATCAATAATTAATATATCGTCCATTCTACTACAAGGCTACAAATAAACAAATGTTGTAAGTGATTTTTATATTTCCTATTAAAGTGGTACAAAGTGATTAATCGTTCAGTCGAATATTCTAATTAATCAATTATGCGATTAGTAAAAATTGTGATTAATCAAAAAACAAATAATTTGTATATTAAATAATCAGAATTTCAATTAATTAATTAACTATTAAAAACAAATGAAAAGTGGCCGCTTTTAATAATCAAAATTAGACGCTAGTACATATTAAAATCTGAATACAGAAATAGGTAGATTTAATGGAAAAAAATGAAAAACAAAAAATATCGAAATATTTGCAAAAAACTGCAACGATATCAATGATAAATAATTACTTACTTACTTACTTATGTGGCCATAACAACCGAATATCGATTTAGGCCGAAAATAACATGCTTCGCCAGCCATCTCTGTTCTTCGCTAGCTGGCGCCAGTTAGAAATTCCAAGCGCCGTCAGGTTCTCCAGTACTTGGTCTTTCCACCGGAGGTTTGGTCTTCCTCTTTTGCGTCGTCCTCCAGCGGGTTCCGAATATAACACCTTCTTAGCTGGAGCGTGTTCTTCCATTCGCTCGACATGACCTAGCCAGCGCAGCCGCTGGATTTTGATGCGCTTTACTATGTCAATATCGGCATACAGCTCGTACAGCTCATGGTTGTACCTTATTCGGTACTCGCCACCAACGCAAATAGGTCCAAAGATCTTGCGTAGGACTTTTCTCTCGAAAACTCCAAGTATTCGCTCATCCGAGGTGGAAATTGTCCAGGCTTCAGCGCCATATGTTAGGACAGGCATGATGAGAGACTTGTAGAGTGTAGTTTTCGTTCTTCGAGAGAGGGCTCGACTTCTCAATTGCTTACTCAGCCCAAAGTAACACCTGTTAGCAAGAGTTATCCTACGCATGATCTCCAAGCTGACGTCATTACTGCTGTTAATGCTGGTTCCAAGATAGACAAAGTCCCTTACTACTTCAAAAGCGTAGTTGTCAACAGTGACGTGCTGTCCAAGACGCCGGGACTCTTTGTTTGTTGACACTAGATACTTCGTCTTGCCCTCGTTCACCGTGAGACCCATCCGACGCGACTCTCTTTCCAACTCTGAGAATGCTGCACTGACTGCTCGCGTGTTCATGCCGATTATGTCAATATCGTCGGCATACGCTAACAGCATGACACTTTTGTTGAAGATAGTGCCATTATGTCGTAGATCAGCAGCTCGTATTATTTTCTCCATAATAAGATTGAAGAAGTCGCACGATAACGAATCACCTTGTCTGAAACCCCGTTCGGTATTAAACGGTGCGGAGAGGTCCTTCCCAATTTTCGCTGGACAACGGGAGTTATGCAGTGTCATTCTACAAAGTCGAATGAGCTTTGCAGGAATACCGAACTCAGACATTGTTGCGTAGAGGTAATCCCTTACCGGACTGTCGAAAGCTGCTTTATAATCAACAAATAGGTGGTGTGTGTCGATCTGTTTTTCTTGGGTCTTCTCCAGGATTTGGCGCAGTGTGAAAATCTGGTCGATGGTGGATTTACCAGGTCTGAAGCCACACTGATACGGTCCAATCAGGTTGCTGAGCATAGGCTTCAACCTTTCACACAGTACGCTCGATAGAACCTTGTATGCGATGCTCAGGAGACTTATTCCACGGTAGTTGGCGCAAATTGTGGGGTCTCCTTTTTTATGTACAGGACAGAGAACACTGAGCCTCCAATCATCAGGCATGCTTTCATCCGACCATATTCTGCTTATGAGCTGGTGCATGCGGGTGAGCAGCTCATCGCCTCCGGTCTTAAACAACTCGGCAGGCAGGCCATCAGCACCTGCAGCTTTGTTGTTCTTCAGCCTTAAAATGGCCGTTTCAACCTCGTCATAGTCGGGTGGTGGAATATCAACACCATCATCTGTAATTGGGGTTATCGGGCAAACTCCTCCACTGGCGGAATTGTTCCTAGCATCGCCATTCAGAAACGTGGAGAAGTGCTCCCTCCATAGGCTCAGTACACTCTAGACATCCGTAACCAGATTCCCATTTCCATCACGACAAGAAGAGGCTCCGGGATTTAAACCTCCACTCAGGCGCTTGATCTTTTCAAAGAATTTTCGAGTCTCATTCTTGTCGGTACACATCTCTATCTCCTCACACCCGCGTGTTTCCAACTCCCTCTTCTTGCGCCTGAAAAGACGTCTCTGCACTCCTTTTCTCTCTATACCGCTCCTTAACAGCTCGCGTTGCGCCTGCACGCATGGTTTTTCTGTAGGCGGCGTCTTTCTCTGCGGTAGCGTCGCGACACTCCTGATCATACCACTCATTCCTCAGAGGCCGGTAGTAACCGATTATCTCCTCGGCAGCAGTAGTCATGGAGTGGGATATATGTGTCCACCGTGCGCATGTATCATCAAGTGGAGGAGTGTTCTGCATAAGCAGATCCGATAGTCGAGTGGAAAATGCATCTGCTGTCTCTGGTGATCGCAGCTTACTGACGTCGAGCTTTCTCAGTGTGGGACTTCTCTTGTTATTTGCGACACATAGGCGTGTGCGCACCTTAGCTGCAACAAGGTAGTGAACCGAGTCGATGTTGGCACCACGGATCGATTTCACGTCCATCACACTGGAAGCATGCCTTCCGTCAATCACCACATATTCAATTTGGTTTCTTGTACGTTGATCTGGAGACAGCCATGTCGCTTTGTGGATGTCGAGATGCTGGAATCTGGTACCACCAATTACCATGTTTCGTGCTGCGGCGAAGTTGATCAGCCTCATTCCGCATGGCAACTGTAGTAGATGTCACAGGACGCTCTTTTGGAGCAGCCCTGTCCTGTCCATCGCATTTCCTGGAGAGTGGTGATGTCAGCTCCGTATTTTTCGAGGACATCAACCAGCTGGATAGAGGCACCCTCCCTATAAAGGGATCGGACATTCCAGGTGCATATCCGTAAATCGTTGTCCTTTTTTCGTTTGCGGGGGTCATCAACAAAAGCGGTATCCTTATCCGAGGCATATTTGTTTTTTTCATTGGGGGGGTTTTTTTATGTGGCGGGTCCCAAACCCAACGCACAACCTCTAACCGAGGAGATTTTCGCCATGATAAATAATTGCTTTTGAAAAAATCGTTATTAAACTATCGATAAAACCGTTTGCATATCTAAGCGCAGTACAATTATTTCGTGCCAAGTAACCTTCACCTAGTGTGTTGAAAAAAAAAAAAATATACGTAAAATAACCGCTAACATGTTTATTGCTAACACTTAAATTGACAAATTCATTGTATACGTGAACGCATTTAATTCGAGAGGTAAATTATGATTAACATGCAATACACAAAATAAAATTGCATGTTCACAATTTTTTTCTATCTACATAGTAGGTAGGTAGGTATCATATTATTGCACGAGTATGCATTTTCGCTAGCTCTTTATGTATGTATGTTGCACTTCATTGAATGAATAAAGGTTTCGATAGAGAGATTTTCGTTATGTCGATTTAATCGAAGACTAACAAAGCAATATAATACGAATATTTTTATCAGAAATTTTTATCAGATGAACGATAACGCAAATTACAAATAAATTTGTATCCTATTTTAACATATCGGTTAATCTGTCAATTTTCGAATACCTGTCATTTTGTCATTTTCTCGAATACCGAATAGTAAAAAATACTGCCTTATTATTATCGAAGAGAACGAATACCGAACAGTGCTTGATTGGTACTTGAAAGTATATCTTCTTGTTTCAATTTCTTTGGTTAATGATATTCTTCAAATACCAGCACCATTTGAATCTGTCAGTAGTGTAGTTATCAAGCTAAAAATTTTCGTGCAGCATTGTAGTAAGCACAGAGAATTTATCACCATCATGCCGTCATCAATATCATTTGCTATTGAGATTGTGAAAAAGTGAGAATGAAAATATGATGGCGCTTATCATAGCCAATGATTATACTCTATTATCATACAAGTTCTTAATTAAATTCCATTTTTCGAGTTTTCAAGAATTATGTTATTAATTACAATCATAATTTTAAAACTGACAATCATTCATGTTATTGATTGATAGGAATTAGGTATTAAGTTGAAGAATTCAAAGCATTGATAAAATTCACAATACACGGTACTTCTAAATAAAATTAATTAAGATTTATTACATATTAAATTTACTACTACTACTACTACTACTAGAGTGAAAATTTTCCTCACATTTTTTAATTATTATCATTCATAAAAACAATTTATAGTAGATGAGTTCATTTGAGACAAGACTTGAATGTGCCGATAAATAAATAAGGTTAAATAAATATGCAGTTTATGAAACGAGAGAAGAGATTACTCGAAAATCTTGCGCAAGTAAAAATAGATTATCACAATGATAAATTTTAAATTTTTTTTCAATAACACTTATGCAACAAGATGTTACCGAATAAGATGACGACAAAGCCAACTGTTTTTAGTAAGAATTAATAAGAAAGAAGCATAAACAGCTGCTTTGAAAAAATACTTCTTTAGATTTTTAATCGATAATTCTGTTCTTTTTTAATATGAAAGATGTTGAACAATTAAAACAGACAAAAATCGTTGATTTATTTTCTGTAAAATATCTGTTTTTTGACATAGCTATAATTAATTTATATAATAAATGTTATTTAATTACCAATTGGGTAATTTTTACCAAAATGATAAACAAAGAAGCACAGCTCGTTCTGTCTGCCTATCTCCGAAAACCAGATAATAAAATTAATTAATTAAGTAATACGCATTTTATATATTCAATTATGACATTGTTAGTATTATTCTCTTAGCACATTTACTCTTCCAGAGTGAAAGTTGATTCATAAGCCGCAATATCCCCAATATCAAGCCTATAATCCATTAATTTACTATTTACGCTTTTTTTTACGATTTTTTCTTCCACCTTTTTAGAATAAATTTCGCTTTTTTTTTTACACAAAAATCACAAATTTATCAAATTTATAAACACGCATACTTAGTATACACATTTTTCATATTACATACTAAACATTGATGATAGACCATTATAAAGTCAACAATGGTTCTATGAAAATATTGTTTGTATACATGCGTCAAATATTTTCAATAATGGATGATGATATATTAATTGGTATTTAATTGCCACCAATTATATATATATATACATATATTTATATGATAATAATATATACATACATTACTATAATCGACCTCATATAAGTTCGTACACACAAGTAATGCCAATCCCGGGATATCACCTCAAATTCAAATTCTCCTGAAAATTTTCAGATTAACCACAATTTCATAATGAAGATGTCATAATTATTAAAAAGGTTAAAAAAATAAACACATATATTAAAAAAATATTTAAACGAGTTTTTTACCCTCCTAACATAGGTAGGTATTGGGTGGCTGCCCCAAAGGAGCACACTTAGGCCATCATATCCCAATTTTGTTAGACATAAAACATAAAGCAGAGCAGTTAGTTCTGGTGGATCTAAAGGTGCTGAAAATATCAATAAATAGTTTTATTATTACTACGTATTCTTGTTTGTATCTGTTGCATTCTTCATTCTTCTACCTATATTCACTTTTACACTTTCGTTCATCTTCTGCTTTATGTCCTATCATTCTTTTTTCATTACTCTTAACTCCCTTAATACTACTTCTAAATAAATGCTTATAACCCCAATCACAGCTTCTGTATTGACCCGTTGTTCACTTCCATTTCTAATTGTGTGATTGACTATGATCACTTTGTTCTATGTGGTGACTTTAATCTGAACCTTTTAACTAATAATAGTTACATTAAGCGATTTATTGATGGTTTATATGAGGTTGGCCTCAGCATTGTCAATACTAATATCCCGACTAGATTTGCAAACAACTCTCAACCTAGCTTACTTGACATATTTGTGGTATCTGATATCTCTTTGGTGTTATTATTTGATCAAATATCTTTTATCTCTGATCATGACTTAATTTTTTGTACTTTGAATATTGGTCTTAGTCCAGTCGTCTCGGAGAACATGTTTGTCTATCGTGATTATAAACTCATTGATTTCACATCTCTGTACAATGACTTACTTGATACCAATTGGTCTACCTGTTGGTTCTTTAGTTCAGTTGATGATAAATTAAACTACTTTATAACTGAGCTTACTAAACTATTTGACAAACATGTTCCTTTGAGAACTCGCCGTGTGATTAATAGCTCGTGTCCCTGGTTTACGCAAAATGTAAAATTAGCATTGAAGAAACGTCACAAAACTTACAATAAATGGAAAAAAAAATCCAACTGAATGCAACCTTCTGGATTACAAAAGGGCAAGGAATGAAGCTACCTCTATGGTCAGGTGGTCGAAGAAGATGTTTTTTAGATCGAAGCTTCAATCTTCATTACCGTCAAAACAGCTGTGGCACAATTTAAAAAGTATTGGTGTGTGTTGTAGTAACTCTGAAACATGTCGGATTGATCCCCAAGAACTCAATGACTTTTTTATTGTTAACACTGCTTCCAATTTGCCTAAGATTCTCCATCACAAAACGTCTACCAAATTTCAAGACTGGTTTCAGTTTGATGCTGTGTGTGAAATGGACGTTGCACGTTGTCTGAACAAAATTAAGTCTAATGCTGTTGGAGAGGATGGTATTGCTATTAAGTTCATTAAACTGGTATTGCCCTACGTATTGAGTCCTCTAACACACATTGTTAACCATTGTTTTACTTCCTCCTGTTTTCCAAAAATTTGGAAAATGGCTACAGTCATACCCATTGCAAAAAAATCCATGCCTTCAACACCTGCTGATTTTCGTCCAATAAGCATACTGTCATGTTTATCAAAAGTCTGCGAGTCCCTCATGGCTGAGCAGATTTCCAGTCACATCAGTGGGTGTGGTCTCATATCTCCTCTTCAATCTGGTTTTCGCGCTGGACATAGTTGCTCCACCGCAGTAGTAAAAATTTTGGATGATATTAGAATACAGTATGACAAAGGGCATTTGACTCTGTTGTGTCTCTTGGATTTCTCAAAAGCATTTGATAGTGTTAACCACTCTCTGCTGTGTATAAAGCTGAGACAATACTTCGGATTCTCGAATACTGCTGTTCGTTTGATGGAAAGTTATTTAAAGGAGAGGTCTCAAAGGGTTAAAGTGGATAACGATTATTCTGCTTTTAACAGGGTAACTAGTGGTGTACCACAGGGCTCTGTTCTTGGGCCCCTTCTTTTCTCATTATTCTTAAATGATACTTTTACAGTCTGCAGTTATGTCAACATGCATGCATATGCTGATGACCTTCAACTTTACTTGTCAAGCCCTATTGATCTTGTTGAGGATTTGTGTTTTAGAGTTAATGAGGATCTTTGTTCTATTGGCCAGTGGGCGACTGTAAATTTGCTACAGTTGAACCCCTTGAAATCGAATGTTCTTCCAATTTCTAAAATATCTTACTCTCATGCTATTTCACCAATTTTTCTTAACGGAACCCAACTTGAATTTGTGAGCAAGGTTAGGAATCTTGGTTTTATTATTAACTCTTCCCTTTCTTGTGAAGACCATATTAATAATGTGGTGAGTAAGTCGTATTCTGTTCTTCGTAACCTCAGAATGACTGCAGCATTTGTGCCATGTGTAACTAAACGAAAATTAATTCTCCAATTGCTGATCCCTATTTTAACATATTCTGATGTTGTTTACAGTAAGCTGGATTCCAGGTCCTTGCAAAAATTACGTGTAACATTCAATAATGCTGTTCGTTACATTTACGGTTTAAAAAAGTTTGATCATGTCTCGGCCTATAGTGGAAATATTCTTGGTGTTGATTTTTTTAATTATCTTGATGCTAGAAATTGCATCTTTTTATACAGACTTATCCACTCGCAGAGTCCAGCGTACTTGTATGATAAGCTTCAATTCTGTAGGTCGGGTAGAGGCAGAAATCTTCTTATACCAAGTTTTAATTTCAAAAATTCTAGTAGGTTATTCTTCGTTAGCGCTGTTAGATTGTGGAATTCACTTCCGGTACATATTAAAAATGCTGTTACTATGGCAAACTTTAAGCACCTAATTCTTCTACATTTCTCTAACAAAACTTAATTAAAACTTTTTTTTTCTTTTCTTTTCTTTTCTTTCTTTCTCTCTCTCTCTCTCTCTCTCTCTTTCACACGCACTTTCTTTTCTTTTCTTTTTCTTTTCCCTTTTCCCTTTTCTCGACGGCCCTATTTAGTTTTAAGCAATTACTTTATTCATTTATTTTTTAAGCAATTTGTTGTTAATATCTTTGAAGTTGTTATTTCATGTTTACTCTGCGCATGTAAAAGATTATTATATCTTATATGTGAACAAAAATGAAATTAAATAAAAATAAATAAAAGTGATCAAATATAATCAAAATATCAGGTTATCGTTTAATCGTACAATCTGATTAATCAGATTAATCAATTAATTTCTTCTAATCAAATAGTAAATTCTTCAAGCAATCATGATTTTGATAAATAAAAATAAAATAAATTATACGATTAATAACAAATTTTTATTAACTAGAATAAAATTATTCATATAGAATACTCAAACTATTTATAATTTATATATATTTTTTTAAAAATTCAACAAACCAGACTATAAAAGCCTATTAAAGTAACGAATATAAATGTGAATTTTCAAAAAAAAAAAATAATAATAATAATAAACAGCTAAAAGTGAACAAATTTTTTGTTAAACAAAATTTGGATCCATAGAATAATTTGTATTTTGCCTAATGGAATAGTTTATTAGTCAAACTTTTCATTAATCAGGTTCTTCGATTAATCAATTAATCGCAAAAGCTCTTCTGTTTATGTTTTGAATGGTTTTGATAATTCAGGAATCTACATGAGTTTTGAAAATTGGCATTCCTAATGTGTATGCAGATATTTAAAGATAAAAACGAATAATGGATAATTATAATATAATAATAATTATAAACGATCATTTCAAAAACGAAAATCAAAATTTGAATATTTTTTCATTAACTCCCATCTTGACAGATAATAAAATTGTCACATAGATAACGAATGGGTCTGCTCAGACCCGATTACAAATTATTTCAATTTTTGTTGCTGTTGCTTTTTTATTGAAATTTCATTTTTGAAACAAAAATTGAGTATGATAAACTTAAATATTTAAGTACCACATCATATAAAAATACTTGTTTTAGGAAGTCGTGAAATTTGAAGGTAATTAATAAACTCCAAATTCTGAAAAACAAACGACTTAAAAGAGACCCATTAATCAAGATGAGTGTTAACAAGGATTTGATGCTTTATACATCTGTTAAATCATTTTCCAACAAGAAAGTGTTATACGAAGCTGACAAATTGTTAATTAGCAGGATAAAGTAATGAAAGTAAAAAAATCAACTGGAGGATTTACCTCAATAATTGAAAATAACTGAAAACACCACAATACAACACTCTACAACGACAACAATTTTTAAGATGATTTACTATGGATTAGATTGGTTTGATTGGTTTGATAAATTGTCTAAAAAGTCCGAAATATTAATTATATCAATTGATGATGTCAAAAAACTCACACTGAAGATGACATTACACCTACATGCTCAAATTTTCCAAGAAATTAAAATTTGGAAGATTTTAAAATCATTGCTCATATAGATAAATGAGGTTATGGTATATAGATATTTCTCAAATTATATAATTAAGAAATACTACAAAAAAAAAGATCACTTGAAATATGGCAATATTGAGTAATCGAACGAATAATCATTTTATGGTCAATAATATATGTAAATTTAGAGAAATTATTATGTTAATTGAAAACTTTTATTTTATAATAAAAAATAAATGATAAATAAAGCATATTGGGTGCATATGTACTACAATATAATCTTCATTAGAAATCAAATGCAATTTGATCTTTACTCGTTACATCCACGTATGCATTGCAGGTACGTCAAAATATAATTTTTTTTTTGTTAGCTTATTTTTTTTTTATTGAATCTTTCTTAAATACAAGAAACTAACAATATGTATTCAAATCTTACAAACT
Source organism: Megamerina dolium (assembly GCA_963854835.1). Classification (NCBI taxonomy): domain Eukaryota; kingdom Metazoa; phylum Arthropoda; class Insecta; order Diptera; family Megamerinidae; genus Megamerina; species Megamerina dolium. Next base: position 69,683,297 of record OY978527.1, read on the forward strand.
AAATAAAACTATGTGATATCCCCTACGTTCCATCACAATTTGGTGAGTCGCGAGATGTAGCAATTTTACAGCATATTCAGTGTGTCTTTTCTTTTTAATCGACGATGCCCCTTGCTCAGCAACAATTGCCTAGCAAGGGGATTCGGATGATTGTGTAATTTTTGAATGTAGCTTCTGCAGGACATTGCAACTTCCTCAGAAATTGTGGATACATTTAAATCTCGATGGATGTTAACGTTCCTCATATACCAAGGCGCGTTTACAATAATTCGCAGACACTTGGATTGTATTCGCTGCAATTTTTCGATATTAGAGGGAGATGCGGTGCCCCAAAACTGAATACCATAAGTCCAGATTGGTTTCAGGATTGCTTTATATAATAGCACTTTGTATTCAAGATTCAACTTTGATCTTTTGTGTAACAGCCACCATAACTGATTCATTTTAAGCTTGATCTGAGTTTTCTTTGCCTCTATGTGATTTTTCCATGTCAGCCTTCTGTCGAGGTGAATACCCAAGTACTTTGTTGAGGAACATTGTGGAACTGATTGGCCATTAATTTTAAGTGGGGGACATGTATCTAGCCTTAGCGTGAAGGTTACATGTACGCTCTTTGATTCATTGACTTTTATACGCCATTTTGCTAGCCAGATTTCTAGAGAATCGACATGAGTCTGCAGGAGTTTAGTAGCTTCTATGGGGTTAGAGCGAGAGCACAATATTGCCGTATCATCAGCAAAGGTCGATATGAATGTATAGTTATTGTTGGGCATATCTGAAGTGTATAAGAGATACAGTAAGGGACCCAAAACGCTTCCTTGAGGAACGCAAGCGTGAATATCCAATGGATTTGTTGTGTAATCCTTGTGATGTACGAGAAATTGTCTTTTCGTGAGGTAGCTACTAAGCAATGAGGAGACATTTGCAGGCAGTAATAGTTTGAGTTTGTAAATAAGGCCATCGTGCCATACTTTATCGAAAGCTTGAGTGATATCAAGAAAGACAGCTGAGCAGTACTTTTTTTCTTCAAAAGTGTTCCTTATCAGAGTTACAATGCGGTGAACTTGTTCTATTGTGCCGTGCTGTTTTCTAAATCCAAACTGATGTTGAGGAATCAGTTGGTTGAGATTAATAAATGGAGTTATATTCATGACAAGTAGCTTTTCGAATACTTTAGAAAGTAGAGGCAGGAGGCTGATAGGTCTGTACGATGCAACTTTTGTAGGGTCTTTTCCTGGTTTTGCTATCATAATAATTTTTGAAGTTTTCCAGCATTTGGGATAGTGTTTAATACGAAGGATAGCATTGAAAATGTGCATCAGATGAATTACTGAAGCCGGAGGTAGCTCTTTTATCATTTTACCGGTAATTTTATCTGGACCAGGTGATTTTTTTGGGTTTAAATCTTTATAAATTGCTTTGAATATGTCCTTTTTTTTAATTTTGAGCGTTATTGAGCAAGGTTGAGAAGTTAATATTGGTAATGAGGACTGTGAAGAGGGTGGATTGGGTGTAAACACACTTTTTAGGTGGTTTGCAAAAGCCAAACCCTTCTCACAGTTGCTTCTAGCCCAATTACCGTCACTCAAACGGATGGGGGAATCAGTGAGAATTGGCCGATTTGATTTTTTTGCTGATTTCCACAAAGAGTAGTCTGACGCTTCACCAGGTGTTAATTTCGCTATGTGCTCTTCTAACTCTTTGTTGTTTTTATTTTTTAAGGCTTGCTTTAACTTTCGAGTGCAGTGCTGTAGCTGTGTTTTCAGATTCGGTGATCTGAATTCTTGCCATTGTCTTCGGAGTCTTCTTTTCTGTTTTACTAGCAATTCAATTATATATCAATATAATTAATAGTGGAAAAAGTAAATCCCAATTCAAATCATAGCAATTTTGTTGTTGTAAATATTATGTATAAACGCAGCAGGGGTTTGAATTTCGAATGACAGATACCAGGTAACCGTCATATCATATGTCAAATTTAGAAACAAATTTAATGGAACTAAATGATTTTGTAAAAATTACTTCATATTGTGGAAAATCCAAAAATAAATGCAATTGGCCTTCTAAGAGAGGGAATTTCTCTAATCTTAATTCAGCCTTAAGCTATTTGTATAAATATCTTATATTTACTTATTATTTTGATGGGAATTTTTCTATTAGTTAATCAAGTTTAATTAAGTGTAAGCGCAATAATTTATTCTTACGTATTCATCACATTTAAATGCTATTGTTGTTGCTATAATATCTAGTTTTTTACATTTAGTTTTATTTTTTTTTTTGTTTATATACTATATAAGGAATATTGAATAAATTCACTAGAAATGATATGAAAGAGGTGTGGATATATTACTATAAATAAATAAATAAAAGTAAAATAACAAAAGTAAATAGAAAATGATGAAAAAATAATGTAAAATTAATTTTAAATAAATATTTATAAATATAGAGGTAGGTAAGAAATATAGTAATAAATACATTTGAGCGTGACACATTACTCAGAAGTCCATATGTTTAAAATCGACTATCTACCTATATGACACTTCTTAGAACAATTTCTATATACTTTATATTGTATGTATGTAATTAGGTATATACAGGATTAGTTAGTTCAATATATACAATGTATTGGTGTTTGAAAAAGTTCGGTAACAAATTGTCGGTAGATGACTCTAAAATGTAACATCTCTGGTAATATTAATTGCATTGTTTGAAAGGTGACATTTTAAGCTTCATTTTGTTAGAAGACATTATTAAAATCGCATTATTATGAACGTTATAGCCTAAACAGACGGCAGCCTAATTCCGGATTACCGAGTTAATTCGAATTAACTCGGGCATTAATTGCAGTTAATCCACATAAACTCTATGAGTTAATTCTCAAAATAAAAGAGGATTAGGGCAATTTGCGATGGCAACACTGCTGAAAATTGACTATTGTGAATTTTTTTCCATCCATTTTACAAAATATTAGGTATGTTCGCTAACAAAAAACTTTCAACAATTGTTTACAGTTTTCAACATGAAAAGTGTTGGCGAACAAATAAATCAAGCTGTCAATTACGAACGATGAATGTTAATTTACAAGTTTCTGATAGTTTTCAGTTCATGTACTTCTTGTAGATTTTCTCATATCGAGAGTGATAGATGACAGATAGATTGATAGTGATAGTAATGTAAGTGGACAGACCTAATAAAACAGCAATCAGCCGTTTAGTTAATCCGCAATATTGCCGTCTGTCAGGTTATTATTTTATTCGGATTAAGTGCGCCGGTAATCCGGAATTAGGCTGCCGTCTGTCTAGGCTATTATCGTCATATTTTACTTTTCTATTATTGGAAACGTGAGAATACATTGCATGCTGCTGAAAAAAAATGTGTGAAGTTGAAGGAGACGATGCTGTAACTATAAAAATATCAGCGAAGTGATTTGCTCGTTTTCGATCTAATAATTTTGATGTTAAATATGCTAAATTACTGAAAAGTCGATGAATTTTTGGAAAAAATTGAGCAAGACCGGCACATAAGCAGCGTGGACATTACTAGGGAACTAAGTATTCATCACCAAATATTTATCAACCATTTGAAGAAGCTCGATGTTTGGGTATCACATGAATTAACAGTGAAAAATTCAATAGATCGAATTTCAATTTTCGATTCACTACTAAAACGTATAGAAATCGAACCATTTCTAAAGCAAATGATTACGAGCGATGGAAAGTAGATCACGTACGACAGTAATATGCAAAAGATATCATAGACGTAGTGAGGTGAAGCTTCGCAAAAGTTGCCAAAACCGGGAATTGACACCAAAAAAGGTAATACTGTTTGTCCGATGGAATTGGAAGGAAATTATTCATTATGAGCTTCTCGTCAATCTGGTCAAATGATTAATTCTGATCTCTACAGTCAACAATGAACAAGATTACAGCAAACAATTCAATTAAAACGACCAGATTTTATCAGCACAAAAGATGTTGTGTTCCATTATGACGACGCCAGACCACACACATCTTTGATGAACCGGCAGAAACTGAGAGAGCTTGGCTGGGAAGTTTTAATGCATTCAGCCCGTACCTTGCAACCTTCAGATTATCATTTGTTTCGATCTCTGCAGAACTCTCTTAATGGTGTACATTTAAATTTGGTGTCGGACTGCAAAACGCACTTGAATTAGTTTTTCGCTCAGAAAACCGCAGAAGCCCTGTACAAATGGAATAATGGCTTTACCCCAAAAATGACAAAAGATTATCGATCAATACGGTTAAATATGTAATAATGTACATGTTTAATAAAGCTCGTTGCAAATACCTATAAGAAAAAGTTTTTCATTTTTTTTGGTCAAATTTGTAACCGAACTTTTTCGAAGCAATATATTAAAACTAGATACGTGGGAAGAGATTAGCAACAAATTTTATAAGTACATTAAATATATTCAAATTTTTAAACGGGTTTCCTTAACGAAAAACGTAAAATTTGAATTATTTCAAGCACTATTTCTCAAGAAATCAGAAAGAATTTCCTATTTGGATCCCTCTACCTTTTGTTTAAGAGTAATTTTGTAACGGGAACCCTCTCAAGAAGTGGTGATATGGGTTGAATATGTTTAAACAAAATGTTGAGAAAGAAAAATTGTGATTTAACAGTAATTTTGTAGGGGAAGCCTCTCAAGAAGTGGTGATATAGGGTTAATTATGTTTAAAGGAAATGTTGAGGAAGAGAAATTGTGGTTTGGTCATACATTTCACCTAAATTTATAGATATAGATGATTGTGTAATGCTTAAAATTACAGCAACAGAAATTAATATATGTACAAGTAAATATTAATTTCCCTATTTATTGCACCTTTATTCTTGTTATACATTTTGCTTGTACAAAATAATAAGTGCAAGTACTAACAACAACAACTATTTACAAAAATAAAAATTAACAACATTTCATTATTATTTCTACACTTGTCTGTTAATTCATTTCTCTCGAAATACCAATACACAAGTACCTCAATGAATATATGTGCAAGCATTTAGGTGCTTAAATAATGAACAGAATTTTTCAACAAGTCCGATGTAATTGTATAATAAAAAGTGAAAATATGACAAATAATCACTTTTATACACCTAATACTTTATATGTATCAGAAAATAAATGTTATTAATTTCAGCAATAAAATAAAGTTCGTGTTTCTTATCAGTTGCAACAATCAATAACCGTTTAAGTTGAGTTAAAAATTAATTGAGGGTTAAAGATGAAATTTGAAAACAATTAACAAAAACACTGCTTTATGTAAGCTTTATCATATGAAAACATGAGTTGTTGTAGAAGTATTTAAAAAGGAATGAATGCAAGCTTCATGTGGCAAAGTAGACTTAGAGCAATTTTCTCCGAGTTTCGCAATATTTTTCTAGTTATTTAGTTTTTTTTTTTTGTCGAAACTCTCAATAGACTCAAAATTTAATAATTCCACCAGGTGATAAATTCATCAGTAAATAAACTTCATTCAAGTTTGCTTTGCCGCAGAATTATTAAGACACTAATTATTTTACTAAAATGTAGGTAGTTGGTCGTCGTCACCTTATATTTTCAGAACTTACTTCATTTTTTTTTTTTTTTTTGTAATATTTATGTACGCGTAATATGATTGATTGATTGATTTAGATATTAATTTAAAATATTGGCAAATTTATAAAAAAAAAATTTTTTATTATTATAATTTTTTTTTTCCGTTGCCAAAATGACATACTATTTTACACGATCATTAAGCACCATAACTACCACCACTATTACAATATATAACTAATACCGCTACAACACTAAACACTATAATACAACCACACCACATCAAGTGCAGAGATCTACTGAAGATTTTCAAATTGTCAATTTTATTCTTATTGCAATTTTGTTGTGTATGGTTGGTTGGTATGTGTAGTAATGAACTATTATTACCGTACCGACGAAGTACACTCAAAACACCTGTAGTGATTTCAGTTTACAACAATAACAATAATAACTTTCATTAACGTTACGTTAACTCACACTATACATTCATACGACTCTGTTCACTATACGATCTGAGAGCAATTGCATAAATGTAAGAGAGTGAGAACACAGTTATTGAAGAATGAGAATGAGAGTATTCTGTGTGTGTGTGTGTGTGTATAGTGTGGGTACATGTAACATACAATAAATATATTTAATATTATCCAAAGTTGATAGTGTAATGATTAGTAGTTGTAAATGTCATGCTCTGTTGATTATTAAGTAGGTGTAAAATGCATTTTAAAACGTCATTAAATCAACGTAATCTGATCAGGTGAGTAATTGCTCTGAGTGATATATGTAAGTATGTACATACCTACATACAATATTTCAAATACATAGATACTAAATATTAAAAAAATCTCATGAGTGAGCAACGACGACGAGTTAATTGAATATATGTGAGAATTTGAATTAAATGGAGAATAATTATAAAAACCTGTTTAGCTTGAAGTAACTGAAGTTAAGAACCCAAATATAACTGACGAAAAATTATAAATATAACTTTAACGACCCTGGCGAAAGCAGACAATACAGTGTTTTCAACAGTGTTTTCAACAAGAGCGTACTTGAAAAAATTACATAAAAAAAAATTTCAGTCACAAATATCACAAAATACCATAAACTTGATTTTTTAAAAGCCTTCGGATACTTACTTACTTAAGTGGCCATAACAACCGAATATCGATTTAGGCCGAAAATAACATGCTTCGCCAGCCATCTCTGTTTTTTGCTAGCTGGCGCCAGTTAGAAATTCCAAGCGCTGTCAGGTTCTCCAGTACTTGGTCTTTCCACCGGAGGTTTGGTCTTCCTCTTCTGCGTCGTCCTCCAGCGGGTTCCGAATATAACACCTTCTTAGCTGGAGCGTGTTCTTCCATTCGCTCGACATGACCTAGCCAGCGCAGCCGCTGGATTTTGATGCGCTTTACTATGTCAATATCGGCATACAGCTCGTACAGCTCATGGTTGTACCTTATTCGGTACTCGCCACCAACGCAAATAGGTCCAAAGATCTTGCGTAGGACTTTTCTCTCGAAAACTCCAAGCATTCGCTCATCCGAGGTGGAAATTGTCCAGGCTTCAGCGCCATATATTAGGACAGGCATGGTGAGAGACTTGTAGAGTGTAGTTTTCGTTCTTCGAGAGAGGGCTCGACTTCTCAATTGCTTACTCAGCCCAAAGTAACACCTGTTAGCAAGAGTTATCCTACGCATGATCTCCAAGCTGACGTCATTACTGCTGTTAATGCTGGTTCCAAGATAGACAAAGTCCCTTACTACTTCAAAAGCGTAGTTGTCAACAGTGACGTGCTGTCCAAGACTCCGGGACTTTTTGTTTGTTGACACTAGATACTTCGTCTTGCCCTCGTTCACCGTGAGACCCATCCGACGCGACTCTCTTTCCAACTCTGAGAATGCTGCATTGACTGCTTGCGTGTTCATGCCGATTATGTGAATATCGTCGGCATACGCTAACAGCATCACACTTTTGTTGAAGATAGTGCCATTATGTCGTAGATCAGCAGCTCGTATTATTTTCTCCATAATAAGATTGAAGAAGTCGCATGATAACGAATCACCTTGTCTCAAACCCCGTTCGGTATTAAACGGTGCGGAGAGGTCCTTCCCAATTTTCACTGCACAACGGGAGTTATGCAGTGTCATTCTACAAAGTCGAATAAGCTTTGCAGGAATACCGAACTCAGACATTGTTGCATAGAGGTAATCCCTTACCGGACTGTCGAAAGCGGCTTTATAATCAACAAATAGGTGTGTGTCGATCTGTTTTTCTTGGGTCTTCTCCAGGATTTGGCGCAGTGTGAAAATCTGGTCGATGGTGGATTTACCAGGTCTGAAGCCACACTGATACCGTCCAATCAGGTTGCTGAGCATAGGCTTCAACCTTTCACACAGTACCTTTCTCTCCTTTTTTATGTACAGGACAGAGAACACTGAGCCTCCAATCATCAGGCATGCTTTCATCTGACCATATTCTGCTTATGAGCTGGTGCATGAGGGTGAGCAGCTCATCGCCTCCGGTCTTAAACAACTCGGCAGGCAGGCCATCAGCACCTGCAGCTTTGTTGTTCTTCAGCCTTAAAATGGCCGTTCCAACCTCGTCATAGTCGGGTGGTGGAACATCAACACCATCATCTGTAATTGGGGTTATCGGGCATTCTCCTCCACTGGCGGAATTGTTCGTAGCATCGCCATTCAGTTACGTGGAGAAGCGTTCCCTCCATAGGCTCAGTACACTCTGGACATCTGTAACCAGATTCCCATTTCCATCACGACAAGAAAGCCTTCGGATATGATTAAAAAAAAAAACATAAAATTTAGAGAAATGTATGAAATCTTTATATGAATCGATAGAATCGTCTATATATAATTCAATGTTTAAAGGTGATTTCATGTAATTGTTGACCGAGGCTGCGCCTCAAATGGTTCTCTCCAACATATCGGCCGATATCTCACTAATAAATTCTTTAATATTGGTTTCCAGTGAGTCAATCGTTGCGGGCTTGTCGCTATAGACATAAGCTTTAACATAGCCCCACAAAAAATAGTCTAAAGGCATTAAATCGCACGATCTAGGCAGCCAATTGATCAGCCCCAAACGTGAAACAAACTGTTCACCGAACTCGCCTCTCAATTGGGCCATTGTTTCGAGTGCTGTGTGGCATGTGTCATCGTCTTGTTGACGGGCCACATGTCAGCCAAGTCCAGCTCTTCCATTTTGGGCATAAAAAAATGTTGTAATCATCGCACGGTTACGCACGCCATTCACAGTAACGTTCCAGCCTTCGTCGTCTTTGAAAAAGTACGGTCTAATGATGCCACCGGCCCATAATCCACACCAAACAGTGCATTTTTCGGGATGCATTGGCAGTTCTTGCAATGCTTGTGGCTGCTCTTCATACCAAATACGGCAATTTTGATTGTTCACGTATCCATTCACGAGTTCGAGCACGAATTTTGATAATAGAATTCAATAATCTGCAAGCGTTGTTCGTTTGTAAGTCGATTCATGGTTAAATTATAAACCGAACTAAACATGTTTGACAGCTGAGCTGCCAAACAGAGTGTTACCAAAAAGAAAGTTGCCAAAAAACCACCCTGTGTCAAGAAGGTAAAAATTGAAAAAATCTTATATTTTTAAATTATTGTAAACACATATATAAGCTCTTTTCTAAAGGATTTAGATTGAAATGTTCTTGCTGAAAAGACTGTAATTACATATGTGGAGTTTACGAATAAAAGTATAAAAAAAAAAAAATAAATATGTGGCACTTAAAGCCCCAAAGGACTCATTGGCCGAGCTTCTCTTCCATTACTGTTGTGCGTCTTAAATTTGGACAGTATTAGAAGGGATCTACTTATTTTAGCCGGTTCCGAACGGCAGAACACTTGTGGCATCACTTTTTCTGAGCTTTGTCACAGAGTTCTTTAAGAAACTTTTTCATGGCAAGTTGTTACTGTCGGAAGAATTGCCAATTGCTTGCCGACACGTGGGTACCATTCGAAAGAAAAATCATTTCGATATTAAATTTGTTATGCATCAGCCGGGGATTGAACCCACGACCTACAGATCAAAAGGCGAACACACTAACCACTGAGCTACGGCACCCACACCCACGAATAAAAGTATAATATTTATAAATAGGAAATATTCACAAATAAATGTATTTAAGCAGCTCAATAATATTTATGGAAAAATTTTCTTAAAAACAAAACAACGACGAACAAATAAGCAAACCGATCTCAGATGAATGTATTTGTATAATAATGGTCTTCAATAATTGCAAGTTTGATGTCAATTTTTGCCGGTTTTTTGAGGTCTGTAAGAAACCTGAGGGCAAAGACGAAAATCTGATGGCAGATTCAGATTTAGCGAACCAATATCCATAAAATGTGACAACTCTGGAACGATGGACCTAGATGCTCAGTTCAAAGCTTAGTTAAATTTGGTTTCATTAAAGAGAAATAATTAAATTGGAATCTATGAAGATACTCCAGTGTTGTTTCAGTGACCTCTTTAAACTATTAATGGTCAAAATCATATAAAAGTTCCATAAAATTTTCACCATCATTGTGATTGTAAGAGTTACTTCATTGAACGAGTAAACATTATCCATCTTACACCATTCTTCACCTCTCATTCGTCACCTAAACGATATCACAGTATTGCATGAGAATTGCTATTTAGTGATGTGTTATTTCAAAAACGTCTTCAAAATATAAATGATAAAAATTTCCAAGAAAAATATTAATCTAGGTTAATATTAATTGAAAATTATGTTTTTTACAAGGCATATATTAATTTTCAGGGAAATATTCTACTGAATCCAGCTGTAGGCCCAATACTTTAAGCAAACTTAAATATATATTCTTAAACCCTGTCTTCAAAGAACTGCTTCCAAAATGGCACTCCAGAAGGATTTCTTTTGAAGGACCACTCTCGAAATTGACTGACGCTCGTTAGTCGTCAGACTCTATTGGAAGCCATTTTGCTTAATATGAAATTGTTGGTAATTGTGTTATTTGAAAATTATAAAATTCCTCAATTTCTCAAATGCTTGTGTTGGTATTTATTATAAAAGCATTCTAATTAAGTATAATTATCATCTCATTTTTCTGAATCTATGTTGAAACGGGTACATTAACTAATGATGCACTGCCTTTACGTCGATCATCATATACTGCTTCTACTACATTATCACGCACACCGATTGCAGTTGTTGCAATAAAACCATTTTGAGGTTCTTGCGCATACATTTTATGACCAAAATCTGTCAAGTATTGGAACTTGCTCGTCGTATTATATTCAACTTCTACTCGCATAGGGGCCAATTGATGGTGCAAACGTGGATCATTGATCGAATTATAGAGTGGTTTACCAGCAATGAGGTATCTGATAATAGCCTAAATGGAAAACAATGTGATATAAAGAATTATAAATATAGATTGTGGAAAATTTCAAAAACTGAAATATTTATTTACCTGTGCAACGGAAGTTGTGATCCTAGTACCGCCGGCACCACCAACCAACATGCGCACATTACCCTGTTTGTCCAATATAATTGAAGGGCACATAGATGACATTGGTGTCTTTCCAGGTCGAATATAATTTGCTGGTGATGCTGGTACACCGAAATTGTTTATATGATTTGGTGTTGAGAAATCATCCATTTCATCATTGAGTATAATACCAGTACGGGGTGAAATTACTTTAGCACCAAAGCTGCAATTATCAAATAGGATATTTTTATTTATATGATATGTTGTTTAGATTAAATCTGGTAACTTACTGATTATTTACTGTACTTGTTACAGTGATGGCATCACCACGTGGACCTAAAACGGCCATATTAGCTGTACCGTGATCATGTAGAATTGTAAAGCTGGCACCATAGTAACTGGCATCAGGGGCCGTTCGGTCCTTGTGTTCTAAAATTTTTGAACGAATTTCTTGTATAAAGGTCTCATTCTGAAGATTATTGTATGTTTCCAAAATCTGTGCTCTCGCTTCAGGATCCTTTTCGAAGTCACCCAATTTGGAGCGTTGACCGTATGCGTGTTTGAATGCCTCAATAAGACGTTGTGAGAAAGCTATATTATCATTAGTGTACAACGGAGCCACTAGTCTCAATATGAATGCGAGGTTGACACCACTTGCTGGTAATGGTACGGTATATAATGTATAATCATTAGTAATATCGGCGACGATTGGCTTCTCCCACCGTACTCTAGATTGGATTATATAAATTAGAATTTTGGGTGGAAAATGCATTTGATTTTACTCACGCATAATTTGCTAAATCTTCCGCTGTAATGGAACCACCCATTTCTTTGATGTCCGCAATAAAATCTTCAGCCACTGTACCATTGTAGAAATCATCACCACCTTTATTAGCGATGCGCTCAAGGGTGTTAGCGAACGTTGGCAAAGTCATCATATCATTTTCTTGATAAAGTTTACCATTGGGCTTAACAAATACTTTCTTCATTGAGGGCTCACTCATAACTCGTTGTTCGTACAATTTTATAGATGCTGCCAGATATTTGGTTACCTTAAAACCTTCACGGCATAACTCAATGGTTGGTTCAAATAGCCTTTTCCATGGCACACGACCGTATTTCTTATGAAGCTCCCAGTAACCGCGTATCTCACCAGGTATAGCACATGCGGTAGCACCTTCAAGGGATACATTGATCAAGGTAAGCAACTATATTGATGGGATGAAGTGATATCGAATTGAAATTACCTGTAATTAGACCTTTGCCAACAAACATATCTTTATTAGCTGCAGCGGGTGCCGTTTCACGTGCAATGAGGGTTTCTACCTTGCCTGTATTCTTGTTATAAATCGTAGCGACAAAACCGCCACCAATTCCCAAACTGTCTGGCAATATGACACCTTCACATAGCAGAGTAGCTATAGCGGCATCAGCAGCAGAACCGTCAATCTCCAGTATGTCGCTGTAAAACAATCACAATTATTTAAAATATAATATTGAAATTCAAAGAAATTAGAATCCTACCCTCCGATCTTAGCACATGGAGCACCATTTGAAACAACACCACCGTTGTTACCTTGGGCATTTTCTCTTTTCGCCGGTACTGCAGCAAATACCGAATATGGCACCAAGCCCAATACTACCACTACAACCCACATTGTGGTACCACCCCAGGGCGATAATTTTCTACCGGCCATTGTTTAGTTCAATCCTTCCTTTTTTGCACAAGCTTAATAGACGACGACGACGACGACGAGACAATTACCCTCAATAAAGTTTGAAATTTTGTGATAAAAACTCATTTCAAATCCAATCTATTTATACCAAAAAACCTGGAATAATAAGTGCTTTTTTTGTAAATAATCGACACACAAGCTCATTGGGGTGAGTCAAATAAGTAATGTGTTAACAGAAACTATAACCTCCAGCAAATATGTTGTACAAATATTTTTTCGATATTTTTAACATAACAGTACATATTCGAGAAGATCCTGCGAGCCATAAAATGTTTGTAAATCCATAATTTCTTGAGCAAATATACTTAGGACCATCGGTAGCTTTTTTTTTTTTATATTTTGGTTTCTAAGCAAAAAAGTTGAACCATCCTAAGGTTGATATTTATACATTCCATTTAAATAATATAATAAACCATTTGTGCAGACAATGGTAATTTTCATAAATGTAAATACAATATATGAAAAAATATCCGAAAAGAAAGAAAAGTTAAGAAAAAAAATATTTGGACAGCTGAATTGGGTATTGTTAAGAAGTTAGATGTTCAAATAATGATCATATTGAAACAAATATCTTTTATAAATTTTTTATTTTTATTTTATTGGTTAGAAATTATAATAATGAAAAAAAAAAAAACTCCAGAATTTTTATCATAAAATGGAATTACCAAATTATTACTTCTAACAAATGAAATTTATAAAATAAAATAAATTATATGCACTCGTTCGTAGAAAGGGCCTGCTTTTCCAAAGAATACTTCCGATTTCAAATGATAATACGAGGGCGTTCCCAGAACTACCCGATCTGACATATAGATGGCGCCCGTAGTTTGAGAAAAATTGCTTTGGTGAAAAGTGGCAACCGTATAAAACGTATGTTTTAAGTTTCAAGGCGCCACGTTGTTTAGTAATTTTTTTTTTTGCAGCCTTGGAAAGTTAACGACCTGAGTGAATATGGAAAAAATTGGTCACCGTTATGTAATTCAATACTTTCTTTGAAAGGTCTCAGTGCAACGAATATTAAAGCCGAACTAGATTCTACTCTGGGGGACTCTGCTCCTTCGTTTACGAGCATTAAATATTGGGTGGCAGAGTTTAAACGAGTTCGTACGAGCTGCCAAGACGAACACCATAGTGGACGACCAATTGAGGTGGCTACGCCAGAAAATTTTTAGAAAATCCCCAAAATGGTAATGGATGATCGCCGACTGAAAGTGCGTGAGCTAGGTGAAATTACAGACATTTCAAAATATGCTATACATCGTATATTGCTCGAAAATTTGGAGATGAAGAAGCTGTGTGCAAGATGGGTGGGTTCTATAGAGTTTTTGGCGATCTTTCACAGTAATAACGTCGAGTTTTTGCGTCAATTCGTAACCATGGATGAGACATAGGTCCACCACTTCACACCTGAGACCCGAGGAACAATCAAAGCAGTCGGCTGAGAGGGAAGAATCGTGTCCAAAGAAGGCGAAGACAGTTCCATCTGCAGGCAAGGTTTTGGCGTCTGTTTTTTGGGATTAACGTCGGATAATTTTTATTGATTACTTATCTTCAAAAAGGAAAAACAATCATCGGAGAGTATTATGCAAATTTGTTGCAGCGTTTAAGTGATGAAATTAAAGAAAAAAAGCCGTATTTGGCGAAGAAGAAAGTGTTGTTTCATCAAGACAATGCATCAGTTCACACATTAACTATTGCGATGGCCAAAATCAATGAGTTAAAGCTGGAATTGCTTCAGCACGCACCTTATTCGCCAGATTTAGCTCCTTCGGATTATATTCTATTTCCAAATTTTAAAAAATGGCTTGGTGGTAGAAGATTTGCAAACAATGAAGAGGTGGAGTCTGCGGTAGATGGCTAATGAGCTAGACAGTTTATACTATAAACAGGGTATCGCAGCTATAGAATATCGCTGGAAAAAGTGTATAGAGCTAAAAGGAGATTATGTTGAGAAATAAAGAAAAATTTTCCGAATTTTCTTTGTTAGTTCGGGTAGTTCTGGGACCGCCCTCGTAGAACTTCCACGTCAAAGGCTATCGCATATCGCTTTTGGTACTCTATTTTCTAAAGTAGATAAAGTCGTCAAAAAAAACATTCATCTAGCCTGGAAATTGCACTAGTGCGTGTTTTCGATCCCTGAGACAAACGCAGATCGGAAGATGGTATATTCACTATTCAGAAATTTTACTCTCTTTACCGAAAATATGTTGAAGATACTTCCAAGAGTACAAATTATCAACAAATCTACGATTATTATTATGTTGTTCAAAATGGTTTACCTTGCTGATAAAAGCAGCACCTATTTTATATGGTTGTATGTGTTTATCGTTAAAAATATACACAAATGCTGATACAATCTGTTGTACAATATGTGCCATACTTCTAGGCTTTTGATATTTTGTAGAATGTGATGGCAGACTTATAGAATATCACACAGTGAGGAAAAAATTTTGCAAATGTTTTTATGGGTGAAAAACATTTTTGTTGGAAAGGTTTCGATGGATGAGATTGGAAGAATATCCCTGATTTGGTTCTTTCGAGCTGAATATACAAGTTTAAGGGCGTTTCACAGATTGACGATCAGGGCTTACAGAGACAGAAATATAATTATCCGCGAAATTCCATGATTTCACAGAAATACGAAGCTATATTGGCTCCCATGTACATTGTTCTACTTTTAGCATTGAGCAGCTTTTTGGTTTAATTTCGGGAATTTGTCCGTACCAAGATGATTTCTTCAAGTACGGTAAAATTAGAGAATAATATCTCGAATGGTTTAATATCGAACGAGACTTTTAGGTTTAGATAACTTGCGGTAGTGGGTGCCGTAACTCAGTGGTTAGTGCGTTGGCCTTCTGATCTTTAGGTTGTTGGTTCAATCCCCGGCTGTGAAGCATAACAAAATTTAATATCGAAAAGATTTTTCTTTCGAATGTTACCCACCTGCCGGCAAGAATTGGCAATTTTCCCGGCAGTAATAATTTATCAAAAATGCTTCTTAAAAAGAGCTCTGTGACAAAACTAAGTTAAAGTGATGTCACAAGGGTTCTGCCGTTCGGAACCGGCAAATATAAGAAAGTCTCTTCTATGGCTGTCCAAATTTAACACGCACAATAGTATTGGAAGAGAAGCTCGGTGGTATCATAATTGGCCTTTCTGGCCTAAGTGTGTCCTCTCAGAGAGGGGGCAGCCACAATAACTTAACATGACATAATTTGCGGTATTTCCTGACCTTTTCATAATGCTAATAGTGAAAATTATACGAATCGTGAATTGATTACTCGTTAATATAATTTTTTATTTTGAATGTATGTTAAGGAAATGCGCCAGGTAAGAACCAGTGCAACCAGAACATTTCTGTTTATTATTTTGCAATATGAAAATTTTCAAATTTCTCAAATGCTTGCTTTGGTTTTTATTATCTCATTTTTGTAAATTTATGCTGCAACGGGTACGCTAACAAACGATGTACTGCCTTTACGTCGTCCATCAAATTGAGCTTTTACTACACCATCGCGCACACCAATAGCAGTTGTTGCAATAAAACCATTTATACGATCTTGCTCATAAATTTTATGACCAAACTCTGTCAAATACTGGAACTTGTCCAATGTTTTATTTTCGATTTCAACTTGCATAGGGGCCAATTGATGGTGCAAACGTTTCTCATTGATCGATTTGTAGAGTGTTTTACCAGCAAAAAGGTATCTAATAATAGCCTAAATGGACAACAATGTGATATAAAGAATTATACATGTAGATTGTTGAAAAGTTCAAAAACAAAAATATGTTTTACCTGTGCAACGGAAGTTGTGATCCTAGTACCGCCGGCACCACCGACCAACATACGCACATTACCCTGTTTGTCCAATATAATTGAAGGGCACATAGATGACATTGGTGTCTTTCCAGGTCGAATATAGTTTGCTGGTGATGCTGGTACACCGAAATTGTTTATATGATTTGGTGTAGAGAAATCATCCATTTCATCATTGAGTATAATACCAGTACGGGGTGAAATTACTTTAGCACCAAAGCTGCAATTATCAAATAGGATATTTTTATTTATATGATATTTTCTTTAGATTAAATTTGGAAACTTACTGATTATTTACTGTACTTGTTACAGTGATGGCATCACCATGTGGACCTAAAACGGCCATATTAGCTGTACCGTGATCATGTGATACTGTGAAGCTGGCACCATAGTAACTGGCATCAGGGGCCGTTTTGTCCTTGTGTTCTAAAATTTTTGAACGAATTTCTTGTATAAAGGTCTCATTCTGAAGATTATTGTATGTTTCCAAAATCTGTGCTCTCGCTTCAGGATCTTTTTCGAAGTCACCCAATTTGGAGCGTTGACCGTATGCGTGTTTAAATGCCTCAATTAAAACTTGTGAGTTAAATTTATCATTATCACGAGTGTACAACGGAGCCACTACTCTTAATATGAATGCGAGGTTGACACCACTTGCTGGTAATGGTACGGTGTATAATGTATAACCCTTAGTAATATCGGCGACGATTGGCTTCTCCCACCGTACTCTAGAATGGATTATATAAATTAGCATTTTGGGTGGAAAATGCATTTGATTTTACTCACGCATAATTTGCTAAATCTTCCGCTGTAATGGAACCACCCATTTCTTTGATGTCCGCAATAAAATCTTCAGCCACTGTACCATTGTAGAAATCATCTCCACCATTATTGGCAATTCGCTCAAGGGTATTAGCGAACGTTGGCAAAGTCATCATATCATTTTCTTTATAAAGTTTACCATTGGGCTTAACGAATACTTTCTTCATTGAGGGCTCGCTCATAACTCGTTTTTTGTACATTCTTAATGATTTTGCCAAATATTTGGTTACCTTAAAACCTTCACGGCATAATTTAATAGTTGGTTCAAATAGTTTCTTCCATTCTACACGACCATATTTCTTATGCAGCTCCCAATAACCGCGTATCTCACCAGGTATAGCACATGCGGTAGCACCTTCAAGGAATACATTGATCAAGGTAAGCAACTATATTGATGGGATGAAGTGATATCGAATTGAAATTACCTGTAATTAGACCTTTGCCAACAAACATATCTTTATTAGCTGCAGCGGGTGCCGTTTCACGTGCAATGAGGGTTTCTACCTTGCCTGTGGTCTTGTTATAAATCGTAGCGACAAAACCGCCACCAATTCCCAAACTGTCTGGCAATATGACACCTTCACATAGCAGAGTAGCTATAGCGGCATCAGCAGCAGAACCATCAGCCTTAAGAATATCACTAAAATAAGGCAATATATGAATAATGTCTACAATAAAACAATAGAAACCTACCCTCCGATTTTAGCACATGGAGCACCATTTGAGACAACTGCGCCATTGATACCTTCAGCGTTTTCTCTCTTTGCCGGTACTGCAGCAAATACCGAATAGGGCACTAAGCCCAATATTGCCACTACAACCCATATTGTGGTCCCTCCGCAAGATAATAATTTTCTACCTCCCATTGCTAACTTTATACCTTCCTGTTTTGCACAAGCTTAATAGACGACGACGACGACGAGACAATTACCCTCAATAATGTTTGAAATTTTGTGATAAAAACCCATTTCAAATCCAATCTATTTATACCCAAAAAATCACCAAAAAATCGGTAATAACAAGTACGTTTTCTGTAAGCATTCTTCATGGGTGCACATTAGAGCAGGTCAAATTAGTAGCAGGTGAAACAAAAAAATTATATTTTTAAAATATTTCTTAAAATGGGGCGAGTCGAAAATGGGTTTTAGAGCAAATATACTTAGAACCATCGCTAGTGTATTTTTCGCTATACGATTTCTTATGTTTTGCTATCCATTTTGTGCGCAAAAAAAGTTGAACCACCCTACTGTATATATTTCATAAATGTAAATATAATATTTGAAAAAAAAAATGTTGCATACACGAGTTTAATGTTCTACTTCATAAGTGTAAAGGTTATTTGCAAAAAGTTGAGAAAAAAATATTTGTCCAGCTGAATTGTATATCGTTATGAAGTTAGATAATGATAATATTGAAACAAATGGGTTGATATAACAAATAAAAAAAAATTACACCTGTATTTTTACCAATAGATACTATAACTTCCACGTGGAAGACTATAGCGCATAGCATTCTATTTCTTGTCTAACAACAAGAAATACAAAATGTTGAACAATCACAAGGATAATAAATAAATTGCTGAGCTAAATAAATTATTCGTGGCACGGATGTTATTGATTTAGAGCCAATAGCCGCCATTTTGACAGTGTTTAATTAAATGTGAGAATCCTAACATCATTTAATCCACAGATTTAGAATTGCTTGTTATAGCCTAGACAGACGGCAGCCTAATTCCGGATTACCGAGTTAATTGGAATTAACTCGGGCATTAACTGCAGCTAATCCGCATAAACTCTATGAGTCAATTCTCAAAATAAAAGAGGATTAGGTCAATTTGCGCTGACAACACCGCTGAAAATTGTCTATTGTGAATTTTTCTCCATCCATTTTACAAAAAATTAGGTGTGTTCGCTAACAAAAAACTTTCAACAATTGTTAACAGTTTTCAACATGAAAAGCGTTGGCGAACAAATAAATCCAGCTGTCAATTAAGAACTGTGAATGTCAATTTACAAGTTTCTGATAGTTTTCAGTTCATGTACTTCTTGTAGATTTTCTCATATCGAGAGTGACAGATGACAGAAATTGATAGTGATAGTGATAGTGATAGTATTAGTGAATACGCAATACTGCCGTCTGTCAGGTTATTATTTTATTCGGATTAAGTGCGTTGGTAATCCGGAATTAGGCTGCCGTCTGTCTAGGCTATTAGATTCTATTAATTTGTGAGATATTTTGGTGAAATTATCAAAGTATGGAAGACACAGTTTCTCAAAAAAAATTATGAACTTTAAAAAAATACATTCATCTAGTTTGAAAATTTTTTTTTGTGTTTTTCCTGGGACAAATGCGAGTTGAAAACTTGTCTAGTTTCACTAGCAAAATTGCACTTCATCGGAAAGAAGTTGGTGATTATTTCAAGAGTATAAGTTAACAACAAATAAAAAACTCCTAAAGGACTAAAAACTGACTATGAATCTTATTATTTTGTTGAAAATTATTTTGCTTGGTAAGTAGGTAGGTTAATGGTTGAGCACTTAGGCCAAATGAGGCCCATTGTGATGCCGTAGGTTGACTACCGCCTTTCCCTTGGGAACCAAACCGAGCGTAATATGCTTCTCAGATGACAGTAACTCAGCTCGGCGAGATTGTGCATAAAGTGACTGCCCAAATGAGCCATTCTGTGGCGAGCCAATGGCGGACACTCACACATAAGGTGAGTTATGGACTACGGTTCTTCCTCGTCGCCGCAGCTCCGGCAGCTTGCTTGATAATGGCTTACCGTTTCGCTGATAAAAGTAGAATCAATGAAAACATGAATTCCAAGTATTTCGAAAAACGTTTTGATGCTGTGCCTTAGTTTATCAACATCACAACACAAAACTAAACAATGAGCCAAAGTAATGAACACGACCGTCCCAACATCAAGCCAAACGTAGGAATAAAATCACGTCAAGATCAGCAGATTGTTCACTTTTTCGAACAAAATACAGATACTTCAGTACGTCAGGACGCACAACGCTTACGTTGGTTGGTTGATTGGCTTAGGTGCTTCTCAGTAGACAGAAACCGAAACTCAATTAGCACATAGATAAGCGCCATTTTGCTACACCACTCCTGGAACCACTGAAGTGAGGCCTATACGAGCCATCTTGATCCGTTAATAAACCTGCTAATGTCGTCTCTTTTGTTTCCAGAAATTACTCTAGAGTTCTATGTCGTAGAGCGCTCAGACTTGGGCACTCACTTAGAAAGTGGAAAACCGTCTCCTTAGATCCCTCTTGTTTGCAGCTTCGGCATCTGTCGTTGTTGGGCCATCCTATTTTCTCTGCATGGTCCCTTATCGGCCAGTGACCGATAATAGTGGAGCTGATTCTGAAGATATATGTTCTTTTCTTTCGTCGATTTTTGACTTATCGTATTTAGGCCAAGTTGCTTTTACTATTTTACGGGCGCCAGTTCTTGACCACCTGGTTTCTGCCTGCTTTCGAGACTCTAAGTAGAGCTCTCTCAACGCTTACGTTGTTGTTATATATGTTACAGACATCGCAATCGCATTTATTTCCACCGATGTATCGCCGTAATCGAACGTAACGAAAGCGTTTACAGAAATACATCCGTTGTGCCCAATTTTCCATTGTCCTTTCACACAAATCGGCTAGAATATCAGTAACGGTTCGTTCGATATTGTCTCTCAATGCTTCTAAAGTTGCTAGGTTTTCGAGATAAACCTGCGACTTAACATAGCCCTAAAGAAGAAAATCTAAAGCTGTTAGATCACATCAACAAGGTTCTGGATTAACTCTTTAATCAAATGTGTCTTTCTATAAATTGATGGAAAGTGGCACCATCATGTAAACGCTTCCCTGGGGATGGGGGACACTTAAATGATGTTGTGTTCCTCAACTTTTCAACTTAGATTGGAATATGTAAATTAGGATTATTATTAAGGGGAAGATGTTAGTAATGTTACTTAAAGCATAATTTGCCAAATCATCCGCAGTAACAGAACCATCCATTCCTTTGATGTCCGAATTAAACAGAACCCCAATTCAGGCTCAAATAGTGTACATCCTAATTGGAATAACATTTCATTTAAACAAAACATTTGTGTGCATAACGGTAATTTTTATAAATGTAAATACAGTCGATTAAAAAAGCAATTAACAAACTAAGTAAACTCTTAGTTTTATATTGGTTTGAAGAAAGTATAAATGCTATCTGCAGAAATTAAATAAAAAATATTTATCCAGCTGAATAGTGTTGGAAAAAATATTTTACTGAACTTGGCATTTTATTATTTAGAAATTATAATGAAAATAGTAAAACACCAGCATCACCATTAAGATTTTATTCAATTTTATTTCGATTAATCTCCACAAATAAACTTAAAAAAATATCCTTACAGTCGGCTGGGGCCGACCAAACTATACCCTGCATATGTAGATTTATATATAAAAAGTTTACTCGAATATCCAACTTTTCTTTTATTTCCACTTTTCGAGAAACAATTTTTGCATATACTACTAATTTACACCCGAAATATGGTTGACTTTGACGAAGTAAAAGGATTTTAAGATAATTCCGAGGCTTAGTATGGGAGCTATATTAAAAGTGGGCGTGGCTTACCACTTTCTAGTAAATCCAATTAATTTTTCAATGTTAATCCACACCTTAAATTTGGTGTCCTACGTTGAATAGTTTCTAAGTTATGGTGGTTAACATTTTTGTTTAATTTCCTCAACTTTGTATGGGAGCCCCAATAAGAAGTGGGCGTGGTACGCTGATTTTTCGCCAGATTATTTCCGACTACGATATTAATTTAAGTGTCAATTATGGTTATTGTAGACATAAGATTGCCGAAGTTACAGCTGTTTCAATTTAAAATTTGTATGGGGGCTACGATAAACACTGGGCGTGGTGCGCCCATTTTCTGTGAGCCTAGTTGCTCGTACAATACTAATCCACACCCTAAGTCTCGTTGTCCTAGGCTAAATGGTTTGTAAGCTATGGAGCTTAAAATATTAGTTTAATTCACTCGACTTTGTATGGGAGACCCATGAAGGAGTGGGCGTGGCACACTGATTTTCTGCCAGATTTTTGCCGACTACGGTATTAATTTAAGTGTCAATTATGGTTATTTTAGACAGAAGATTGCCGAAGTTACAGCTGTTTCAATTTAAAATTTGTATGGGGGCTACGATAAACACTGGGCGTGGTGCGCCCATTTTCTGTGAGCCTAGTTGCTCGTACAATACTAATCCACATCTTAAATCTCGTTATTCTACGCTGAATAGTTTGCAAGTTATAACCGGTAACATTTTTTTTAATTTCCGCAACTTTGTATGGGAGACCCAAAAAGGAGTGGGCGTGGCACATTGATTTTCTGCCATATTATTTCTGACTGCCGTGTTAATCTAAGTGTCAATTATGGTTATTCTAGACAGAAGATTGTAGAAGTTACAGCAGTTTCAATTTAAAAGAAGTACAGACACTTTGTATGGGAGCTACGCTAGAAAGTAGGCGTGGCTCATCCACTTTTGGCGAGGTTATATAGTAGTATAATATAACTCTATGTGCAAAATATTGTTGTCCCAAGTGGTATATTGTGTGAGTTATAGCAAGTTAAAGATTTTGAAAATTTCGAGGTTAGTCGCTTTGAATGCTTGGTGTGGGCGTGGTTATTGACCGATCATGCCCAATATCAATCCCCTCCGTACCCTTGGATCATAGATTACTTATGCCAAATTTCATCGAAATAGCTCAATATTTACTCAAGTTATCGTGCGAACCAGCCAGGTGACAGACAGACGGACGGACGGACGGACGGACGGACATCGTTAAATCGAAAATTTAATCGACGCTGATCACGAATATATATCCATGTCTATATCTCCGGAGATTCCTTCAAGTGGACACAAACATCTGACCGAAATGAATATACCATGCATATTGCATTATGCAGGGTATAAAAATAGAATAAATAATGTTGTGTGTACCTTAAAAATGTAGAAAATTTGCACTTTTCACCAAGAATGCTTCCCGATCTAAATTCTAGTTTACTTATGGGTCCCGAAGTGCCCTTTGGCCAAGCTTCTCTTCCAGTACTGTCGTGCGTGTTAAATTTTAGACAGGATTAAAAGGGACCTACTTATGTTAGCCAAATCCGAACGGCAGAACCCTTATGACATCACTTTTTTTGAGCTTTGACACAGAGTCTTTTAGAAGATTTTTCATGATAAATTTCCGTAAGAAAAATCTTTTCGATAAAAAGATTGTACTTCAGCCGGGGATTGAACCCATCACCTACAGATTAGAATAATACAGTACAGTAGCAGACTGACGACGACGAGCATTTGGATTAAGGGAACTTTCCGCAAGTATAATAAAGAATCTGCTCTTATACCAGATGGGTATCCACCTCTAAAAATGAGATGGGTTCACACCGTTAGAATCGACAAAAACTGAGTGAAAGTCCTGAAGATTAAAGTCATATATTACTAAGATTAGCGATTGATTCCGTCTCTTTCTGCTATGATTTTATACTTCCGCCATCATCAGGATTTTGTCAAAGTTGTTCGGTACGTACAATTCAATGGTTCTTGTCTGAATTTTGGTTAGAAATCGCCAATATATTGGAAAGTGGAAAGCCAAAACCCACGAAGGGCGGATTGGGATGAGCTGATGTGATGCTTCTCGAAGAGAATGTTCCATCCTATCCCAAACTCAGAATCACAGAGATCATCGAAGAGCTTGATAATAGTCCGAACAACTTCTAAAGAGAGGAAGAGTCCATTCACAGGATCGCATGGTTATACTGGGCTATCTTCGAAAACCAAATAGCTTTTAAGCCACCTAAATACTGACGTTAAGGAATCTGAAGGTACAAGAGACAAAATCGCGCAACTAAACTGTTGTATCACATCAAAGTTCTTGAAAAAGATAATTTTTCCTTTTCCTCGTTTAACAACTTTAAGTCATCTTGTCCTGGTAACATATACCTAATACTGCTGAAGAAAAGAAAAATAAGTTTAAAAAAAAATAAATAAATATGTGGCACATAAAGCCCCAAAGGGCTCATTGGCCGAGCTTCTCTTCCATTAGTGTTGTGCGTCTTAAATTTTGGACAATATTAGAAGGGACTTACTTATTTTAGCCGGTTCCGAACGGCAGAACACTTGTGACATCACTTTTTCTGAGCTTTGTCACAGAGTTCTTTAAGAAGCTTTTTCATGGCAAGTTGTTACTGTCGGAAGAATTGCCAATTGCTTGCCGACAGGTGGGTACCGTTCGAAAGAAAAATCTTATCGATATTAAATTTGTTATGCATCAGCCGGGGATTGAACCACGACCTACAGATCAAAAGGCGAACACACTAACCACTGAGCTACCGCACCCATTAAGTTCAAGGAGGCCCTAAAAAGCGTGTCCACAGCTTGTCGTGTACTAGATCACGTTTTCCTAACCAATCCGGACAAATGATTACATCATGGTGAAAAGCAAGAGAAAGTCCTCTGCACTTTTAAATTATGTTTCGTAGGTAGCTCATAGGAATGGTATATGCATATTAAGGTGGTCCAAAAAATGTTTCCAAGATTGGGTTCAGCTCATCTTCCAAAATGCTTCCTCTTGCCGAAAGACCAGAGTTGGTGCAGACACCAAATTAAACGTGTCATTGAGCACCATGTATTATTGTACAATAGTTACAGTAGAAATTTGAAAACTGATATTGATATTACATATGATAAAAGGAAAAAACTGAGGGAGTACCCCGTTTTCTACGATGAACTTTTTTTCCCATACAACATTTGGACCATTTTACTGCACATTGAGATCAGATAAGTCCCTTAGAATTATCTGTCCTACCATACATATGACTCTGGATAATACTGATGTGTTGCGCATCTCCTACGAACTTACCGTTATCCTGAATAAGGTAACCTTGCGCTTGGGGAAACTTCTTTCTACGGAGTTCTCCAATACCAGAAGAAACACAATGCTCAAAACAGCGACTTTTGAGGAGGCTAATTGTAAAATTTTGTAAATTTTCTAGTTTCGTAGAAGACATTTTGTTCTGTTTCTGAAGGGTATTATATTTTAATTTTTTATAAACACCTTCTCTTACATGGCATACGATTCCCCAAATCAGACTCACTTTACCTGCCTAGAGGAGGTATCGTACAATTATTATTTAACTTTTCTAATTTTATACTGCCTGAGGTACATTAACTAATGATGTACTACCTTTGCGTCGTCCATCACATTCAGCTTCTACAACACCATCACGCACACCGATTGCAGTTGTTGCAATGAAACCATTTTGATGTGGTTGCTTATAAATGGTATGACCAGCTTTTTCCAAATAGTCTAGTACCTCTTGCGGTACACCCGATTCGGCTTCAACTTGCATTGGTGCCAACTGATGGTGCAAACGCGGATCATTGATCGAGTCATGGAGTGATTTGCCAGCTTTAAGGTATCTAATAATAGCCTAAAGGGAGAAAAGAAGAGAAAATTGTATGTAGACTGTGGACAATTTCAAATGATGAATATATTTTACCTGTGCAACCGAAGTTGTGATCCTAGTACCGCCGGCACCACCAACCAACATGCGAACATTACCCTGCTTATCCAATATAATTGATGGGCACATCGATGACATTGGTGTCTTTCCGGGTCGAATATAATTTGCCGGTGATGCTGGCACACCAAAATTGTTTATATGATTCGGTGTAGAGAAATCATCCATTTCATCGTTGAGTATAATTCCAGTACGAGTCGAAATGACTTTAGCACCAAAACTGCAATTATTACATTAAATTGAATGTGTTGCTACATTTCTTGTACGTAATCTGACAACTTACTGATTATTGACTGTACTTGTTACCGTGATGGCATCACCTCGTGGACCCAAAACGGCCATATTAGCTGTACCATGATCACGTTCAATTGTGAATTCGGCTCCATAATCTGAGGGTTCAGAGCTCGTTTTGTTGTCTGAGATTTTTGACCGTACTTCTTGAATAAACTGTTCACTCGTAAGATTATGGAATGTATCTAGAATGTTTTTGCTAGCTACGCTATCCTTCTCATAGTCACCCAATTTGGAGCGTTGACCATAGGCATGTTTAAATGTCTCAACAAGACGTTGTGAGAAAATTGTATTATTAGTACTGTACAAAGGACCCAATACTCGTAATATGAATGCTAGATTGACACCACTTGCAGGTAACGGTACTGTGTATAGCTTATATTGATCAATAATATCGGCAACGATTGGTTCCTCCCAGCGTACACTATCGGATCGGAATATGTAAATTGATATTATGGAAGGAAAATTTGAATGATGTTACTCACGTGTAATTTTCCAAATCTTCGGCAGTAACAGAACCACCCATTTCTCTGATATCCGCAATAAGCTGGCCAGCTACGGTACCATTGTAGAAATCATCACCACCATTAATGGCAATTGTCTCAAGGGTGTCGGCGAATGTTGGCAAAGTCATCGTATCATTTTCTTTGTAGAGAGACCCATCGGGTTTAACAAATACCTTCGCCATTGAGGGCTCCTCATGAACCCGTTCGCTGTATTTTTCCAAAGATCCTGCCAAATATTTCGTTACTGTAAAACCCTTGCGGCATAACTCAATGGTTGGTTCAAATAGCCTTTTCCATGGCACACGACCGTATTTCTTGTGCAGTTCCCAGTAGCCGCGTATCTCACCAGGTATAGCACATGCGGGAGCACCTTCAAGGGATACATTGATCAAGGTAAGCAACTATATTGATGGGATGAAGTGATATCGAATTGAAATTACCTGTAATTAGACCTTTGCCAACAAACATGTCTTTATTAGCTGCTGCGGGTGCCGTTTCACGTGCAATGAGGGTTTCTACCTTGCCTGTGGTCTTGTTATAAATCGTAGCGACAAAACCGCCACCAATTCCCAAACTGTCTGGCAATATGACACCTTCACATAGCAGAGTAGCTATAGCGGCATCAGCAGCAGAACCGTCAATCTCCAGTATGTCGCTGTAAAACAATCACAATTATTTAAAATATAATGTTGAAATTCAAAGAAATTAGAATCCTACCTTCCGATCTTAGCACATGGAGCACCATTTGAAACAACAGCACCGTTGTTACCTTGGGCATTTTCTCTTTTCGCCGGTACTGCAGCAAATACCGAATAGGGCACCAAGCCCAATACCACCACTACAACCCACATTGTGGTACCTCCCAAGGATGACAACTTTTTGCCAGCCATTGTTTAATTTTATACTTTATGGACGACGACGAGACAATTACCCTCAATAAAGTGTAAAATTTTGTGATAAAAACTCATTTCAAATCCAATCCATTTATACCCAAAAAAAAAAATCACGAAACAACCTGGGATACCTCTTGTGAACAAAGTCCACAGTTAAGTACATACATAACATTGGAAATTTTATTTATGTAAATAAAATATGAAAAAATATTTGACCAGCTGAATTTTGTACTTTTACAATATTAACTGAAAATTTGTATCAAATACGTTACAGCTAAATTTTAATGAAAAAAAAAACAGCATCATCACTATGAAAATTTTATTCACACACAAAATTTCGAATTCGAATAAACAAATTATTATTTCGATTCACTCCAACAAATGCACTTTATAAAATAAAATACATATTCGTATTTAGTCGTCTTTGATCGTTTGTAGAAAAGGCTCCCTTTTCCAAGAACGTTGCCAAATTTCAAATGATAACACAACTTCCACGCCGACGACTATCGCATATCGCTTCTTGTATTCCATTCTTTAAACCAATAGCTGTTAGGGCAGAATATGCTTTATCCTTTTCCAAGTACATCAACAAATGGCCAGACTGCAGCAGATAGCTATTGGTATGTTCCGGCACAGAGGGTTCAATGTCAACACGCATTGGTGCCAACTGATGATGTATTCGACCGGCACTGATAGCGCTATGCAGAGTCTCATTTAAAACTAAATATCTCAAAATGGTCTAACAACAGGAAATGAAGGAATTTGGATAATCACAAGCATAATCAATAAATAGCGGAGCTGAAACTTACTTGCGCCACAGATGTTGTAATCTTAGCGCCACCAGCACCACCAATCGCCAATTGAACCCGACCATGTCTATCCAAAATAATGCTGGGACACATTGATGACATGGGAATTTTTCCCGGTTTTATATAGTTGGCAGGAGATGCAGGTATACCGTAGGCATTGACAACACCGGGCGTTGAGAAATCATCCATTTCATCGTTGAGTATAATACCAGTGCGCCGTGAGCGCACTTTGGCACCGAGACTAAATTTATAATAATTATAATTAGTGTTCGAACAGATTCTACGGAAGTTTGTAGATCATTTAGCGAGGGATACTAATATCAGGTGTCGTAAAAAGAAATCCATTATTTTTCCAATAGATGGCTTTAGTAATCTGTATATCGCGTTGTATTAGTGCGATCGGGTTAACCTAGATGGCGTTAGAAAGATAGGATTTCGTACTAAATAAACTTTTCAGGCAGTTTTGTGATTGCTTAACTCAGTATTGTTTGAGTACCCGTCAAAGATGGATACCAGTAAAGAGAAAATATGCGATATTTTAGAGTTTTTCTTCGATAAAGGCGATAACGCAAGTTAGACGGCTGAAAATCTGAATAGTGTTTATGGTCCTGATACTGTAACAGCCAGTCACGTGCAATTTTGGTTTCGTCGATGCCATTCCGGTAATTTTGATGTCAAAGATGCAAGGCCAATTGTCGAAAATATCGATAAAATGATGGAAATCGTCGAGTCTGACCATCTGACCGTCATGTAAGCACTGTTTCTATTGCCTAGGAGCTGGAAATTGTACAAAAAACCCTTTGGAAACATTTAAACAAGGCTGGATACAAAAAGAAGCTCGATGTATGGATGCCACACGAGTTAAGGCAATACAACCTCATGGACCGAATTTCCATCTACGAATCGCTGCTGAATCGCAACAAACTCGATCCATTTCTGAAGCGGATGGTTACTGGTGATGAAAAGTGGGTCACTTACGACAAGGTCAAGCGGAAACACTCGTGGTCAAATCATGGTGAGTCGGCGTAAACGGTGGCCAAGCCAAGATTTACGATCAGGAAGGTTTTGCTATGTGTTTGGTGGGATTGACAGGGTTATCATCTACTATGAGCTGCTCCCCTATGGCCAAACTCTTAATTCGGACCTGTACTGTCAACAGTAGGGCCGTCTGAAGAAAGCAATCGCCCAGAAGAGGCCAGCTTTAGCCAATAGGAGAGCAATTGTGTTCCATCAGGACAACGAGAGGCCACACATATCGATAGTGATTCGCCAGAAGCTCCGGGTGCTGGGTTGGGAGGTACTAATGCATTCACCTTGTACTCTGGACCTGGCACCAAGTGATTACTACCTGTTCCTGTCTATGGCGAATGATTTTGCTGATGAAATATTCGCCTCGAGAGAAGCTTGTGAAAATCGACTGTCCCAGTTTTTGCCAATGGGGACGAGGGTTTCTATGAGAGTGGCATTATGAAATTACCTTCAAAATGGCAACAAGTTATCGAACAAAACGGTGTATATGCTACATAAAACCTTCAATTTCAAATGCAAAAATAATGGATTTCTTTTTACCTGACAAAAACTATTTTTAAGAAAAATTCATTTGCATTTTGTAGAATTATTTTTGAAATACTTAGGACAGCCTACATTTAGTAGATAAGTACTTACTGATTATTTACAGTACTTGTTACAGTAATAGCATCACCATTCGGTGCTAATACAACCGTATTTCCGGTACCATGATCTTCGGGCATTGTAAAATTAGCACCATAATAATTCATATCGGTAATGGTTTCATTATCTCGAATTAGTTTGCGTATATCCGCAGCAAATGTGCTGCTAATGAAACGTTCATAAATTTCCGTTACTTGTGGTTCAAATTGAACATCCCCCAAGGCGGTACGGTGCCCATAAGCATGTTTGAACGTCTCAATTAGACGTTGCCAATAGACATCGTGTGTCTCCGTATACATGGGTTCCATAACATTCAAAATAAATGCCAATACTGCTCCGCCTGTAGGTAATGGCGTCGTATGCAATGTATATTCATTAGTAAAGTTTGTAACAATTGGTTCTTCCCAGCGCACGCTTTTATAGAGGAAAAGGAATAGAAAAAAAGTTAAAAAAAATAATAAAATATAAAACGAAACAAACTACTCACTCATATTCTTGTAAATCTTGTTCAGTTATAATGCCACCCATCTCTTGAACGTCCTCCACAAATAATTTGCCTATACGCCCACCCCTGTACATGACTTGAGGACCTTCTTCAGCAATTATGCGCAACGTTTCACCCAATTGTGGACGATACATTATCTCACCCTCGCGATATAATTGGTTCGTTTCAGGATTTATAAATATTTCGGCCATAGTAGGCTCACGCCTTAAACGTTCCCCATGCAAATTGAGAACAGTTTCCAATTGCTTCGAGACTCGTATGCCATTATGGCATAAATCAATTGTCGGCTGAAATAATACTTTCCATGGTAATTTACCATATTTATCATGAAGACGCCAATAGCCATATATCTCACTTGGGACGGCAGTAGCAATTGCTCCTACACAAATGTTCACAAAGTTTCAATTCGAACATGCATAGTGCGCCATAATGGGCTCACCTGTTATTTGCTTATTGATGAACATATCACGATGTGATGCGGCTGGTGCTGTCTCACGTGCTAATAATGTCTCAACTTTACCGGTGGCTTTTGTATAAATTGTCGCAATAAATCCTCCACCAATACCCAAACTATGTGGCAACATAACACCTTCACAGAGCAATGTAGCAATTGCCGCATCAATAGCTGAGCCACCGTCATTTAAGATTTTACTGTAATGCAATTTAAATACAATATGTTTATTACCCAACTTCGATCGCGAGAAAACTTACCCACCAATTCCAGCACAACCAATACCATTCGAGACAACCGCACCTCGATCATACTCATCCTGCTCCTCGGACGCCAATTTGCTTTGTAGTCCAAATGCTAGACCCAGTGTTGTAATTGCAATTGCTAGAGCTAAGAGAATCCAATAAATTGCGTTTTTTTCACAAGTATTACTAAAAGAAAAATTTAATTCAAATTTTGTCGATACAAATTATTTACTAATTATAATATTGGTTGACAATAATAAATGATGGAATTTTGATAAGATTTTCAAATTTTCTTTAAATATTTTTTTTTTTCTATATTATTCACTCTACAGTTTCTTATCGAACCTCTTAGTTGTTATTTTTTCACCAAGTAGTGGAGCTTTGACAAATTCCATATTATTTGGTTGAAAAAAAGAAGAAGAGCTAATTAAAAAATTAAATTAAATATAATATTCAAAAATTCACAATTTCAGAGCTTGTTAAAATATTTCAATACAATTTGAAAATACTGTGTTTGAGTCATGCTATAAAAGAAATTGGGTTAAGTTCTGATCCGAATTACAAAATTTTATGGAATCAATAAATGTGAGTAGTCTTTTTTTCAAAATTACTTGGACTTTTACTTTACTTGTCAGATAATTTGATGCCATTAAGTATTTGACGAACATCAGAGGTCCACTTTTCCACCAAGCTTCATATTACTTTTTCTGCTGTGCCGTTATATATGCAGATTAAAGGGACTAGTTTTTGCAAAAGCCTAAATATTGGGTACCGTAGTTTAGTGGTTAGGGCTTGGCCTTTTGACCTGTAGGTCGTGGGTTCAATAACCGGCTGAAGCATTACAAAATCTAATATTGAAAAGATTTTTCTTTCGAACGGCACCCATCTCTCGACAAAAATTGGCAATTTTCCCTGCAGCAATTTGCTAAAAATGCTTCATAAAAGAGCTCTGAGACAAAACAAAGTTAAAGTGATTTCACAAGGTCCCTTCTAATGCTGTTCAAATTTAACACGCACAACAGTATTGGAAGAGAAGCTCGGTGGTATCACAATGGGCCTTTTTGACCTATGTGTTTCCTCTGAGAGAGAGAGAGCAGCCGCAATAACATAACATATAGCCTAAATATATTCGAATTAATAAAAAACTACTTTACAGAAAGCATTGTCCCAGTTGATGAAATTTAAGAATTCCCTCATGAGTACTAATGTGGGGAAAAATGGGTTTTTATCACTTTACGGTAAAATCTCGTCTTTAGAGGATTCAAGTGTATGACTCTCCTTTTTTTCTCTCCTAAAAATTTTTTGGAAATATACTTACTAAAGAGCTGCGAGAATGTATTTGATTTTCGAATGATTCTCTTACTCTCAAAACATGTACAACATTTGCAAAGAATGAGAATGAGTGAGAGTAAAATATTAGGCACATAGAATACTCCATTCGTTTCTTGTAGAAGACATATTCCATACATTCGTTTTTTCTTTTCAAATAAACGAATATTTGAGAGTACTACGAGAGTGTGAGAGTACTACGAGTATGTCGTACGATAAAATTGTTGTTAATTTTCATGACAGCCACTAATGATTTGTATTACTGCGTCTTGCCGCGTCATGTTGTCTTATCTATTGTATTTTTTGCTTATATGTATTGTTATGTAACATAGAAAAGCCAAACGAATATTTGGAGTATTCTCAAATATTTTACTTCCAATTGGAAATATTGAGATTCTACTCATTCTATGAAAACGAAACATACACTCCATTCCATTCTAATTCTATTTTATTCATTCTAATTCGTATTTGCTTAAAGAGAATGAATAAGATATTCTATTCTAATATCAATGGAGGGTTTTGAAGATGTAAACAAATATATTCATGCGGTGCTCTAACACTTATTATCTCATACTGTTGACAAACGCCTCCATTAAGGCGGTAGTAGTGACTGAAAATAGCCACTGCTGGATTAAAATATAAGGCTGATTTTTTCTCCCCAATATGTCTACTGAACATTCAAATCTGTATTTACATTAGTTAAGGGCGCTCCCATAATAAATATAAATTTTTTATCAAATTGGTGTTGACGTCATTTTCAAGCCTGCCGTATGGATTTTTCCCATATTTACATTAATCCATGTGAACGAATTTTTTTTTTCTTTTTTTGAATATTGTTAAAATATTTCAAAACAGAACTAGGAAAATAATTTTTTTTTTTATTCAAGGGAGCTACCAATAATAAATATAAATTTTTTATCAAATTGGTTTTGGCGCAATTTTCAAGCCTGCCATATGGATTTTTCCCATATTTACATTAATCCATGTGAACGAATTTTTTTTTTCTTTTTTTGAATATTGTTAAAATATTTCAAAACAGAACTAGGAAAATAATTTTTTTTTTTATTCAAGGGAGCTACCAATAATAAATATAAATTTTTTATCAAATTGGTTTTGGCGCAATTTTCAAGCCTGCCGTATGGATTTTTCCCATATTTACATTAATCCATGTGAACGAATTTTTTTTTTCTTTTTTTGAATATTGTTAAAATATTTCAAAACAGAACTAGGAAAATAATTTTTTTTTTATTCAAGGGAGCTCCCATAATAAATATAAATTTTTTATCAAATTGGTGTTGACGTCATTTTCAAGCCTGCCGTATGGATTTTTCCCATATTTACATTAATCTATGTGAACGAATTTTTTTTTTGTTAAATATTTTAAAAATATTTCAAACCAGTATCGGGAAAATAATTATTTTTATTTAAATGTTTAATATTATTATTTGCTTAATATTCAGCTGCTATTTTTGCAGCTGGTTTTAAGTAAGCACTAATAAAAGTTTCCACAACACGTCGGTATGCTTAGTTTAAAAGAAGTCTTGAGAGCACACGTGCACTTAATACTTATTTTGTTGTTGTTTTTATATTTTATAACATTTAACAAATTCGTACTTACGCCATCATTCTTGTAAGTCTTCACAAATAAATTAACTTTTTAATACTCAATCGATATTGAAAGCACTGATTTATTGTCAAATATATTTGTGATGAAGTAGGTAAATTAGAAGTAGAAGAACGCACACAAATTGTGCTCTTATCATAATTAAGTAAAACGTTTTAGATAAGAGTTACCAAAAAACAAAACATAGACAGTACCCCTACAACAATGTGTTGATAAGTAGATATTTGCTTAATGGGAATAGTAAATGATTGAAATTTGAAATCAATATTGCTTTCAATTCAATTTTAGATCCGACTGAGTAAACAACAACGGAAAGCCAAAATTTGCCGAATCGTGTCATCTATGTGTATCATCACAGATCCAGGGAGCTTACTTACTGGTCACCTCACACATATCGAACATTTCGCTTGTGTCGTGCTTTATCCAGAATTATTATTTTAATACCATACATAATTTAATTTCATTTTACATCCGGTAGAAAGGCAAATTGTCCAAATCGCATCCATCAATCGATCATTACAGATCCACAGTTTTCACACGTTGGTGACCACATGTGTGTCCACGTTTTCGCTTGACTCACGCTTTAAACAAAACACTTTGTATGTAAGAAACATATTATAGCATTAATTATATACATTTTACATAGTGATGCAAATCTTAAAATGTATTAATAACCAGTAACATTTTCTTCAACAAAGTGACTCATACTTTTGGTTTACGAAATTCAAAACAGCTTTTGCATAACACATTTATTTCACTTAGAATGATCAAGATCCATTTAAGAGCACTTGTACTAAAGCTTGGCATTTTCATGCCTGATTGCACTACGTACAGATGTCACATTACTTTCACATTGTATTTGTTTAAGTAGAAAATGAAGGAAATAACAAACATCCCACAGTTTCTAATTAATGATGTTAACAACAATACCACGCCTGAAGGAGATTGTCTAAACACCGCACTTAAGAATGGTGGTGTTGATATTCCAGCACCTGACTTTGACAAGGTGAAAATATTAGCAATTCAAAAACTAAGGTACACTAAAGCTCCATATGCTACAGAGTAGCTTCAGACTTACCGGTTTATACCACCAGATCATCATAAGGATGATTACCTATGCCTGATTTATTAGGAGACTTCTCAATTTGCGCCATTTGTCATATAACACTTGCATCCGCTGAGGATCGAATGCAAACCCTGCTTGGATAATAAACGCCATATGGAATCTCGAATAATATATATATATATATATATACAAAGGCGGTTCCCGAACTACCCAACCTAACAAAGAAAACACAACAAATTTGGGAAAATTTTCTTTTTTTCTCAACATAATCTCCTTTTAGCTCTATACATTTTTCCCATCGATATTCTATAGCTTCGATACCCTGTTTATAATATGAACTGTCTAGCTCATTAAAATAGCCATCTACCGCAGACTCCACCTCTTCATTGTTTGCAAATCTTCTACCACCAAGCCAGTTTTTCAATTTTTCAAATAGAAAATAATCCAAAGGAGCTAAATCTGGCAAATAAGATGCGTGCTGAAGCAATTCGAGCTTTAACTCACTGATTTTGGCCATCGCAATAGCGAATGTGTAAACTGGTGCATTGTCTTTATGAAACAACACTTTCTTTTACGCCAAATACGGCCTTTTTTCTTTAATTTCATCACTTAAACGCTGCAACAAATTTGCATAATACTCTCCGTTGATTGTTTTCCCTTTTTGAAGATAAGTAATCAATAAAAATTATCCGACGTTCATCCCAAAAAACAAACGCCAAAATCTTGACTGCAGATGGAACTGTCTTCGCCTTCTTTGGACACGATTCTTCCCTTTCAGTCCACTGTTCTGACTGCTCCTTTGTCTCAGGTGTAAAGTGGTGGACCCATGCATCACCCATGGTTATGAATCGACGCAAAAACTCGGGTTTATTACTGTGAAACATCGCCAAACACTCTATTGAAACATCTTCACGACGTTGTTATTGTTCTATTGTGAGCATCTTGCACACAGCTTTTTCATCACCAAATTTTCGGTTAATATACGATGTATAGCACTTTTGGAAATGCCTGTAATTTCACCTAGCTCACACACCTTCAGCCAGCGATCATCCAATACCATTTAATGGATTTTCTTAACCGTTTCTGGCGTGGCCACCTCGATTGAAAATCTGCCACCCAATATTTTATGGTCGTAAACGAAGGAACAGACTCCCCGAGCGTAGAATCTAGTTCGGCTTTAATATTCGTTCGACTGAGATCTTTCAAATGAAAGTATTGAATTACAAACAGTGACCAATTTTTTCCATGTTTACAAATTCACTGAGGTCGTTAACTTTCGAACTTTCCTTGAAACTTAAAACATATGTTTTATAAGGTTGCCACTTTTCACCAAAGTAATTTTTATCAAACTACTGTCGCCATCTATATGTCAGGTCGGGTAGATCTGAGACCGCCCTCTTATGTATACAAATTGCAAAAAATTTACCACTAGTCGACGCTCTTGATGGGAGCTTTCTTTAAATGGAGACCCCTAAATTCGAAAATTGCATTAAAAATTTTCCGGTGTTTGGTTTTAGGGATATAATTTAATTTTGTTTCTATTTCCAAAGGAATTTTTACTTCTTAGATCATATTTGGAGCAAAGAACTAACAATCTATTAAAAATTCAAATATTAAAAAAATCAAGTTTTAAGCCAAAATGGCTTTATTTTATACAGAAAACTGATAAATAACCCCATAGCCGGTCAGAAATCATCCCCAAGGGCTCAAAGATACGACCAACCCCCATAAAAATCCACATCCACAAAGTTTGCCTGAAACATTTTTACCACCTACCTTGACCACTTAGAGGGGCTTGATGAAGCACATCAAGATTCTGTGCTAGTATTGTTATGTGTATTAAAATTATACAGGGTGATTTTTTAGGAAGTTTCTTTTTGGCAACACTGTTTTTAGCAGCTCAGCTGTTTTCGTGTAACATGCTCAGTTCATCTATAATTTAACCATGAATCGACTTACAAATGAACAACACTTGTAGATTATTGAATTGTAGTATCAAAATTCATGTTCGATTCATTCATTCATTCATTTTATGGTCAGTTTGGGCGACCTTCTGAGACGGCTATTCGGAATCTTGTGACTAAATTTCGCACCAAATTTACATCATTCGACATTAAACCACCAACACGCAGAGTGCGGACAGAGGAAAATATCGCAGCTGTATCCACCAGTGTTGTTGATGACCACACGATTTATTCGTGAGATACCGGCCGATATGTTGGAGAGAGTATTCCAAAATTGGACCCAGCATATGAACCATTTGAGGCGCAGCCGCAGCAGTCAACATTTACATGAAATCATCTTTAAACATCAAATAAAAATTTCATAAATTTTTCTAAATTTTAGGCTCTTAAAAAATCACGCTGTACATTATTAGGTGTAATCTGCCTCAAACACCTTTTCAGAGCAATTTTCAACAATACAAACCTTATAACCATTGAGTGAGCTACTGGAAATATGTAGTGAGGAAATAATACGATAATAATCAGAAGAATAAAAATAAAACGCAAAAGTAAATCATGTTTGTTTTTGTTGTTGTTGTTGTCTCTTTGCCAAAAAAAAAAACTTTATTTCATTTGATACACAAAATAATAATTTTATAACTTCTGTTTTGTTTTGTGTTATTTACTTTCACAATATTTGTTTATTTTTATTTTTTCTGTATTTATTAAATTTACAAATGTGTTTGTTTGTTTTTGTTTTGTTATTAATACAATATATTTGTGTTTTATTTTAGAAAATTGTCAATATGCATATATTATAATTTGAATGAATTTTCAATATATAAGTGTATATATATATATTTATATATTACCCTCATAGTACATTGATTTCGTTTTATTTATTTATTTCACTTGTCTGTCAGCATTACTGGTTAATTTTTTTTTTTTTTGCTTTATTTTCTTTCTAAAAAATATGACACCATTTGTATATGTATTTTTTTTTTTTTAAATAATATTACTATGTTGTTTTTTTTTTTTTTGCTTTGCTTTACACAATACACTGATGTGTGTTTCTATTATAATTTTAATAAATTTTTTTTATTAATTTTTTATCATTATCATTATTACATATATTTTAAATATAAATCTTATAATTAAAGATAATGCATTTTTCATACATATATTTATTTTTTTTTTTTTCTGTATATTTTATAGTAGTATTATAGTAAAGAGAATAATTGATTATATATTCCAGGTTGATTATAGAAAACGATCATTGTCAGAATTGGAATTAACTGCTAGAAAGGAATTCGAACTAAATTGCATTCACATTTAATAAATTAAATTGCGGTCAAGTCAAAAACCATTTCCGACAGCTATCAGATTCTATGACAACCCGTCTATTAAACTTTCTTTTAAACATTTTCTTCTCATCTCTCTGAAAATTTTTTATACAATCAGACACTGCATTTTACTTTCGATTGAAATAGAATTTTAGAATTTTAAACCAGTTGGCAAAAACGATTGCATTCGAAAATGAAATTCAAAACATATTAGATAGTTTTGTTGATTCTCATTTTCGTTTTCAAATTTAATTTATAATATTGTGATTATATTTATGTATGTATTGTTTGAATATGCAAATGTAGATCTCTATATATATATATATATATAACTCTATATGTATATAAGTATAAATATGTATTGAATATTTAATATGCATGCATTTGCATACATTCACAGAAGCCAGTATAAAAAATATTATTAATATACTACATAAATTCATGTATGTATATATGTATAAAATATTAAAATTTTGAAGAAATAAAAATTAATGTTCTCATTTCCATTGTTTTTTTTTATTCGTTTTTGTTGTTGTTGTTGTTTTATGTTACCTTTTTTAATTTAAAAAACTGTAGATAATATTCATAATTATGTTTTTATGTATGATGTATGATTTTACTATAGTACAACGCCTAATAGTATACACTGTAAATGACTGACTGCTAACGAGTCGAGTACTATTATTAAATTATTTCTTTTTTTGAATTTTAATCATATCATACGTGTATCGTTATTGTAATTGTATGTAAGTATGCAAGTATGTATTGATTTCTATTACTAAAGTGTGTATAAAAATACAAAGATTATGAAGAGAGAATGGGGGAAAAGAACGATTTTATTTAATTTGAATAATTTTATTGAAATTTTCGATATGTGTTGTATGTATGTGTGAGAAAATATTTATAGATATTGTTATGAAATAGATGTAAATATATATATGCAATATTTTAATAATATTCTAAATTTCACTTTTGATCGAAATTACAAGTGCTGTTGGCACCAAGAACAATCGTTGATTACATGATGTATATTTCGAATATTGATTACGATCGAAAACGAAATTTAGAAAATGCCTAAAATGGTTTCTCTATCTCCTTTAACTTTACAGTGTATACAATATAAGCAATTTTCAGTATTTCTATTTTTTTTTTTTTTTTTTTTGTATATGTGTGTGTATATATATAAATATTGTATATGCTTTCTTGGAATGAATTTAATTAGTTATGCACAAATTGTATAAATATTCAAAATTATATGCGTTTCTGCTTATCTACGCTTATCGTAAAATGTAGAAATATTAAAATTGCAAAATATTTCATTTGGTTTTTTTTTAAATTATTTCTGTTTCATGTGATTTTTTTTTGTCTAGAAAATTACTCAATAGATAAAAAAAATAATTGAATTATTTTCTTATTATATTTCAAAAAAAAAAAAAAAAAAAAAAGGCAAACAAAGCAGACCAAAAACTCAATAAACAAATAAATTCTACGATAAATATTCATATATAAATTGTTTGAAAAAAAATTTTAATATATTTATATATGTATGCATATGTGTGTATCTATGTATGTATGTTTGAAAAAGGTAAACAAAAAAAAAAAAAAATATTTTTATTACATTTAATCGCTTCACATTTTATTACTCCTTCATTCGTTTATAATGTTAAAATTTAAATATCACGGCATTCAGCTGAGGTTTATTGTAAAAAAAAAATGTTCTCTTTATTTTCTTTTCATTTTCATTTGTTACACTTGTATGTATGTATTTTATTTGTTTGTTTTACTCTTGTCGATTGTTTTGTTTTTTCTTTATATATTTTAGTTATGCTTATGCTTTTGAGAAATTCGAAATTCATCAATCATTTTTACTACAATACTTTCTCGTTTTCATCATTTTCATATAATCATATCTCATTTCTATAAATTTTATACTCTGTATGATGAATTAATGGATTTAATCGGACATATTTGAAATTTGAATGTGAAATTCAGAATATGTCTTACATATATTTATGTAACTTTTTGCAAAAAAAAAGGACAAAAACAAGCTATTTTAGATGCAAAAATTCAAGAGTTTCATTATTTATAAATTGTATATTAAAATCATTGTAAAAAAAAAGAACGGAATTTTAACAATATGATAGATAATATAATTAAAGACTTGTTGTTTGATTTCTGTTAAAGCAGAGCACCATATTTTCAACTATTTACTGTATACTGTATTGTTGAAGTGTTGAAATATGTTTTTGTGTGTGAGTATAGATAAATGTTTTAAATATATTATATATATTATTATAGCGTAAAATTAACAAATTTAGGTGGTCCATATATTTTGTGATTAAAAAAAAATTTTTTTACTTTTTTTTTTTTTGGATTCATTTTAGTAAAATGTAATATTAAAAATAAAAATAAAAATATATTTAGAAATAATCTGTCATATTCTAAATTTCACTTTCGTTACGATCTAGTGTAAAATTTAGAATATGACTGTATATCTCAGTTATCGCTTTCTTGTTTTTTTTTTTTGAGTTATTTTGATTATCGGCGGAAAATTATTATATTTAGGTGTATATAATCACTACTAACTACTAGCAAAAAAAAAAAATACATATATTTGCTATTAAAAAATCGCATTTAAAAAGGATATGAGAGCACTTGGTTTTGTTAATAAAATTTATTTATGTAAGCATATAAAATAAAAATCGAATTTGGTAGTGTGAATCAAAAAAAAAATATATAAAAAGAATTTTCAATTAATAAAATATTATTTTTATATCTACTCTTTTCGTGCCATAAGTTTTCTGTAATTTTTATACCAAAAAAATAAAACGAAAAAATTTAGATATACAGGCGGGGTATAATAAATTACTTGAAATTTCTATATCTATATATAATTCGTGCACGAAAATATTAAATCATATTACAGGATAGGCTCATGAAAAACAAATATTGATTAAAAGATATACATTGTTGCTATTAAATTTCCATAATATAATTCACCACATTCTTACATCATTGCGTTTTAAAAAATAATAGGTATACAGGAAGACCAATATTTTTCAAAACATTGCATTAATTCATTTATGATTTATCTAAAACAAAAAATTAATAAAAAAAAATAATAATAATAAAGAACAAAGAAAAATGATATATTTGTTCATTCCTATAATGGAAAGAGATCTTAATGATTTGTTACTACAAAAATTCAATAACAAAACTAAAAAAAAAAATGTATTTAACGAAAACAAGAATACAAATAATAATGAAATAAATTAAATAAAATGAAACAAAATTAAATACATGCAAAATTTCAACTAAAACATTTCAATAAACAAAGACAAAAATAAAAATAAATTGTTTTTCTTGTCATAGAAACGAATACACAAATATGTATTATTATTATGAATTATATACATACAATAGTATATAATATAGCTAGAAATTTATATAATTTTTTTTTTTTGTTTTTTGTATATATTTAATTTATAATTATAAACTTTTTTTTTTCTTTATGTATTTCCATATTGTTGATATTCAATTGTGATGAGTTTAATAGATTATAATTAATAACTTATCATCATCATCGTTATTATTATTTGCCAGCAAAAAGTAATTTCAACAAAAAATATTCATAATATAAATTTTGATTGAAAGTGAAATACAGAATATGTCAGTAGGCGATAGAAGATAGATTGACTTTAACTCTGTCATAACATTCATATAAACAAAAAGTAATTAATTTTAATTTTTTATACAAAATATACTATAAGTAAAAACGATTAACATCTTGGTTAGTATCGAGTCGACTTAATTAGGAAATATCGTTCCAAAATCGACTCGATAACTAGACCGACATGCAATAAAATCGACAATAGTATTCACAATATTAAAAAAAAAAATTTAAAAAAAAATATATGAAATAAAATAAATGGCAATATTATGTATCTCACCGAAGAATGATTTTTCATGTTAAATTGTTATCGTCATTTAAAAAGAAAATTATTATTGACGATATTAAAAGAAACGACAATATGCAAAACACGCCGATTAATGTACTCACGCTTAATCGGCTAATACATACAATTTCATGTGTGTTATAATGTTAAGAAATCAATTTGTTAATGAAAGAAATAAAAAAAAAAAAATGTAAGTAATTGATAGCGCAAAAAAAGAATCGATTTTCGAATATAAAATACAACCATGTAGTGCTGATTTGGTCCCAAAGTGAACATATTAAACGGCATGCATACATTGTACATTAAGAATAACATTTGAAATCTTGAAATTTTGAAGATTTATTGATGAATCCATCACCTAAAATTATTGACTGTTTATTACATTTGTTTATTCAAAAAAAAAAAAAAAAAAAAAAACATAAAAAAACGCTGCGGAAATATATAAAATGAAATTGAATTCATATAAAAGTTTTATTGCCGCATTATATAGAATGCAATACAATGAGTCACTGTAATCTAGCTGAAATTCCCTTTTATTCTTTTTAAAATACAAAACAAATCACAAGTGACTCATTACGTTTTACTTAATTCGACAGTTAATTTTCAGAGTTGACAACTTTTCGAAATTCAAATGCGACGCATTCAAATTTTTACATTTACATTCCAAAATTATTTCATAAGATTTACGGAATATACCCGAAAATTACCATGTGCATTTTAGTTTAAAAAAAGTTGTCATATCAAATATTTGCGACATTCACCGTTTGGCTACGAAATGCGAAAAAATACGCGCTCTTTTCCGACATACCTTATATAGATTTTTTTTTGTGCGTATTGACATTAAACATATGACTTATATGTCACATCTGATTTAGCTTCATCACGAGTTTCACAAAAAAGACAAAAAAAAAAAAAAAAGAAAACGATTCACTATTGTCTATCGAAATATTTGCCATGTTCGAAAAATATTTCGATTGAACTGTTGAAAAAAATGCATTTGATTATTTGATTAGTTTAAAAAAAACAGTGAGAAACTTCCAAATGACTTTTTTTTCCACGTCTCATTCACCATAATGTGAGACGAAATATCGTTCGTTACATATGAAACTCACGATAAGGCCAATTGTACATAGTTTGTAAACAGAAATTTCATGAAAATTTACTCAAAAATGAGAATTCACTTCTACCTACACAATGTAAGATAATAAATATCCATTTCGTTAATTCGACTATGTGTGAAGTATGATAAGTTATTAATTAATATCTTTGCTCATATCATTTACCTTATATTTGTCTTTCAATCATGTGTACTCTGACGACGACGACGACGACAACGTTGACGTTGATGATTATCAAAAGTTCAACACACACACACACACACACACACAAAGGTAATTTTATGTTGATTTATTTTGTTGCACCATTATTATTGAAAATATTCCTGTAGATTTTTTGGAAATAAAAATTTTTACTCATCACCGTTGTTCGTACACGTGATGACGTTTTTAGTAATTCTCACAAGGATCCACCACCGCTACCAACAACGCTTACATCACTATCATCATCATCATCATCATCGTCGTCGTCGTCATCTTCATCAGCATTCTCATTATCGTCACCATCAACATCACCATATGGTGGTAAATCCATTAATAAATGATTTGTTGCACTAATATTACTTGCCGTACTCAATTCATCGTCGATAAAATGCTCAATATTAATTATAGTGGCCTCTTGATTTAAACCATCAACAATAACGCCACGACCAGTACCACTACCACCAATTACATTGCCACAACCACTATCACCAACACCACCACCACCACTACCCAACATTAAACTATCATTATTTTCACCAAAGATATCAATAAATGGATCATTGCTATCATTTATGATCAATTTATTAC
This sequence comes from Megamerina dolium, assembly GCA_963854835.1. Taxonomy (NCBI): domain Eukaryota; kingdom Metazoa; phylum Arthropoda; class Insecta; order Diptera; family Megamerinidae; genus Megamerina; species Megamerina dolium. The sequence goes on from OY978527.1 coordinate 69,727,844, forward strand.
TTTTTCCAATTATCGTTGTAGATTTGGTTGGAGCTGCTACTGTTGTTGTTGTTGTTGATGTTTTTATTGATACTAATCCATCAATTGTATCTCCTTTAGCCTTATCATTTATTAGCTGTTGCTGTTGTGGTTGTAGCTTCACCATCTCCTTCTGTTGTTGCTGCTGCTGCTGCTGCTGCTGCGGCGGCAGTTTGTCTTGTCTCTCTGTTTTTGTAATTGTTGCTGTTGTGGAATCTACAAATAAAAAATTTTCAGTTTATTCATCATTACTACTTTCCATAATATTAACAAAAATTTTGTTATTTTCACTATTAGTGTTGCTCTGTTTGGTGTGGATGAATGTTTCAGCGGAAAAAACAACATTTCGATGTTGGTGCTTGTGTGTACGTATGTGTGTATGTATGTGTAGATGCATGAATAAATAAAATAGCTGAGCAAATTATATATAAATTTAGGGATGTGATCCTTTTTTTTTTTTTTTTGAAAAAAAAAACAATACAAGTAAAATAAAGTAAATGTAAATTCACGAAACTTGAACAAGGCACGAAGAAAAGTTGTAAAAAAATATTAGGTGTAGTAAAAGGAAATCCATTATTTTTGCATTAAATTGAAGGTTTTATTTATTTAAATGGTTCCAAACGGTTTTTTGTACAATGTTTAGCTCCGGGGCAATAGAAACAGTGCTTACATGACGGTCAGACTCGACGATTTGCATTATTTTATCGATATTTTCGACAGAGTGGAATCGACGAAACCAAAAATTACACGTGATTGGCTGTTACAGTATCAGAAACATAAACACTATTCACATTTTCAACCGTCTCGTTTGCGTTTTCGCCTTTATCGAAGAAAAACTGTAAAATATGGCGTATTTTCTCTTTACTGGTGTCCATCTTTGATGCGTGCTCAAACAATACTGAGTCAAGTAATCACAAAACTGCCTGAAAAGTTTATTTAGTACGAAACCAGATATTTCTTACACCATCTAGTGTAACCCGATCGCATTTATACAACGCGAGATACAGATTACTAAAGTCATCTATTGGAAAAGTAGTGGATTTCCTTTTACTACACCGAATATATTAAAATATTTGATAAAATTTGTTAAATTATTATTATAATAATACATTTGTCTACTACACAAAATTATAAAATCTCTTGCTTTTGTAATTTTTCGAGAAAGTTCTCCGTAAATAATACAAAAAATTTCCCTCTCTTTTTTCTTCGTTTACCATATTTATTCGTTGTATGAACATAATTTTTCTCATAGCATTTGCGAATTTTGATTGAATATCAGTAATTCACTTAAATACTGAAATTAAATAATAATCGTATATACTTTTTGTTTTCTGTACATATCAAAGCAAATGCCTAAAATGATTTAAAGGCCAATTATCAACGTTAACTTCAAAAATACGTCGTAATCAATTATAGAATTTTTCTCTTCCCGATGGAAGTGCGTGCGTAATTAATAATCGTCGTAAATATCTGAAAAAAAATTTCTGCATATTTTCTTTCAATGAAATGTAGCCCAAGTAAAAAAAAAAAAAGCATTAAGAATATAAAAATCCTATGAATTTCACGGTAACAATTTTACGAAAATCTTATTGTCAAATCCGGCAGATGTTATCTGGTGGTTGTCTTGTAGACTTTTGGACCTCTACATAGTTAAAATTAAATAATACTGCATATTTTTTATTTTTTTTTATTTACTTTTTATTTTTATTCTAATTTTTTTGATTTTCATATTTTTATTTTAAGTTTTTTTTTTGTTATATATTTTTTTTTTATTATTTACATTTTTTTCGTTTATTTTATATAATTTATTCATTTTTTATTTAATTACAAATAGAGTGAAATTCTTAACACAATAAATACCACTTTTTTTTCTATTAGTTTTATCACGTTTTTTTAATTTTTTTCGATTTTTTTTTTTTAAACGATTATTTGGTAGCATTAAAATAGATTAGAATCATAAATACTGAATTTATATCAATATATAATATTTCTGTAGTTTTATTTCGTCTACTTTTTTTGTTTGTTTTGTTTTCTAGTTTGTTTCACAACTTTAAAAATTATGTACGCATATAATTTGCAAAATTGTATTTAAAGCATTGCAAAAAAAAAAAAAAAAAAATTGTAAATAAATTTTATTAAAAATAACAACAACAAAAAGAAGAAGAATAGTAATTAAATATGTAAAAAAAAAATTTGCTCTATAGAAGAAAAATTTGAAAAATATGATCAAATATAAAAATCATATACATAAAAATTATCTGTTTTATCATATTTATATTGCGGCGTAATTTTCCAATTGAAAACAAACACAGAAACATATAAAACTAATATTGAGACAGCTCTCCTCTTAGGTATACATTATATTCTTGTTGTTTAAAATTATAAAACTAATATACCTATATATGTATGACAACATTATTATTATTAGAGAAATTTTCGCACGTCACGAATTGCATGGTTGTTGCTTTTGAGTACAATAATATTTGAAGAAAAAAAAAGAGACCGACAGAAACATCGCATTTAAGATGGATGAGTACAAAAAAAAAAAAAAAATAAAACATTCCACTACTTAATATCTTGATTAAACGTTCAATTCATGCTGCGACATTGCGCGACGTAATTTCAAACAGACTTTACGCAATTCAAACAATAAATGTAAATAAACACACACACACACACGTGACTTTAGTAAGTGTAATTCCTCCAATACAAAAAACATTCTTTTAATTACATAAATCGCAAAAGAATTACGTGAATTCAAATTGTGGTGACGTAAATCGAAGCAATGACGTAAGCAAATGTTGTGCTGTTGTGTAATTGATAAGGTTTTTGCGTGTAAAGATCCGAAAGCTTTTGAAAGCTTTTTGTCTCTCTATTTTAGAGCAAAAATTCTATCAACATGAAAATCAAAAAGGAAAAAAAAGGCGAGAGCAAGAGAGAGAGAAATTTCTTGCTCATTGATAGACCAAAAAATATAAAATTAAGTAACTAAAATAAAGCCTTTAATATTCACATTTTGCACGTGCACATTTTGCAAGTTTTCCCCCCTTTGAATAAAAGTATATTAAAGAAATAATTTAATCTATTGTTTAAAATTTTATATAAAGTCGAAGTCGACCAAAGTCAAAAATCAATATGCCGAACAGAGCAACATGTATTTTTGATACTAAAATGTTGCGGCAACATGTATAACAATGAGAAGAAGAACCGGTTAGTCAATAAATATCATAATTTTATGAAGTTACTCATCGAAAATATCAAAATATTAAATAACAAATCATTATTATTATCGATCACACCACCACCACATCAAAAGCTATGGTCTGAATAAATTGGAAACTGACTGATGTGCGTGTGTTTGTTGTATATGATGGAAGTGAGAATAATAATTGTAACACAATTGTGTTCAAATTTAAATGAGATTTTCTTTCGACCAAAAAATAAAAATGAAATTGTAACAACAACCAGCTATCTGAATATATCTACGCTTGGGTGGTATATGTATGAGTAATTAACATTAATATATTTATATGTACATATGTATGTTGTATGTATGCATTTGTTATGTTAATGAATTAATTTATAATAGATATTATTTATCAAATTCATTCACGTTTTAAATCTAATTATACTAATAATCAATTGTTCAATTTCACTTGAATTAATATTGTGCTTAAAATGTATAGAATGAACAATCGTTTTTTTTTTTTTTTTTTTTTTTTTTTGTATTTGTATTTGTATGAGTACTTGCTAAATGTACGATTTTTAATAAATGTGTAGCTTACTCTTTTGCTTCTCACAATTGTTTTTTAACTGTATGTAAATATATGTAGTATAATTTTAAATGTCTTGTCATGTATATTCTTCTTTTGTTGAATTTATTTATATATTATATATTTTTCTCCACCATAAATTATAATATTTTAAAATTCTTATACATACGAGTGAGTACACATCATAAATGAGAGAATATAGATTATGCATTACATATTTTCTGTCATGTTGATAAAAGTTTTGTACACGTGTGACGTCATAATGCCAAAAAAAAAAAAATCATCATTTTCGATTTTTTAAATATTCACCATGTTTGTTATTTTCAATTAGAAAACAAATATTTCATTTCGATTTTCATGTTGCATATGTGTAATGCGCAATCTGTAATTTTTCTTCTGTTTTTCATTCATGATTACAAGGAATTTAGCCTTCTTGTCGTTTTCTATGCTAATAATTTACTACCATAGAGATTTGTTTGTATTTGTATTTCTTGTTAATTGCGTGCGACACATAAAATATATTTTTTGTTGTTGAATAAATCTCACAATATGAATGATTTTAGATGTGAATGAGTGAAAGGTGGTATTAAAGATTAACAATAGATTGTGCGTAAAGAAGGCTTTATGCGATGAAAATATGTATACGTAACGTAATGCCGCTACACATGTAATATAATGTAGACAAATTTGTCTAAAATTTTGACCAGTTTACAAAAAAAAAAAAAAAAATGTCCAACAAATATGCAAATTTCACTTTCGATCTAAATCGATTTTAGAACAGTCTACAAAAGTGTAGAGAAGGTTCTTCGTACAATCTGATTATTATTGGCATTATATTCGATAGAGATTTCGTCAAGTTTTCCACAATCGATTGGGCCAACATTATGTCAAATTTGTACATTCTGCAAAATGCCAAAATAATGTTTCGATAGAATCTTGTTGTACATGTCAGAATGAAGTATTTATTATTTACTGAAATCAGATTGCAAAAACAACTATGAGGCGTAGTAATAGTGAAGGCGAATTTAAAAATAGTAAATATCGACAAATTTCACATAGAGAAATGCGTCAAAAAGTCGACTTTATTCTTTAACTATAAAACTACGTGCGTATGTATCTAAGTATCTACTAATTATGTCAACAAATGTAATTTTAAAAACTTTTTTTTCGTTTTTTTTTTAGATTTTTTTTTTTTTTTATAAAATTTTAATAGTTTCGGTTGTCTTTGTGGTCCATATACAAACATATAATACAAATATGGATGTATTTATATATGTGAGTGTTGGATGATGAATGAATATGTTTGTTGATGAATGAATGATGGTGATGATGATGATGAACTTCAAACAATGACTGCTGCTACTACGGCTCCACTATTGTCCGTGTATCGCCCACTGTTGTAATATAGGATATACAAATAGTATATTAGGACCACACAAAAAATACAAAACAAACAAATCGCTAATTCTTATCTCTTACGCCGTTTGGTTTTCTTTTTTATCGCACTATGCGTTGCGGTAATATTCGATGTCTGCGGCATTGACAGTATAGAGTTGTTTGCTGCTCCCAAGGCACCATTGCCGCCCACCACCGCATCAAACACTTCAGAATCGTGATGGATAGAACCAGCGACGGCGGTGGCAGCACCACCACCACCACCACCACCACCACCACCACCACCACCACCACCATGTAATTCGGTGCCGCTCTCCTCTCCCGATGATGTTGACGAAGATGTGGCTGCCTCAATTGCGGCAATGAGATTAATTTTATGTTCCATCTTTTTGGTTTTCATCTTAATAGGGGTATTGTGCGAAGATGAGCTCGTTGGTAGGGACCAAGGCGGCATGGTGTTGTTGTCATCCGAAGTGGTCGCTGGCATGGGACCTTCACTATCATCTGTTGTATGCTGAGTGGTGGAAATCGTGATACGTGAACCAGCATTAGCACGACCACGAGAACGCGGTGATGATTCGGATGATTTCGTCTCCACACAATCCTGCTCCTCCCCCATCTCCATGCAGAGTGGTATAGAAAAATGCTCTTCGGCAATCATCGAAAATACATAATTTTCCAATTCTGAATCCGTTATTGGTATAAGCGGTCGTAGTTCTTCTTCATCACCATCTTTTTCGTTGTTCTCATTCGACGACAATTGTTCCGCTTGTTTTTGCTTTTCCACTGGGGGCTGTTGTTTACGTGGCGGCGACCGTTGTTGCTGCCGTTGCTCCTCACACTGTTGTTGCACCTTGGTACGTTTTTGTTTCTTATTCACTTTTTTCTCCTCGATTGCAAGTATATCATCGGAGGAAGATGAATTCGGCGAACTGGAGTACTTTTCATTGGTGGTGGCGGTATTTGTTGTTGTTGTCTCCTGTGAGATCTGCTCAAGACTCATGTATTGTTCATCACTTTCGGCAAATGACTTCAAATCGCCAGCCGAATGATCACCCGTGGCTGAGTTTGAATGCGGTAACGAAAGTGTGGGTGAGAGTTCGATAAAGTAAGATACAGAGTTGCGGCCCTCCGTTATTGATGATAACTTCTCTGCAATGGCTGGTTTCTCTTTTGGTGGACTCTCAAAATTTATAAGACTCTCTTGTTCGGCTTCATTGGCATCATCGCCGCCATCACTTTTGTTTCCAGCAGCTTTGATATGCTTTTTTGGTGATTCCATGATATCATTATAAATATCTAATGGGCCAAGATCGGGCAACGGCGGTAGTGGTTCTAAGGGCTTTAGCTCCGGAAAATCATCAAAACCAATTGGACTCATCATGGCGCTCTTAGTTGCTTTTTTGGAAACCTCATACACCAACGGTTCTTCAACTGCTGTCGACACTCTCAGCGGGGTCGGGTCAGCCGATTTAGCAGATCGTTTAGCTCTACCTATTTTGTGTAAACTTGGGAAATTCTCTTCGATTGCTTTAGCTTCGCAATTGTCCAAATTCTTATTAATCATCTCTGCACCACTCATTGCCTTCCAAGGCGACAGTAAAGGTGGTGGTCTTGGCAGCATTGTAGCACCCTCAATATCGACAGTGTGCTTTTTCTTTGTCGCATCTTTTTCCAGTGGCAATTTTTTCTGCACAATTGTGCCGCTATCAGTTACATCATTTTTTGGAAATTGGGCCGTCATCTCAGCGGTAGAAGAAATTGATAACTTTGATTTATTCTTTCCTTCGACTTTAGCATCTGCTGTGCTGCTACTCTGCTCCAACTTGAAAGGATTCATAGTCAACATAACTCTTTTCGATTTTGTCGGTTGTTTTGTAATCACTTCGGCGGTATTTAATTTTAAGTCTGATTGTACTTTCTTCAGTTTGCGTTCATCGGACAGTGCTGGCGTTGATGAAGAAGTAGATGACGACATCGCAACACTTTTAACTTTTGATATCATATTCGATTTTGGCGATCTAGGTGGACTAATGTTGGCCATGTCGTAAGCACCTCGTACAGCCACTATTTGCGTTTTTGTTTCGACTTCAATATTTTTCACGTCATCTTCTGGCTTTTTCGATTTTTTCACAACTTTCTTAATGGCACCTAAAGATGCCATTTTAGATTCGACAGTTAAATGAGCGCCTTCTATGTAAACGGGAGCACATTCCGGAACAACGACTTCTGTTTCTCGCTTTTCATTCTTTTTATCATCTTTCGTAGAAATCGGCGGCTCCTCTAACGATTTCTTAACGCCCACCATCTTAATTTGATCGCTTCTCCTTTTCGGCGATGCTCCACTTGTGCTCTTCTGTGAAATGCTTTCTTCGAACTGCATATCAACGACGAAATCATCCTTCTTTTGCTCCTTTGTTGCGCTCATTTTCGGTGTATTTCTACCACCAATTTCTATTACTTCTTCCGATTCGGAATTTGAACCAGACTTGTTTTGTTTCTTTTTATTCTTTTTTGCGCTTCTTGGCTCTGTATCATTTTTTCGAATTTCTGGTTTTTGAAGGTTTTTTCCAATCGCTTCGCCTAACACCAATTTACTGTTTCTCAGTTTATCGTCAACATCTCTGATTTTAGATTTTGGCGATTTTATTTTAGCTTCCACAACGGCGATGGCGGCAGTTTTTTCTTTTTCGGCAGCTTGTTCTTTTTTCGACTTATCGACAACGGTCGGTGGTACCGGTGTCATTCGCTTAAAATTTATAGCATCTGCATCTGGAAGTTCGTCTCTTTTTTTGGTAAATTGTTTCTGTTGCTGGAGCTGCTGTTTCGTGACATCTTTTGGTTGAACTTCTTCCTCCAATTTTTTGATGTTTTCTTCTGTTCCGATGGATGCTTCCTCTTCAAAAGTGCTTGTCTTCTCTTCAGCTTTAGGTGGTTCTTGTTGATTCTCTGTCAAGTTTTTCTCATTATGCTCAGTCGTCGTATCCTCCAAACTTGCATCCTTATTATTTGTATTATCGACTGGCTCGTTTGCCACATTGAGATCATGTGAGCCATAATGCTGCATGGAATCCTTCGGTTTCGATCTCACATTCTCGACTACTCTTTTATTCATTTCCTTTATGGGCTGACTTTTCTTGCTTAAATTTGATAGCTCGGCAAATTTCAATTCCTCCTCAAGATCATTCACTTCTTGTTGTTGTTGCATCATTTTCAATTTTGCACCCGAAGCAGCATTGATGTTTTTCTGTTTCTCCTTTCTACTCAACTCATCGTCGACTTTCTTATCAATAACCGGTACTATGAGCTTGTTCTGAATCGTCTCTGGTGGCTTAAAATATTCTTGCCTCTGGCGTTCTTCGCTCTCACTAAGCTGACGTATGTTCTCATCGCATAATATTGTAACCACCGGACGAAATAGTGACTCATCGCAATTCTCATGAATGACACCCTCCTCGGCGGCTAACTGAGAGACGACCTCATCCAGAATATCAGTTTTCACCTCACTACACATACCCGGAATAATAGTGGATACCGTACCGGATGGGTTAACGATCTTTTCGATCGATTGCCATTTTATTTGCGATTTACGATGTGTCTGTAATAGACGCTGTTGATGTTGCTGCTGCTGCTGCTGCTGCTGCTGCTGTTGTAAATCTTCATAACTAATTACTGAGCATATATTCGGTAAGGCGCTTGCTAATGACATTGCCGAATTGAATCTGTGCATCATGTCTGAGGAAGTATAACCCTGATCATCATCATCATGTTCGGCGAGCGCATCATAAAAGGGTATATTATCAGAGGAGGCTGCATCAGAGGGTAAACGACCTTCAAGAGAGACATAGAGAGAGAGAGAGAGAGAGACAAATACACAGAAAAGAGAAGAGAAAAACGAGAAGAAAAAAGAGAGAGAAAAAAACACACATATGAGAAAAGAGCGTTTCAAAAAAGCCAAAGGCATTTTAAATACGTTTTATTTAATAACTATTTTTCTATTGTTCTATTTTCTTCTATGGCAATACAGCCCAACTCCTTACAGCAGCAATTCTTAAAACTAATGCAATGAACAAGGGGGAGTGAACAAAATAAAAAATTGTTTTTCTTTTTTTTTTTTTTTCTTTACAAAATTCTCGATTAGTTTACAGTGCAAAATCTAAGAGAACACGTTGAAAATGCATGTTTTGATATTCATGTAAAGGAAAAGGCAAGTACAAATAATTTCAAAAAAAAAAAAAAAAAATTAAAATATTAAATCAAAAATATGCAAATTAAGCAAAGTTAATTTACGAAACGTTTTTATTGCTTTTTCTTTTCAATAAACATGTTTAAAAATCTATTTTTATGTGTATGTGTGTGTTTTTGTGGTGTGAATGTGTGTGTGTGTGTGTGTACGAGAAAACATATGTATTAAAATTATAAAAACTAAGAAATATTATTTTCAAGCGCCCGATGCGGTTAGACATGCTTCTCTAGTTATGCAAAAATATACATATGAACGTATTTATCGGATAGGTAATCACCACTATTACGATAGTCGAATGAATCGAGTCGACAAAAAGTCGATTAAGTCAAATTGTCAAATAACTTTGTTGTCTGCTGGACGTCCAAGTACACTATTTGGCTATTTGATGAATCAAATTTGTTTAGTGTTTATTTGCCTAATAAAATGAAGCTGTCCGATTAGAGATATCGACTATTGTTATAGGGTCTGAATTGAAAGATGTGAGATGAGAATTCTTTAGCACCGCATACCGCCGTCGTAACTATTATTTTTCTTTGAAGAAGGAAACAAATACGAGTCTCCATCACCGTCAGTTATAAAGCAAAAAAAAAAACCGATAATCATAAATCGAACTATTTAAATAAGAATTACAAACACCATTTATACAGATTTTATACAATGATGATAAATTGTCGAAATATATATATATATCATATATGTATGTAAAGCATATAGCTTAAATTTAATCAAATTTATATATGTAATTCGAAAAACTAAAAAATGCACATGTCTTTGGCTTTTTCGAAACTTTTTGATTTGACTCTTTTATTTCTCTTTCTCTCTCGCGTCGTATTTAGATATAAATCTTTCTCTTTTTTTTTCCTTCTGTACACTCTTATTACAGTAGCACCTAGAAAAAGAAAACATCTTTCTTCTTGATATCTACTTCTTCTCTCTCTCGCTCTCTCTCTCTCTCTCTGTAGGCGCTCATCGAACATGATTTACGAAAAAGAAATGCATAAAAAGTATGTATAAAAAAGCAGTACACTGTAAAAAAAAATCGGCGAAATTTATGTATATTCACGCGTAAAAGAAATAAGACTATAGAGACAAGTTTCGTGATGAAGTCGCACTAGCAAGCGTATTTATTGTAAAATAAAGCAGCGCAAGAATATGCAATAATAATAGATACAAAACTGGGTTTTTGCTTACTGGAGATGTGAAAAGTCAGTAAGATGAACCAACCATTACAGTTCTAAATGACTTTTGAACTTTTGAACATTTTAATAGAATCAGCAAAGATTTAAAGTAAATTGAACAAATCTGTATATTTTTTAATTGCAAGCACAAAAAAAAAAAAAATATTTTCAACACAAAATACATCGAATCGACTGAACCATCTTGTTATTGTATATTCTTTAATGATATTGCAGCAGATAGTTAAGTTTTAAAAATAAAATTTTAATGCATTTGTAGTAGTATAGCAGTAGCAATAACAGCTCCATAAGAGGAAACTGTTCGTGATTAGGATGATGATCAACATTTCAGTGATTGAGTAATTGTGAGTAATTACATGTTACAGTGATGACTATGGAGTAATGATGATGATGAATACAAGTTCTCTTTCGAGAGTTTTTTTTGAGAGTAGGTACACTAAAGCGATCATGTGTGCAAGAAGCAAGAAATTGCATAGACAGACATGTAAATTGTTGAATTAGTTTAGTTTTTTGGCATTTTATTTTTCCACTTGAATACTTGATACGATTAAATATGTATGCATATACGATTTTTTCGATATGAGTCATATAAACATCGAATGATAGGTTGTATGTACATATACATATATACAAAGGGTGATTTAAAATACCATTTATAGGTGGTAAATCATGTATGAAAGTTACATAAAAATTAATTTAGAAAATATCAAAATAATCTAAATCAATTAATATAAATTTTATTGTTTATCGAACAAAACAAAAACTTCACACATTTCACATTAATAATACAAATGCATAAATATACTATTATTAATTTCTACATGCAGCAGCTATATTATTTGATTATAATTGTATGCATATTATAAATAAAAAAAAAAAAAATTTCAGACAAATAAATGCACACACACACAAACACCACTTTTTTTTTAAATAGATCAACTTAAAATATAAGAAACATATAAATATAAATTCCTTGCTATTGTGTAATACGAATTTGTGTTATTTAGACAGTAAATATTCTTTTGCTAAAATGTTAAAGAGGAGTCTAGTAAAAGTTATCAATTATAATTTTACAAATGTTTCACGCGCCCTAGATTTATGCACTATTTTGTATTCGAAATACAAATTTTGTTGCAAGCACTAACGACAAATGCAAGCAATTATAAAATTTCAATTATTTAAATGTTGAACAAAATCTGAATGTGCTAAATGACACTGCTAAATGTAACACAACAAAGTAGAAAAAATTTTATTTCTTTGAAATTTTAAGCAAAAAGCAATAAAAATCCTAAAAGAATTATGATTTCTTCAATATTCCTTAAATTAACAACGAGAGTCCCTATTTTGAATTGAAAATCAAACAAAAATATAAATAAAAAAAAAAAAATATAAATGATTTGGAATATGTATAACATAAATCACAATTAACTAAAATTAAATAATGAAAACAGAACAATGCCAAACAAAAAAAAAAAAAAAAAAAAAAAAATAGTAGCCACAATAATGGTATGTATAAACAAACTTACCAGTATCTTTGTGTGTTCCCGAAACAGATGGCGATTCACGCATTGCATCAGCTAAATCCTCTTTTAGGCGCGAATCACCATGTGCAATGGAAAAATCTGAATCCAAATGATCATGACGAAAACGATCCATCAATTTAGGGCTTTGCTCAATGCTGCCTAAAAGTATGCAGTAAAATTTTAGTAAAACAACAAATTCAACAAATCATTAGCGCCATGGAAAATTGCATTAGTATGTACTATGCGATTTTGCATAATATAATGATGAGAGCGCATGTAATACTTTTGCAAATAATCCGGCCTATCGTGAACAAACATTCGCTTGTCAGCAATCTAAAATGTATTGCTGATAAGCCTGAATGTCTGAATTCAAATAGAATTTATACTTACTATAGGAACCCGATTCAATCACTACCGGTATGGTGGAACGACCAGTTGCTGCTAATGGCATATTCAAGGGGCTTGAACGTTCGCCACGTAAAGCTGCTGCTGCCGATATCGGCTTTGAGAGACCAATTTCAACAGCTTCCAAATCAACCGAATTTAAATTAGACCTATATATAAAAAAAAATAATAATAATAAATAATTAAAAACCATAATTTCCATATTCCCCCAAAATATATTTTCTTTATACATATAAAATACAATCAACAGTAATTCTTACCCGCTTGGTGTATTATAGGTCTTGAAGACAAATTGCGGACCCATCCACAAGCGACGATGTGGTCCTGCATGTGTCACAATCTCAACTTGTGAGAGCCAACTCTCGACACGATCCTCAGTATCATCAAACTGTCGTGTACTATCGGTGAGCGTGCACGAATTGCGACTTTTCAAAAGCCAATTATCCAACGACAATTGTGGTATTATCTCTTGGGCACCCTCACGACGTCTACCCAAATTCCACTGAGCTCTAGCTTCAACATTGAGTTCAATTGGAGTATCATCACAAATCTTCTCTTTGGCAACATCTGTATGAAAGAAGATTTGATAAAAAAATGCCCTCCTTTTCGCTTTAATTCAATATAAGGTAAGGAGATGATGGATAGGAATATATGAGTGAGTATGCAGTTTTTTTTATGTAAGGATTATGTGTATGATGAGAATAAAGTCATGGGGACATTGGGACTTACTTGAGGCAAGTTTAGTATCCAAATCATATTGTATGAGTGCACCATGTCCAGCCATTACAAATAGTGAGTCGACAGCCTTGCGTTGCATGCGATGCGATGCGTCACGCGTCGCATTCGGAGGATCCAGCAGCCATGAACGGGATTTCGCAAAAATTGCACAAACACTCAACGGTTTGCCATTGTCATCGGACAGCGATGTGAGCCGTTGACGTTGTGACGAACCAGACGAACCACCAATGCCACCCGATGACTTACCACCGGCCACCAGACCAGCAGAGCCAGGCGGTGAGTTCAACGTAAACGGTTGACGCAACTGGGCCAGCGGCAATACTGTGGTGGGTCGTGAGAATGGTGGCAGCGTTGGATTGTAGTAGGGTAGTAACGATTGTACAAACGTTGTACTTTCCGAATGCGAAATCGGTGAACTTGAACGACCATCGGCCGAAAGACCAGCCGAACGATGGAAACGTGACAATTTGTTCACCACGTGCATGGAGGTGTGCGTTCGTACACCCATTGGACCGCCATATGGGGTGATGGGAAAAACGTGTGTTGTGCCACGCAACGTGGATACGGCGACCCAACGTGAATCCAGCGAAAATGTGATATTTTGCACTTTGGCGCTCGTATCGCCACGATGCAACACATACAGGTGATGTACGGCAGCCAAGCTGGAGCCAAGCGGATGGGGATGTATACGAAAAACGTGAAAATCATGACCGCGCCTATCCGTCGTCAGCAGCAACATGCCGGAATTGTCAAATTCCATGGCGACTAAAGCGTCCGAGTGAGCAATAAAATGTGCTATAATCGGATCATTCTCATCGTAGCCGGACATAGGAATGCCCGAAGTGGGGCTGTAGTCCTTTATGGGATTCTGCAAATAAACGTTGGGCATAAATACGTACATGGAATACATCTTTCAAAAGCTACCTTTATATCCATAATGGTAACAATGCCGGGTTGTTTGCCATCTGGCCCGGTATTTGAATCGAAGCTACTATTTTTCGAATTACCGGCGCTGGTAGTTGTACCTGTCAGTCCAGCCGCGACCTGTTCGCCAAGTTCACGTAGTCCCTTGCCAAATGATTTTGCTGCATTCAACACGGTCGCCGTATAGCTAGCGACTCCATCACCATCACAACCGCCACCACTACGTTTGGAGTGTATCAGCCTGTGTTCAGCATATGCCAACCAGCGATGACCCAGCGCTACCGGATTAGGGTTCAGGCTGTGAATTGAAATTGTATGATGTCAAACCCTCAACAACAACAACAACAACAACAACAACATCAATAACAACTTACCCTGGACTCGGAAAGCATGTTGTTATCGTTAGACGATCATCCAATGTGTGCGCATCAAACACAGCGATACGCTCATGAAATGTAATTACAATCGAAGAGCGATTGGCGAGTATATCAAGAATGGTATTCTTAAATTTGATCGTTTTCACTTGTGTGCCAGTCTTAAGCGATACAAAATTTACAGTGCTGATTTGCGGTTGCGAACCCGTCGATGCGCTGCCCTCGACCATAGCAACGAGCGGACGCGAGTCGGCATACACATCCAGTGGCTCGTCGGCACGTCCATTGTCTTCCATGGCAGATGATATAGTCGGCGTGGGTAGTACCCGAAGTGCGGTGACAACACCATGACGCCACGAGAGTACCTCAACAGCTTCACCATTGGCTGGTATGGCCCACACCTGTACACCCAGACCATAACCCAAGATTAGTAGCAGTGGTGGGGTAACATTTCCCTCGACTTCCCAGTCGTCACCGTAAAGAGGATCGCTTATATCGGCCGCAGTTTCAAAACGGGCCCATGTTATGGTATCCTTGGGATCGGTGTGTGGCTGGTTGGAGAGCGTGACATCATTAATGAATCCAATGGCTGAATCCAAAATCGAACGATCGCTAACAGCTTGTGGTGGCACTATCGAAGGCACTGCAATGCCTCGTGAGCCCGACGAACGACGTGGTGAATCGGCCGACATGGCGTGCGTACGTGCGCGTCACTTTTTTCAAAACTCTCCTTCGAAGATTCCACACTTCTTTTCACATACAATACGAAGAAACTCCAAGAGAGTGAAAATCGACGAGTAGAGAAATCGACAAGCGGTCGGTCAACAACTGTCACAGAGACTTAGAGATGAGAGATGAGTGTTGGACGAGTGTTTCCGGAGAGGGATTCACGCTATAGAGAGTAACAGAGTGATAGACACGATTGCGTCGAGACAATACTGCACTATATTCTTGCTCTTTTCTACTATAGTGTCTCTATCGCAAAGCACGTACAAAATGTTGTTTCTACTCAGCTGGAGACAAGCTGTCTGGTATGTTGCTGTAGCTGTTGTCGTCAACACCGCTTATGCATAACACCACACAAACACAAGTTTCTTCGTCGCCGTCGTCGTCGCCGTCGCCGCCGTTGTCTCTGATGCCAACTGTATCGTTATTATTTTGTGTCGTAGTTACTTTTGCTGCCGTTGCGGTGTGTTGCTTACTTGTCTGGTACAATTTTTTGTTTTAGCTATTCTGCAAAAAATAAAAAACAAGGAAAAAAAAATTAATATGAGCATTATTGCATTAGAGTGAATTGCTATTGTTTTCTATTTGAGCATTTCAAGTACTTTTAAGTTTATGTATACAACATCAGAGTACATATGTATGTCTGCAGTAAAAATAAGTAATAAGCGCTCAAGTCGAGTTAAGGCTGAATTGAATTGCATCAAATATTACTAAAGAGCAGAAACTGAAATTCATTTAACCGGAATTTTCTTTGAGAATCAAGACTTGTACATACTTCTTGAATTTATTCACAAAGTTGTCGATAATTTCAAAATTTCTAAATTTGAAATGTGATCCTCTGTGATGCTCAAACCGGCAGTACGTTTGGCCACAAATTAGGTTTAAAATTCCAATTATCGTCATATTTTCATTATTTCTGTGTACTGGTTGAGTTAAGAAATTTAAAACTGCTCTCTCGTAAAATTCATTACCTAGATTTAATCGATTATTTCTTTTTGCCATAATACCCCTAATACTTTGTTCGTTTTAATTTCGATTTTTATTTTCTTTTCCAGAAAGTAGGTAGGTACACAAACAAATAGACACAAAACAAATATGACAAATGTGCGCGTCAGTTTAGGTATTTAAATAGCAATGACTTGTTTATTATTTGATGGTCGATTTTGTAATTGTTCGTAATTTTTTTCGCACTCATTCCAGACATTGAGGTATCTACAGTACATGGATTAAATTGTATGGCGAGCATATTCATAGTCGAGTTTTTAAGTTAATACCAACAAACCTCCAACTTAATTTTAAGTACCAACTTTTAAATTGCCTCTATTTATAGTCGAATTTTTAGCACCACCTAACTAGTAAAAATTTTTTTAAAAAAAGCTTGCATACTTTTAGGATAAATAAATATAAAAGTGCTGATCGATTTGTTGCTGAATATGCAATCAACAACGCTTGGAACACTTGAAATTTAATTTGGTCCGTTGAACTGGTAGTTGTAATGAAATTTTGCAGATGCAAAGGTACAATTTACAAATATTTATAAATCCCCAAACTCATGTAAATTTGAATGCGAATTTAAACAAAAAAATTTAGCATACTTTGCAGCGTGAAGATAATTTTAAATATCGTGCCTTAGGATTATGATGAATGCTATGATAAAATTGGAGATTTTTCTTCAAATCATACTAGAAACCCCAATTATAATACTTCAATACTGCTTTAACTAAATATTCATTCAATTTTTTTCATTGCACCTAAGTTTATACGAGTCAAAAAAAAAAAAAAAAAAAACATGGACAAGTTCAGGACAAATTATTTTTGTCCTGAACTTGTCATATGAAGGTATAATTTACAAATATTTGTAAATCACCGAACTCATGTAAATTTCAATACGAGTTTAAACCAACAAATTTAGCATACTTTGCAGCGTTACGAAAATTTTAAATATCGTGCATTAAGGATTATGACGAGTGCTATGATAAATTTGAATGATTTTATTATTAAATTGGAGATTTTTCTTCAAATCATAATAGAAACACCGATTATAATACTTCAATACTGCTTTAGCTAAATATTCATTCCATTTTTTCATTGCGCCTAAGTTTATACGAGTCAAAAAAAAAAATGAAAAATCATACGATATTTAATTTTTGTCCTAAACTTGTCATATGAAGGTATAATTTACAAATATTTGTAAATCCTCGAACTCATGTAAATGTCAATATGAATTTAAACCAAAAAATTTAGCATACTTTGCAGCGTTACGAAAATTTTAAATATCGTGCACTAAGAATTATGATGAATGCTATGATAAAATTGAATGATTTTATATTAAATCATACTAGAAACCCCGATTATAATTCTTGAATACTGCTAAAGCTAAATATTCATTCAATTTTTTCTTTTTTATAACCACATAAATGTGTTCAAATGTATCTCATGTGTATTCTTTTTTTGTATTTTTATGACTCAAATGCATTTTGATGTAATCTATTAATGCAGAGAAAGATAAAAACAAAGAAGTGCGACTGAATTGTTGTAAACAACTCATTGGAATCTCAATGATACATAATATAAATTTTATGATTATTTCATTGTCCTTTCACAACATGTTAAATGACATTACATACACTCAGGCGCCAACAGTAATTGCACAATGATAATATTATTATTGCATGCGACTTATTTGTTCTACAACATTAGTATCGCGCGTTGTGTTGGGGGAAAAAATGTACTCACTCATAGCATTGATGTTGTCAGCGTTTTTATATGACGTGTGACGATTATAAACCACATTTCGTAGATGTATGTACATGTAAACGTAATTAGAACATTGTATGATGGAATTTCAATAAAATACATAAATATTTACAGCTGAAGAAATAAATAAAAGCATCAATTTTCATATATTTTTCATAAATATAAGCGATCTCGGACAAGATTAGAAGAGCAATTCCCACGACAGATACCTTTCAATAAATTTTAATCAAAATCTACAGGACGACCGTGTCTTTTCTAATTTCATATCAAATTATTATACAAAATGTTATCAAAAATCTTTTCATTTGCAATTGAATATCAGAATATTGCAATTGAAGTGAACGTCTGGCCCTTATTTGTAATTGCATAATCGGAATATTGAAATCGAAGTGAATGTTGTAGTATATAAATTCTTCCCATTACTCATTTTGCGCAAGTTATTTAAACAAACAAAAAAAGTACCAACATCACCCCATAACAGTAGAAGAAGGCAATTAACAACAAAACGAGCAATAATAAAACAAGTATTAATTGCATATTGATAAATATGTGTATATTTTAATACAACAAAATTGCGTATGTATATAAAAATTATATTTGCCAACAATTATGAGCTTGTGTGATGACGATTTTGTATATACAATATATATACTCGTTTATCTATGTAGTAGCCATTAATTACATACTACTATTTTAATAGCACAGCACAATAGATCATGGAATATTTCAAAAATGATCACAAACAATTATACACACCTATTTGAACATACAATACAATATATACTGTATGTACAGTAGACACTCGTATAATGCGACAAATATGTTTGACGTTGTACCAATGAAATTTTGTTAAATAAATAAAAAATAAAAGCAATTTTATTCTACACTTTTTTCATCAATTTGCATATTTTTTTTCTGACACATCGAAAAACATATATATTTAATATTTAAAAAAAAAAAAAATTTCATGCGATTTTTTTTTTTTGTTTCTTCTTATTAAGTCACTTTGTATAAAATTGAGTAATACCAGTGAATACTGTAAATATACTCGTTGAATTGATAAATATGTACACTTTCACTAAATCATATAATTTTTGAAAAATTCTAATGTAAACATTTGCAATTATTGCAATTTTGTTTTTTTAAAATTTTTGCTTGCTAAACGTTTTGCAAGAAAATGTTTGTCACAGTCTTTAGATTAAAAATTTTTTTCAAGAAACTATCTAACACGCATCCCCGCCGACTGTCTACAACTGATACGCAATATTAATCAAATAAAATAGAAAAATGAGCTAATATTTTAATTATTTTTTGGTGGCAGGCGGCGGCAATGCTTTTGTTATTGTTTTTTTTTTTTCTATTATTTTTAGTGTTGTTTTCATCAATTATGCTACGAGTACTAACCACAAACTCGCTCACTCGCTCATACACTCACTCATTCGTTCATCATTCATTCATTCATGTGATTTGTACTCAATGCGACGACGACGACGACGACGACGACGCTCAAGAAATATAGTTTTATGTACCGCCAAAAAGCAAACTAAAACGAAAATTATATAAAAAATAAAGAAGACAGAAAAAAATACAAATAAAAATAAACAAACAACAACAACAATAATAATTTAACAATAATTATGCGTAAAACATAGAACAACAAACAACAACAACAGCGTCAAAAGCAGAAGAAAAAGCGAAAAAAACAAAAAATTTCGTAAACAACCTGTTGTTCATGAATTAAATAATAATAATAATAATAATAATAATAAGAAAAATAATCGTATAAGCATGTACAATAAGATATAATACAACAAAAAAAAAGTCACGAAATTTTGCAAATTTTAAATTTTATCTTTTTTATTTTCAAGTAAAACAATTGACAAGATAAATTGCCAAATATAAAATAATAAATAACAAAAATGTTTCAACGAAATGGTTAAACAAATCATTAATTAAGGCATAAGAGGAGACTAGTTTTATTATTTTTTTTTTTTTTCGCCCAATTCGAAACAGTTATTGGCACAACACACAATTAAGGGTTTATATACCATTTTCTGGCTCCAAAAATCGAAAAAAATGTTATGATTTTTTTTTTTATGTACATACTTTTAACAATTTTTCTGCAAAATTTCACAGAGATCGGGGCACTGGAACCTAAGATACAGCCGTTCATAGCGCGCGGTGTCCATAACTACCTAATGTCCACCTAAAACTTTAAACGCGATTATCTCGGAAACGCATTTTTGAGAAAAGGTCATTGCGGTGAGCACGATATCTCGGTAACCACTACATCGATCGATTTGAAATTTTGGCGGATTGTTTGTATATACAATAGCTAGTTCGTGAACGAAGGAATTTTCGAAAAATTTTTCTATTTTTGGGCAAAAAAAACTAAATTATTCGACCTCGAAAAATCGACTTTTTTGAAAAAAATATCACTGTAACTGTAAAAAATTTTTTTTCGTAAAATCCTTCGTTCACGAACTAGGTAACACTATTATATACTAACGTAATTTTTCTTTTTTTTTTTCAGTTGAGCCGATTCCTTGTTTTCATGCTCACCGTTAGCCACTACTGAAAAAAGGAGTTCTGCGGCAAGGACTATAACTTCCACAATTATTAAAATTTTCACTCGAAATTTTATATGAATTTACTTAAGGACACGTACGTTAATAAAATTTGTATTGTATTTGAATAAAACAATGGTAACATGCTTAAAAAAAATAAATAAAAACCCTGTATTTCTCTGGAGAAAAAGGTATATAACCCCTTAAATGGGGCTGCTTATCAATTTTATATTAAATTTTTTATTTTGAAATCAATAAAAAAAAATGCATTAAAATCTTCAATTAAGAGTTCTTATTGAACGTATTGGAAAAATTAACTGATTATGTTTGATTATATTGGAAATACTCGTAATATTTTTTTTTATCAGCAAAATAACCACCATCATGTATACCCAAGAAAATATTTTTTGAATACCAACACTATTAATAAGAATATTTTACATTTGTCATAAAAAATCATCGAGTTTATTTCTTATCGTACAGAATCCAAAGAGCCATCTGAGCTCTAAACTAATTATAGATGACCAACATGACTTAGATTATGGCATCTCTTTGGCTTTGGCTCTTTGGCTGAGCTTCTCTTCCATTACTGTTAAATTTTCGACAATATTAGAAGGGACCAACTTATTTTAGCCGATTCCGAAAGGAAGAACTCTTGCAACATCACTTTTTCTGAGCTTTGCCACATAGTTCTTGTAGAAGCTTTTCCATGGCAAATTGTTACTGCCGCAAGAATTGCCAATTGCTTGCCGACAGGTGGGTATCGTTCGAAAAAAAAAAATATTTTCGATATTAAATTTGTTATGCTTCAGCCGTGGATTGAATCCACCGCCTAAAGGTCAGAAGGCCAACACACTAACCACTGAGCTACGGCACACACTGTATCAATTATATCGACTTGTGTTAAATTACCATTCCATTACGGCTACTTGATATCAGGATTTCGAAAAATTATAGCATTTCATCTATCAACTACATCAGTCAAAGGGTGGGTTTTCCTAACAGATGTACATAAAAGCAGAAAAATATCACAGCAGCAAGAGACCCAAAATTCTGAGAATTTTGGGTCGCACAGGTTTCTGTTTAAGCTCAAAAATGATAGTTTTTCGCCTATTTTTGCTGAATTTTTTGCAGTTTAGAAAGAAGCCAGAGGGCGATGGTGGACATTTGACCATGAATATAGATTCAACAACCCGACGGATCAGAGTAGTTCCATTCTATGAATTTTTTTTAGCACTCACTATTCTGTCAAACTTCTAAAAAAGATGGGTTTATGGACCGCAAAATATATTGTAGCATTTTTTCAAAATTTTCCTGTCATATTCAATTTTTTTTGCAGAACTCTCAGAAATTTTTCAGCACAAATGTAATACATTCTGAAAATTTGGACAAGTTTAATATATGTATATTTGTGTGTATAAATCCACTTAACCAATGCATTTATTTTTTTTAGGGCACAATAGCCGACAAAGTTTTATGCGACATTATACAAAGTTATTAATTATTCAGATACTTTTTCGAATAAACGAGCATAAAGAGAGAGAAAAAAAAAAGAAATAAAAGCAAGCCAACAACAAAATGTAGAACATGTATCGTACATACAAGTAAAAGAATAAAATAATCGAATGGGAAAATTAAATATATCACAATTTCTGTTTTTATGTTCCTATAAAAACCCGTAAACTTTTTGCAAATACTCTTTTAGATATGGTTTAACTCACTACGACGCCTAAAATGCACACGAATACAATCATTGTTAGATTTATATAGAAAATTCAATATATTTTCTTTTAGCACGATATATAAATTCAATACGATTACCATTTTGCCTATACACATATAGGTGTAGATACGTTCATACATACATATATTTTCATATCTGGTGTGTATACGTGTACATAGTATAAGCCAATATTAAATTTTCACGATATATCTGACAAAATCATACATACATGTAGAACATATATGTGTATCTTGTTCATTGACCCAGAGAACGAGCGAGTATTATTAAATGTAACCAATCCAGCACAATCACACTGCATGCAGCATATGGTCATAATAAACACACAAATGAGAAAACGGATATACAAAGAAGTGCAGATAGACATAAATAGGGTACAACATACAATTTTAGCAATAGAACTCTTCATTACAATAGCAACTCCATATAAAACTGTAGCTCGAACTCATAGCAATCAATAAGAGATGACACAAAGTCATCAACGTTGTCAGCATTGAACGTTTTTCATGTGACTTGGTTTAGGCCATATGATAGTAAATCCAGGGATCGAAATTAAAGACTATTTAAAAATAATTGAAAAACATTATTTTTATATACCTGGTTCCATCAATAGACAAACATGAGGTAAAAGTGTAAGTGCATTCTCCAATGGGGTAAATATGAATTCATATTATGTAAAATTAAGGCATAGAATAAGAGCCCATGTAAAATTTAAACGAATATAGAATTGTTTGTATACTTAAATACATACATATATACATAAATATGTATATTATGTGTATTCCATAGCACCTGCCAAGATTTAAAATATCTTCACTCCACATACAGCGCTACCGCCGGCTGCCTTCTACACCGAAAAAAAAGGAAATTCATGCATACAACACTCGATTTGGTTACAAAAATAAAATAATAATAACCAAGGAGAATTATGTGAGCTTAAATTAAAAAATAAAAATATATAAAAAACAAAAACAAAAATTGTAATAATAAATAAACAACACAAATAGCATGAAAATTGTTACGAAAACATATGTATAAAGGTGGTGCCCTGCTGTACATTGAAATGCAATGGTAGTTAGACTAGTTCTATTCCAGAATTTCTTTCCAAAGAAGCGTAAACATTTTTTATCTTTTTCTTAAAGCCTTTGTGGCAACTCACAACTAGTAGTCATCGCCAACATATTTATACTGGCAACTCCCAACCATCAGCTGTTTCGAACATCAGCTGTCACAAAAATCAGCTGCTTCGAGCATCAGCTGTCATGTACACTAAATGTCAAAACCTGTACCACTTCCGATCTCAAACTTTCTCTTTCTGTTTGTACAGGCGATCAGTCAACAAGTTGTGACTTACAAAAATCGAGTATCATTCAATAAATCTAGTAGTCATAATATTGAGTATTTGCCGCATTGTCATTCACGCACCAAACCTTCAATTTTGTATGGGAATCTCCAAAAATTTCTTTCAAACTTACTTAACCCATATCTTCAGTCCTTCGCCTGCCTAAGAAATGCCCTGGAGCTATGCAATGTATAGGAGTTAAAACTAAAACGTATGCCGGGTCGGGTCCAAATAATGCATTTTTTGAAAAATGTGTTTTTCACTGAGCCGGATCTTTTAGAAAGAAGTTTTTAATTTATATTTTCTTTTTGTATCTCGTATGCGTTTATTTGGTTTATGCATTTTTCTGATACTAAAGATTTTCGAATTAAATCGAATTTTTGATAAAAAAAAAAAAATAATAAATAAATATGTGACACTTAAAGCCCTACTTATTTTAGCCGATTCCGAACGGTAGAACCCTTGTGATATCACTTTTTCTGAGCTTTGTCACAGAGTTACTGCCGGCAGTATTACCGATTGCTTGCCGACAGAAGGGTACCGTTCGAAAAAAAAATCTTTTCGATATTAAATTTGTTATTTATTCAGCCGGGTATCGAACCCACGACCTACAAATCAGAAGCCCAACACACTAACCACTGAGCTACGGTACTCCCATTTTGATCACACAAAGAAATAAAAAAAAGCAGAATTAATAACAGACCTTATTTAAATAAGCCTTCAATATTAGAACATTTGTTCAAATGACTCTCGCTGCACTACCTTTCACCAGATATGAACTAGTACCAAAGTGTTGAAGTTACAACTTCAATTAAATTAAAAAAAAAAAAAAAAAAAAACAATTTTTTACTACAGAGGGCTAGAGAATTGAAATGAGAAAATGATTTTTTGTAACTCACTCTCAGAACTAACTCCAAGGGACAATTGACTCTTGTTTGGACAACTGGGCATCTATAAATGCATATATATATATATAGTATGTAAGTTCAGGTATGGATGTGTATAAAATGAACGTGTAGAATGTGTAAATTATAAACATTAATGAAATCGAGCACTTAAAAATGAATTTGCAGCGCATGTCGAAATGGATGCCACTAAGGCAGTAAGGTAGTCAGTCAGTCAGTCAGTCAGTTAGTTCAGCACAGTAGTCATATTTACATAAACCTACATATGTTGGATTTAAAAGGGGCATGTACGATAATAAAACAAAAAAAAAAGCAAAAATCAAGCATTTGCTTAAAGTACAGAATGTGTAATCAACAAAAATATTTACCTTCATATGTAGCTACTACGTACATCCATATACAATACATACGAGTACGAGTAATGTGGAATGTGTAAAATTTTCATATATTGACATTGTTTATGCTTATTAAAATCAAATTAAAAACAAATGAAAAAAGCGCTAAACGATATGAAAACAAAAGTATGAATTAACAAATATGTAATATATACGTGCAAATAGACAAATTTAATTTCAGTGGAAAATTAAACCACAAAACTTGTTCAATCTTAGAAAAAATGATTTCAAAGCAAATTTTAATCCGATTCGAATATTTGCACTTTCTCCCAAAATTGACTCAAAATTCGAATAAAACCCAGTTCATGTTAAATTTAATGGAATAATTCTAGTTCAACAGATATTGAAATTATATTTTGAAAGCGATTTTCAAAAACAAGTCCAACTACTCTATTACTAAATATACATTTTCTTTTTTTCTTTAATACTGCTAACGTGACTCAACATATTTACTAACAAGTTCTTGCATAATAGAGCGTTCCTCTACTACAAGTACTTACAAGCACATACTCGTACATATAAATACTAATAGAATATGGCAAAACTACACACACACACACACGTACCAACTTACATAAACCTATTCAAACAGAATGATAACATAAAGAACACAACAACAATGGAATTAAATATTTTATAGAATCAACGCAAAAAAAAAAAAATACATACAGTAAATAGAAACAACAACATTGAAATTACAGCAAAAACAAAAAACGCTTTTCAATTTAGCGCATTTTATTACAAATGCTTAAATAAGAATAGCATATAATACGCACGAGTGCATGTATGATATATATACGACACAGTGGAAGAAATTTTTCTAAACTCATATTCAATATTAATTACACAAATATTTCCAACTTCATAACAAATCCAAAAATTTCGAAAATATTTACGAAATCTTTATGTTCTTTTGGCAATTTTTTTACCGTAAATAAAAACTTGCGATTTCTCAACGAAAATCATATGAAGAGATTCGACAGAAAGGCTTCGTTACGAGGAATCGTTTCGAAATAGAGGTAACAAAAAAAAAATTCTTTAAAACTAAAATAAATGAAATTTATAGAACTTTCAGAATCGATTTCAGATAAATTGTTGAAAAAATTAAAATAAGTTCAAAAAATGTCCAATTTCTGAATCTATTTCAGACAAAAATTGTAAAAATAATTTTAAACAACTTCCGCATATTCATAATAAAATAATTTCGAAATCTTCATAACAAATCCAAAAATTTCGAAAATATTTACGAAATCTTTATGTTCTTTTGGCAATTTTTTTACCGTAAATAAAAACTTGCGATTTCTCAACGAAAATCATATGAAGAGATTGACAGAAAGGCTTCGTTACGAGGAATCGTTTCGAAATAGAGGTAACAAAAAAAAAAAAAATTCTTTAAAACTAAAATAAATGAAATTTATAGAACTTTCAGAATCGATTTCAGATAAATTGTTGAAAAAATTAAAATAAGTTCAAAAAATGTCCAATTTCTGAATCTATTTCAGACAAAAATTGTAAAAATAATTTTAAACAACTTCCGCATATTCATAATAAAATAATTTCGAAATCTTTAAGAAAAATCGTCAACTTTTGGGAAATTTTTGAATGAATAAATGAAGAATTTATTAGCGAACTCCATTAATTATATAGTAGAAATTACTTTTAGAACTTAGAATTTACGACTGTGATTTATTAGAAACTGAAATGTGCTTAGTTCAGTGGCGTAGCCAGGATTTTGGCAAGGGGCAATAAGATGAAAAATCTGTATAATAAGAGGAAAATTTTAATGAATGATTTTTAAATGTTTATATATTATTATTATTTTTTTTTTTAATAAGTAGTGGTAATAAGTAGATCCCTTCTTATGTTGTCTAAATTTAACACGCACAACAGTATTGGCAGAGAAGCTCGGTGGTATCACAATGGGCCTTTCTGGCCTAAGTGTGTCCTCTCAGAGCGAGGGCAGCCACATAACCTAACCTAACCTAACCTAACCTTTTTAACAAGCCCATCGGCCCAGGGGAGATCTATGCCACTGATTCCCTAGCCAGGCTACGCCACTGGCTGCGTTGTTATAAAATTTTTGAATAAGCAACTAATTAAATCGTGAAAATTTATTTTAAAAAAATTATACAATTTATTTTTAATTTATATAACATATTTAATAAAATTTTCAAACGTTACGATTGCAATTTGTCAGAAACTTAGGTTTGCTAGTTTGTTTAAAACGTGTCAGAACGGAAAACATGACAATTTCTTTCAAAAACATAAAGAATTAGGTAAAATTCCTTTAAAATCATAGATAATAACTTGCAAGTACTAATAGAAAACTTGCAAAAATAACTCTATCAATAAGTAATAACAGTTTCAAGTCTATTTTATAAATGCCTTAAAATCCTAACCTTTTCGATTTACTCAAAAATTTCAAGTCCCACAATTATTTGAATTTTTATTTTTTCTTTAAAAAAAAAAAGACTAACTTGTTCCAATTATAAATCTGACAGAAAATACAGTTAGAAGCTTCCAGAAACTTTAAAGTAAGGTCTTACTGAATTTATTTCGTAATTTTGCACTTCTCTGGAAAACTAAATGATCCGACAGCCACATAATAAAAAAAAATCAGGTCCAAGGGACCAGAGTGTTACATTATATGGATTTTGTGTAACTTCAGATTTCTTTCTAACCTCAAAAATATCATTATTTTCAGGTTTTTTGAGGTTAGAATTCCACCATCACCCTCAGGTTTCTTTCTAACCTCAAAATATCGTATTTTTAAAATTTTTGAGGTTAAAAAAAAAACCTGGCCGTGATGGTGGAGATCCGACAACAGATTCGAATGATCCATAAGATCATTTTAAGGACGCAGGACTCTTCTTTTTTTTTATCGAGGAGCTGTGTTACTATCATACAAAATTAATCTCACATACTAGGTTTCGAAACAATTTTCAACAAAACACCTGAAACACTTAATAAAATTAATTCAAATAGATCTTAAGTTTATAGTACTTGCGATCACTGTACTGTATTATCATTGTTCAATATTTGTTGCTGTTAGATTGCACCACATCTAGTTAATTGTGGAAGAAAATACATTTATAGTTCATACGAGTACATATGTTCGTATGTATTGGAAGAAATAAATAAAATAAAATACAGCAATAGCAAAAGCAATGGAAAAAGACTCAAATGATATATATAAAAAAAAAAAATCAAGAAATTACAACAAAAAAAAATGTATATATGATACTTGCATAGCAGTTTGCTATTGCTATTGCTAATATTAAAAATTTAAACGCCATCAAGTCTCTCCCAACTGATGAAAATGGATTTCGAAATTACATATGTACAACAACAACAACAAAGAAGAAGCACTACTACTACTAAATTATCGAGCATCACATTGCAAGTAGTATTGTACGAGTTTGAATTTTATACGTGACGCGCCATTAGGTCGGCTTGCCGTCACATTCAGGAGCTCCAAGCAAATATTGTAGCATCATCAGCAATAGCTTTCTAACTCTTGATTCTCATCATTTTCTTTTCTTAACCGTACTCAACTGACGTCAATAAGCGTATAATTGTAATAATATAATAGATACATCAGAATGTATTTAATATGCTCGCTCATAAAGGGTTGCTATTCCACAACATACGAGTGCATACGATCATTAAAATTTATTGAGGAAATACTGGTCAACATTAAGTTATGATCAAGATGAAAATTTACTTTGATTATACATCATTTATTGTTGATTTTAATTTAATTAACTGTTAAATATTTTATGGTTTTTTTTCTTTCATTAAATTGTTAGAAATACAAAAAAATTTAGAGATCAATTCTCAAAAAAAAAATTTTTTTTCTGTGGAAATTCTTTTTTGCATATCAAAAAAAAATTCAATTGCAAAATTCTTTAATTTTTTTTTTTTGTACATCAATGTTGCACGCACAACAAAACTCGACCCTGTATAATCAGACAAAGATATCAAAATTCAACTACTACAAAAAGAAGTGAAAAAAAAAACGACGTAAAACAACAATAAAAGAAAAATTAAATATACATGAAGTAAATCAACAAAAAACAAAAAAAAAATTAAATAAAAACAACGATAGTAGCATTTAACTAAATATGTGTAGGTACGTCCGTCGTACGTCGTACATAACAAATAACAATAGGCCTTTTGTTCTGGTACGACAGTTGGCTGCTTGCGTCTACTTTGTACACTGTGTGTGACTTAAAAATAATGCAAATGTGCGCTTTACATACACACACATACATATGTGCTCGTGCATATATCGTGATTTTTATGACGATGATGGACAGACCCAAAAAAGGGAGGTCACAATAGCAATGAACGAACTAACTGTGTACATAAATGTGCATAAATAAAGGGTGAGTAGTACAACGGTTTCTGTTTAATTTTATATGACTTGAATTTAGTATCAAATCATATAAAGTTTAGAAATCAAATTAATTATGACACTTAAACACATTTAAACATATTTGAACGATATATATTTTGGCTAAGTGCATTAATGTCGAATGAATGCAATAATATCGAAACAAAAAATGTTGAAATTAATATTTTTTGCATTTTATTTCAAATATTTGTGCGATAATATTGAAAAGAAATTAAAAAAAAAAAATTTTTTTAACTCATATTTTTCGACATTATTGTACAAATTTTTGCAAATATGCCCAAAGTAAAATTTTGCACAATTAACAATTTCGACATTATGTTATTCCGTACATATTTTTTCCATATAAAAAATTTATATGTTGTAATTTTCCATGGTAACCAAGAATTATAAATTCACATTTTCGACATTTATTGCAAAAATTTGTACAATCATGTCGAAATCAAATTTTCAGAAAATAGCAATTTTAATAATAACATCTTTTGTTTTTTTTTTCATTTTTTTTATACTAATTCATTACATCTATATACCTGCTGCTGCTCTTACGGCATTACTCTAATAACAATTTGACAATTTTTTGCAATAATATCGAATTTTTTTTTTTATTGCAGCAAAAATCTATGAATTCAAATTTGCAACAAAATATCGAATCTAAAACATTGCAAAAATTACAAAATCGACAATATTCCATATAAAAAATGATATTACATTTTGTGTTCGACATTAATGCACTTCAACATTTATTTTAAAGCAGTTTCAAAAAAAAAAATCTATCCAATGCTTTATACATTTTTATACATCAAATTTTAACTCATATTTTTCGACATTGTTATCCCGTACATATTTTTTGTATATAAAAAATTGGGATTTTTTAGTTTTTTCGACATTAATGTATTCCGTTTTTTTTTTTACAGAAAAGTTGCATACTCCCTATATGGCCGCTGCGCTTCATACGACCTTCCTCTTTAAGAATGTTTCTTTATATGACCCCAAATATGTAATGTTGAAACTTTTTTTTAAAGTAATTCGAAATTATAAATTAAATTTTGACGATTTTTTGCAATAATATCGAAATTTTTTTTATTGCAGCAAAAATGTCGAATCTAAAACTTTGCAAAAATTACAAAATCGACAATATTGCATATAAAAAATGATATTATTACATTTTGTGTTCGACATTAATTCACATTTTCGACGTTATTGCAAAAATGTTGACGTTTTTTTTTTGCAATAATGTCGATTTTTTTATTGCAGCAAAAATGTCGAATCTAAAACTTTGCAAAAATTACAAAATCGACAATATTGCATATAAAAAATGATATTATTACATTTTGTGTTCGACATTAATTCACATTTTCGAAGTTATTGCAAAAATGTTGACAATTTTTTGCAATAATATCGAAATTTTTTTATTGCTGCAAAAATGTCGAATCTAAAATTTTGCAAAAATTACAAAATTGACAATATTGCATAAAAAAATGTTATTACATTTTGTTTTCGACATTAATGCACTTCAACATTTATTTTAAAGCAGTGTCAAAAAGACTTCAGCCAATGGCACCCGCTTTATACATCTACATATACATATTTATATAGTATCAATATGAGTATCAGTAAATTTTTCATATTCATAGTCAAGCTGTGATGAACTCGTTTACGACGATGCAACTACATACAATGATTTGAAATGCGATGAAAAGGAGGTAATGGTGATATTGGTTTATAACAGCACAGCAGCAGCAGCAGCAATTTGTTTATATTTTTTATTTTGTTGATTTTTTCATTTGTTTATCTATTAGTCAAATATTTCTTCTTTGTACATATGTAACATAAATATAAATGCCTACTTGGTATGTGTATTATGTACAAGTACTCGTATTACTACTACACTTACATACATACATATAAATTGCTAATAATAGTTATGTACAATTTTCAAACGATTGTATAAAAATATAAACAACCAACCTACCTACTACACTTGTAATATGCATATGCATATATGAAAATATAAAATATAAATAAAACAAATGTCATATGTTTGTAGTAATAAAATACTCAGCTGACTGTGTGTATATATAAATGAATAACGTCAATATATGTATATTACACCATAGACATAAAATTTCAACAGCACAAACAATTTTTTTTTTTCTTTTTGTGGACTTTGGACCCTCTCATCATATATATGTTAGAGGAGTGCTCATACACTAAACGAGTGCTAATATTCATATGTCTACAACAATAATACTACCTACAGAAACTATGACAATTCATTTGTATATATGACAATATGAATTTATAATATTCAAAAATATATATTTGTAGGCACGTCACAATCCCAGTAGTCAGTTTAGCAAGGTCAACAAATACTCGAGAATCTATAGCAAGCAAATACTCAAGTTTTGAGGATAGAATGTTGTTTGTTTGTATATATAAAACATTAAAAAAATGTAGAGGGTGTTAAAATTCTAATGCATTGTATTATTGCCAAAATAATATTAAATTTAGACCATTTGTGGTGTATAAAATAACTCCAAATCATATTCAAAAAATAAATGACCAAAAAATTACCAACCAAAGAAAGAGAAAATTCAACACATTTGAACTAGAGTATGACACTCTGTAAAAAATCATGAGTATTTTTATATTTTTTTTATTCATTTTAAATATATTTGAAAAAGTTTTACCACAAAATTCATAAAATTTATAATTGATTTGACAAACTCATCGTTAAAAATTTGTGTAAACATATTTTGTTATAATACATTTGAAATTCATTTAAAATTTTATGACTTGGGTAGTTAATTTCTAATTTAATACACCACAAATGTAAATCAAAGTTTTTACTTGTAGTATACATTTATTTATTGTACACATTTAAAGAAAAATCGTAACAAATCGATGAATAGTTACTATTGAGTTAGTAAAAACAATTTACTAACAATATAATTAAAATTATAACTCATATATGGATTCAAATAATTAGTGAAAAATTAGCTGTAAATTAATATGTAGTAATAAAGATTATAAAAATCTCCTTACAGTCGGCTGGGGCCTGTATATACTACTAATTTACACCCGAAATATGGTTGACTTTGACTTTGACGATTTCTAAGTTATGGTGGTTAACATTTTTGTTTAATCCTCAATTTTGAATGGGAGCCCCAATAAGAAGTGGGCGTGGTACGCTGATTTTTCGCCAGATTATTTCCGACTACGATATTAATTTAAGTGTCAATTATGGTTATTGTAGACATAAGATTGCCGCAGTTACAGCTGTTTCAATTTAAAATTTGTATGGGGGCTACGATAAACACTGGGCGTGGTGCGCCCATTTTCTGTGAGCCTAGTTGCTCGTACAATACTAATCCATACCCTAAGTCTCGTTGTCCTAGGCTAAATGGTTTGTAAGCTATGGAGCTTAAAATTTTAGTTTAATTCACTCGACTTTGTATGGGAGACCCATGAAGGAGTGGGCGTGGCACACTGATTTTCTGCCAGATTTTTGCAGACTACGATATTAATTTAAGTGTCAATTATGGTTATTCTAGACTGAAGATTGCCGAAGTTACAGCTGTTTCAATTTAAAATTTGTATGGGGGCTACGATAAACACTGGGCGTGGTGCGCCCATTTTCTGTAAGCCTAGTTGCTCGTACAATACTAATCCACACCTTAAATCTCGTTATTCTACGCTGAATAGTTTGCAAGTTATAACCGGTAACATTTTTTTTAATTTCCGCAACTTTGTATGGGAGACCCAAAAAGGAGTGGGCGTGGCATATTGATTTTCTGCCATATTATTTCTGACTACCGTGTTAATCTAAGTGTCAATTATGGTTATTCTAGACAGAAGATTGTAGAAGTTACAGCAGTTTCAATTTAAAAGAAGTACAGACACTTTGTATGGGAGCTACGCTAGAAAGTAGGCGTGGCTCATCCACTTTTGGTGAGGTTATATAGTAGTATAATATAACTCTATGTGCAAAATATTGTTGTCCCAAGTGGTATATTGTGTGAGTTATAGCAAGTTAAAGATTTTGAAAATTTCGAGGTTAGTCGCTTTGAATGCTTGGTGTACGCGTGGTTATTGACCGATCATGCCCAATATCAATCCCCTCCGTACCCTTGGATCATAGATTACTTATGCCAAATTTCATCGAAATAGCTCAATATTTACTCAAGTTATCGTGCGAACCAGCCAGGTGACAGACAGACGGACGGACGGACGGACGGACATCGTTAAATCGAAAATTTAATCGACGCTGATCACGAATATATATCCATGTCTATATCTCCGGAGATTCCTTCAAGTGGACACAAACATCTGACCGAAATGAATATACCATGCATATTGCATTATGCAGGGTATAAAAATGGTAACAAGGTGAATATGCCATTTATGAAAAAAATCAATGAGGCATAAGAAAATTATAAAAATATAAAACAACATAAAAATATAAATACACAGTTAGCGACAAAAGTCTACGTACGGCGACCATTTCTGCTATCTGACATGTCCAAAAGCATAATGAAAAGAAGTAATGATGCAATTTTGTTTTAAATATGTTTTTATTATTACATATCAAAAATTATCTTATTTCATTAAAAACTTAACAAGTTATTAACATAAAACGAAATTTTGATAATGCACTAAAAGTTAAAATAAGTCGTCGTTTAATATTTGGTTGAGCATCTATAACTGCTTGCAAACGTCGGGGCATTGAAACGACTAAATTTTCGATTTCAAGGGCCGTTATTTGTTGCCATTCCTGTTGCAGCTTCTCTTTTAGTACTAGGGCACTAGTAATGTGATGTTTCCGTATCTTCCGCTCCAAAAGCTCCCAAACGTATTCAATAATATTTAAGTCTGGGCTTTGAGGAGGTGAATACAGTTGTCGTGGAGCGTAGTAAAGCAGCCAGTCCCTCACGATGTGGGCGGTATGTTTTAGGTCGCTATCCTGTTGGAAGATCCAACTCTCACCAAGGCATAGTTTATCAACCGATGCTTTTAGGTTTTGTTTCAAAATAGATTTATATTGAAAGCGATCCATGTTACCCTCCACAAATACCAAATTTCCAACTCCAGATGCAGCGACAGCGCCCCAAACCATTACACTCCCACCGCCATGCTTCACCGTAGGAACTATGTAAGTGTTTCGGGTTCATTGCGGTATTTGGTTTTCTCCAAATTTTGGCTCTACCGTCACTTCCAAATAAATTGTATTTTGACTCATCTGTAAATAATACTCGTTTCCAGAAATCAATTCCCTTGTCTAAATGCTTTTGCGCGAATTCCAAACGAAGTTTGCGATATTTTTCACTTATATACGGTTTCCTACGCGGAGTTCTGCTGTGAAACCCATTATTATTCAAGGCACTTTGAACTGTTCGTGGATGCACATTTGTATT
Organism: Megamerina dolium; assembly: GCA_963854835.1. Taxonomy (NCBI): domain Eukaryota; kingdom Metazoa; phylum Arthropoda; class Insecta; order Diptera; family Megamerinidae; genus Megamerina; species Megamerina dolium. The sequence continues at coordinate 69,762,697 of OY978527.1, forward strand.
TGACCTAGTTGCTAGCTCTGCGGCCAACTTAGTGCCTGCCACTTTCGGATTTTGATCCACTTCTTTCAAAATGAACGATACATCTCTGCGACTCAGCTTCTTTGGGCGACCACTACGAGGTTTATTTTCAAGACTATTCGTTTTTTTGTAGTTATTGAATATTGTTTGAACTGTTGATTTTGTTAAATTTAATAAGCTTGATATTTCACCTTACGATTTGTTTTCATTTCTATACTTTACTACTAAGTTTCGCAAATCAATTGATATTTCTTTACGGGAAGCCATTGTCACATCCACGAACTTCTGGAAACAGCCAAAATACAACTAAATGCAATCCAAGTATGTCTATTACCAAGCAAAACAGCAAAATGTAACTAGCGGTACTTTCCCGTTATTGCGCCGCAACACACAACAAAAAAGAAGCGTGGAATGCGCGCCGTATATAGACTTTTGTCATTGAATTTTTTTCGTTTTATGTTAATAACTTGTTAAGTTTTTAATAAAATAAGATAATTTTTGTTATGTAATGATAAAAACATATTTAAAACAAAATTGCATCATTACTTCTTTTCATTATGCTTTTGGACATGTCAGATAGCCGAAATGGTCGCCGTATGTAGACTTTTGTCGCTCACTGTACATATAGTATGTGAAAAAGTTTAAGAAAATAATTCAACTAGTTTTAAAAAATTTTTTTAAAATATTTTTATAAATATTTGCCAAAAAAAATGTATTATAAATTTTCGAAATTATTATAGACTCGGTTTAGTACGAAAATTGCACTAATATATTTTCCGTCAGAGATGTTTTTTGCAAGAAAATAAAGATTTTGAACTTTTCGAGTTCCAGACTTCGAGAGAGAGTTTTCCTAGTTTTATTTTAAGTGCAGCGGTAAGTGCAACAGTACACAGTTATATAAGAAACTGCCTTAAATTAACCATTTTTATATGAGAAAACTCTTGTGGCTTGACAATAGAACTTTTTTAAACACTTTTTTCATTGGAAAATCTTAAAATGCCACCCAATTTCGACAAGGCACACCAGTCATACACTTGAACAAGAGCTTTATAGAAGTCCCATAAATACAAAACCCATCGAGCAAAAATGCAAGAAATATACATCGAAATCTCATATACAATCACCAGTCAATCGGACAATTAGTTCAATTTGAGTTTACAAAATGTTTATGTATATATTAGGGTGTGTTGAATCGTAAAAAAAAGTTGTACAAATCAAAATATTTAGTTTAGCAATAAGAAAAAAAAAAAATGGCTGAAATTTGTGAATTTAACACTTTCGAAAATTTTCGAAAATTATTCGATATTGTCAAAACACGTAAATTCAACACTCGTAATTTTTCGAAAATAGAAATATAACACGTGTTCATCAAAATGTGGCCGTATAACGAATCAATATTTTTGACATTAATTCACTTATATTACCCTCAAGGCTTTGAAAATCGTTTAATGGAAGTGGAAGCGCTCCGATTGCCATCAGAGAATGAATGCATAATATCTCAAGAATGTTGTATCTAAATTTCAAATCAATCGGAACAAAATTGACAAAGTTATGACTAGTTTTATACCTACCTGACTCGAGCGCGCTATTGTTACCAGGCAGCTATTCATCGAAGACAAGAGCAAAAAGATGCTTTAGACATCATGGATGATTGCAACATCCTTTATGGACCTGGCATCGATGATTCAGTGTAAGGTAAGCAGATAGAACTCGTTCATGAACATTTCATCCCAAATTTTTTAGTGTTCAAAACTTTAAAGCGTTTTTCCCACAACTCATGTTTTCAAAGTCGGTGTCCATCGTAATTTCAAAATTACTGCACCGATCGTTTTGAAATTTTGAACTCTATTTCTGTACATAATTTATGAGGTAACGCTAAATTTGTTAATATTTTCCATTTTACAATACAAATTAACCGATTTTTTTCTTAAATCGCTTAAATCTTAATTCGCTTACACGAATTAACCTATCCCCCACTTAAAGAAAAACATTTTTTTTTTAATTTTCGAAATATTCATTAACATTTTCAATTCTAAAAATCGTTTGAAACCATCAAAAAGGAAGCTGTAAAGAATTCAAAATGAAAAAGTGCCTTTAATATTGGTTCAGATAATTTTTTTTTTTTCAGATTTGATACACCCTCCTAATAATATGCCGTCTCTCATTGCATTTTTACTTTACAGCATGAAGAAACTTTTCAAAATGATTCTTGTTAAATATCCATTGAACAATAAAATCAAAAAGAAATAGAATCATGTAAGTACATATACACAATAAATAAAAAATATTGCATATAAAATTGAAGAACCATAATGAAACTAAGAGATTTGAGCGATTGATAAATAATATCAAACTATTTTATACTAAGTATATTATTAGAGAGAATGAGTGAGAGAATAGAGTATAAACAAAATGAAAATAACAAATTCAAATACAAAAAAAAAAACAAAAAAAAAAACTGGTGGAAAACAAGAATATCAGCAACTCAACAGTCAAAACTACGAGCAAGTTCGAGGTTGCAATAGTCATCATATGTTAGATACAAATCTATCTATCTACGTATGTATATCAATATCTTTGATATCGGAACAGTTGTTTATTATAATCAATATGTTTACGTCCACATATGTATATATTGTATATGTGGCAAACACGCTTAACACTTGATCGTATGTAGAAACGCGTAGTAGTAAGTAAATATATATAAATTTATAAAATATTTAATTACGTTTTTAAGTAATACATATACACATAAGTACATTTTTTATATTCTACGTTAAACATAGTTATTATACTAGTACAATTACAATATGTAATTATCAGCCAGTCACTTGCATACAGTTTTCCAGCTAACCATTTCAATCACTATAAAATACACTGAACTTTGTTTGTTTTTTTTTTTCACCCAACACATAGTTGATTCTATATTGATTTTGCGGTTTGTGTCATATATTGATGGATATACGATTAATTAAAATTACCTTTTGAGCCGTTACGCAAGATTCTATCTACCAACATGGGTATCATGAGTACCATGGAAGGGCCCTTTGCCTGAGACAAAGGATTTTATTTCAGTAGAAGTTCAGTAGTTTTTTTCTCACCTCTTAAACGTGGGTGGGAAAAAACCACTGAATCTAAAACTTCGTTAACGATGTAATAGAGTGCAGGGTCCTTTATGTGCTGCTGTAATAAAGTGTAGGGCCCGTTCTGACTATGCTGACTGCTGCTGAAAATGAACGTTATTAGCAACGAAACATAACACATACTAGTCTGAGGTGCTATCTGTACCTCTCCGGATAATTTTCTGGCCAGTTTCAACAAATGTTCTAGCTTCAATATTTACGTTTTAAAGTAGCTGCAAAGTTACGAAGATTTTGTTCAACAATAAATTTTCATCTAAAGTCCATTTTCATGTCGGTGATTTTGTAAACCAGAAAAAAAGACCACATTAAAAATCGGAAACTCCCACTTAATCGTAGTGACATCATAACATCATGATCGCATGACTATTTGATGTGACTTTTACAAGTATCACCATTGATGAGCCATTCAAGAGGTAGCGCTACAGAAAAATCATTGGAAAAACTATTCCACAATTGATGTTTGACCACGGAATTCAATAACCTCGTAACTAACCGTTATTGTGACGATATTGAGAACGATGTTTTGCCGTCCCTGGAGCTATTATTCAGACACTCAGGCACAATATTTTTCCGAGTTATTGATTATATGAGGCTGCAAAGAAACTGTGCTGCGAAATTTAATCGACAAGATGGGCACAATTAATGAGAAGCATTTTCCCTTTTAATAAAGCAATAATCATTAAAAAATATTAAAAGGTAAGTGATGTAGCCAGGGGGGATCAGCGGAGTAGATACCTCCCCTTGGCCCATGGAATTGTTAAGAAGATTAATAATCATATATAGATATTTAAAAATCATTTACTAAAGATTTTTTTAATCCCCGGCCGATGCATAACAAATTTAGTATCGAACAGATTTTTCTTTCGAACGGTACCCACCTGTCGGCAAGCAATTGGCAATTCTTCCAACAGTAACAACATGCCATGGAAAAAGCTTCTAAAAGAACTCTGTGACAAAACTCAGAAAAAGTGATGTCACAAGGGTTCTGCCGTTCGGGACCGGCTAAAATAAGTAGGTCCCTTCTAATACTGTCCAAAATTTAACACGCACAACAGTAATGGAAGAGAAGCTCGGCCAATGAGCCCTTCGGGGCTTTAAGTGCCACACATTTATTTTTATTAAACATTTTTTCTTATACAACAAATCTTTCATCTAAACGTCCGCTTGCCAAAATCGTGCCTACGCCACTGTAAACGGTCTTCACTTAATTTATAGCAATTTGAAAAAGATATCAGTCGATGATCTATTTACGTTTCATTTATATGCAAAAAATTATAATGAAAAGTGCTCACAGCATGGCTGATTGGGTTGTATTCAAACATACTGTTTCCTCCTGCAACGTTTCAACACCACCACCCGCCCCCTCTTTACGTGTTGAATACCAACAACTTTTTATTCTTCTTCTCTGTTTTCTTTCTCACTGCATAACACACACACACAAACTTGTAACAATTGTTTGATTATTCATTGTCGTTATCGTCGTCGTCGTTGTCGTTGTCGTTGTCGTTGTCGTTGTCGTTGTCGTTGTCGTTGTCGTTGTTGTCGTTGTAGTCGCCTTCGTTTTCGTCTTGGTTGTTTCAATTTTTTGTTTATACCTAAATTCTTTTATTTTGTTGTTGCCTCATTTTCGTAATCTCTTTTGATTTCTTCTTTTGCGCATTTGTATAGGTGGTAGTTGTATTTGTATTTGAGAGTTTGTATGTTAATTTCATATCAAATTTATTTCGTTTAAACAAAGATTATATAGCTGTGTAATTGAATCTCTGTATGGGTGTTTATAAACACACACTCACACACACACACATACACTTTTATATACACCCATAATATTATCTGTATCTGTAATTTATATTTTTCACTCACTGTGCTACCACAATCACACCACCACCACCTCTCTTTTCAACTCTCTTGATATTTGTTATTGTTGGTTTCTTTTTGTTATAACTTTTTTTTTTTTTTGGGGTCAGCTGTTTTCTGTTTATTTTCTTGATGTCTTTGTGTATAATATAGATGTATTATATTCACAATATTATTATTGGTGATGGTTGTGGTGGTGGTGGCGACGACTTCTACTGCTGTTACTGTAAATTTACTTCAATTTAAATTATTCATTTCGAGTTTGTTTTTTTTTCTTGTCATTTGTTTGCCAAAATCAAGTCAAACGGCTTCATTTAATTCTAGAAGAATTACTTAAACATTTGGATAGAGAAAAAAAACATAAATCATTATATGAGTTGATATTGTGATATCACCATTTTTAATAGGTATATATCTACCTATAGTCTCATACATATATTTTTGTATAAAACAGAATTACCTTACAGTCAGCAATTCATTTAAAAGACTCATTAGAACAGGTTGTTTGAAATGTATTTATATCGAAAAGCTTCTAAATGAGTCAATTTTGAGCCATCACTTTTGCTTACTGATTGTAGACTTTTTACTATGGGACAAATATGCAAATTTTTTAATGAAAAGTCAAAAAAATAGATTCTATGAATTCTGTGAAAAACTATATTGTACAGCAACCACTATGACATGGCAATTTAATTTACAAATTCGACAAATTCTCATTCCTCATAATAAGCATATAGTTTCTCAACACAAAGCCTCTTATCAACCGTTATTTCATAAATTTACTAAAGCTTGCGATATGCTTTTAAACTTGGAATATATACATATATAGTCAATTAGTTCAAGATCAAGGAAAAACATTTGAACAAATACATTTTGAGTACAAACAATACATACAATTATTACTAAAGATGAAAAACAAACAGTCTGGCGAGGTTAACAAATTAAGAAGAAAATAAGAAGAAACAAATGTACACACGACGAAAAGAAGAATAATTTCAAGTAATCAAAAATTGCATCATCATTACCTCTGAATATACATATATATAGTCAGTCGTCTTGTATGTCACATACTTATGTACATACTGTACGATATATTTATAAATATATTTAAATGACACATGAAAGAGAATAAAAACGAATTATTATATAAAAATTAATAACAAAATTGGTGATTATAAAAAAAGTGAATGTGTTCATAATATACACATTTATCAACATATTACTAAATATTAAATATGGAAAAAAAAATGCGCTATCGAATAATTAAAATAATATTATAAGAATTTTAAACGTATTAAAATCAAAATTAATATTATGAATATTTACGTAATGATAATTTAATAAACACACAAACACACAAACCAAAACAAATAAACAAAATAAAAAACATACAAAAAGTTGCATCACTTTAGAACAAGAATTAAACACAATTGGTCTGTTAAATCATCAAAAAAAAAAAAAAAAAAAAAAACACAAAATATTTATTTTAAAATAGCCCATTTCGACAAGTGTTACTCGTTAGCTATTTAAACCCCCTACAATTCTTCTCACCACACTTCCTTGCTTCAAGTGAAAAATTTTATTTTTAACATTCATCGATGTAAATAAATATAAATAAAATTTAAGTGTGTATATATACTATATTTGAATGTAAATTACAAATAGATTTTGGGTTTAAAATCAAATAGTACATTCACATGTAAGTCGTACACTCATGGTTGGATAAAAAATAACATACCGACGTCATGCATTTAATAGGAAATTAGTTTGAATTTTTTTTTAAACATTTTAAATTTCAAACGAGTCTAATATACAGTTAAGGGTAGGAAGAAAATTGAATTCCAAAATATTTTAAAAATATTTATTTATCAGTTATAGCAAATTTTGAAAACTAAATTGTGTCTCTTAATAAAATTTATTTAAAAATACAACAAAATTTAGGTAAAGTCGATTAGATGCCATTTTTTGAAGACTATTGTAAAATTTATTTTTAATAAAATTTATAGTAGAGCGTCTTTCAGTAAGAGGTGTCATTTTCAATAAAATAAAAAAATAAAAAAAAAGCGAAATTATTAATTATTTTGGGAAGCTCTTCCCAATTTTATTTTAATCCAAAGTACAAACGTTGAAGTTAGTAATGGAACACAATATTTGCTAAATTTCCCTTGGGACTTTTCTTGCATATGGCCATTCTTTTTCATCACATTTTTGCATAATTTCGGCTGTAATTTGCGAATAACAGCTCTAATATCTTTTTTGAGTGCTTCAATATTTGCCGAGGCATTGGCGGAGATTTTATTTTTAACGTAGCCCCAAAGAAAAAATTATAATGGTGTTAAGTGGCATAATCGCGGCTGCCACTCAAAGTCTCTATTTCGAGAAATCACACATACAGGAAATTTTCCACAAAATAAAACCATTTTTCCACCAGCTGTATGGCATGTGGGGCATTCCTATTAAACATAAACGTCATCCTCGTCCATAGCATCAATTTCAGGCCAAAAAACACAGTCAATAAATTTAGCTAAAGTCGATTTTATATTGAAAAAAAAAATATATATATTTAAAAAAAAGAAATCCGCATTGAAAGTAAATTTAAATTATGGCTTTTTTTTCGATTTACGACCCAAAATGTTCCCTTATATGTTTCAAAAAATTCTTTTCAGTTGAAAATTTGAAGTATTGAAATTTTTCTAGGAGGAAAAAAAAATGGTACGACTCAAAATGTTCCTTTATATGTTTTCAAAAAATTATTTGCAGTTGAAAATTTGAAGTATTGAAATTTTTATAGAAGGAAAAAAAATGTTTATTATTGAAATTCATTTTTCCAATAATGTCGAAAATCGAATTCCTAATCTAATCTAATTTTTGGAACGTGGAAATAAGGAAATAAATTTGTCATTATTTCGTATGTTCATTAAAAAGAAATTACTATTTAAATGTCCACTAGTGTAATCGCAAGTGTCGCAAATTTTTTGACATTTTCTTTTGTGCTGTCATTTCACTTGGTTTGGTAGAATTTGTTTACGTTTGATTTGCTTTTGCATTTGTATCATATCATTGTATTGGGTTAGTTGCTGTTGTATCTGTTTTTTATTGAATTTTCAGTTTTCAAACAATGAATGTCGTGTAAGGATGCCAAATATATAATAAGAAATGTTAAAAAATAGTAAAAATAAAATATAAATTTAAAAAATACTATTGTTTAGGTTTCGTATTCTCTCCCACACTATTCCACATCTTGCTATAGCACTCAATGTAGCCATATTCTTTTGTGCTCTGCATCAATTATCCAAATTGCAGCTGCTGCCCCACAATGCATCTCCATTTTCTTTTGTTCTGTATTCCGCTTAGTAAACATACGCGCGTTATTGTCCAGACTCAGATCGACTGTGCAGCAGATTGTTCGTACGGTTGAGAGAACTAAAAATTACATCAAGTAATAAAAAGAGAATTCTAACGGACAAAAATAATTGGTTTTTTTTTCTCTCTTTTTGCCTCTTCTCCTCTTTATCATGTGGGTGATTTTTTTATTCTGTCACCCCCGAAAATATTGAATAGTTCATGGACTGTTTGATTAAAATGTAAACATAATGCATACACCATTTTGTAATTTTATATTTTTTAGTGCATTACGACAACAATAACAAACAATGACAGTTCAAAAATATAGTTGTTACAGAAGTCAAAAATGAGGAGAGTATGCACACTATTTGTCAAAATAGAGTTACCAGACAAAAATTGTCTTATTGTTTGTACTTCATGTAATAGCCCTGACAGGCGGCAGCGTTAATCCGGATTAACGTTTTAATTCGAATTAACTCGGGCATTAACTGCAGCTAATCCGCATTAACTTTATGAGTTAATCCTCAAAATAGAAGAGGATTAGGGCAATTTGCGATGGCAACACTGCTGAAAATCTTCAATTGTGAATTTTTCTTGATCCAACTTACAAAACAATAGGTGTGTTCGCTTATAAAAAACAATCCAGCTGTCAATTACGAACTGTGAATGTCAATTTACAAGTTTCTGATAGTTTTCAGTTCACGTACTTTTTGAAGATTTTCTCATATCGAGAGTGACAGATAACAGAAATTGATAGTGATAGTAATGTAAGTGAGCAGACCTAATAAAACAGCAATCAGCCATTTAGTTAACCCGCAATACTGCCGTCTGTCAGGTTGATATTATATTCGGATTAAGTGCGCCGGTAATCCGGATTAACTCTGCCGTCTGTCTAGGCTATAAAATGATTTTATATGACCGTACTCCATTATTATCTCAATGTATTATTTTGTAAAAAAGTGCACAAATATTTCTCAATATTTCAAAGCAAAATTTTACTATGGCAATTCTATGTTGAAATTACGTTAAAATAGAAAAATGAAAAATCGAAAAAGAAGAGGAAAAGCAACAAAATGGAATAATAGCAGAAATATCAACACAATAAGAACTACAAAGAAACTACAGATGTTGCTGAATTTGAAAATTACATGAAAATACAGTATTGTGCAAAACTTAAGCAACTGGCATAGTGCTCTCATTGATTTCAAATTTACTAAAAAATAAAAGCGCTTAGATTGAATGTTTTAATATTTAATTGTTCCTTCATTAAATACATAAAAAACAACAACAACAAAAGTTCGGTATTCTTACGAAATTAACTGTAAACAACAAAAAACAAATTATACTCATATTTCATCTGTGCAAAACTTAAGCAACTCGGAGTGCAAAGGTGTTCGATATTTCTTTGTTCAGAAAATTTCAGAGTTTTTTCTGCTTTGTGCATTAACATTGATCTAACTCAGTACAAAAAAGTCTTTCTTAGCGCACAGTTCTTTCAAACATATTGAAATCCAATATGCAACGTGTCCGTTATAGTCATCAATTTAAGATGAAGGTTATATCGTTATTTAAGGAATGAAAACCACAGAATGACATTGCAAAATCATTAAATATCAACAAATCTATGATATCAAGATGGATACGATTATTTGAAAAAACTGGTAGCGTTACAGATCGAAATTCAGGAGGAAGACCCCAAAAAATTTCTTATAGGGAAGCTATTCAAATTAAAAAATTGATTAAAAAAAATCCGTTCATGTCTTCAAAAGATATAGTAAATACTCTTAATTTAAATGTCGATTCAAGCACAGTAAGAAGGCATTTGATTAAAGTTGGTTTAAAAAGCTACAAAGCGGTAAAGAAACCAATGCTTACACCAAAACATGTAAAAAAAAGGTATGTTTGGTTTAATGCCTTCAAAACAAAAACAACAACATATATTTTTTTTCCAGACTTGAATTTGCTAAGAAGTACGTGGGCTGGTCCATAAAAAAGTGGTTTGGCGTACTGTTCAGTGATGAAGTTAAAATAAATTTATTTAATTCAGACGGAATAATAAGAGTTCGACATGCGAAAGGTGAAGGCCTCAATCCGCGATACTGTAAAAAGACTGTAAAGCATGGAGGAGGGAACGTCATGGTGTGGGCGTGTTTTTCGGGGAGTGGACTTGGTCCGTTGCATAGGATTGACCACAAAATGGACAGATTTATGTATAAGGACATCTTAGAAACTGCAATGTTGCCTTTTGCGGAATGGAATATGCCACTTCGATGGGTGTTTCAGCACGACAATGATCCGAAACACACATCGAAGTTTGTGGAGGATTGGCTACAGTCAAATAAGATTCAAGTGCTTGATTGGCCGGCACAATCGCCCGACTTGAATCCTATTGAAAATTTGTTTTCAATTTTAAAACGAGGCTTGGGCTCAAAGCGCTTTAAAAATAAAGACGAACTATTTTTAGGCCTCAAAACTGAATGGGAAAATATAAATAAATCATATTTAACGAAATTAGTAGCTTCTATGCCTAAAAGGTGTGCTGCAGTAATTAAAAATAAGGGATACTACACAAAATATTAAAAGTTGCTTAAGTTTTGCACAGATGAAATATGAGTATAATTTGTTTTTTGTTGTTTACAGTTAATTTCGTAAGAATACCGAACTTTTGTTGTTGTTGTTTTTTATGTATTTAATGAAGGAACAAATAAATATTAAAACATTCAATCTAAGCGCTTTTATTTTTTAGTAAATTTGAAATCAATGAGAGCACTATGCCAGTTGCTTAAGTTTTGCACAATACTGTATATGTTTAGTACAAGTTTATACATATGCATGTACTCGTATATGGTACAACACACACACATACTATAACACATGTTAATGTAGTCACGAATTGAAATCAAAAAAATGAATTACAATCATACACACACGCAATTTAATGGTGGTGGTGGTGGAATCAAATGACATTGAGATATACACAATTTTTGAAGGTTTCCTTTGTTTTCACTGTCTTGATGGCAGGCTGGCTGGCATTTATTTGTTTATTTTTTATTTTTCTCATTTGCATAGCTTTACATTACATTTTTGTATATACAGAGTACACATACTGTAAGTATTTACTTAGTAAAAATTTAATTTTTAAAAGATTGTGTTAAATATAAATAAAACTATTGTGGCACAGATCGGTACCATAGGTTAGTACATTAGCCTTCGGCCAGTGACGTGTCCAATTTGATAGCAATAAAGAAACAATTTATTCTTTCAAAAGAAGAACAACTGTTTTTTTCTTCTTCAACATTTGCTAAACCAAATGACAAATGGATGAAATGAATATACAACAAATTTCAGCTTGATACCTTCATATTTACTTCAATATTTGTATGGGAGGTAGGCGTGATTATTATCCGATTCAGCCCAATTTTGAGTAAGTCAATTATATAGTAAATATAATCGTATAAGCTGAGTTTCAACTAGATAACATTATATTTGCATGCATCAAGTGTAAAAACATACATACAAAAGCATAAGTTTGTATGGGAGGTCACTGTAGTTTTTATCCGATTCAGTCCATTTTGGAGTATCGATTATTTAGAGCATATAATCGAATATGCAGAGTCTCAGATTGATAACTTAATTTTTTCGCACTTAAAGTGGTAAAAACCCACATTCAACAACATACTTTTGTATGGGAGGTAGGCGTGTTTTTCATCTGATTTCGACTATTCTCAAACACGACTATTAATTAGTAAATATAAGCGTTTGTACAGAGTTTCAACTAGATAACATTATATTTTTATGCAAAAAGTGGTAAAAAATACATACAGATGCATACGTTTGTATGGGAGGTCACTATAGTTTTTATGCGTTTCAGCCAATTTTAGAGTATGTCGATTATTTAGAGAATATAATCGAATATACAAAGTCTCAGATTGATAACTTAATTTTTTCGCACTTAAAGTGGTAAAAACCCACATTCAACAACATACTTTTGTATGGGAGGTAGGCGTGTTTTTCATCCGATTTCGACTATTCTCAAACACGACTATTAATTAATAAATATAAACGTTTGTACAGAGTTTCAACTTGATAACTTTACATTTTCGTGCTCGAAAGTGTGAAAATGTACATACAGAAGCATAACTTTGTATGGAAACCAGGCTTAATTTTTATATAATTCAATCTTTTTTTTAATCCAAAATTTCGTTATTTTTTGTAATATTTTATTAATGAAATCAACAAAATTTGCTCTATTTAAAATTTATACAATATATAAACGAAAATATTAAATCAACCTGTTAAGGAAAGTAGACATTTTTGTATTTTTATTATCACAAAGATTTGAAAATGTCGAAAAAAGACGGCTAATACATATAGTTATCCATATCTGTGCCTTCTCTTTATGGACATTATAAAATATGCCGTCTTTCCAGCTAAATACACCAAAATGATTCCGATCCTTGACCTTCACTGTGATAAGCATTTAGTCTGCACGATTTTTGTTATCAATTTTGATATGTTTTTACGTTTCACACTGAAATTTTAAAACTCACAAATTCCATCCGGGTTGGCGAGCCTACTTTAGTGCCAATATGTCAAGAGGTTTCCGGTTATCAGGGTGCAACATAAACCTCTCAATTTCCTCATCGATTGTTACTTTCTCGTAAGTTATAAATTATTGTTTTGCGCAAATAAATATATTGCCTTTTGGATAGATTATTATTTATGATGTAGAACGCATCTAGATATGTTATTAGCACAATCATCCATGTAGAATATCCTTTATTTTGACAATTGTATATTTTCAGGTAAATACATATAGAAAATATATTCTGAAGCGAAAATTCTTTAAACAAAATGAAACACACTAAATCTCAAGACAAATTACAGAATGTCATAACTTACTACATTTATTAGAATTTATAACATAGCTGTAAAATTATAAAATAAATCTTCCACGAAGTCATATACTAAAATAAAATCCATAATATGTAATACCAAGTATTTCGAGAACACAAAGAAAGCAATGTAAAAAGGATATTTTGAATGAGAATGAAACAAACCTGCAGCAATGCATATGTATGTTCAACACAGCAACAAATTAGCCGACAAACCAGGGATACATATTGTAGGTATATACAATTATATAGTACATGCCGAAAGCAATACATCTAAAATTAAAATTTACCTAATACAAAAGAACAACGAACCAACTCGTAGGTACTACCACCTACTACATATAAGAATATCAAATATAAGGTTCAGACGAAGAAACAAGTATCGTAATATGTAAATGCAGAAGAGCAGCGATAGCAGAGAGTAAATATGTTTTTATTTGCTGCACAACACATCCATAGAAATACGTTTAGAGTGCACGACAAGAAACGCAAATGAGATTGGCCAACAGGCAGACATTCATGCACAGTGTTTCACTATTGGTCGAAAATTAGAAGAAAATAAATTTATAAATTTATAAAAGAAATATATGGCATGTTAAAGGAAACGTCTTGAGTAAGGAAAATCCACATCAAATTAAAACATTTTCATACTTTATAACGGGTGTTTTTTTTTTTTTTTTTTGAGTGAAGCACTTTCAAATTTGGAAGAATAATAAATAAAAAATATAAAATGTAATATTTTGAAATAAAAATTGGCCCTATTGGAAGGATAATTTTATGAAATTGAATATGATTTCGGGCTCGAACGTGCCGTAATCTGAAAACCCAATATTTGAGTCACTTTTTTCAAGCAATTGGGGTCTAATCTCGGTAGCAGTTCACTCAATGCTGTCTTGCAATTCATGCAAAGTTGCTGGTATATCAGCATAAACCAGCCCCTTCATATATCCGCACAAAAAATAGTCCAGGGGCGTTGAATTGCAAAATCTTGCTGGATAGTTCACACATCCATTTCGAGAGATTATGTTGTCGCCAAATATTTACTTCGCCACCTTGCTGGAACCACATATCTTCCACATTCATACCACGCAATTGGAGAAGCAAATAGTCGGTTATCATTGCTCTATAGCGATCGCCAATGACGGTTGCGGTGTTGCCCGCTGCGTTTTTAGAAAAGTATGGACCAATATGATTCCCCACCAGACCATAAACCGCATCAAAAAGTAATTTTTTGTGGATATAGTGTTGTCTGAAGAATCTGTGGATTGTCTGCACTCCATTAGCGTGTATGTGGACTCAAATGTTTGCACGGTTAGACGAATGAATCAGTTTTCTATTTGGCACATTATGTCGACCATCATATGGCTATAGGATGACAGAACCACATATTTCGTAATAACATTTCAGTATTTTCAAGTGTTATCAATCCTTCCATGATGAAATTGCAAATCTTACTGAGTATAAATGACTTTTGGGTTACCAGATATGATAACTGCTATACCGTTTTATCACCATCGCAAATTACTTCACTCTAAAAAAAAACACCCTTTAGTATATTGTTTTGTTTTTTTTTTTGACCTAGGGTCCCTTTTGAAATGTCATAATGCATACAAAAAATTTGTTCAATTAGAAAATACAATTTATTGTGTATGAGATTTACGAGAAGTGCAATCAGACATGAGCAAAAATTTCTATACAATTTTTTTTTTATTGATTCCATTTATTAAAAACCAGAAAAAAAGAAATTTAATCAAGTAATTGCGTATGTTTCAATTTTAGTTGAGACCACTTCACATTTAGCATATTTGGCCGCATCGTATGTGGAAAATTGACACTGTGCACCCGGAGGTAGACATACGGAATAGACGGACAGACAAAAAAACAATGGCTGACGTACATAGTGGTTATCGTCGTTGTAGGATGTTGTAGTTGCTGCTATTGCTCTTATGGTATCTGGTCAATGAGAGCAAGTGGGATAATGATAACGCGATAAATAGAGTATACGACGAAAAGCATAACAGAGTAAAATAAAGTAAAAAAAAAATAAAGTAAAAAAAAAATAAAGTAAAAAAAAAATAAAGTAAAAAAAAAAATAATAAAAAGCTAAAATCATCTGTTTTGTTTGGGTGCCTCTACCTACCTACCTACTCGTTTATGTGTATTTGTTTTCTTTCTTTTCGCTTTTGTTATTGAGATGAAAGTCAAAGTCAGGTTGCATGCACGTAAGCAGAAATGACACAGCAGCACCAACAACAACAACAACAACAACAATAAAAATGATTAATAATAATATTGAAAATTAGATATATGCATGTATATATTTAAAAGCGAAAAGCACACATCATAACAACAAAAAACAACAAGACAAAAAAGTATGTAAACAATTTGTTTTCGATTATTTCTCATTTCTTTCGAGAATACAAAAAAAAATGTATTAAGTAATAATGTTTTTTTTCTCTTTTTTTTTTTATAGATATTTTTGAAACAATTTTGCTTTAGAAAAGCAAATTATTCAGATCAAAAATTAAAGCAAAAAAAAAAAAACATGACCTTGCAGCATACCTTCATTTGCACTTGATACACGCAATTTGTATGTGAGTGTAATATATATTTAATGCAACGGTGTATAATGTCAACCAGAAACTTGAATTATTCTTCGCCAAAGTTGTAATTTGTTTTAGTTAAGTTCCAGCTGCACTGCACACTTCAACGAGTTTCATCCAGTTTAAACCAGATATTCAAGATATTCAGCCCTTTAAATACTGCCTCCTACACGTAAACTACATGTTAGGGGAACAATTATCAGACCTTTTTCTGAACAAACTATTCTAATATCACACAAAGTGAGTTATTGCAACTGGCAATACTTGACAATTGACAGGCAGGTTAATATGGCAAAAAATTATTAAATTTCATTCATCAACGCATCATCCATAATTCGCAATATGATGAAATCCATCGACAAACACTCGCTTGCTGGTGTACAGCTGCCTATCAAATATAGTGTACTAAGTGACCTTCCCGGCAATCAGAGATTCTAGTTGTCGACTTCAGATTATATGGATGAAATTAAACTTTAGTGAAATAATATCAGTTGGCTTAGATTGAAATTTAAAATCACAAAAATAAAGTTCTGTCTTTCTCACTATTTTTTCTGCTTTAGTAACAGATTAAGGGACACCAGGACAATCCTACCCACCATACACAAACACACAACAAATATTTTATTTAATGATGAAAAAAAAAAGCCAAAGTTCAATTACTTCTTCACTAGTGCGATAATAAACCACCAGAAACCACTTATGTATACAGGATAAAGACGAACATCACTTTTATCACAATTGTCAGTCTATTTATTCAGCATATAATTTGTTGCTAATTCAGAAATTCGCACAAATTGCACAATTCGGACATTTCAAATATATAGATAGAAAATAATTCAATAAAAAAAAAAAAAAACGATATACAGCCACCAACAAAAAAAAAAATACCGATTGAATCGACAGACTACAATAACGACTACTTCCAGTTCCTATCGTCTGATTAACTGTGCTCTTCATATTCTCTCGTCATATTGTCAAATTCTCTCGCTCTCATATTTTGCTATTGTTGGTGTGTGTCGTCGTTGTTGTTTTCTCATAAACAGAAAATGATAATTTGAGTGAAAGAATGTGTTTTAGCTCAAATATACTGCGACATAACTTTTTGTTGTTGTTCTTGTTATTCTAAATTATTTATTCACTTTACTTCTTTCGTCGTTCTTGTGACCCGATGAACAGAAAAAAAAATATGGAAAACGATACTTGTGTATAAATATTTTTATTATTTATTTAGCAACAAATTACTAACATATCCTTTTTTTCTAATTTACACACACACACACACACACACACATTCAAATGCTGCGCTATACACCATGTTTGCACAAATTTGAAAATTTTCATTTGTTTTTTTCACTAGCCATCAAACGAACAAAGAAAAATTACGAAATCTTTTTCACTTCGACTTTTCATTCTTCTTCTTCTTCTTCTTCTTCGTTTACTTTCTGTTGTTCTATTTACTACTTTTCGCTTTTGCAGAGTTCATATATGTGTGTGTTGGTGTGAATTTTTATATGACAAAGAATTCTATGAAAATTGTTCTTTCAACTTTGTTCTTCGTTTCTCTGCTGCTGGCTGGCTCTACTTATCTTCGTCGACACTGAACCCCACACACTTTATTTTCATGTATTCACCTTTTTTCAAAACAAATTCTTGTTCAAATTAATTATTATTATTTCTACTACTAACTACCAACTTGTCTGAAATTTGACGAGCTACTAACAGCTCTGTATCTAATAAAGCTTTTGCACATTTAGGTTTGTTAAAAAAAAACAACTACAAAAAATAATAATACAATAATAATAATAGACCAATAACAAATAATATTAAAATTATTACATCCATACATACACATTAAAAAAATATAATTGTACCAACAAATACTCATAATAGTGTACATATGAAAAGAACACAAAATCCAAATCATTAGTATGAGTTCATGCAAAATACAAAAACAAAAACAGCTGAGCTGTAAACATTGTTGCGCACTCGTTCCCGTGTTCTCGCTCGCACTCTATGCCTGCCTCTCTCTCAATAACTCAAATCAGTTGTTATTTGACATCCTCCCCACATTCATTCTTTCTGTACAAAGCTGTGTGTGTGTGTGTGTGCGTGTGTTGTATTTTGAGCAGGGTTGTATTAATGACTAATAAAAGTATCCAATTCTTCATGAGTAGAAAAATAAAATATAAAAATAATCGCCAGAATGAAATACAAAGCAAACGTTTAACAGGTAAAATCCAAGATATAATAACAGCAACATAGAAAATGAAATTTTAAGTAATATGATGAAATTAAACTCCCTTGTATTTACTTCGCTCACTTTCTTTATCTT
Organism: Megamerina dolium; assembly: GCA_963854835.1. Classification (NCBI taxonomy): domain Eukaryota; kingdom Metazoa; phylum Arthropoda; class Insecta; order Diptera; family Megamerinidae; genus Megamerina; species Megamerina dolium. The sequence continues at coordinate 69,780,890 of OY978527.1, forward strand.
TCTGCCCCCCGCCATATTTTACGAATATGCTCATTTATCTTCTAATCAATAAATATATTCGTTATCAATACGAATTTCATCAGATGAAGTAAAATGCATTCATGTCATTCAACCAGCTTGACGTTTCTCCAGTTTTGAAGATATTCAGGGTGAGGAAGGGGTTGTCGTTAAAGCACATAACAATCAGGGCTTCAGAAATAGGACACAGAAAACAAATTACTACAAAATTTCTGAAAATATGTGAACTCACAGTTGCGACTCATTTTAGAACATGTTGAATGACATCGCAATGTTTGAAAGTTGAGAACAATAGTCAATTGTTTCGCAAAAAACATTTTTTTGTGTAAAAAAATTACAAATTTTTACAAATCCCATGGAAACTAAATAAATTTATAGTTGGCATTCTATTCAAAATAAATTACAAACTTTAAAAGCAAATCAAACAAACACAAAAATTTGTTTTCAATAAGAATATTAATGAAAATTTTAACGCGAATATTTTTCAAGTCATTTTACAATTGTTTTTGATGAATAAAAAGTTTATAAAATTCAAGTTAAAATACTGCCAATGATCCTTTCTAGTTAGAAAAATTATATTAAAAAAACAAGTTTCTAAAATAAATGTAAATTGGATTTTGTATTTCGTCATGGTATAATACTGCAGACAAAATAATTACAATACTTATTTTATCGATTTTTATGTAAATAAAAAAAGTCGACGTCACCTCGATTAGGACTAATCAGCGTTGAAAAATATCAAAACTTCTGTGTGAAGGTGATGAAAATTGAGATACAAAAAAAAACGATACTAAATTGAAGATGGATCTTAATTTTGACCATAACTACTATAGTCTGTAGTTATAGATAAAGTTAATATCATCTTAAAATTAGAATCGACTTGTTTGACATATTTCCAATAAAAGAATTTGCAAAAAAAAAAAAACCGATTCAAACTTTAAAATGATCTTAACTTTGACTATACCTATCTACCTCTATACCTATATTAAATTCCCCCACCACACATAGCAATCTGGTCACACTAAAACCAATTCATACATGTACACATCTATGCACAAAGTCTTCTTCAATCGATGACGAAGAACGATGCACAAAATGAATAACATTACCAAAAGAAAAATCAGAAGAAAAACAAATTGAAGAAAACAAAGTGACGAGAAGAAGGTACGTCTAAACGAAATATCCAAAACACAAACAAAAAACCAAAACAACAACAAAGATAGATGTGGTAATAACAAAAGCAAAGTATCATAATACACACAACGAAAACTGACGAAAATATATACCAAAGCGCAATGATACAAATGAGTGAAAGAGAACAAAAACACTACATTTTGATAATGATGAAGCCAACGAATGAGAGGGAGTGAGTTAGAGATAAAGAATGAGTGTAAAGACGAAAAAGAGAACGAACAAGAAGAAGAAGAAGAATGAAACGGAGGTACAAATCAACCAACCAGCGTATATGACGCAGTTTGCTGAAAATTATGAAAATTTCAAAAGAATTACACAAAATCAAATATTATATGTCGCATATACAACAGCAAATGTTAATTGCAATAAATATTCAAATATGTATTTACCGTTTGTATTACTGTGGTGCTGAATATTGATGATGATGAGTGGTAGAAAAATTCATTATTTTTTTAATTTCTGTAGAAAAAATCCCTTTTAATTTATTGCCATATTCAAATATTCTATTGCTACTGGTAAAACTGCACACACAAAGATACGCACATATTTTTTTTACTTGTCACACTATTATGTATTATGCATAACAAAGAAATAGTTTATACATACATATAGATTTCATATATGCACAAACACCAAAAAAAATAAACAAAAAATTATAATAATTTAACTAAAATCGTTGAAAGAAAACCTCTTTTTTTTTCTTCTAAATGCAAACGCACTAATCATTTATTTCGTCGCACTTTCATAATTCATATAACGTTTTTCTTATTTGGTTATAAATTGTATATTCTAATTTTCACTATTTTCTTTTCTCCTAATTTTTTTTTTTTCTTCAATTTAACTTTATTTTTAAACTAAACCGTTGGATCCTTTCGTGTTCGACACACTTTTCACTCTGAACCAACTATTCTTCAGTTTGGTAGCTCATTACATTTGCACGGTGGTGTTTCACTCAATTGTTAGTGTTACCCTCTTGATGGGTAAAATGGGTAAAAAAGAGATCCTGAGAAATTTTTGAAATTTTCTAGAGTGAATTTAGAATTTGCAAAACGATTTCAACGATTCAGTTAAGCGAAGATTTAATATTACGTATAAAAAGACAATATTCAAACAATTACAAACTGCATATTCCCAGAGATGAACGTATGCACGAGAACATGGTTTAAATACAACCATCATTGTTATCTAAAACATAACCATATTTCAATAAGAAGGCGTATTATAGCTGTAGTTGATAGCACTGAAATTGTTAACTTGTTTTAAAAATAGTATAATATTGTGTATGGCTTTCGCTGGTCCAACAATTATTTATTTTTTTTGGCAAAGCTACATTTTTTGCTTTTTGCATCATTCGTTAGTGTTAACAACACTGATTCCAATGTAGGTAAAGCAAGTTGCAAAAAAAGAAAAACAAACCGTAGAAATGTCTGCAATTTTTCTTATTGCACATTTCAATTTTTTTCTTAATTTTTTCCGAGACAAAAACTTAAAAATATAAATTTTGAAACCAAATCGATATAGATTTTGGTTATGTCCTATGTTTTGAATAATCGGTTATACTGCTTTCGGGTATGGTAGGTTGTGTCAGCTGACTTGTCAAACTAATGGCCAGTTTTTCAATGCGAGTTTAATTCTATTTGTCGTTTAAACTAAGTTTAAACTTGATTTGCAGTTTTTCAGTCAAATTTTAACGTACAGTGACTCCCAGCTTATTTCGTACAGTGACAGTTTAAAAATTGCTGCAGTCGTAATTCCTAATATAGCAAAAATTTGAACAAAATATAAATGCCATTTTAGAAAGGAAGGTTTGTTTTTTATTTTCCAAAATTTGCTTTTTCAAAATTTTAGTGTTTGACACTATAAAAAAATAAAATAAGAAAAAAATAGGAAAATTCATGTCACAGCTTATTTCGTACAGTCTCTTTAAGTTCAAACTAAAAACAAAGTAAGTTGATTTTAATATTTAGTTGACATCCCTTAGCGTTAATGACAGCCTGGAGTCTATTTGGCATTGAATCCACCAATTTTTGAGTGATGTCTGGTGTGATTTTTTTCCATTCTTCCATCAGTACCTTCTTTAGGTCTTGCTTATTAGAAATCTTGTGTGTTCTTATTTTATTGTCCAAAATAGACCAAAGATTTTCAATCACATTCATGTCAGGTGACTGTGGTGGTGGAGACATCAAGTGTGGGCAGTTCCAAATAAGCCAAGATTGCACAATCCCAGATTTATGTTTTGGGTCATTATCTTGGTAGTACCGAAATTCTTCCCGCAAACCCAGTTTGTCTGCACTTTGAAGTAAATTGTTTTTCAGAATCTCGAGGTACTTCATTTTGTCCATTGTTTCCTCAATAAAAACCAATTCACCTACTCCGGCTGCTGACATACAGGCCCAAACCATCACGCTACCGCCACCATGCTTCACTGTGGGCTTAAGGTTCTCCTTGTTTAGCTCGGTATTCGCTTTACGCCAAACATATGACATTCCGTCCGAGCCAAAAATATTAAACTTAGACTCATCCGCGAAAATAACGGTATTCCAGAACGCAGGAGTCTTAATAATATGCTCTTTGGCGAAGTCAAGTCGGCGTTGTATATTCATTTTTGAAATGAATGGTTTCTTTCGGGCTACTCTACCGTTCAAGTCATGATTGCGCAGCACACGTCGGACAGTTTCAGCACTGGATGATTTTCCTATTTCACGCTGAACCTCTGCAGCCAACTTCGGAGCGGATAACTTTGGATTTTTCTTAATTTTTCGTACAATATAACGCTATATAACGCGTTGAAAATCTTATTAGGTGCTTCTCTGCCCTTGTTCTCCAACCGATTTTCGCGAACGAAGCGTTGAATGATGTATTGGACAGTTGAGGCACTTAAATTTGTCATTTCAGCAATTTTTCGCACACTCTGACCTTTCCTAAAATGGTTAATTACCAGTTTACGCTGTTCCATCGTTGTACGATGACCCATTAAGCTAAATGTTTAATTTACAGCACTTTAACTATTTAAAATAATAATAATAAAAATTGTTATAATAGTTAAAAAGGTCCAAAAACTCATACAATTCAAAAAAAACTTTGTAACTGCGCGGCAGAATGAAACTTACTTACATTGAAGTTTGTGTACGAAATAAGATGTGAGCTGAAAATCAGCTGATCAATAGTTTTTCTCTCTTGCATGACAAAAAGAACAATTTTTGGGGTTCCCCGTTTTCTTATTAGGTTTACTAAACACATACATAGACATCTACATTCAAAACTTATTGATAAGTTTTTTAGTTTCGATGTTACAGCCATGTACATAAAAATATATACACTGTACGAAATAAGCTGTGAGCCACTGTAGTTTAAACTAAATTTAAACGGCCAATCTAGCTGGGTTAAAGATTTAGATTAACCTACCAGTTGTTTAGCTAGCTTGTTCTTGCACTTCAGCACATATTTTCTTGCTGCGGTTTAAAATAAGTTTAAATTTTAACTCTGTTTAGGTAAATTTAGCTTAAAGCTAGTTTAAACTTGTACTGAAAAACTGGCTCTAAGTTACGTCTCGTGTAACTGACGCTTTACATTTTTTTTTTGTGGCTTCTCTTAGAATTTAGGTTTAGGTAAATTTTTACTAATAATTACTTTCCGATAGATTGGCATTTTCAGAATTCGTGGCTTCTCTTAGAATTTAGGTTTAGGTAAATTTTTACTAATAATTACTTTCCGATAGATTGGCATTTTCAGAATGAACGAACGAACGAAATTTAAATGGCGCGCGGTCTAAACGTGACAACCAACAAATTCACAATTTTATAGAACGTGGGAAAACTGCTCATATTTCCATAGCTTTTTATATTGAACCGTGATTTTCGGACAAATAATCCTTAATTGGATCATGTTTTCCTCATGAGTAGGCGCAAATGATATAAGACATATAAATTGTCGAACTTTTTCTCAGATCAAAGCTTAGTTCAAAGCTGTCTTAATAACATGACGGTGTGCTGAGTATTACAAGCTTCCGAAATTATAAGCCGTATTATAACTGCTATTGCTCTTCCTATATGCTTATATTATTCTTATTGAAGGAATCTGGAACGTAAATTATGTGTATGTGGACCAAATCCACTTAATTAAAAAAATATTTAAATCACAATATTGTGATTTTAAATGAAATAACACATCGCATTTGTCGGATGAAATTAAAAAATAAAAAAAATTAATATTTGGCAATAAAAAACCCCGAAGGGCTCATTGTCCGAGCTTCTCTTCCATTACTGTTGTGCTTGTTAAATTTTGGACAGTATTAGAAGGGACCTACTTATTTTAGGCGGTTCCGAACCCTTGTGACATCACTTTTTGTGAGCTTTACCACAGAGTTCTTTTAGAAGCATTTTCATGGCAAGTTGTTACTGTCGGAAGAATTGCCAATTGCTTGCCGACAGGTGGGTACCGTTCGAAAGAAAAATCTTTTCGATATTAAATTTGTTATGCATCAGCCGGGGATTGAACCACGACCTACAGATCAGAAGGTGAACACACTAACCACTGAGCTACGGCACCTACTGATGAAATTACATATCGAAATGTGCATATAAAAAAAAATTATCGCATTAAAGCTAGAATGAGTAATTTTACATTAGAAGTAAAAAATCGAGCGAATGGAAGAAGACGCTCCAGCGAAGAGGGTATTTAATTTGGCACCAGCTGGAGGACGCAGAAAAAGAGGAATATCAAACCTCCGTTGGAAGGACCAAGTGTTGGGTAGCCTGGCGGCGCTTGGAATATCCAATTGGCGCCAGCAAGCGAAGAACAGAGAAGACTGGCGCCGCATGATATGTTCGGCCTAAATCGATCATCCGTTGTTATGGCCACATAAGAAGAAGAAGACGTAAAAAGTCTTCGGAACTTCAAACGTTTTTGGAATATTAGTACAAACTATTAAGGTTTTGAACAAACTGATTCAAAAATTCTTGTTAAAATGGAAAAAATAAGAAACAAGGGGTAAATATATCGAAATATTTTAATTTAGTCAACAGAGCCAAGTATCAGAGAGAGGAATCGTTTGAAAAATTACGAATTCGTTGATTGATAAATGTTGGGATATTGGAATGTTGGGAAAAAATGTTGGGATATACAGCAGATCCAATCAAAATTCAACTGAGGCGGTAGCTGCAAAAAATATTTGATCAAACCAACTAACATAAGTGACTCGATAGCTAGGTTTCAATAGTAAATACAAAATTTTATGGTGTTAAAAGTTTCGTAAAGCTGTTTATTTGTTGATGTTAACCAATGCTTTAAAAAGAAATGTAAAAGGTAAACAGATTTCATCTCGAAATTTATAGATATTGCAGAGCACTTTGGAACTGAATTAAAGAATATATTTACTTTTGCTTTGAACCACAGTTTTTAACTTTGCCCACGCTTATAAACGTGAGAATTTGCATATTTCTTCCAAGTAGTTTCACGATATTCAAATGTGCAATATTTTAAGGAGCTCCATAAAAAAAATTATATAAACATTGATCAATCTGTATAGTTTTGAAATGTTTTATACAAAATTTTACAAAATAGAACAACGTTAATTTTTTTTTTAATAGGTTTTAATTGTAACATAACATAAATTTTTGATTAATTCTATTCAAAAGATGAAAAAGAACTTCTGGCAACCCTAACCACATATTCATAGAAATAAGTACTTCAATGGTTTTTGTATCTGCTAACAATGCCTAAATTTATTGAATACACAATAAGATAAACATGCCATATCTTAATGTTGGCAGCAATGCCAAAAGAATGAGTTAAATTGGACTCTACACCTGTCATCTCTTTTCAATGCATATGTTTGTACACCTGCAGCTTGTATAAATACGTGTATTTTGATAAAATATATATAAATGTCATATCTAAATATAATTACAGTTCAGTGCGAATGTAGTTACATTGTGCTATCAAGAGAGGACGAGAGAGAGAGAGAGAGAGGGAGTGAGAGAGAATGCAAAAGTAAATACAGAGAATTATTAAGCAAATAGTATATGAGAGCAGAGAACGAATAAAAATTTCCATTCCATATTCTCCCCATCGAGTATTCAAATTTCCAGTAGCAACGCCGTCGTAATCATCATCAATGTTATCGTCGTTGTCGTTGTCGTCGTCAACATTCTTTTTGGCCAGTAGGCAGCAAGACAGAAACCAAAATGGTTGTTGGCCACAAGCCGTTAACGTGATTTGACGCGGTGTTTCCACATAAAAGCAAAAAGAAAAGAAACAAAAAAATTAAGAACCTAATCATATATGTATAAAGATAAAGAAGCAAACAAAAAAAAAAAAAGAAGATAAAAAAAATACATAGGAGAGAAGTGTATCGAAATTAAAAGAGCATTACTGCAGTTGAAATTAAAAGCACAGGAAAAAAAAAACACAATTCGCTGGAATTACGCTTTGAGTGTGTGCAAAATGTAAATACAAAATTATACTTGCTTATATCTTTTTTGCATTTACATACTATATAAGCATATACATATAATTTGATTTGCTAATGTATCCATGTGTATGTGTATTCAAGTGCTTTGAATAGTATCCACTTGTATAATTGCTTTTCGAAAATCCAATAAGAATGTTGAAAACGGCATTGGTTAATGGACGGTAGAAATAAAAAGTTGCTCCAAGTCAATGCTGTCCATTTTCTAATATCAGAAAAAGAGTTATAAAACAGTTGTCGTCACCACCGCCAGCACTATCAAATTTATTGCTACCTTGTGTTGGCAAAAAAAAGTTCACATCTAGTTCGGTAAAACGATAAAACGCACACATAGAGGAAAAATAATGAATATTAGGTGGGAGAGGGTGGGTGGTAGTTGTTTCGGTTTTTTTTATTTTTATTTCCATATTCTCTACTACTATCTGCTCTACTATTACTCTTTTAGCTCTATTGCCTTGCCTTCCCTTCTTATGTCGTTTGCCATGTCGTGTGTGCTGTTGTGTGTGGAGTTGTTGTTCTTGGCCGCCTGTTTCGTGAGTGAGTGTGTGTGCTGTCATTCATTGATTTTTCCAATTTTATTTGTTGTTGATGTTGTTTTCGTTAGCTTCCAAGTGATGTAAATTTTGAGTTGGAATAAAAATTATATATATTTTATATTTAAACTAATCAAGTCTACAATAGCAGTAGAAAGAAATGATAAAATCGTTAAATATACTTTCCAAAAAAAAAAAAAAAGTCATGTGAAATTCGTTTTTGTTCGTGTGTCGTGGAGTGTAGTGTGCCACAGTAAGTAGAGTGAGTGCATGTCAAAATATAACGTCATTCATGAAAAAAAGACAAACCATAAACCGAATAACACGAACAAGTTTAGTCAAAGTTAAAAATACATCAAGAGGTTCAATAATTGTAATTAATTCATAAAGCAAAATTGTCGATGAAGTAAAATAATGACATTGTATTGACAGCAAGACTGCACAACAACAATAATTGCTGAAGGGACACAAAACATGATTTTAACACGTTCACGTTGTTTTTCTTTCAAATTCTATATACAATTACTTTAAAAATCAATCGCACTAATCCAATACGATACTTTAGTAATTTTGTTCAATCAGTAGAAGAGCTCAGAAAATAATAAAAAAAAAAGCGAGTGAAAAGCAGCAACTAATAGCCACAATAAATTTTAACTAGTCATTGACTTTTACGTTCTTTTTTTTCCTGTCTATCTCTCACCTTCATTCTACTCATACTGCTAACCATTTGCACGTATCTTTACCAATATATATGTAAGCTTATAAACACCCGCTTCTCCTCAGCGAGAGAATTGATATTCCAACCGTGTTATGCGATTAGTTACCAACTAACGAACTAGTGTGACCAGCTATTTTTTTTTTTTTTTTTTGAAATTAATTTACATTTTTATGTAATAATTTTTTTGTGTAATGTATAATAATATTGTACATTTAAAATATTAAAATTTGATTTAAATTAAATTTAAATGTAAATTCGAAAAAAAAAAAAATGCTGTCTAATTCAGTCAATTGATGCTTTGCAGTCGTGCGGTCAAGTGTACTCTCCGAATACAAGAATTCACAAATCTTATTTCGATTTCGGTGCTATTTTTCGTTTGCTTTCAATTAAATTATACATTTCTGAAAGTGAGAATTTAATCTATATAGCGTGTTATATATTACATTGCCAATTAATGTAATATTTCATCATGAAATCTCTTTCTTTAAGAATCTTCTGCTACAAAAAGTTCCGAAATGGTTTTAGTTTTGTGGGGAACCAGTAGATTATGTGGTATTGTGAACCTGCTGAGGAATATTAACAAATGTTCTCAGCGTAATAGTAACAACAACTTGTTTTCTTATATCTATTCGATTTCAATTTGAACCCAGATGCTATTTTACTAATTTTTATGAAAAAGGGATTCATTTTACTTGATATAAAAAGTGATAGCAAAAAAAAAAGGGCTCTGCAATGCATAATTATAGCTCTTTTCGTCCAATGCTTTAAGTGGTAATATGAAGCTGATAGTTAGGGAATACTCATGTATTTTTTTCAGAGTATCATAATGCTCCTAACAATATTTGAACTTCTTCGAATGTCTATTTGTTCGATTTGGGTTTAAACAAAAAAAAAATTGAGTCAAAAAGTGATTTCTAAAACAATATATATTTTCATGCTTCTTATCAAATAAAGCCTACAATGCAGAGAACTAGCACTTTTCGTTGAACGGCTGCAGTCTTTTTTATTTACTTATGAGTGACAGTACTTACTTTTTTAATTTTTTAATTTTCACAATATATATTTTCATGCTTCTTATCTAATGGGTGCCGTAGCTCAGTGGTTAGTGTGTTCGCCTTCTGATCTGTGTAGGTCGTGGTTCAATCCCCGGCTGATGCATAACAAATTTAATATCGATAAGATTTTTCTTTCGAACGGTACCCACCTGTCGGAAAGCAATTGGCAATTCTTCCGACAGTAACAACTTGCCATGAAAAAGCTTCTAAAAAAAAGAACTCTGTGACAAAGCTCAGAAAAAGTGATGTCACAAGTGTTCTGCTGTTCGGAACTGGCTAAAATAAGTAGGTCCCTTCTAATATTGTCCAAAATTTAAGACGCACAACAGTAATGGAAGAGAAGCTCGGCCAATGAGCCCTTTGGGGCTTTATGTGCCACATATTTATTTTTAATTTTCTTATCTAATAAAGCCTACAATGCAGAGAAATAGCACTTTTTGTTGAACGATTGCAGTCTTTTTTATTTACTTATGAGTGACAGTACTCATTTTTTTCAATTTTTCGTATCTTTCTGCAATCATAGGCGACAAAGGAATGAAATAGTTCTTGTAAAAAACCAAAATGTATTATTTTCAAAATTTATCATCCTTAATGCGGATTAAAATTAAGTTTAACTTATTATTTTTGATTAAAAAATATCTATAAACGGAATATGCTAATTTCCTTACTTTGTGTCCATTTAAAATAATAAATTTGTTTACCATATGGCCACACTATTATCTAATTAATGTAGGTATCAGTAATACATATATGGCTACTTAGTATATACGACTACAAAGAATTTATATTCACTTCTCTTACTATGGAATAGCTGACATAAAAAGTAATAATATTAAAAAAAAAAAAAAAAAAATGGCTAAAAGAAAGTAAATAAGTATACGGTATATAATTGAAACAGAAGTAGGTACCTAGTATAGAAAAAAATAGAAAATGGAAAATATATACAATATTAAATCACTCTCGCTGTGCATGCATACGTCTATACTTAATTTCACACCTGTGTTAACTAACATTTTTGTATATTACTTAGAACACTTCTTGAATGTATATGTTTATATGCATTTGACCTTTGTTATCATCGTTGATATTATAATTAGTAGTGTCGGATATGTCGTCATTTGATTAAACAACAAATATAAATTTTCACTGGAAATTTCAATATAAAAAATATATATGAAAATATATTGTATATGACGTCTATGTTGGTAGATTGTGATACTATTGTTTTCTGTCCTAAATAGAGTTTTCTTTATGTTTAGGAAATACAATAGAATTTTTTTCGAAATTACTCCAAAAATTTGTACAAATTAATATCAATAGAACAATTCGCCTATATAGAAGAAGTCATATGCAAAATTAATTTCTCTGTATATCTAGAATTTTAATTAATATTGACATTAGCAATTCAATTGAAATGCATCAACCGATCGTCATGATCATAGCTCGTGCTATGGCCATACATATGATCATGTTAATGCGTGTGGCTGCGTGTAGTTATGCGTGCTTCCGTCAGCCGACACTTGTAAATACAATAATTATCTACTGCTGACCGTTGAAGTGCTGCTATGGCAGGATGTATTTTATTAATGCATCATTCCTTTATCTCTCACTCTCTCTCTCTTTCCTTCCCCATGCAAGAATGTTCAATTTTATATTCATAACATGTGCGTTTTTTCATTTTCATTGCGCTTAGTGGCTGTGGTGACAAGTATACATAATTAAATAAATTAAATTAAAAAAAAAAGTTTAAAAAATCTAAAATAAAAATTTGTGAATAAATGCTAGAACAAATAAAACTTTGTATATCCTTGATTCTCTGAGTTTAGGGGGAAAAAAAAGAAATGTATTTTTTCTTGACATTTCAGCATTCTTCAAATTGGATTTATTATTACTTATGTATCTAAAAAATTTACAAAAAGTGTATACAAATTATCGACTGAATTGTCTTCAATATTATCGTTCAATATTATTGTTATTTTTATTGATGTTCTACTTCATTTAATGTTTGCATCACATGTGTTTACGTTTATTTTTTTTTTATATATATTATATACAATAAATTTTTTATGTAAGCATTTTTCTCTTAATTTTATTATTGCTTATTAAATATTATTATAACCTCTATTACGATTTGTTTTCCAATAATTGTTTTTGGTATATGTAAAATAATACAAGCCTATTGACATACATTTCAAACCATAAGAATTAACGCTCAATGAATATTACATATCAATAAATGTTATTTGAGCTTTTGCGAAAAAAATATTACTTGGTGTCTGAAAGTCTGTGTCTCATATATGTGAGAAACAGACAGCTGAATAGGCAACAATTAACATTTACATTTATACATACATTCGTATGTGCGTAAATCAACAAAACAATAGAAAAAAAAAATCGAAGAAAAATACACAAAATGAGAACTTTTACAGATTGAAATGTATTACAATAATTTAAATGATTAGTATTCAAATTACATAGATTGATAACCACATATTACGTGATTATTAGGGTGAATCGATGAGAATAATAAAAACTCAATACCGCTAAAATGATGCAATTTTTATATACCATACCATATTGCTCCTCAGGCGTCGTTGATCTCAGACTTTACGTTTAGCTACTGGTCTCAATAATTCATAGTTAGACCACCCTAATATAATTTTTTAATTCATACCGTTATACATTTAGGCAACTTTAGCCTTTTAAGTGTTTTATTAAATTCATCAACCACTACATCACTACACTACAGCAGGTTAAAATTGTATACACCCAAATTATATGTTTTTTTTTTGTTCAGAACATTTTGTTTTTAAGTGTTTGCTGAGAAAACCAGTTTTTTTTTTATTTTTTCCATCAGAAATAATAGTTATTTTTGAAATCAAACTTTTTTTTGCTTAATTATGTTTAATTTTATTCCTCTGAAATAATAGTTATTTTTGAGATTAAAGCTTTTTTTGCTTAATTTTGTTTAATTTTAATAGTCATTTTTGAATTATATTTTTTTTTATTAAAAATTTGTTTATTTATTGTTAGCATAGAAAATCATTTATTTGATTTTTTCTTTAGAAATAATACATATTTTTGAGTTGAAATTTTTTTACAAAAATTGTTTTTCTTGAAAAAAATATTAAAAATGTGTTTTTTTGTACAGAGCACTCGCTTTTTTTTTAATATAATTCTGTTCCTCAGAAACAAAGCTTATTAGCATAGACATATTTTCTTAAGTGTTTGCACAGAAAACTCATTTTTCTTATTTTATTACTCAGATATAATAGTTACATTTAAGTTTAGTTTTTCTTCTCACAAATAATAGTTATTTTTGAGTTTTTTTTTTCTCTCCTTAGAAATAATAGTTATTTTTGAGTTTCATTTCCCTCCTCCTGTTTGCACAGAAAACTCATTTTTCTTATTTTATTACTCAGATATAATAGTTACTTTTAAGTTGAATTTTTCTTCTCACAAATAATAGTTATTTTTGAGTTTTATTTCCCTCCTCCTGTTTGCACAGAAAACTCATTTTTCTTACTTTATTACTCAGATATAATAGTTACTTTTAAGTTGAATTTTTCTTCTCACAAATAATAGTTATTTTTGAGTTTTTTTTTCTCTCCTTAGAAATAATAGTTATTTTTGAGTTTTATTTATCTCCTCAGAAATAATAGTTATTTTTAAGGTATATTTTTTTGCTTGAACATAGACATGTTTTCTTAACTATTTGCACAGAAAACTCATTTTTTAAATTTTATTACTCTGATATACTCGTAATAGTTATTTTAAAGTTTAATTTTCCTTCTCACAAATAATAGATATTTTTGAGTTTTTTTCTCTCCTCAGAAATTATAGTTATTTTTGAGTTTTTTTTTGCTCTCCTCAGAAATAATAGTTATTTTTTAAGGTATATTTTTTTGCTTGTAGAGGTAAACTATTTTTGAGTTTATTGAGGTTTTGCTTGGAAATATACATAAATTATTTTTAAGTTATATTTTATTGCTGAGAAATAATATTGTATTAGGTCATAGTAAAAGTCTCCAACCCGACTGGGTTGGTGCCTCCACCAGAGGAAAACCAATTGATTTGCAACATCGGTTATATTTTTTCAGTATAATGTCTGATAATAAAAAAAAAAAACCTAAAAAAGATTTAATATCTCACCAGCATTTAAAAATAATGGTACTTACGAGTACTTGGAATGCTGAACATTGTCAAACATAATTTATATAATATTCCACAAAAATATATTATTAAATCGAAGCAAGTGAAAATCAATGAGCTAGCTGAGACTTTCAACATCTGAAATGACAGTATTTGGTAAGACAATTAAAGCGACTACCCCAAAATTCACTAAATGATCTCATTAGATCGAAAAATTAGGAGATCTGTTAGCTTAGCAAACACTATAGTGTTTCTTTCGTCAGATTTGGTACTTTTTACATTCTTCTTGTTCCGAAAATATAAAAATATGACTCGCAGGCAAAAGGTTTCACTTAAGAGAAGATGTTGGAGAGCAAATTAGCTCATATATTGAAGATATTTTGACGGATTGAACATATAAATCATGAAAATCATTGAATAAGATGTATAGTGATGGAATCAGATCTCGAAAAATTGGCTTTTCTTGGTTAAGTCGATTATTTTTTTTTATGATTATTAATTTTACAAAAGAGATATAATATTTTATACATATAAGTATAGGAACTTAAGTTTCTGTTTACTAATTATTAATTACATTTTATATAGTTAAAATTTGAATTTTGCATACTAAAATTTACTTATTTAATTTTTTTTATCTTTCTTTCGTTTCAGTGTATTGAGAAAAAAAGAACCTATATACGTAAATATTGTGTTTTCTTTGTTGAGTGTATCTCTCTCTCTCTCCATGTTTATATGTACGCCGGCTGTTTCCCAATGTGTTTCTTATTTTTGTTTTTTTTTTTTCGTAATGTTATTTTGAATTATACATAAAACATTATCGTTTATACGTTTTGCTGAATTGTGTGAAATTCATAATTACTATCAAAATTACTCGTTACATCATAATTACATCATCATAAATAATATATTATAAAAAATATAAATAATATATATTCGATTAGTGCAATAAATCTAGATGGAATGTAGCAAAAAAATTTAAATATTAATAAAGAAAAAAAAAAAAAAATTAACCAACCCAATCAACTTCATCCCCTCCTATGATTGTGTTAATAATATATTAGTATACATATTACATTTACATATTCTGCTACAAATATATAATTACATATACATATACATATATAAATTAAATCAATCTAAATACATATATGAATAAATTCATAAAATATTCTTTGCAAGCAAGCAGGCAATATTAATATATAATAATAAAAGTTCTAAAAAAAAATCTAATTCTTCACTCCAGACAACTAATGATATAACATAATCCCTCCCTTAAAAATCGCCAAATTTGCAAAAAAAAAACAATTTTTTTTTTGCATTAAAATATACATAAATATAATTATTAATTAATTATCTAATTAATTAAGTGTGCTTGTGCTTAAATAAGAGATAAATTAAAATAAAATATTAAAAAATTTAAACAGCAAATCGTTAAAAGTATTTATATTTCATACTGATTTGATCGAAAATAATAATAATAATATTAATATTAAAAATAAATTTTAAAATTACTAAGAAATAAATTTAAAAAAAACCTCAACAAAGAAGTGTATGTGCATTTTACCCCAGAAAATAGAAGAAGTATATAAAATACTACAAATATTACTACTACCACTACTACTACTACTACTACTACTAGACCACCATTATTTACCCACTACTAATAACTATTTCAGCTCTCGAAATAGTTTTGCAACCTATTTGTCAAACAAACAACAACAACAACAAAGTATTGCGAAAAAAAAATCCTCATAATTTGTTTAACCCTTAATCAACTGTATACCACCACGTAATCCTAATCCTGCATTATTATGTGTGTGTCATTCAATATTTCTATTTGTCCAATTGAATCGAATTCATAAGACAACTTCGTTATTATTGTTGTGCTTTTTTTTTGTGTGTCTGTGTATACTACCTACATATATACATATATGTATGTGTGTGTTTGTAAACAAACAAAAAAAAAAATATCTAAAAATTTACTTCTGCACTCACTCAATCATTCAACGCATTAATTTAAACGTAATTAAATAAACAAACCCAAAAAAAAAAAAAAATAAAAATACTAAAAATCAAAATCAAAAACTAAAATAAAAAAACAAAAAAAAAAAATTAAAAACCAATCGACAAAATGGCGGACATTATACGTCCGCCGTTTAGTGACATTAAACGGCCAGATGAAATTGTCAGAATGACAACAGCCGATAATTTGAAATTTGCTGTGCTCATTGGCCTCATCGAAGTGGGCCAAGTGACAAATCGTGAAGTCGTCAACACTGTATTACATTTGGTAAGTTTGTTGACATACTTTTTTTTTTTTTTTTGATTATTTTCTATAATTCTATAATGTCCTAGAAAACTAGCAATATTTTTTGAATAAAATAATTTTATTTTTCCGATAATCATTCGTGTCATTTTCCTCGAAAAGGCATAATTCTATTACTGTAAAATTTCCAAAGTTTTTGGTTGAAAAACTCAACCCTGTCGTGTACAATGGATCGGGAATCCATTATTAAATTTTCTGCGAAGTCAAGTGATCCCTCACTTAATCTAATTAATGTATGTAATATTTCTAAATTTGTTGCTCATAGAATGTGCAGAAAATTTGAATATTTCTGTCTGAGGATAGTGACGTTTTAGATTAAGAAATACAGGGTGATTTTTTAAGAGCCTTTGAATTTGATTAAAAAATATAACAAAACATATAAAATTTAGAGAAATGTATAAAATCTTTATTTGAGTCGACAAAACGATCTATGTAATTCAATGTTCAAAGTTGATTTCATGTAAACGTTGAATTTTGGCATACACTCTCCAACATATCGGCCGGTATCTCACGAATAAATTTATGAATATTGTCTTCCAGTGCGTCAACCGTTGGGAGATTGACGCTATAGACATGAGTCTTAACATAGCCCCACAAAAAATAGTCTAAATGGGTTCAATCGCACGATCTAGGCGGTCAATTGACTGGCCCCAAACGTGAAATAAACTGTTCACCGAACTCGCCTCTCAATTGTTTTGCGTGCTGTGTGGCATGTGGCACCGTCTTTTTGAACACAAATGTCAGCCAAGTCCAGCTCTTCCATTTAGGGCAAAAAAAAGTTTGGAATCATCGCACGGTAGCGCTTGCCATCCACAGTCGGTCCACAGACGGTCCAATGATGCCACCGGCCCATAATCCAAACCAAATAGTGCGTTTTTTGGGCTGCTCTTCACACCAAATACGGCAATTTTGATTGTTCACGTATCCGATTTTCCGATTTTCACACTTTCTTAACCGAGCATGAATTTTGATAATAAAATTCAATAATTTAAAAGCGTTGTTCGTTTGTAGGTCGATTCATGGTTAAATTATAGACCAAATTGAACATGTTTGACAGTAAAAAGTTACACGAAAACAGCTCAGCTGCCAAAAGCAATGTTGCCACAAAGAAAGTTGCTAAAAAATCACCCTGTACATACTTACAGTTTTAGTCTCCTCTCTTTTTTAAATAATTTTTTTATTTAAAGAGCTTATAAAGTATCAAATTTATATTTAATGTGTGCTTGTAAATTTTCCAATATAATCAATTACTACTGATACTTATAGAAAAAGGGTTTCAAATGAAACAAAATTGATTTGAGACTTCATACGTTGTCTTATCTTATCTGAAATGCAGAGGAAATTACCCATGTTGATGAAGAAAAAATAACTTCAAATTGTGCATGTGTATTTAAAAGTTGAGTGTTCAGAATATGAAATAAGAATATAACAAAAAAAAAAAAAAAAAAAAAAATGATAAAAAAAAGTTACAAAACAGTAAACTTTCTATATATAAGAACATATATATAAATAAATAACTTCATTTATTCTCAGGGGCATTACTTTTGTAGCAAAAAGTTTAAACGCAACAAATTCCAGGAAATTCTTTATCAAACCATAAAAAAAATCAAAAAAAAAAAAAAATCCCCACATTCCACTACCACACACATATGAAGCATATATATATATATATATAGAGTTCTAAAAATAAACACGCAGAAACCCATGTATCCCTTTGTAAAGCATCATCAATACAAGCCCTTTATATACTGAACTCCAAAGACTAAACTTCTTTTTTCTTTCAATTTTATATATATTATGGTTTGGCAAGGGCACAAAAAAAAAAAAAATATGCAATACATTTTTTTTTACATTTGTTTCAATTTTATTCTGCTTCAACTGGTTTTTCTGGAGCCGCCGGTTATTGTATTGCGTGCGCGCGCCTACATCACATAAATGACGCAAAGAAGAAGAAGAAATTGTGCAAATAATATTATTTTTAAATTAAAAGTGAAACTTATGTGTATTTTTTTGTCCATTCTTTCATCCTTTGAAGTAGTTTTAAGATAAGGCATTGAATTGTTGCACTCTTCTTTTATATATCTCTTATAAACCACGGCAAGTAAGCTTTCTGATCTCGGCGTAATTAACAGACCGAATAGCAGAAATCTTTATGGTATTTGTTAAAGCAAGAAATGTATATTTTAGATGTCATAGAACGCGCATAGTGTGTAAACATTCATACGAAAGGCTATATTTATATGAGAGGTAGGCGTGGTTTTGATCCAATTGCGCCCTCTTGGTAATATGCTTATTAATTAATAAATATAATTATAAATATCGAGTTTCAGCATGATAACTTTCAATTTACGTGCGTAAAGTGTGAAATCATACATTCGAAAGTCAAAACTTGTAAGGGAGGTAACCGGTGTTTTCATCCAATTCCGCCAATTTGATAATATGTTTATTAAATAATAAATATATACCGAGTTTCAGCATGATAACTTTCAATTTACGTGCGTAAAGTGTGAAATCCTACATTCGAAAGTCTAAATTTTGTAAGGAAGGTAGGCGTGGTTTTCATCCAATTGCGCCCATTTCATATTATGTTTATTATCTAATAAATCTAATTATATATATCGAGTTTCAGCATGATAACTCTCAATTTCCATGCGTAAAGTGTGAAATCATACATTCGAAAATCGAAATTTGTAAGAGAGGTAACCGGTGTTTTCATTCCATTGCGCCCATTTCATAATATATTTATTAATTAATAAATCTAATTATAAATGGTCTGGTGGTGTTTTCGCAAGGTAACGTGTCTAACTGCCTCAACCAGGTGGGGCTAGCGCAATCCTTGTTGAACTCATCGCAAGTCAACTCACTGGCTGTCATGTAGTTTGATCTGAGCGCTATGTGATGATACCTTTAATGAGGGGTAGTCATATAGCTTGCTCTGCTTACTCTGTGATGGCGCTTTCATTATTATTAATGGGGGCCCTCCATGTGGCGACCACCGGGCAACGTCTTCCTGGCACCCGCTGGGAGGCGGCTGAAGTGAGTGGCGAAAATCTCCTCGGTTAGAGGTTGTGCGTTGGGTTTGGGACCCGCCACATAAAAACCCCCCCCAATGAAAAAAACAAATATGCCTCGGAGAAGGACTACCGTTTTTGTTGATGACCCCCGCAAACGAAAAAAGGACCACGATTTACGGATATGCACCTGGAATGTCCGATCCCTTTATAGGGAGGGTGCCTCTATCCAGCTGGTTGATGTCCTCGAAAAATACAGAGCTGACATCACCGCTCTCCAGGAAATGCGATGGACAGGACAGGGCTGCTCCAAAAGAGCGTCCTGTGACATCTACTACAGTTGCCATGCTGAAAGGCACGAATTAGGATGTGGATTTTTGGTCAGCAAGAGACTACGACATCTTGTCTCGCAGTTCACGCCTGTGAATGAACGGCTGGCCACAATCCGCATCAAGGCAAAATTTTTCAACATCAGCCTTATATGTGCCCACGCTCCGACGGATGAGAAGGACAATGTGACCAAGGAGAGCTTCTTTCAGCGCCTCGAAGAAGCTTATGACCGCTGCCCCCGCCACGATATCAAAATCGTGCTTGGCGACTTTAATGCCAGGGTGGGCAAGGAAGGTACCTTTGGTCCAACTGTCGGAAAATTCAGCCTCCACCAAAACACCTCCGATAACGGAATAAGGCTGATCGACTTCGCCGCAGCACGAAACATGGTAATTGGTGGTACCAGATTCCAGCATCTCGACATCCACAAAGCGACATGGCTGTCTCCAGATCATCGTACAAGAAACCAAATTGATCATGTGTTGATTGACGGAAGGCATGCTTCCAGTGTGATGGACGTGAAATCGATCCGTGGTGCCAACATCGACTCGGATCACTACCTTGTTGCAGCTAAGGTGCGCACACGCTTATGTGTCGCAAATAACAAGAGAAGTCCCACACAGAGAAAGCTCGACGTCAGTAAGCTGCAATCACCAGAGACAGCAGATGCATTTTCCACTCGACTATCGGATCTGCTTATGCAGAACACTCCCCCACTTGATGATACATGCGCACGGTGGACACATATATCCCACTCCATGACTACTGCTGCCGAGGAGGTAATCGGTTACTACCGGCCTCTGAGGAATGAGTGGTATGATCAGGAGTGTCGCGACGCTACCGCAGAGAAAGACGCCGCCTACAGAAAAACCCTGCGTGCAGGCGTAACGCGAGCTGTTAAGGAGCGGTATAGAGAGAAAAGGAGTGCAGAGAGACGTCTTTTCAGGCGCAAGAAGAGGGAGTTGGAAAGACGCGAGTGTGAGGAGATAGAGATGTGTACCGACAAGAATGAGACTCGAAAATTCTTCGAAAAGATCAAGCGCCTGAGTGGAGGTTTAAATCCCGGAGCCTCTTCTTGTCGTGATGGAAATGGGAATCTGGTTACGGATGTCCAGAGTGTACTGAGCCTATGGAGGGAACACTTCTCCACGTTACTGAATGGCGATGCTACGAACAATTCCGCCAGTGGAGGAGAATGCCCGATAACCCCAATTACAGATGATGGTGTTGATGTTCCACCACCCGACTATGACGAGGTTGAAACGGCCATTTTAAGGCTGAAGAACAACAAAGCTGCAGGTGCTGATGGCCTGCCTGCCGAGTTGTTTAAGACCGGAGGCGATGAGCTGCTCACCCGCATGCACCAGCTCATAAGCAGAATATGGTCGGATGAAAGCATGCCTGATGATTGGAGGCTCAGTGTTCTCTGTCCTGTATATAAAAAAGGAGACCCCACAATTTGCGCCAACTACCGTGGAATAAGTCTCCTGAGCATCGCGTACAAGGTTCTATCGAGCGTACTCTGTGAAAGATTGAAGCCTATGCTCAGCAACCTGATTGGACCTTATCAGTGTGGCTTCAGACCTGGTAAATCCACCATCGACCAGATTTTCACACTGCGCCAAATCCTGGAGAAGACCCAAGAAAAACAGATCGACACACACCACCTATTTGTTGATTATAAAGCCGCTTTCGACAGTCCGGTAAGGGATTACCTCTACGCAACAATGTCTGAGTTCGGTATTCCTGCAAAGCTCATTCGACTTTGTAGAATGACACTGCATAACTCCCGTTGTGCAGTGAAAATTGGGAAGGACCTCTCCGCACCGTTTAATACCGAACGGGGTTTCAGACAAGGTGATTCGTTATCGTGCGACTTCTTCAATCTTATTATGGAGAAAATAATACGAGCTGCTGATCTACGACATAATGGCACTATCTTCAACAAAAGTGTCATGCTGTTAGCGTATGCCGACGATATTGACATAATCGGCATGAACACGCGAGCAGTCAGTGCAGCATTCTCAGAGTTGGAAAGAGAGTCGCGTCGGATGGGTCTCACGGTGAACGAGGGCAAGACGAAGTATCTAGTGTCAACAAACAAAGAGTCCCGGCGTCTTGGACAGCACGTCACTGTTGACAACTACGCTTTTGAAGTAGTAAGGGACTTTGTCTATCTTGGAACCAGCATTAACAGCAGTAATGACGTCAGCTTGGAGATCATGCGTAGGATAACTCTTGCTAACAGGTGTTACTTTGGGCTGAGTAAGCAATTGAGAAGTCGAGCCCTCTCTCGAAGAACGAAAACTACACTCTACAAGTCTCTCATCATGCCTGTCCTAACATATGGCGCTGAAGCCTGGACAATTTCCACCTCGGATGAGCGAATACTTGGAGTTTTCGAGAGAAAAGTCCTACGCAAGATCTTTGGACCTATTTGCGTTGGTGGCGAGTACCGAATAAGGTACAACCATGAGCTGTACGAGCTGTATGCCGATATTGACATAGTAAAGCGCATCAAAATCCAGCGGCTGCGCTGGCTAGGTCATGTCGAGCGAATGGAAGAACACGCTCCAGCTAAGAAGGTGTTATATTCGGAACCCGCTGGAGGACGACGCAAAAGAGGAAGACCAAACCTCCGGTGGAAAGACCAAGTACTGGAGAACCTGACGGCGCTTGGAATTTCTAACTGGCGCCAGCTAGCGAAGAACAGAGATGGCTGGCGAAGCATGTTATTTTCGGCCTAAATCGATATTCGGTTGTTATGGCCACATAAGTAAGTAAGTAAGTAATTATAAATAGCGAAATTTAGCATGATATCTTTCAATTTTCGTGCGTAAAGTGTGAAATCATACATTCGAAAATCGAAATTTGTAAGAGAGGTAGACGTAGTTTTCATCCCATTCCATCAACTTGATAATATGTTTATTAATTAAGAAATATAATTATATATACTGAGTTTCAGCATGATAACTTTCAATTTTCATACGTAAAGTGTGAAATCATACATTCGAAAGTCAAATTTGGTACGGGAGATATGTATGGTTTTCATCCGATTTAGTCCGTCTTCCAACATATCAATTTTGTGATAAGAATAACTTTATTTGCCACGTTTTGGTTTGATAATTCTATATTTTTGCCCGCATAGTGTGAAAATAAACATTAAATATCATACATTTGTATGGGAGGTTGGTGTAATTATTATTTGATTTCTTCCAATTTTCTAATGTCGCAATTTTAAATCTTAAAACTTACTATTTATGCAAAGTTTTAGTACGAAAATTTTATATTATCGTGCACAAAGTGTCAAAACACACATTCAACAACATACTTTTGTATGGGAGGTGGGCGTAATTTTCATTCGATTTCGTCTACTCATCAGCATATAGACAAGTTCATGTTGCTGTAAAGCCACAGTGATTAAATCCTAACTTAAATAAAAACATTCGTTAATGTTTTGTGTTAAAAAGTCGATCCTTTTTAGCATTAAGATTAATACCTACTGGTTTACATAAACCTCTACTATCATTAAAAAAAAAAAAAAATAAAATAAAAAATAAAAAATATTAATCTCCAAGTATCTCCAAAATTATAATAATATCGCCTGATATTGAATAATAAATAATATTAGCGTATCTGTAAAATTATGTGGTAATTATCTAGCTACAACACCTGTTTCTCTCACGGTTCTACACTTCTATCTTTTGCACTTTGGTTTCCATCTACTTTTTTTTTGCTGACTTGTCGTCTCTAGTATATACATAGTATCTATCTCACTTTTTACTCTATACTTTATACTCTCTTCTCTCTCGATGTATTATGGCCGGCTTAATTTGCATTATAGATATTCGCGCTGTTATACTAAACGTATTCCATTTTATTTATCTTTATTTTATTATCTTTTTTTTATTATTTGCTAGATTATTGCACATCATTATTGTTGTTGGTCCATAAGTATCATACAATATATATGTATGTGCAAGTATATATAATTTGATATCTTACATATAAATTTATTCAATTTTTGTTCTTTTTTTTCACCATTCGTAAATTGGCATTTTGATGATTTTCCATTATCTATTTCATGACTATTTTTGGGTTCTTATTTTCGTAAAATTTTTTTTTTTTATAATTCGTTCTGCATTTTAATACATTTTATTACGACTCTGTTCATTTATATTTTTATTTATCTACTTATTTTAACTTTTCTTCGATTTCATGCATATATTTTTTTCTTTCTTTTTATTCCTTCTATTTTAATACTAATTTGTTTTTTGTTGATTTAGCATTGTTGGGCTTCTCATTTATCTTATCAATATGAATTCTCGTTTAGTTTATTTGTGTCGTCCCTCTATATCTGTCTACTTGTATTTAGATACTTGTATGCATTCATGTATGAATTTGAAAAACTGGTATTATTATGGCTAATTTCATACATATTAGTAAGTTTTTTTTTTATAGATTTTATTATTACTTAGTTATATGTGATTTGTTTATCGCTTAATAATATTTTTCTCATTGCATTCATTGTTACTTTTCACACATATCATCACATATCATCTCATTGTCATTATGATTAAAAAAAAAAACAATTTTTTTTTGCACTTTAACCACTTTGTTTATAAATTATTTTATTGTTCATATTTAAGAGCAATTTTTTTTTTTTGTGAAATAAATTTTTCAATGAACTTTTGTTAATATAAATTATATCAACACTACTGTTTATTACTGTTTATTTTTGGTTAAAAAAAATATATATACATACATATTTAACAGAGAAGGTTTGGTGACGTGTGTATCAGAAAAACAACAAAATATACGGTATATAAACAAACCGAAAAAGCAGCTGTTTATATTACTGCAAATATTATGTAGTATATAATGAATTTAATATTATTTTTCTTAGTTATACACGTGTGTGTGTGTGTGTGTGTATTTAAATTTTATATAAATAATTTTTTTTCCTTTAATTTACATGTTTTTAATACATGTTTACACATCGAATATACCCACGTTATGTGTAGGTGTATATTCAATTATGCCAAATATCAAATAAAGCTTATAATAATGTGTTACTGTCAATAAATAATAAATATGCAATATTGTTCTGTTAGAAATTTATTTAAATAGAGCACAAAAAAGAAAAAAATTACAGATTTAAAGTAAAAATTTCCAGTGGCAGAATTTCGTAGAAGTTCACTAAAAAAGATGGTTTTAGAGGGTTAATATGTTATGCTAAAATTCAGACCGGTATCCCGAATGTGATTACCATCGGACATTGGTGACAATTTGGTGTATTTTAATGGCTACATTAATGGTGCGAAAAGTACCATAAATTAAGGCCTTAAGGGCGGAATAGGGTTAATTCGTGTAAAAAAGGGCACATTTTTGTGATTTTTTTTTTTTGATGAAACAGTTAAAATCTATTTATTAAAACCAATGGTACATTATAGTATGACATTTGAAGAATATTGTGTAAAATTTTCATGGAGAAATATTAAAAAATCTCCTTACAGTCGGCTGGGGCCGACCAACTTATACCCTGCATATGTAGAGGTATATATAAAAAGTTTGCTCGTATATACATCCTTTTCTTCCACTACTTTGTAACGGACCTACATTAAGAAGGAGGCGTACCTCACCAATTTTGGAAGATCAATTTCTGCCCATAATACTAAACTACATAGGTTGCAATGGGTTGACCTAGGCGTATTATTTAGTAAATTATGGGTGTTTTAATGTTTCAAGATAAATCCGACATTTGTACGGAAGCTATATAAAAAGTGGGCGTGACTTATCTCATTCTTGTATATCTAATTAATTTTTCAATATCAATCCACACCTTAAATTTGGTTGTCCTACGCTAAATGGTTTGTAAGTTATGGAGCTTAAAAGTTTTAATTTAATTCCCTTGACTTTGTATGGGAGACTCATGAAGGAGTGGGCGTGGCACACTAATTTGCTGCCAGATTTTTGCCGACTACGATATTAATTTAAGTGTCAATTATGGTTATTCTAGACAGAAGATTGCCGAAGTTACAGCTGTTTTAATTTAAAATTTGTATGGGGGCTACAATAAACAGTGGGAGTGGCGCTTCCATTTCAAGTGAGTCTAGTTGCTCGTACAATACTAATCCATACCTTAAATCTCGTTGTCCTACGCTAAATGGTTTGTAAGTTATGGAGCTTAAAAGTTTTAGTTTAATTCCCTCGACTTTGTATGGGAGACTCATGAAGGAGTGGGCGTGGCACACTAATTTGATGCCAGATTTTTGCCGACTACGATATTAATTTAAGTGTCAATTATGGTTATTCTAGACAGAAGATTGCCGAAGTTACAGCTGTTTTAATTTAAAATTTGTATGGGGGCTACGATAAACAGTGGGCGTGGTGCGCCCATTTTCTGTGAGCCTAGTTGCTCGTACAATACTAATCCACACCTTAAATCTCGTTATTCTACGCTGAATAGTTTGCAAGTTATAACCGGTAACATTTTTTTTAATTTCCGCAACTTTGTATGGGAGACCCAAAAAGGAGTGGGCGTGGCACACTGATTTGCTGCCATATTATTTCCGACTACCATGTTAATCTAAGTGTCAATTATGGTTATTCTGGACAGAAGATTGTAGAAGTTACAGCTGTTTCAATTTAAAAGAAGTACAGACACTTTGTATGGGAGCTACGCTAGAAAGTAGGCGTGGCTCACCCACTTGTGGCGAGGTTATATAGTAGTATAATAAAACTCTATGTGCAAAATATTGTTGTCCCAGGTGGTATATTATGTGAGTTATAGCTAGTTAAAGATTTTGAAAATTCCGAGGTTAGTCGCTTTGAATGCTTGGTGTGGGCGTGGCTATTGACCGATCATGCCCAATATCAATCTCCTCCGTACCCTTGGATCATAGGTTACTTTTGCCAAATTTCGTCGAAATAGCTCAATATTTACTCAAGTTATCGTGCGAACCAGCCAGGTGACAGACAGACGGACGGACGGACATCGTTAAATCGAAAATTTAATCGACGCTGATCACGAATATATATCCATGTCTATATCTCCGGAGATTCCTTCAAGTGGACACAAACATCTGACCGAAATGAATATACCATGCATATTGCATTATGCAGGGTATAAAAATACGACAATGGCAGCCATTATTCTGCAGCGTCTCGAAAAAAAAAAAATGAATTGCGGTGTCCGTCATAAATCGGTGCTGGCTCAAGTGAAATAAAAAAAAATCAAAATTATATCTTTAGATAATCGCTTTGCCCAGATAACGTTGGGGGGGTTTTTCGAAATATCAATTTTTCACTTTTTGGGAACACTTTCAAAGAAAAAATTGCAATTTTTTTTTGCGACTTTGAACACTAACAAATTTCGGATGAAACGCACCTGCCTGGTACTCGAGTCAGGTAGATATAAAAATCCGACAGGTATACAAATAGTCATAACATCGTCCGATTCGTTTCATTTGCTCCGATTGACTTGAAATTTAGACACAACATTCTTTAGATATTATGCATTCATTAAAAAAAAAAAAATAATGATGCGAAAAGTACCATAAATTAAGGCCTTGAATGAATTATTACATATATTCTCCAAAAATATAGTATTTCTTGCAAAATTCTATCATAGGTTTCCGATAACCAGATTAATCCTAAATTTATAATCATCATTAGATAAAAAGATGGAAAGATCTAACATCTCTCTAACGTTGCACCTCTTAATATAAAGCTTTTGATCTATGACTCGGTACATATTTTTTTTTTTTTTTGGAAACCACTACATGAGTTCCAGTATGGACGTAATTGAACGAAAATCACTCTAACCTAGGATATTATATACTCGAATGTATGTTTTATAACTTTTTGGCCATAAATACCAAAAATTTCGCGCTCAGCTTCGATAAATAAGGTATATGGGCGCTATCGGGCGAAAATCACGCCTATCTTCCTTATAAAAGTATGTTTTCTAATGCAAGTTATTTGATTTTGAGCACAAAAAATGTAAAACTATTGTTCTAAAACTTTGTAATAAAATTTTGATTACCATCTTATTGATGAGTTCGAAAATATTCGTAATCGAACAAAGTTGGACTCCTACCTCCTACATACAACATTCTGGTTTAGAATGCTGGTTTTTCTAAGTTTTCAAGCGTAAATATAAACAAACATTTTTCGTTCTCACTGCAAACGCCATTCTCACTGCAATAGGGTCTTCGCCCCGGAACGGACTCACCTGGGTTCGGACCAAGGATTGCTACCTCAGATTATCGGATATTTCGAAAACACGCCAATTACATCAATCATAAACATTTTCTGACTTAAATGTTAATATCATGATTATATTGAGCTACAAATTGTTGAAGAAGATAATTTTTATCAATTTTAGGAATGGGCGTAATTTATTGAATGACACTTCTATCGCCCATTACTGGTTTCATAATGTTTTGGGTGGCGATACAATCGTATTATTTTATTGTTTCATTTTTATTTATTGTAGTATAGTCGACACAATTTTTAATGCGGAATTTTATATCCATTTATATTAAAAATAACAAAAAAAAAAAAAATATTATATTCATTGCAATTATTTATTACATTAATACATAGTACATATTACGCAATTTGCCTTTGTTTAGTCGCTATTTGAGAACATTTTCGTATAATGATTGTATTTTAAATAATGATTACACTTATATATCTACTACAGGCATAGTCATAATATGACTCTTCACATTTGCTCTACTCAAAATAATGCTTTTGTGTTGAGCAAAAATTATTAGTAGGTACTTATGCCAATTTTTAAACAGCGAACAATGAAATGAAATGAATGAAAAAGAAAATCTTAAAAAATGGTAAGTATAAAGCTACAAAAAAAAAAAAAAAAAAATTCCATTGTTTATATGGGACGACGGAAAAAATACATAATGGTTGAAGGAAACATGCACAATAGGTCAAATCGTTGAGTGGAGCATGTGAAAAGGCACATACATATTTGTACATATTTGTACACACACATACATACATAAACACGCATATATGTATGTCTATGTATGTATGACTCGTATGTATGTGTGCATGTATCCACTAAATGTATTTATTAAGGGCAAAGTATTCTAGCAACTGTAGCTTTCATGCGCGCTGACAAAGCAACTAAAAGACGGACCAACAGATAGGCAAGACATATGGACACATAGACTGATAATGGTTTACTAAGTTTTACTTCGATATGATGGCATTGTTGTAATGTATGCCATCATCATTGGCTCGTTGGCTAGCTGGCTACTACTACTGCTGCTGCTCTCGTTGTCATACAAACACAATTAAATGCCGACAAAGACTAAGGAAAATGTAAACCAACAACAACAACGACATTAATGATATCAATTGCATAGTAGTAGCAACAACAAGAGTGGGAGTATAGGAGATGATGGGAGCAATTGACTTCACTTGTATCTATTGATATGTTATGGCACATGGTTGGTGTTTCTCTTAGAGCATCCTAGTCCGCATAAGATGAATATTATATATATTTATATATTCTATTCAGTAAAATAACAATATTCAAAAATGAGCAAAAACAAAATAATAAAAATCTCCTTACAGTCGGCTGGGGCCGACCAAACTATACCCTGCATATGTAGATTTATATATAAAAAGTTTACTCGAATATCCAACTTTTCTTTTATTTCCACTTTTCGAGAAACAATTTTTGCATATACTACTAATTTACACCCGAAATATGGTTGACTTTGACGAAGTAAAAGGATTTTAAGATAATTCCGAGGCTTAGTATGGGAGCTATATAAAAAGTGGGCGTGGCTTACCACTTTCTAGTAAATCCAATTAATTTTTCCACACCTTAAATTTGGTGTCCTACGTTGAATAGTTTCTAAGTTATGGTGGTTAACATTTTTGTTTAATTTCCTCAACTTTGTATGGGAGCCCCAATAAGAAGTGGGCGTGGTACGCTGATTTTTTGCCAGATTATTTCCGACTACCATATTAACCTAAGTGTTAATTATGATTGTTCTAGACAGAAGGATGCAGAAGTTACAGCTGTTTCAATTTAAAATTTGTATGGGGGCTACGATAAACACTGGGCGTGGTGCGCCCATTTCCTGTGAGTTTAATTGCTTGTACAATACTAATCCATACCTTAAATATCGTTGTCCTAGGCTAAATGGTTTGTAAGCTATGGAGCTTACAATTTTAGTTTAATTCCCTCGACTTTGTATGGGAGACCCATGAAGGAGTAGGCCTGGCACACTGATTTTCTGCCAGATTATTTCCGAATACGATATTAATTTAAGTGTCAATTATAGTTATTCTAGACACAATATTGCCGTTACAGTTACAGCTGTTTCAATTTAAAAGAAGTACATACACTTTGTATGAGAGCTACGCTAAAAAGGAGGCGTGGCTCAACCACTTTTGGCGAGGTTATAAAGTAGTATAATATAAGTCTATATGCCAAATATTGTTGTCCCAAGTGGTATATTATGTGAGTTATAGCAAGTTAAAGATTTTGAAAATTTCGAGGTTAGTCGCTTTGAATGCTTGGTGTGGGCGTGGTTATTGACCGATCATGCCCAATAT
Source organism: Megamerina dolium (assembly GCA_963854835.1). Taxonomy (NCBI): domain Eukaryota; kingdom Metazoa; phylum Arthropoda; class Insecta; order Diptera; family Megamerinidae; genus Megamerina; species Megamerina dolium. Next base: position 69,811,295 of record OY978527.1, read on the forward strand.
CAATCCCCTCCGTACCCTTGGATCATAGGTTACTTGTGCCAAATTTCATCGAAATAGCTCAATATTTACTCAAGTTATCGTGCGAACCAGCCAGGTGACAGACGGACGGACGGACGGACGGACATCGTTAAATCGAAAATTTAATCGACGCTGATCACGAATATATATCTATGTCTATATCTCCGGAGATTCCTTCACGGACGGACGGACGGACGGACGGACGGACGGACGGACGGACATCGTTAAATCGAAAATTTAATCGACGCTGATCACGAATATATATCTATGTTTATATCTCCGGAGATTCCTTCAAGTGGACACAAACATCTGACCGAAATGAATATACCATGCATATTGCATTATGCAGGGTATAATAATAATAATAACATGCATATTGCATTATGCAGGGTATAAAAAGGAAAACAATACAATATCACAAAGAAAACCCAATAAATATATCTCACCCCCCATCAATTTTGGTTAGAAATCGGCGGTAATCAGCAACAGTAGAACAATAACAACAACAACAATCAAAGAAATCGCATCAATAGTCAACGAAACGTAACGAAAATTGCAAAAAACACGCACGGCTGAATTAAATATAAATGTAAAAATGAACTAAAAAAAAAAACAAAAACAAAATCAACATTTTCAAATCACAACGATGAGAACATCATCGGTAGTCGTCATCAGCCACAAGAGAACAATATATTATAAGAAAAAGCAACAGTAATAGCCTGTTCTCTTACCTTGCATGATTGCATGCACCCCAAAAATACAAAAAAAAAAAAAAAAAAAAAAAAAAATAGAAAAAGCTGTTTACTCGTACATGTGCTTCTGCCATCACACTATATAGATGTACGTGTATATTGTAGGTCTCCGTATGACATTTGCTTAACCGAAAATTCGCAATCGTGATGCCACTACGGCGCTGATAATACGATGATGATGATGATGATGATGATGATACGAATTATACGAAAATATGCGACTAGTAGATATAGCTATAGTACGACAACTTCAATGGCAGCGTCCATAACAAAGGCGACAACCACGACGACAACGACGACGACAACGACGACTACTACGACGATGATGATGATTTTATTTTAAAGAAAAATTTTTCAACCACCTCATTCATCCATGCCACTATATGAAGGACAACCATACCACCAACCATCACACCACTACTTCATCCATTAACAGTCGCAGTGATATTTTCAACACCATCAATTGCATCGTTACACCCACCACCAAGCAATAGCAATCTATGTGTACATCACCAAAACCATTGCCCAGGCGTCCCCCACCACCCATCATCATACTAAATACCACTTGCTACTCTATAGCTGCTGCACCCAATTTCTCAATATCCTGTCGCCGCTTGCTGCCTTTATACATCGTGAGTATGGCATGCGCATACTCATACATACATACTCGTACTTTAATAATTTTCATTTCGATTTCAAAATACTCACACACACGTCCATTTACGCTTGTATGTAACTATTCACTAGGGATGCCAACTTTTCGGCTTCTTGATGCTCCCGTGTTGATGCAAATCAAATCCAATTTTTCGAGAATTAGAAATATAATTATAAAATCTTTAAGAATGCTTTCGTAAGTATGAAGACGTGTAAATAAAGCTAAATTTTTCAAAAATTATACACATTTTTGGATATATATTTATATAAAAACGATTAAAAGATTAATAAAAGTGCTTGTTAAATTAACATAATTTTTATTACAATATTTGACGCTGAAAAATGTTCATAAGTTGAAATTCAGTTAAAAATATTGAATCATTTTGAACTAAAGTAATTATTAGCTTTTATTGAGCATAAAAAAGAAATCAGGTAATTTTAAGACATTTAAAAAAAATATGTCAAAATTTGATGAAAATGTTCTAAAATTTGGTAATTTTATTACTTTTGAATATGTGATATTTAATTTGTGATTGAAGTTGTAAATAAATAAATTGTTACCATTCGTTATACATATGTTATTGTAGTGGGTGCCGTAGCTCAGTGTTTAGTGCGTTGACCTTCTGATTTGTAGGTCGTGGGTTAAATCCTCGGCTGAAGCATAACAAAATTTAATATAGAAAAGATTTTTCTTTCGAACGTTACCCAACTTTCGGCAAGAATTAGCCCCTTCTAATGCTATCCAAAGAAGAGAAGTTCGGTGGTATCACTATGGGCCTTTCTGGCCTAAGTGTGTCCTCTCAGAGAGAGAGAGAGAGAGAGAAAAGGCAGCTACAATAACCTAACCTAACCTATATGTTATTGTAAAGCTTTAATTTTGCTTTTGGAAAAAAAAAATTGTTATTTTGCAATGATTAATTTCGACTTGATCACAAAATTGTCTCGAAGAAATCCTAATTTCGGAAAATGGTATCAATGGTTCCGAATGAATTGTAATTTTTACAGTTTTTCTTGATATTTTATACGAATCGTAAATTGTGTCGGTGGCAAACAAAATTTTATAAAAAAAATATTAAAAAGAAATAAATAAATATGTGGCACTTAAAGCCCCAAAGGGCTCATTGGCCGATCTTCTCATCCATTACTGTGGTGCGTGTTAAATTTGGGACAGTATTAAAAGGGTCCCACTTATTTTAGGCGGTTCCGAAGGGCAGAAACCTTGTGACATCACTTTTTCTGAGCTTTGTCACAGGGCTCTTTTAGAAGCTTTTTCCATGGCAAATTGTTATTGCCGGAAGAATTGCTAATTGCTTGCCGACAGGTCGGCACCGTTCGAAAGAAAAATTTGTCCTTCTTTAATTCTTTTTGCTTCAGCCGGGGATTGAACCCACGACCTATAGGTCAGAAGGTCAACACGCTAACCACTGAGCTACGGCACACATTCAATATAACATTACTATTATAATTCGCAAATGCTAAAGGAGAAATTATATAAACAACAAAAGCTCGGCCAAAGAGCCTTTCGGGGCTTTTAAGTCCCACATATGTGTATATTAATTTAATCCGGGCTTCTGGCATTTGCTTACCTAGCATATACTATATATACACTGTGAATTTTACAAAAAAAAAACTGAAAATAAATAGGAAAAAGCGAAAAGAAAAGAGAAAAAAAAAAGAAAAAGGAAAAGGAAGAAAATAAAAAATAAAAAATAGAAAAATTCAAAATATTAATAAAATCAAGAAAAGAAAATCAATAAAATATACTAGGAAAACAGAAGTGTCGTTGTCGTTGTATTGCTTTTATTATTATACTATCCATGATGATGGTGATGTTGGTTGGCGTCAGTGGAAATATGTGTACATCTGATGGGGACGGCAGATGGTGGATGGATGGCTGGATGGATGGATGGATGGATGGATGGATGGATGGGTGCTAGTGATGACGATGATGACGACAACGATAATATTGATAATAATAATAATATAAAATTGTAAAGTGGAACAGTCAGTAGAGAAGAAATATAGTATCTAACAGAGAATGACAATATTCGATACTATATATAGTACAGTGAAACCTCCCATATGCTTACATATACACATACTATAGTAATATAATTATTGTAAAATATTAGAATAAGAACCATGAAAAATTAAGTTGTAGAATATTAGTTGAAAGGCATCGAAGATTAAGAGAGTTTAGTAAAAATTCGTTATCGTATAAATGGCGAGCGAATACTGTGTGTAACTCATATGCTTGAGTAAATATATTGAAAAAAAAAAATCGAATATTGTAGAAAATTCCAAACAGCTTGAAATAGTATTTAAATATGGATTGATTGGTTGGTTGGTTGGTTGATTGATCAATGGCATGGGGAATGTGGCTGTGATAAAGGACAAGATGTCATTGATGTTGTTCGAGAAGGTGGAATTTTTATACTAGGCCACACAACATGAATTTTATTTATTTTATTTTATTTTCAATTGTTTGTTGTTGTTGTTGTTTTGTGGTTTGAAATCTTATTGGTATTTGTTATTTTTATACCCTGCATAATGCGATATGCATGGTATATTCATTTCGGTCAGATGTTTGTGTCCACTTGAAGGAATCTCAGGAGATATAGACATGGATATATATTCGTGATCAGCGTCGATTAAATTTTCGATTTAACGATGTCCGTCCGTCCGTCCGTCCGTCCGTCCGTCCGTCCGTCCGTCCGTCCGTCTGTCTGTCACCTGGCTGGTTCGCACGATAACTTGAGTAAATATTGAGCTATTTCGATGAAATTTGGCATAAGTAATCTATGATCCAAGGGTACGGAGGGGATTGATATTGGGCATGATCGGTCAATAACCACGCCCACACCAAGCATTCAAAGCGACTAACCTCGAAATTTTCAAAATCTTTAACTTGCTATAACTCACATAATATACCACTTGGGACAACAATATTTTGCACATAGAGTTATATTATACTACTATATAACCTCGCTAAAAGTGGGTGAGCCACGCCTACTTTCTAGCGTAGCTCCCATACAAAGTGTCTGTACTTCTTTTAAATTGAAACTGCTGTACCTTCTACAATCTTCTGTCTAGAATAACCATAATTGACACTTAGATTAACACGGTAGTCAGAAATAATATGGCAGAAAATCAATGTGCCACGCCCACTCCTTTTTGGGTCTCCCATACAAAGTTGCGGAAATTAAAAAAAATGTTACCGGTTATAACTTGCAAACTATTCAGCGTAGAATAACGAGATTTAAGGTGTGGATTAGTATTGTACGAGCAACTAGGCTCACAGAAAATGGGCGCACCACGCCCAGTGTTTATCGTAGCCCCCATACAAATTTTAAATTGAAACAGCTGTAACTTCGGCAATCTTCTGTCTAGAATAACCATAATTGCCATTTAAATTAATATCGTAGTCGGCAAAAATCTGGCGAAAAATCTGCGTACCACGCCCACTTCTTATTGGGGCTCCCATACAAAGTTGCGGAAATTAAAAAAAATGTTACCGGTTATAACTTGCAAACTATTCAGCGTAGAATAACGAGATTTAAGGTGTGGATTAGTATTGTACGAGCAACTAGGCTCACAGAAAATGGGCGCACCACGCCCAGTGTTTATCGTAGCCCCCATACAAATTTTAAATTGAAACAGCTGTAACTTCGGCAATCTTCTGTCTAGAATAACCATAATTGCCACTTAAATTAATATCGTAGTCGGCAAAAATCTGGCGAAAAATCTGCGTACCACGCCCACTTCTTATTGGGGCTCCCATACAAAGTTGAGGAAATTAAACAAAAATGTTAACCACCATAACTTAGAAACTATTCAACGTAGGACACCAAATTTAAGGTGTGGATTAACATTGAAAAATTAATTGGATTTACCAGAAAGTGGTAAGCCACGCCCACTTTTTATATAGCTCCCATACTAAGCCTCGGAATTATCTTAAAATCCTTTTACTTCGTCAAAGTCAACCATATTTCGGGTGTAAATTAGTAGTATATGCAAAAATTGTTTCTCGAAAAGTGGAAATAAAAGAAAAGTTGGATATTCGAGTAAACTTTTTATATACAAATCTACATATGCAGGGTATAGTTTGGTCGGCCCCAGCCGACTGTAAGGAGATTTTTTCATGTTCTCTTTGTCGTCTTTTTCTGCTTTTTTTTCCTCGTCACAACGTGCCATGCCATGCTGTTCGATTTCTTTTATTGTAAAATTTCTTCTTTTTTATATCGTATTTTATTTTCTTGCGATTTTTTTTTTCATATTATACTTTTAACATGGGTCACATGCGAATAAGGTGTGTTTGGGTCACTGGAGAAGAGGATATCGTAGATGTATGTATTCATATGTTATACTTGTATGCATGTATTGAGGGTACCAAATGTGAGTGACACGTATGTATGTATATATGTTGCGTAGAATTTAATTTTTATGTGTATTGTGAATTTGTAAAGAATACAAATCAATACATACTTATCAAGAGAGTAAGTGTGGTGGGACCATGGGTATCAATTGAATAATGATTTTTGTACTTTCGGATTTTTTTCTTCGTCTGGATTTTCTCTGCTTCTTCTTCTTCTTCTTCTTCTCCTCCATTTTCGTCAAATTAATTGCAATGCGTACTATTGTATGCATAGCTAACTAGTATTAGATTAGGCAAATTTTTCGTAAATGTTGTGTGCTTTTCCAATTGTGGTTATCATTATCATGTAATTGTATTATGTCGATATAAAAGTGTGTAATTGATGACATTATGTTTGACATTTTGTACAATTGAGATAATTCAGTATACATAATATTATTTGTTATATAAACACATCCATGCTATAGATATGCATATATATATATATATATATATATATATATATATATATATATATATATATATATATATATATGTATTTATATATATATATATATATATATATATATATATATATATTTATATATATATGTATATGTATATATATATATATATATGTATTTATATATATATATTTATGTATATATATATATATATATATATATTTATGTATATATATATATATATATTTATATATATATATATATATATATATATATATATATTTATATATATATATATATGTATATATATATATATGTATATATATATATATATATATATATATATATATATATGTATATATATATATATATAAATATATATATATTTATATATGTTTTTGCTATTGGTTCATTAATTAAATCAACAAATATGCCTTCAGTCATATAGTCAGTCATATATAATCAGTAGTTATTATTATGATTATTTTTATTTCACTTTTTCAAATATCCCACTCCCTTTGCACTTTCTCTGCTACTATGAATTTCACATGTTGTCTATGTGATAGATGACAAAAATATTATTGTAAACATAGCTCATGTAAACAACTCAATTATCACCTGAATGTTCAGTGAATGAATTCGAAAGAGAACCACAGACAGAGAGATAGATAAAACGAGAAATGGGAAAAAAAATCAATGAAAAATGAAATGAAGAAAATGAATATTGGATAATCGAATGAAAATTGTGTGCTTGCTTATTTGTTTTTTGAGTGAAAGATGACTATGCAATACAATTTATTGACCAAATAGTACATTAATGAATTTTGTCAACTGTAGTTAATATTTATCAATATGGATATCGTATCGTATCGTAATGATATGTTTGGAAAATAAACGAGAATCTATATGATGAAACTCTTGAAATATTTATTTTAAATCACATGACAGATTTCATATGAACTATTTTCATATGAAATCTCTCATAATGTATTTAGATATTTATTCATCTGCATATCACACCTATATTAAATCCTACAGATTAAAATAAAAATAAATTAAGATAAATATAATAAAATACATAAACATTCTCTCATATCTGAAGTGCTTAACTAACAAGAGAATTAAAAAAAAAACGTAGGCAAATATATGATGGAAAGCAGCTTGAATCATTCTACATAAGTAGAGGTAGATATTTTATGAAAGTGAAATATATAAAAGCAGAAAAAATCGATAAGACAAGTTCATATGTATAACATATCCACAGCTACACCCGAAGGAATATACATTGTTGTTGTTGTTGTTATTATTATTGTTGCCTAGATAAGTAGCCAGCGTATTTGTATGAACCTATTCAAATGGATCTAACTAACATATGTATGTATATACACGGTGATTTTTTAAGATCCTTCGGATTTGATTTGAAAAAAAAAAAATATAAAATTTAGAGAAATTTATGAAATCTTTATTTGAGTCAATATAACGACCTATATATAATTCAATGTTTAAAGATGATTTAATGTAAATGTTAACCGCGGCTGCTTCTCGAATGGTTCATACGCTGGGTCCAATTTTGGCAAACTCTCTCCAACATATCGACCGGTATCTGACGCATAAATTCTTCAATGGCTTCCAGTGCGTCAACCATTACGAGCTTGTCGCCATATAGACATGAGCCTTAACATAGCCCGACAAAAAATAGTCTAAACGCGTTAAATCGCACTATCTAGGCGACCAATTGACCGGCCCCAAACGTGAAATAAACTGTTCACCGAACTTGCCCCTCAATTGGGCCATTGTTTTGCGTGCTGTGTGGCATGTGGCACCGTCTTTTTGAAACCACATGTCAGCCAAGTCCAGCTCTTCTATTTTGGGCAAAAAATAGTTTTTAATCATCGCACGGTAGCGCGATGCCATTCACAGTAACATTCCTGCCTTCGTCGTCTTTGAAATAGTACGATCCAATGATGCCACCGGCCCATAATCCACACCAAACAATGCATTTTTCACTCTTCACACCAAATACGGCAATTTTGATTGTTCACGTATCCCCATTCAACCAGAAATGAGCTTTGTCGCTGAATACAATTTTCCGATAAAAAAGTGGAACTTCATCCAACTTTGCCAGCGCCCATTCACCAAAAGTTAGCCGTTGCGGTAGGTCGTATGGCTTTAATTCTTGCATCAGCTGTATTTTAAAAGGTTTTACACCCAAATCCTTCAGCAAAATTTTTCACGTAGTGAAGTAACAAAAGCCCAATTACTGCGAACGGTGCCGAATCGATAATTCACGGTCATCAACAATACAGGCGGATACAGCTACGATATTTTCCTCTGTCCGCACTCTACGTATGCGTTTTTGTGGTTTAATGTTCAATAATGTAAATTTGGTGCGAAATTTAGTCACAAGATTCGGAATAGCCGCCTCAGAAGGTCGCCCAAACTGACCAAGCATGAATTTTGATAATAAAAATGTTCGTTTGTAAGTCGATTCATGGTTAAATTATAGACCAAACTAAGCATGTTTGACAGTAACATGCTACACGAAAACAGCTGAGCTGTCAAAAACAGTGTTGCCAAAAAGAAACTTTCCAAAAAATCACCCTGTAAAAGAGTCCACCTTTAGCATGGTTAGCATGTTGAAAAAAAAAAAATGTTTGGGATGAATAATGAATGATAGTCGGTGTAACTTTTTTCGCTCTGAGGGCAATTCCTGGGCAGCTTGTGATTTTATGATTATTTTGTGTGGGACTCTACCCACACGGGGTAGAGGTAGAGGGTAAATATATTTGGAGAAAATGTTGAGGAAGAAATGTGGGTTGGTCATATATATATTCCAATGCTCTACGGGCTATTCCTAGGCAGCTGTTGTCGATATTCAGATTTTGCATTGGATTCCCCTTAATGGATGAAAATAGGGATAAGTTTGTTCGGAGGAAATATTGAGGTGGGAAACATAATGGGTTATATTTTAGCTCTCTAGTGACGAATCTTATTTTGTTATGGGGATTTATAGATTTTCAAATGTTTTTCTAGCTTTGTTATATGAGCATCTCCTTAAGAGGCGAATACAGGGGCTAAGTATGTTAAGAGAAAACGTTTATAAGGAAAAATTAATGAAGGTCAGTAATACATATCAACGCTTTAGAATCGATGCCTGGATAGCTATTGTCGATTTTCATGCGATTTTATGTTCATTTTGTATGGAATTTATCTAATGGGATGAAGGTATAAAGATGAGTATGTTGAAAGTATGTATGTTGAAAAAAAATAATTAATATTTTTTTCCATTAATGCATTTCTTTCAATTTTGAATATAATGATACAATTTTGTTTTCAATGTCACCTACGTGAATTACAGTTTATGCATAAAATATTCATCTTAGATAAACTCAATATTGATTATTAACATACGTGACACTTATCTAGTTTTAATCAGTTTTCCTAATTTATGTAGATATTGTAAATATGTATTAGTATATATAACGCGCTAATGGATTTTTGAAATTACTTCATGCAGTACTGTGTGAATATATGTGTATAGAGAAATTGACTGGTAAGAAAAATATAATAAAAATGTATACTCAAATTAACACATCATTCACAATATGCATAATACGTGAATATGGGTTGTGCTTGCTATTTTTTTGCAGTATTTTTTTAATCGATCAGTACAACATTGCTTCTTCTTCCATTCACATGTTGTTTCCATGAACATGTCGCTCCTCTCCTTTCCACCACCGACTCATCATCATCGTCACTACATATCACATAGCAATAACTATAATCATTTAACTGATAATAATCGTTATGTACTTAGCTTATGCTTTAAGCAACAAAATAAGCTCATCAACGCACAATATAGTGGGTAATATAAAAATTAGGATATATATATGTATTTTTTCTCTTTTTCGAGTGCATCATGATCACATATCACAAATAAAAAAAAAAAACTGCCCAAAGCAAAAAAAAAAAAAAGGAAAAAAATATATATATAAATACATAAAAACCCCCATAACACCATAATACGTTCATAAATACAAATGTATATATATTTGTTCTTATATTAGAGCACACATAGTACTGTATACCTACGAACATATCTATATAAATACAGTGGTGGAAATTTCTATAAAATCAAATATTTGAGAATTCGCTCAACATTTATACTATGACGAGGATTAGATCTATTTTTGAAATATATATTTCTTGAAAAATATTTTGAATTTATAGAAATTTTCACCATTGTGTACAAACAAGTATAGAGTACACACTGTACTCAGTTATACGAATTGCTATACAATGAAACAAAAAGAGAATAATGATAGTTGAAAAACCTATAGTCATGGATTTTGCAGATATCATACAAACACTTTCGCCTATTAAACACCCTACCCTCTTCATCCTCCTCTTTATCACTAATCACTAACTCATCCCACAGACTTTTATCTCTATGATAAGAGTGGCGTTGTGATAATAATCCACATATATATATAGTCTCTCTCACACATACACACACACATATATATTTTTAATTTGCTTTGAATCCTAACCATCATGATGATGATGATGATGATGATGATGATGATGATAGTGATAGTATAAATAAAACTTCATATCGTATTTAATGAAATCGGTATATTTGCTTCTCAGCCTATAAAACCAGTTATTAAGGAGCGTCTATAATCGAAAACATAGTGCCTAAAGAGTAAAACTACCACGTATGATATTATACACTCCCAATAACAACAATATTTATGTGCCCATGTACTTATGTAGTGGTGCTAGAATTGTAGTAAAAGCAACAAAATTAAATTAATATTCTCTTATTGTTGTATTTATTTGCCGGTTGATTATTGTTGTATTTGATGTAGTTGTATTGGTAATATTATCGGTTACTATATATTACGCTAGTAGTTGGCTGATATAGTATCATACATCTTTATGGCTATATCCTTAAGGGTTGTCATTTTGCAGATAGTCATACATACGTACAAAACCAGCTATATTAAACGAATGCGTTACGTGGAGTGTTACATCAGTTTGCATGAACTCATTTAACTTAGTATATTTGTATTCTGTATCATTTGTTTTGTGTATATATGTGTAAATATGTACATATATATGTATACATATGTGTGCATGTATGGAATTATAGAAGTCTTTATATTATGTACAAGTAGTGGTGGTTATTGTGATGACAATGGCGGGCGAAATATTTTTTTTATTATTGATATCATATATATATGATAATATTTGGGTCAAAAAGCAGCAATCGCTTGAGTCTGGTTTAAAAAATTTATTGGAGAATTTATTTAACTCTATAAAAAATTCCCTCCCAAACAAAGTTATCGATCCGATCAATTATTAAATATAATTGTGATATATTCTAAAGATTACTACTACCTTCATTATCCTTCAAATAAAACTCAGTCTATTTAGAAAGCTCTGTAAGATCCACGTCAACATTATATGAGAGCTACTATTTATATTTCGGGATTTGGCAACACTAATTTCAATAGCTAAAATCTGGCAACACCATAATAAAGTCTGATATTTTTTAGTAGAAGCGTTCTTACGACGTTTTGATGTACAAGTGCTATTTGTTTCGTTTATAGTAGGTTAAGAATATCAATTTGGACAAAAAATGGAAATTTCAAGAGAAGGTTTTCCTTGGATAATTTTTCACAAATTTCACCGTGGATTATCTCAACAAGAATATGTCGATGAATTCAGTTCTTTGTATGACGATAAAGCACCATCAAATATCACAGATATTGCTGGTGAAGGTCGTCCAAAATCGGTTGTTGTGCCACAAAACATCGATGCAGTGCATGAACTGATATATGAAAGATCGTCATGTGATATAGCGTGAGATAGAGGCATCCTTGCACATTAGTTCCACTTCAATATATTCGATTTTGCAATGAACAGTTAGTTGTGGGTGCGGTAGCTTATTGGTTAGCGTGTTGGCCTTCTAATCTGTAGGTCATGGGTTCAATTCCCGGCTGAAGCATTATAAATTTCATATCGAAAGGTTGTTCTTTCGAACGGTATCCATCTGTGGTCAAGCAATTTGCAATTCTTTCGGCAGTAACAATTTGCCAGGAAAAAGTCTCTAAAAGAACTCTGTGAAAAAGCTCAAAAAAGTGATGTCGCAAGAGTTCTGCCATTCGGAACCGGCTATAATATGTAGGTCCCTTCTAATATTGTCCGAAATTTAACACGCACATCAGTAATGGAAGAGAAGCTCGGTCAAAGAACCTTTTGGGGCTTTAAGTGCTACATATCTATTTATTTTAGTTAGTTGTAAAAAAAAAATCATTGCAGTCGTTGGATACCTCATAATTTATCAAGAGCTCAAAAAATGGCTCGGATCGATTGGTGTAAGGAAATGCTTAAAAAGTTCAACCGTGGTGCTTCCAAAGACGTCTATAAAATCGTGTCAGATGACGAATCATGGATATATGCGAATGAACCGGAAACAAAACAGCAATCGACCGTGTGGGTGTTTCAAGACGAGCCAAATCCCACAAAAGTTGTTCGGGACCGTAGCACATCGTAGCAAATGGTCGCCTGTTTCTTCGCCCGAATGGATCATGTGGTCACTGTTCCGATTGAGCAAAGTAGGACGGTCAATTCTAAGTGGCACACGTCCATTTGTTTGTCGGAAGTCTTCAGAGAAATTCGCAAAACCAACCGTCAAAAACGAATCATTCTCCATCATGGTAATGCGAGCTCTCACACATCTCGTCGTCAAACAGATGAATTTTTGAGCAGTCAAAACGTCAAATTGATAACTCATCGTCCTTACAGTGCTGCTTTGGCACCCAATGTCAACTTCTTGTTCCCGAATATCAACGGCAAATTGCGTGGTCAACGATTTATGAGCACCAATGAAACAGTTGAATCGTTCAAAAACTATGTTTTGAAAGTGTCTCCAGAGGAATGGAAAAACTGCTATGACAAATAGTTTGAACGAATGCAAAAGTGCATTGATCATCGTGGTGAATATTTTGAAAAACAATAAAGCCATTTTCATTTAAAAATATTATTTCCTATTCCCTATATAGACGTGATTCGCTGACACTACTACTGAATATATTTTTGCTCGCAACTGTAACATATGAAGTATATGAATTTTAAAACAATAAAGATAGCCTAGATATTCAAGTTAATTAAAATATTTTCCCTAACTTTTAACACCAGCCCCCCCACTAAAATATAACAAAATATACTACATTATAAAGTTGAAAACTTTCATTCTTTTGATCTCATTCCCATTTTTTGGCTCAAATACTATATTAAGTAAATAAATGAATGAGTAATAATGATGACTATGACTATGATTATGATGATGATGATGATGCTGATGATGATAATTCTATAAATTTGATTATACAAATATAACTATATATATAATATAACCATTATATATAATATAATATATATATAATATAACCATTGATATTCATACATCTTCATGTATGTATGTGTCTCTATGTGCATAGTTATGGAAAAAAGGGGTTTACATCATAGTACGTATATGTATGACTCCCTAATGGCGTTTTTGCGTTTGAAATGCTCGTTTGTTGTTCAACCCACAACAACAACAAACAACAACAACAGAAAAAGGAGTGAAAAAAACAGCACAAAACCCAAAAATGTTACCATTGTTGGTGTTGGTATTGCTGTTAAATATTTAGCTATATAAATACTTTACACATTTCATTTGGTCGGTCGTTAAGGATATTAATAAATTTAATTAGTAAAATATGTTCTTTCACAATGCAAACCTACTACCACCTATATTTATGAGCAGAACGAATAGTACGAGTATAGCAACAATCATAAAATAAATTACCTTTTTTAATGTACCTATATGGATTTGTATGTGTTTAGTACATGTGTGTGTGTGTGATATACACACACGTGCTTATGGTAATAATACACCGTTATATATGTATAATCATAAATTCTACACCCAAAGGTATAAATGTCATCTGATGTTATCCTTCAACAAAATTATACGCTCGTTTTTGTTCTTCATCTGTTTACACACGTTCATTTGCTTGTTCCCATAATTTTTATAATTTTTTATTTTTTTATTTTTTTTTTGATTATTTTGTTTTTCTATTTGAATTATAAACACTTCATTTACAGTATAAGCATAAGCTAAACTTAAGTAGAAGTATCCTACTCTATATAAATATGTATGCATGTATCACCTATATGTACGTAGGTACAGTGGTGTTAATTTTTATAAGGTCACCATGATTTGAATCTACTCTCAAAGAGTCAAGGGTTTATTGAGTTCATACACCCGTTTGTAATATCCAAAATGAGATGTGGACTGATATGGAAAATTATTGATAAATAGATATACTTGTATTTGAATCACGTTGTATGCCATATCTATGCCATATCTATCTATATGTTCTCAAGATAACTACACTATTTACAGAGTGATCGAGCTGAAAATTGGTGTAAATGATTATTTTCACAAAAAAATGAATGAGTTTGTGAATGGGCAAAATCGGATAAAAATTACGCGTACCTCCCATACAAAAGAAGGTTGTTGAATGTGTATTTTCACACTTTACTTAAGAAAATATAAAGCTATTCTCCTAAAACTTGGTGTGTTGAGACAGTTTGACCACAAAATTGATATACTAGAAAATGAGCTAAATCGGATAAAAATCAGAGCTATCCTTCATACAAAAGTATGTCGTGCAATGTATCTTTTCACATTTTACGCGTGAAAATGTTAAGTTATCGAGTGGAGATATGTTGTGCAAAATAATTTCTGTCACAAAATTGATACATTCGAAAATGAGCTAAATCGGATAAGAATCACACCTACCTTCCATACAAAAATATATTATTGAATGCATGTTTTTCTACTTTACTCACGAAGATATGAAGCTATCAAACTGAAACATAGTACATAAGATAAGTCTGATCACAGAATAGATATATTAGAAAATGGGCTAAATCTAATTAAAATCACTCTAACATCTTATACAAAAGTACCCCGTTGAGTGTATGTTTTCGCACTTAGAGCACGAAAATATAAAAAATTATCACACTGAAACTCGGTAGATGGAATTATATTTGTTAACAAATGGATTAGTTCAAAAATAGACGTTATCGAATGAAAACCATACTTACCTCTCATATAAAAGTATATTCCTGAATGTATTTTGCCTATAAAAATATAGTTTCGAACGATTATTTTGATCAATTAATTTTAATTAAATTATGCATGAGTTTATAGTAATTTCCACCACTGTATATGAACATATTATGTTACGCTATAAGTTTAAGCGTGTTAATTTCGCATAATATACTATTAGCGTACCATGGTGTTATGCTCTTCAACGAACGGTATCATCATCATAATCATCATAAAATGCAACAGTATAACAGTTTTACATAATTTTTTTTTTTTTTTCATTTCTCTCGTTTCTTCACTGTTAGTTAGTTACTGTTACTTTTGTTGTTGTAGCATCTCAAGGTAATACAACATGTAAGTTATTAATAAAGTTATTGTAAATGAAGCGCCACAGCTAATTTCATATAATTTGCTATTTTCCGTCGTTGTTTTTGTACTAGTGCTATTTACCTTCTACAGTATGTTGATATCTTCTTTGACAGTGTCTCTGAGTATGAGAGTGTGTGTGTGTGTGTGTGTGTGTGTGTATGGCATCAACATTATCACAAAGTTATGCTATTTTGTTAAGATAGAAGAATACATATATAAAAATAGGTAAGTAGTTACCATAATGTAAAAGAAAAAGTTGCAACATTAGGAATTGTAGCCATAATATAGACACATAGTGACAATGTAATGATTCTTATAATAATAATAATAAAAATAATAATAAAATTTACTATTATAACACTTTGGTTGTCATCATAATCATTAACGTTATATTTGTGATTATATTTCAGCAAAGCACACATTTTGCTCTTACATATTTAAGTATATGCATGTTAAGTATCCTTTATCAGAAGAAACATGATAAAACTATGTTGCAGCAGTTACAATATGGCTTAGTAATTTTGAGAGCTTACCCCCTTTCTCCCTCTACTCGTATATCTTTCATTTTCTCGCAGATACTCATCATGCTCTCGTTTAACTTATAGCAATTATGATTGTGCTTTCTTTATATACTCGTAATGTATAGGAATGTTCCTTATTCCGATTACTCATTAAGACGAAATACTAAAAGTGTTTGTTACGTGAGTGTAGTGAACACTGCTGTTTCAGCGGGGAGCGAGTGGGAATGCCGTTGGGCTTGCTGCGATGTGGTGCACTTGCCTAGAGTTGTTTGGGTGGTTGTTACTATAAATAACACGTCTTTCTTCACTTTGTCACAAATGAAATATCTCGCACTTTCTTTTAAATTATTTATTTAAATTAAATATTTATTATTTAATAGATTACGGGAGGAAAATGTCGCGCACTGCTTTGTTTAGGGAGTTGATCAACAATGTAATGATATATAAAAATGGAAAGTAAAAAGTAAAAAGAAAAGATCGGGAGAGCGAGAGAGAGAAAAGGCGGGAGAGTGAAAAATAGCGAGACGAAATAGAATTCAATTAGGGTTGCTAACCCTTGGAAACTTTATACGGGCAGTGCGCGACACACGTCTTCTGGCGTAGACAACTGCATTTTACACTTCATCAGCACCTACTATTTATGCATTTTGATCAGATGCTTGCCATCAAGTTAATTCTGCTCAAATATGACAGTAAGAGAAAATATTTTAATTATTTGTGATTATACATAGTTGTATATTTTCAAAATTTAACTTCCAAAGTATGAAAGTGAAAGTTTGTCACGTCCGTGATGCTTTATAATGGCTGAAGTCTTGAAATCAAGCACTTGAATGTGCTCAATTTTTCGCCAAAATAGTGTAGATATTTCTTTCCAAAAAACAAACAACATTTCTAAAACTTTCTTCCATTTTTCTTCCAAATTTCTTACGTACGTATGTCACGTCCGTAACTCAGGAAATTCGCATTTGATAATTACTTGATTTTTTACCAAATTTATCATACCATCATCTTTGTAGATTTATTTACACTACATAGTGGTATTAAATTATACGAAAATACAATGAATGAGAGAAATACATACAAAGCGATAGTTGACGAATGAGGCAACTGAAATAAGTAAAAAATACAATTGCTAGCATTAAAAGAGACTTAAAAATGTATTTTATATTGTCCATGACTTGCTGCTTTGTGACTTGTGCTATTACAATATACATATGTAATGTAATAGACAGCATCTGTCATAATTATAAATTCACTTTGATCAATATTTTTATAAAATTGAAATAAATGAAATTCTTATTATCATTTAGAATAATTCGACGCTTCTAATGCTTATATAAAAATATGTTTTTCTTCATACAAAAATATATTTCAGAATGTATTTTTCCTAACTTTGAGCTCAGACGAATATCGCTGTCGTTTTGAGGATCGCTATATTAGATTATTATTACCAAAAAATCCAAGAGTTTCAAAAAGAGCATAATGGGATGAAAAATATGTTCCACTGTCATATAGGTTTTCGAATATACCCAGTCAAGTCATAAATATTGGTACACAACTGCAACGACGACAGCGATTTGACAGTTGACATTTGTGCTTCATTGCCACGTAAAAAGTAGTTGGCATCAATTGTTTACAATCACGGAATTGGGCGACATCGAAAATCGTATTGTTGTAGTTGGCCTATTAAAATGTAACGTGGGAATAGGCGATATCTTTCGAATGTTGCGACCGCTTGGAATCACTCGCAATATTATGCAGTGGTGCTGTGAAGTTGTTTGAGGATACTTATGGAGTACGAGCCCGTCAAAGATACGGCCGTCCGTGCATTGTGAGAACTCCGAAAGCGATCAAAGCCGTGAAGAAACGAATCGACCGAAAACCGAACCTCTGCGAAAACAGAAAATCTTGTCGCGGAAAATGCAAATTTCGCAAAAATCCATGCGCATGAAGATTTGGGACTCAGCGCGTTCAAGCGACACACCGGACATCTGCCCACGGCCGTATTGGAGGGAAAACGCAAGCGAAAATTGTAAGCGTTACGCAGCCAGTACGCTTTCAGACAAATTCTGTTTATTAACGAGAAAATCTTCACCGTAGAAGAATCTTTCAATAAACCGAACGATTGTGTGTATGCTCGGTGATCCAGAGAAGAATCCCACTTTATCCCGAGGATCCAAAGATGCCTCTGCTCCAGCTCCCAAGGCAAAAACGAATCAACTGTGGCTAAAAATCAACAAATCCGGACTTCATATCAACGGATGATTGGCCAGCTGGCAGTTCAGACCTCAACCCGTGGGATTACAAGTTATGGTCCGTATTAGAGAGCATGGCTTCCTCTACTCGACACCCAAATATTGAGTCGTTGAAGTGAGCCCTTGTCCGTGCAGTGGACAATTTTCCCATGCATGAAGTGCGTCGTGCGATCGATGAGTGGCCAGATCGCCTCAAGTCATGCTGGAAGTTAAATGGACCTCATTTCGAATAAGTTGTTCTAAGATTTGTAGCCATTGAATAACCCAATACAAAGAAAAAAAAAAAGTTTTGACAAATATTTATTCGTTTTCATTTGGCGTCGATTTTTCTGTGTACCAATATTTATGACTTGACTAGGTATGCTTTTCACATTGTGGTCATAAAATTGAAGCCAACGGCTTGAAATTCGCTAAATCATCAAAATCGGATGACCGTTATGACTACCTTCCATGCTGAAATAAGTTTAGAGTCGATTGAAAATCAAGTGTTCTCATAAATATGGTGTACATTGTTATTGTATTCATTGTACATATTATACAATATTAGCAGCTGTAAGCAGCAGTAGCAAGGTAGTAAATCAAGTAATAGTAACATTAAATCCATCTTGACTATAGGGTATCTAAGTATCTATCTATCTATATGTGTATCTTGTCTTCTTTCCCACTTGTTTCTGTTTTTATTATTTTGATTTATTATTTATAGTTGTCGTTACCTTGTCATTTTAGCTATTTCACTCTCTCTCTCGCTCTCTCTCTCTCTCGCTCTCTCTCTCTCTCGCTCTTTCTCTCTCTGATTGTGGAAGTTTACATTTGTGTATGATGTGCGTGTATAATAAGTAGATACGTGTATATGTGTGTGCGTCTGTGTGTGTGTGTGTGTGTGTGTGTGTGTGTAATTGTAATAAAAGGGTGTTACAATTATAATAAGTTACTTTGGTGTTGTTGTTGTTGTTGTTGTTGCTGCTGTTGACGGTGGTGGCAACAATGTTTAAGAGCTTTTAAAATGTGTATCGCTTCAAACTTATGGAGCTTATGTCTCACACATACAAGTCTACCATAGATTGAATGGTAATGATGCCGAGGGTAGCAAGCAGAAATTTTAATAACACGCAAAAGTTTGTTTCCTCTGTGTCTTGTGGTTGTTGTAGCAAGACTGTTGATGACTGGCAGAGAATATGATTATTCGTAACACGGTGATGATGGGGTGTATCAAAGGTATAAATATTGGCTGTGGCTGCTGACAATATTCGTATTACGTACATACACCTAATTTATGCATGAAATGTTGTTCATATTGTTGTTGTTGTTGTTGTTGTTTCTGTTGTTAAAGGTATAAAATTTGATATTTTGTTGTTGTTACTCTTACATTCTCATCTTTTCTCCCCCCCTCCCTACTCCCTGCCCCAACTCTATGTCGTTATTTATTTATTTTCAAGCTTAAAATGTCAAAGGTTATTGTTAATACAAATACAACAGCAACAACAATAACGAATAAGAGTAATGTGATAATGACATACATGCAAAATCAATTTTGAATTTTATATAACAGAGTGTTTCATTGTAAAGAAACAATTCGAGGGAAGTCAATTCTTGATACTAGGAAATGAGGGGATAATATTTGGCAGGTGAGCGAGAAAGGGCGATAGAGAGAGAGAGAGAGATGATGAAAGAGATAGAGGAAAGCAAAAAATTTAAGATTATCAATATAATATAGAATTCACTACAACTCTAGGGGTCAGTTGGAGACCAACTATCACATAATTTATCTCAAAATGCTGATCTGAGTAATCAATCACAGTCAGTTTGTCCTTATGCAAAAGCAAAAAAAAAAAACCGTAAATGTATATATTCAAATATATATAATTCAATTTCATTGTTAACTATAGTCCTTTATATTAAATATATATATTCTCACAAAAGGTCAAGTATATGTATGGGATGAGGGTCACTCCTTCATATCGTACTATTTATAATCGTATCGCCATTTACCTACTGTTTTTTGGCAAATTTTAATAATGTTTATAGCAGTTTTTATATTTATAAGCTTCTTATGAAGTTGTTGCAAGATGTGACTATTTGTTTTGGAGTTTTGCTGTTTTGCAGCATTTAAAAAGGCTTTCCAAAGATGAGGTACTGTGAAGTTTACTACGAAGTATAAAGTTGCTCAAATATTTTGGTGTCATTTCAAAGAGGGGTGAATAATAAAACCAAAGATTTATTATTTTTGGCAAATGTCAGAATTTTGCTGAGTTTTGTAAAAAATCATGGATTTCTTTGGCATATTCTTGTAAATGAAAAAAAAAAAAAAAATGAATATCATAGAGTTCAAGACAGGCGTTGTTTTCATTAGATGGCACTCATTTTCAAAAATGCGCGCAACTAATATGGTATGTGCCGGGTATGTTTGAGAGCAAAGTGCAGTTGAAAACGTATGGTGGGCGTGGATTTCGTATGATTCAGCATATTGTTGAATATTTATATAAATTGGTATAATGATGTATAATCATGACAATCGAGTTTGAGCTTGATCCGGTTTAGTTAATTTTTTAATATATCTATTCTGTGCTCAGAGTAATTTGATATATCAAGTTTTAATGCGATAACTTTATATTTTTGTGCATAAAGTGAGAAAAACCCATTCGAAAACATACTTTTGTATGGGAAGTAGGTGTGGTTCTAGTCCGATTTAGTTTCTTTTTTTAATATATACATATTCTGTGCCCAGGATGGTTTTACGTAATAAGTTTTATTTTTATAACTTTATATTTTTGTGCATAAAGTGAGAAAAACACATTCGTAAACATACTTTTGTATGAGAGGTAGGTGTGGTTTTCATCCGATTATGCCCATCTTTAATTATATCGCTTCTGCGCTTAAAGTAACTTTATATACCAAGTATTAGTTCGATATCTTTTTATTTTCGTGCATAAAGTGAGAAAAACACATTCAAGAACATACTTTTGAATGGGAGTTAGGTGTGGTTCTAGTCCGATTTAGTTTATTTTCTAATATATACATATTATGTGCCCTGAGTAACTTTACATAATAAGTTTTATTTCGATAACTTTTTATTTTCGTACATAAAGTGAGAAAATTCCAATCGAAAACATACTTTTATATGGGAGGTAGGTGTGGTTTTCATCCAATTATGCCCATTTTTTCTTATGTCCCTTTCATGCTCTAAATAACTTTATATACCAAGTTTTAGTGCGGTAACTTTATATTTTTGTGCGTAAAGTGAGAAAAACATATTCAAGAACATACTTTTGTATGGGAAGTAGGTGTGATTCTCGTCAGATTTAGTTTTTTTTTCTAACATATATATATTCTGCGCTTAAAATAGCTTACAATAACAAGTTTTCTTTCGATAACTTTTCATTTCTCGTACAAAAAGTGAGAAAATTCCAATCGAAAACATACTTTTGTATGGGAGTTAGGTGTGGTTTTCATCCAATTTCGTGTTTTTTTCTAACTTATACATATTCTGCGCTTAAAAGAGCTTACAATAACAAGTTTTCTTTCGATAGCTTTTTATTTTCGCACAAAAAGTGAGAAAATTGCAATCGAAAACATACTTTTTGTATGGGAGGTAAGTGTGATTTTGATCCGATTTAGTTTTTTATCTAACATATATATATTCTGCGCTTAAAATAGCTTACAATAACAAGTTTTCTTTCGATAACTTTTCATTTCTCGTACATAAAGTGAGAAAATTGCTCTCGAAAACATACTTTTGTATGGGAGGTAGGTGTGGTTTTCATCCAATTATGCCCATTTTTAATTATGTCCCTTCCATGCTCAAAGTAACTTTATATAACAAGTTTTAGTTCGATAACTTGATATTTTTCAACATAAAGTGCAACAACATAGTTTTGTGAGGCTCTATAATATACTTTTTTCATATCTGTCACCTCTTTATGGATTTCACAAATGGTCAAACCAACTAAATATACGCATTTTAGCAAACTCCGAAAATCATAGTGTAAAGATTAACGTAATATTCTACTTATTATTTCATAAGACTGCTGCATGCTTCTATGAAATTTATTTGAAAAAATTCGTTGACTTTTAAAAGTAATTTAAAAGATTACTTAATCTTAGATTTATATTAATTGACTTTTACTTTCAATAAAAAAAAGGGAAAAAATTCTTATATAACGCTTATATATTAACCTTGTAAATATTAATATTAAACCGTACTTATTTATTATTTTATATGAATGCCCTACTTTTACTTGACAAGACAAGACCAAAAAAAAAAAACAACACAAAAAAATGGCTGGCAATCAAACAAACAAGTTAAGAAACCTTATATGTACATATTGTTTATAGCACAACCACAAACCTCAAACATTAAGTATATCAATTATAATGGCGCTTGAGTTAACCACTAAAATACTAAATTATAAATTCACAAAGCAAAACGTTATAATAGCCAAAAACAAATAGCTTTTGTTTTAAGCTTTGGAAATCGAGTTTTTTTTTTCTTACGATTTTTATTATTATTATCGTATAAACTCTTCCATATTTCTTATATAGTAAAGTGTATATAGTCCGTTTAGTAAATAAAAATATTTTTTTTATCAAGCCTGTACAAATTTAAGAATCAGTCTCTTAAGCTATGAACAATTTACGAAGTTTTTTTAAGCTTTATCTAATTAAATTGTTTTTGTTTTTTTTTTGTTTTTGTTTTTGGAAAATCATATTTTGTTTCAAAGAGCCAATATTTACCATAATTCATACGAAAAAGGCATAATCTGAAAATCACATACATTTGTTTGCACATCTCTAATGTACCTATAAAATGTTATCTAGTTAAGAAAGTAATTTCGTTTAATTATCTTTATTATGATGATTATTATTACCAGTATGTAGGTATGTATATAAATTATAATAGATGTTACCAAAGAAGGTAACATTGAAAAGGGACAGCGAAAAAAAATTGTACAATAAAACTTAGTAGTAAGTATGTAGGCACGCGTGCTAGAGAAGGAAGGAAGTTAAATATGAAGAAATAGGCTATAAAAAAATCTAACATCCGCATGCTACTATTCCTCTTGTAGTGGGGGAGGGGGGGGGGGGGGGGGGTCGGTTTATGCTTGTAACCACGAAACTCGTCTATGGTATGTACTCGTCGTATTTAAAGGCAACCAAATAATTGAGTTGGTCTCTTTTTTTTCGGTCATCTTTCTTGTTTTCTTTTTTCTTCATTTTGATGAACTTACATTAATGCTTACAGACATATTTAAGATTACCGATAATATATAAGTATGCCGTTTTGGTGAGGTTGGTGGTGGTATAAGTACTCGTAGTTGGTAATTCAAGTGAATAAATCAATGATAGTGGTTTTTGATAGGTTTTTTCTTCGATCCAAGTGCACGTTTCTCTTCATGTGTGTGTGTGTGTGTGTGTATCTGAATATGTGATTTTTCCTGTTTGTGGAAACCAAATCAAAAAGCAACAATAGGACAAGAAAAAAAAAATTGGTTTCATCCGGACGGAAGATTTTTTTTTTATTTGCGGAAGTTTTTCAACATTTTTTCATTTTTTTCATGGGCTGACATTTGATTTGACAGTTTTCCCCATGTCATTTTAGAACATGTCTATCGAATTTCTTAAAAAAAAAAAAAACAAGCAATGGAACCCCTAATATTGCAAAAGATGAATTTCTATCTTCCGTGTCTGTGTCTGTTTGTTGTATATTTTGTGCCCAAAACTCAATGCATAAATATGTGTTTGTGTTTGTACATATATATTGGTCGATAATATTTCGTAGTTGAGCAATTTTTGATCATAAAAAAAATAATAACAATAATAATGAAGACCTTCATTCTCTCCTCTTCATTCTGTGACGCCTAAAAGATGATGCAGAGAGACGCGTGCAAGATGTTTGATGGGGGCAAAAACCGAAAACAAACCGGAAATATTTCATGCATATGGCATATGTACGATATATGTAGTGTGAGAGAGGAGTGATGCTAGGATAATATAGTGTAGTATAGTACACATATTTGTATTTAGGTTATAAACGTTGTCTCGTGATGATGATGATGATGATGATGATGTTGATAATGATGATGTTGTTGATGAAAAACGAAAATATCAATTTTCTAGAGTGTTTTCATTTTTGTGAATGGTGGAATGAAATTCTTTTTGCCATTGATGCGAATGCTGATGATGATGATGATGATGATGAAGATGGCATTACGCACGGAAGGGAAGATTATGATGGTGCTAAAGAAAAGTTTTCTAATTTTTAATAAAGTTTGCTTTTTTTTTGTTTTGTTATCTTTTTACTATCTATTTTTTATGAGTATTAAATATTTAATTTTGTAATAAGCAAGCAATATAAATGCAATTTTATTTTAATCAAAATATATGTATATAATAACTTTATCAAATCAGAAGATTAGTGTTGATACAATATACATATAACAAGGATGAGAAGTTGTGTTAAATCCATTTTTCGATATTTGCTGGCTTCTGGCTTGTTGGTTCTTGATTGATGTGTATCATTATCATTAGCAGCAGCAGTAGTAGAAGTTATCTAACGAATTTATTAAACCAATAAAACAACTAAGCTTTCATTGCAATATATATATATATATATATATATATATATATATATATATATATATATATATATAAATATATATATATATATATATATATATATATATATATATAAATATATATATATATATATATATATATAATATATATATATATATATATATATATATATATATATATACATATATATATATATTTCCTGGTCTTCTTCTGGCACGTATGTTAGACCCTGGCTCTCTTCAATTGTTTCTATTATTGTAGATGTAGGTGCTTGCTCTTCAATTTCTGTCTGGTATTCCGGTATCGTAGATCTTCTGTCATTATGTTGATCCATCATAAACTCTTTCAACTCTTCTGGAATCATTCCACATGAGCATAGAGCAGCTTTCAAGTCACATTTACATTTCCCAATGTAAAATAATTCTTTTATGGATCGTAAGAAAGATGTGAGACTGGAGCCTTTTGCTTTGCATTTATCTGCAGTGTAGTATTTGTCAAGCAAGGTATTCAATTTTCTAACAATATTTCGTTTGCATATAATTTCAATATTTAGTTTGCTCCAAATTCCAATCAATTTGTCTGTCACTTGAGGAGTAAATGTTTTATATGAAAACAATTTACTTTGCATTTTAGCACGTTCGGCCAAGAAAAAATAGCATCTTAAAATATCCTGTTTAGTTGGCAGATTCAGACCAGTCAAATCAGAAGACATACCAAAAGCAGGAACATCGTGAGAAGGCATATGTTTCAAACTACTTTCGGTACTTATTGATGTTGGTACAGCTTGTGATGGCAATAGATCCATGTTTAAAATTAAATATTAATTAATTAATTTATAAATATTAAGATTTTCCAGCTAGATTTTGAGGTTTTCTTCCTCCAAAAGCTGGTAAAAATATGATTTAGGTCTTAGCTTGAAATCTATCGATATTATTTTTAGAAAAGCTGGAAAAAGGAACAAAATGTATGGAATATGATTTAACAATTTATAATTCGAGTATGTATTTTGAATATATTCAATACAAAGTCAAAAATTCGTCTATTTCCACAACAGTATCGTATATTTTTCCAAAAAAATGTACGAAAGCGCCCTCTGGCGGCACTCAAAAATAAAAATTAATGTCAAAAATGGATTCCGCGACCCAAAAAACCCCCACATACACATTTGGCTAAAGGAAATAGCATTTTTTTGCCTCTATTCTCGAATATTTCTAGAAAAAATACCTATTTTGCAAAATCCGGGGGCTCGAAATTCATTTTAGAGCTATGGTTTCTTTGGCAAATTTGCTTAGAATGACCCATAGAATAAGAATCACGATGAGCCTTTGGGTCGAAAAAATTTGACCCACCCTAATATATATATATATATATATATATATATATATATATATATATATATATATGTATGTATATATATATATATATATATATATATATATATATATACATACATATATATACATATATATATGTATATATATATATATATATATATATATATGGTGGGCTAAATTGATGGGCTAAGCAAAAACTATAAAATTTGGATACTTTCAAACATTTTCAAAATTGGGCACGCATACTTTTTCAATTTTTGATACAAGGCCCCCTAAAAAGTAATGATATGAAGGTATCAATCAATCAATCAAAAGAAAGCGTGACGTTGGAGCAAGGACAAAATCCTTGTTCATCAAGTGGACCACGCGAGTCCAGTCTGTTAGAGGATATGAGCCCTGCGGCTGAGACCTCTGAGGGCCAACCGCACGTGTTATGGGCACTGCGACCATACGTGGTCTTTTGTACCCAAGCCCGTCTACGACACTAGAATCTCCTCTACCTTTTTAATGAGAGATAGAATTGATTTTGATGATTGAAGCTGGTGTTGGGAAACTCAGCTGAAAGTGTTTGAGACGAGGCCTGGTCAAGGCTGGGCATTCGCAAAAGATGTGGATCGATGTTTCATCCTCCTCCAGACAGAGTCTACTATGAAGTCTACTATGAAGGTAAGTATATTTAGAAAGTTTGTTGAGGAGGCAAAATTAATGCGGATCGATCGTACTTTATACAACTCTAGGGGTTATTCCAGAACAGTTATTGACGATTTGTGATTGTTTTGACATTTATTTTGTATGGGAGTCTCCTTTAGAGGGAAGATAGGGGCTAAATACGTTTGCAGGAAATATTGGAGGATAAAATCGAATATATTTCTATCATACATATGGGTGTTGGTTATACACTTCAGCACTCTAGAAGAGGTTTCGGGACTGTTATTGTCGAGTTGTAGTTGTTTTTACAATATTTTGTATGGAAGTCCACTATATGTATTCCACTATGTTGAGAAGAAAAAACTAATGGGGATCGGTCATATATTCTACTACTCAAGGGCCGATTCTTTGGCAGCTTTAATCGTCGATTTTCAGGTATCTTTCCCGTCATTTTGTATGGGTGTAGAGAGGTGGTGAGTATGTTTGTTAGAAAATATTGATCAGGAGAAATGGGAGAAGACCAGTCGGCCCGGTATCCAACCTCTATTTTTTCGCATTGCGTTACCGTGAAATAGATTCTTATTACACTAGAGGTTATGTCATGTGTCCATTTAATTCTCTTCTTTAAAGATTGGCTTGATGGGGTGGGCTCAACTTCAGCTAAGTTATCGCTTCCAGCATTGGTATTGCTTAAGGGCATTGTATTTGAGTGAGTAGAGATGTTATCGTCACTATGTTGAAGGTTTGGTTGATTGGAATCAGTATAAATACTGAAAATATTTGTATCCGAGGCTTGATTATTACTTGACTCCATTTTAGTGTTTGTTTTGGGTATTCTTTTTTGTCTGCCTACTCCAAAAGACATATATTTGGCCGCCTTATATCTAAAGAAGAAAGCCGCTCACTTTGAGAACGTCGCATCTGGGGTTTTTTCCGCGGGGTTGGTGGGGTTGGTCCGCGGGTGGTATTTGATTTCCCACCTACCCGATATATCTACCGAGCTTTCCCTATCCGTCACCCGGGGACGCGTCCGATGGGAGACTGGAAACTCCGCACGGATTATTATTATTATTATTATTATTATTATTATTATTATTATTAATATCTTTATTTACACATTTTATAATGGTATTCACATTTCATTATATGGGTAATACAACATAATTAATAATAATAAAAAAATAATTATGTGGCACTTAAAGCCCCAAAGGGCTCATTGGCCGAGCTTCTCTTCCATTACTGTTGTGCGTCTTAAATTTTGGACAGTATTAGAATGGACCTACTTATTTTAGCCGGTTCCGAACGGCAGAACACTTGTGACATCACTTTTTCTGAGCTTTGTCACAGAGTTCTTTTTAGAAGCTTTTTCATGGCAAGTTGTTACTGTCGGAAGAATTGCTAATTCCTTGGCGACAGGTGGGTACCGTTCGAAAGAAAAATCTTTTCGATGTTAAATTTCTTATGCATCATCCGGGGATTGAACCATGACCTACAAATCAGAAGGCCAACACACTAACCACTGAGCTATGGCACCCGATTTCCTTTTACTACACCTAATATAATAAAATTATTATAAATTTCCATCGTTTTTAAATGAAAAATTGCACTACGTTTACAGTAAAACTACGAATACGGTTTTACTACAGAGTATTACGGTTTTAAGTCTCTACCTCCTATTTCATTAGTAATGTTAGCCACATTTCTTAGAAATGCGAAAAGTAAGGTATTATAATTTATCCAAGCAATATAGTAATTTATCATTTAAAACTATTGTAATTGATCTGGCAATGAATTGGTCTGCTTCACCCAGTATGTACGGCGTATATTTTTCAATATAACTAATGGTAATGTTTGATGCTTGTCAATAGAATCATCATCATTATTGTTATCATCATTATTATTATTATTATTATTATTATTATTATTGATCTTTATCATTGCCATACAGTGTCATACAATTCCAATTATTAAACAGTGAATCGTTAGATGACCTAAAAGTAGGCTTTAATAAATTAACAATGAGAATTATTTGGGAACAAGTGCAGAATACGGACTCAGAAGGGAAAAAAAAATAAAAAATTGCCTCGGATAGAGCTTCGTTTTGTAAATATAAAAAATAAAAAATTTGTCTCTGCAAATGCCCATACAAGGCGTGGCTCAAGGTCAAAGTTCAAAATTGAGGTCGAGATTATTCGATAGAGACGCAATTTTTTTCTATAATATGGGTATTATAAGAAAGGTTTTTTAAATACCTTTCTACTGATATATATAATTTAATACCTATTTTTTACATTTTAAAAGTTATTATCAAAATTATAAATTTGAAATTTTTTTTTTTCAAAAACCGATTTTTTTTTCGAAAATAAGCCTTATTTACCTATCGAAAATTTAGCACCATACTAAAGCTTATACAATTACCTTCACAACGGTGTATAAAACATATTTTTCCAGAATTTGTATGCATTTCAAAAATTGTTTTCAAGCTGATACTTCATCAAGTGTTACCAATATGGACGGCTTTCGATACAATTACCTGCATGTCTTCAAATTCAGTATCGCAACCAACAGTATTTTAGGACAAAAGCTTTTTTGATAGCCGGCCTTCGGCCGGTCGCAAAAAAAATAACCCTTATAGGCCCGACGACGGCTTCGCGACCAACAGTATTTTAGGAAAAATGCTTTTGTGATAGCCGGCCTTCGGCCGGGCGCAAAAAAAATAACCCTTATAGGCCCGACGCCGGCTTCGCGACCAACAGTATTTTATGACAAAAGCTTTTTTGATAGCCGGCCTTTGGCCGGGCGCAAAAAAAAATAACCCTTATAGGCCCGACGCCGGCTTCGCGACCAACAGTATTTTAGGATAAAAGTTTTTTTGATAGCCGGCCTTTGGCCGGGCGCAAAAAAAATAGCCCTTATAGGCCCGACGCCGGCTTCGCGACCAACAGTATTTTAGGATAAAAGTTTTTTTGATAGCCGGCCTTTGGCCGGGCGCAAAAAAAATAACCCTTATAGGCCCGACGCCGGCTTCGCGACCAACAGTATTTTATGACAAAAGCTTTTTTGATAGCCGGCCTTCGGCCGGGCGCAAAAAAAATAACCCTTATAGGCCCGACGCCGGCTTCGCGACCAACAGTATTTTAGGAAAAATGCTTTTTTGATAGCCGGTCTTTGGCCGGACGCAAAAAAATAATCCTTATAGACCCGACGCCAGCTTCGCGACAGAAGTTTTATCATTGAAATCTCTTTGTAATTTTTAGTATTGAAATTTTATTCATTTGTTTCAATATTGTATTCACCATCAGTATAATCTACAACATAGGGCTCTAACAATGTGGTCTTTATTAGATTAATAAAAGAATTAGTTAATTATACTATTTCATCCTATTTTTCCTTAATTCTTTTGTCTATGTCTACCGCTAGGATTATAACTGCCTCACTATTCCTCTGTGCACATATTTGCTATAGCGAAAGTATGACCATAAAAAAATATATTTAAAATATATAAAAATTCTTTAAAAATATGTTTTATATACCATTGGAAAGGTAATCCTATGATCTTTGAAATAATATATAATTTTTGATAGGTTAATGGGATACTTTTTCGAAAAAAAAATCGGTTTTTACAAAATTTTTATAAAAAATTTATAATTTTCTTCATAACATTTAAAAAGTTAAAAACTCATATAAAATATTATATACCTATAAAAAGGTATTAAAATTACCTATGTTTTAATACCCATATTGTAGAAAAAACTTGCTTGTCTCTCGAGTAATCTCGACCTCAATTTTGAACTTTGACCTTGAACCACGCCTTGTGTGGGCATTTGCAGAGACAAATTTTATATTTTTTATATTCACAAAACGAAGCTCTACCCAAGGCAATTTTTTATTTTTTTTTCCTTCTGAGTCCGTATTCTGCACTTATGCCATTATTTGAAAGTGCAGTCAATCACATACAGTAACAATATTTTTTTTCACATACTTTTTTTAAAAATAGCAAAAATCAATAAAACAATATTAGTAGTTAATCCTCTGCAAATGTGCAATTCTGTATAGAATTTAGTTAATCTTTTTAGTAAAACTTCTTGCTACTGATTAAACTCATATTGGTAAGATGTTACTATTATGCTGTTTTGCGTTCATATACAACATGGTGTATACTCTTCTTCACACGTTAGTGTATGCACGATGATGCATGAAGTAGAATGGACGTGCTCGTCTCACTCGTCTCACTCGTCTTTACGTAAATACATTTTAACTACATCACTGCCACTGTCAGCATATTATAAATGTTGATAATTCTAAGGTACGTATGGCCATTCTATGTGTTAGTATAGAATACCATCTGATGTTCTATGTATGATATGGTATGAAGGCACACATCAACTTGTTTCATCTAATTCTTTTTTTGTTTGTTTTTTACATAATATATAAGTTCAATTTCGTTCTATGAAGTGTGAATGATAAATTGTATTACTTAACATTTGAAGTATATAATTTTTTTTTTTCTGTATTGAAGATTTTTTTTATTAACTTTATTTTCTATTTCTTATTATAAGGGTGGCGTGTATGATATATACAAATAACATAACTATGTATGTATGTACATATTTTTTATTTGATTTTCTTTTGATAAATTTGCATTTTTTTTTTGTTTCTTCAAACACATTTACTATGGAAGTAACTATGAAAAGCAGACTTTATGTGTGTGCGTTTCTAGTCAAGTTATGTTAGAGTGTAAGTTAAGACGTCATCAACATCATCATCATTATGATCATCAGTGATGCTGTTGAGATTTTGCTGTAAATGTAGTTGTAGCGATTATTTTCTGTTGCATATCCATACATGATTATGATGCGATTATGATGACGATGATGATAATAAAATGACGATGTAAGTTGAGGTGATAGTGGAGTATGAATTTTAATATATATCTTTTTTAGAGTCAATGAATCACTGCGCCTTTATTTGTAAACCAAGAGCACTCTTAATGTTGAATAAATATGCATTTAGTTTTTAGCAAATGGCTTCTATAGAATCATGAGTTGATGTGCGAAGGAAGTAATATTGAATGAATTTTTTTTAAACACTGTTTTAAATTATTTAGAATTGAAGTTGGAGCCAATTGAATGCTATGAGTTTGCTTCCTGAAAGTCCTAGAAATAGAAATGTGATATTTCTGAGAAGTATTTTCATGCATGATCCCATTGCGGCTTGCAATACCATATAAAGGGTTCTTGGCAGTAATTTTTCGAGCATAAACATTTTTTTTTCATTTAATATTTTTCTGAAATTTTTGAAAATTAATACAAATATCATTTATTCTCACTCCATCCGTTCAAAAAAAAAAATTTTTTTGTTTTATTTAATATTTGCAAAATATAATAAATTACAATATAATTTTATATTAATGAAATCAAACCGTGTTATCTCAGACCCGATTATGTAACATATAATTTAATACATAAAAACCACCAACTATACTTGTATGATATTTATTTAACTACTTAAAGATCTCCGACCCCACATTTGCATAATCATTATCATTATCAACACACACGTTTTGCCATTCGTTATTTGTATACAAATGTATTTATTTATTTATTTATTTGTGTATGCGTGTTGTGTTTTTTTTCCCCCTTTCGATATGACGGTGTACTTGTACTTCTATGTACATACCATAAAATTCATTGCATTTAGTTCCGTTTAAATTTGCATTTTACCGCAATTTTCCGCTCTAATTTGACGTTAACAAGGGTTAAAATTAAATGTACACATTCACATTTCCATATACACACACACACATACACACACACACTCACAGTTACAGATAAAAAATTACATTTTGTGTTAATACTGTGATTTTTATGTCCCTAATATGCATATTTCACATAATTTGACAAACGAAAATGTTGTAGAAATAAAAAAAAAAATAAAAAACACAAAAATAAAAATGTTAATGAAAATGAAAATGAGAGAAAAACTGAGAAATATCCATGCCTATATGCGAAACAAAAAATCATTTTCGTATTAGACTATACTCACATCCACGAAAAGGAGCGCGAAGCTATTATAAAACGGGACAACTGGTTGTCAACTATGTTGTTTGATGTGTATGTATATGTAAATATATATGCATGTTCGTTAAGTAGATGCAGAGAAAGAAAGAACGAGAGAAAGAGCAACATTAAATGGAAAAGAAACTTTTTTTCGAGCACACAGTGCCAATAGTATCAACTCTATGGTGAAAAATATTTGAATAAAAGTATATGGTATACCGTGTTGAACAAAAAAATATGAACATCGGAAGTTTGTAAAGAAATTGCGCCACTAAAAAGTTTTCAAGGCAAAAAGTCGGATTAATTTAGTTTGTCGAATCGAATTAGGTAATTTTAGTTTTCATTTAAACATATGACAAAAGAGATAGATAGATAGATAGAAAGATAGAGAGAGAGAGAGAGCATGAGAAAGAAAAAAAGTCACGTCGAATGGGTCTTACGGTGAACGAGAGCAAGACAAAGTACCTAGTGTCTACAAACAAAGAGTCCCGGCATCTTGGACAACACATCACTGTTGACAGTTACTCGTTTAGCTTGGAACTAGCATCAACAATTGGAATGACGTCAGCCTGGAGATTATGCGTAGGATAACTCTTGCTAATAGGTGTTACTTTGGGCTGAGTAAACAATTGAGTAGTCGAGCACTCTCTCGAAGATCGAAAATCACACTGTACAAGTCCCTCATTATTCCTGTCCTAGCATATGGCGCAGAAACCTGTACAATTTCCACCACGGATGAGAGGATGCTTGGAGTTTTCGAGAGAAAAGTTCTGCGCAGAATCTTCGGACCTATTTGCGTTGATGGCGAATATCGAATAAGGTACAACGATGAGCTGTATGAGCTGTACGCTAACATTCACATAGTCAGGCGAATCAAAATCCAGCGGCTGCGCTGGCTGGGTCATGTCGAGCGAATGGAAGAAGACGCTCCAGGCAAGAGGGTATTTAATCCGGAACCCGCTGGAGGACGCAGAAGAACACGAAGACCAAACCTCCGTTGGTAGGACCCAGAGTTGGGAAACCTGACGGCGCTTAGAATATCCAATTATCGCCAGAAAGCGAAGAGCAGAGAAGACTGGCGCCGTATTATATGTTCGGCCAAAATCGATCATCGGTTGTTATGGCCACATAAGAAGAAGAAGAAGAGAAAATACCCCTTGAAGCAAGCATTCAAAAAAAAAAAAATACATAAATAAAATATTTAGAAATTAGGATTTAATTTGAAAAATCTCATCGAAAATTTTCACTTCTCAGTTTCTCGGCATACAATTTTTGTGGTGTTTTTTTTTTTCGAAGGCAATTATTTCAGCCTGTACACCACATCACGAACAAAAAATGGGCTTCATTTTCAATCGAATCAAAATGAAGTAGGAATTATCTGCGCAATTTTTTTTTGTTACGATTTATAAGTGGGTAAATGGCGCCAAAGTGTGTTTAAAGTTTAAAGAAATTGAGGGAAATCCGGGAGTAGCCCCTAAAGGTGTAAATCGTATGACCGACCCTCATTAATTTTTTCTCCACAAAATTTTTTCGAAATGCACTTAACCCCAACCAGTAAATCTTAGAGCGATTCATCTCGAAAACCTGGAAAATTGATGCTCTGTAAAATTCACAAGCACCCTGATGCTTGTGGAGGGGTGAAGTGTATGATTGACCTCCACTAATTTTTGTTATTCAAAATTTTGTCTAATTAAATAGATTTTTTCGCCTAATAGCCTAGACAGACGGCAGCCTAATTCCGGATTACCGGCGCACTTAATCTGAATAAAATAATAACCCGACAGACGGCAATATTGCGGATTAACTAAACGGCTGATTGCTGTTTTATTAGGTCTGTCCACTTACATTACTATCACTATCAATCTATCTGTCATCTATCACTCTCGATATGAGAAAATCTACAAGAAGTACGTGAACTGAAAACTATCAGAAACTTGTAAATTAACATTCACCGTTCGTAATTGACAGCTGGATTTATTTGTTCGCTAACAATTTTCATGTTGAAAACTGTTAACAATTGTTGAAAGTTTTTTGTTAGCGAACACACCTAATATTTTGTAAAATGGATGGAGAAAAATTCACAATAGACAATTTTCAGCAGTGTTGCCATCGCAAATTGCCCTAATCCTCTTTTATTTTGAGAATTAACTCATCGAGTTTATGCGGATTAGCTGCAGTTAATGCCCGAGTTAATTCGAATTAACTCGATAATCCAGAATTAGGTTGCCGTCTGTCTAGGCTATAAGACAAAAAAATGCATAGCTGCCTAGGAGTTGGCTATAGATAGATGGGTTGTAAGAGCGACTTGCATTAGTAGTTTATCTTGCAGACTTTTTTTCATGTTCAAGTGATTAGGATTATATATTTAATTTCAATTCGAAAAAAAATTGTCTTCCTTTCTGCACTCTTATATATACTCTTATACTAATTTATTATTATTTACCTTCTTGTCTTTTCAGGTATGTTTGCAACAAATGCTATTCAATTCATAGTCCTCGATAAGTATGCGTTACAAAATCTATAAAATATTCTACTTTAAAAGATGTACAAGTATATAAATAAACCGTTAGGTTGCTCCATGAGGTCGTGGAAGTTAATCGATAATGTCTATTTTGACAGCGACACCTGAACTTTTGAAGCATATTGGCGAATAACGTTGTAAGCGACAATTTTTTGGGAAGCGGCTTTTTATACTGGATTCTTTGAATAATTATTTTATCAGTTTATTTTGTCCGCAAGATGATATCTCGAATAATTCCCACTAATTTTCCCTACAGAAAAACCCTGCGTGCAGGCGTAACGCGAGCAGTTAAGGAGCGGTAAAGAGAGAAAAGGAGTGCAGAGAGACGTCTTTTCAGGCGCAAGAAGAGGGAGTTGGAAAGACGCGAGTGTGAGGAGATAGAGATGTGTACCGACAAGAATGAGACTTGAAAATTCTTTGAAAAGATCAAGCGACTGAGTGGAGGTTTAAATCCCGGAGCCTCTTCTTGTCGTGATGGAAATGGGAATCTGGTTACGGATGTCCAGAGTGTACTGAGCCTATGGAGGGAACACTTCTCCGCGTTACTGAATGGCGATGCTACGAACAATTCCGCCAGTGGAGGAGAATGCCCGATAACCCCAATTACAGATGATGGTGTTGATGTTCCACCACCCGACTATGACGAGGTTGAAACGGCCATTTTAAGGCTGAAGAACAACAAAGCTGCAGGTGCTGATGGCCTGCCTGCCGAGTTGTTTAAGACCGGAGGCGATGAGCTGCTCACCCGCATGCACCAGCTCATAAGCAGAATATGGTCGGATGAAAGCATGCCTGATGACTGGAGGCTCAGTGTTCTCTGTCCTGTACATAAAAAGGAGACCCCACAATTTGAGCCAACTACAGTGGAATAAGTCTCCTGAGCATCGCGTACAAGGTTCTATCGAGCGTACCGTGTGAAAGGTTGAAGCCTATGCTCAGCAACCTGATTGGACCTTATCAGTGTGGCTTCAGACCTGGTAAATCCACCATCGACCAGATTTTCACACTGCGCCAAATCCTGGAGAAGACCCAAGAAAAACAGATCGACACACACCACCTATTTGTTGATTTTAAAGCCGCTTTCGACAGTCCCGTAAGGGATTACCTCTACGCAACAATGTCTGAGTTCGGTATTCCTGCAAAGCTCATTCGACTTTGTAGAATGACACTGCATAACTCCCGTTGTGCAGTGAAAATTGGGAAGGACCTCTCCGCACCGTTTAATACCGAACGGGGTTTCAGACACGGTGATTCGTTATCGTGCGACTTCTTCAATCTTATTATGGAGAAAATAATACGAGCTGCTGATCTACGACATAATGGCACTATCTTCAACAAAAGTGTCATGCTGTTAGCGTATGCCGACGATATTGACATAATCGGCATGAACACGCGAGCAGTCAGAGCAGCATTCTCAGAGTTGGAAAGAGAGTCGCGTCGGATGGGTCTCACGGTGAACGAGGGCAAGACGAAGTATCTAGTGTTAACAAACAAAGAGTCCCGGCGTCTTGGACAGCACGTCACTGTTGACAATTACACTTTCGACTTTGTCTATCTTGGAACCAGCATCAACAACTATAATGACGTCAGCCTGGAGATTATGCGTAGGATAACTCTTGTTAATAGGTGTTACTTTGGGCTGAGTAAGAAATTGAGATGTCGAGCCCTCTCTCGAAGATCTAAAATCCCACTGCACAAGTCCCTCATTATTCTTGTCCTAGCATATGGCGCAGAAGCCTAGACAATTTCCACCACGGATGAGAAGATGCTTGGAGTTTTCGAGAGAAAAGTCCTACGCAAGATCTTTGGACCTATTTGCGTTGGTGGTGAGTACCGAATAAGGTACAACCATGAGCTGTACGAGCTGCATGCCGATATTGACATAGTAAAGCGCATCAAAATCCAGCGGCTGCGCTGGCTAGGTCATGTCGAGCGAATGGAAGAACACGCTCCAGCTAAGAAGGTGTTATATTCGGAACCCGCTGGAGGACGACGCAAAAGAGGAAGACCAAACCTCCGGTGGAAAGACAAAGTACTGGAGAACCTGACGGCGCTTGGAATTTCTAACTGGCGCCAGCTAGCGAAGAACAGAGATGGCTGGCGAAGCATGTTATTTTCGGCCTAAATCGATATTCGGTTGTTATGGCCACATAAGTAAGTAGTAAGTAAGTAAACAAGGTGTTGGCATTTTTTTTTCTCTGTCACAGTACATGTACACTCTTACATATCATTATGTCGACATTGCAGACGTAATGGCGCGACAGAAAGTCGCATGCTACTTACTATACATCAGCATTCGAACATACATTCAAAAACACACACACATCTAGAGATTCGTGTATCCATAGGTTCTTTTGTTGTTGATACGTGTATGCTGTTTTGTGGTGCTTGCTTTTACGTAGCGATGATGCTCAAAGTTGCGACGCCTTGTATTTTGCGGAGTGGATCACATGGAGGATGAAGGAATTAAGTAAATGCTAATTGTGCTACAAAAAAAAAAAAACAACAATTTACTGTACTGTACTGATTAAGCTAAAAGTATGTATCTGTTTTCCATCTTCACCATCACCACCACCATCACCATCACCATCACCATCACTTGCAATGTGTCTGATGATGCTACTGCATGTTGCAAAACGGTGGAAAGCAATTGAAATAAATTTTTTTATTTTATATCGTACTATTGTATTCGTAAGAGCATGCTGTTTCTTTTTTTTTTTATTTGCATACATAAATGCTTTAAATATTTTATTCATTTTGTATTATTTTTTGAAGTTTTTATATTTTTTAACGCAACGAGATAATGCCTTAAAATAAATACAGTACTCGTACAATATGTGGAAAAAGCGAAAGAGTGAAAATTAAAAGTACAATTTGAATTAGCAAACAATTTACTTAGATTTATTTATTAACTAATAATATTTTTTATGCCATTGTTCTTGTATACGAATATTTCTAGATATCATTGGAGGTGTGTATTATATAAATTTACATATAATCCTTTGGCATATCCTTTAATATGCTTTTATATCGACATATTAATTTCATATCCATACGTCTATACAAATCTGTGTGGTGTTGCTTTTGTGGCTGTCTGTATGTATTGTATTGTGGAGAGTTACAAATAATCCAAAAAAAATAAAAATAATTATTTGCAAAAAGCTTTTGACATTAATCCACTAACACACCCACACCACAGAAAAAGGTAGTGAATGTATTTAAAAAAAAAAATCACGTTAACAGGAGAGGTGAAGAGAGGAATTAAGGAAAGTTGATAAAGGTTTAATAATTTGAATAAGTTGCGCAGTCCATGAGAGACATAGTTATATCTGTCATGGAGATTTAAGGCATAACAATTTTTGAGTGGGTGCCGTAGCTCAGTGGTTAGTGTGTTGGCCTTCTGATCTGTAGGTCGTGGGTTCAATCCCCGGCTAAAGCATAAAGAATTTAATATCGAAAAGATTTTTTTTTTCGAACGGTACCCACCTGTTGGCAAGCAATTGGCAATTTTTGCGGCAGTAACAATTTGACATGGAAAAACTTCTAAAAAAAAAACTCTGTCACAAAGCTCAGAAAAAGTGATGTCTCAAGAGTTCTGTCGCTCGGAACCGGCTAAAATAAGTAGGTCCCTTCTACAACTGTCCAAAATTCAACACGCAGAAGAGTAATGCAAGATAAGTTCGGCTAAAGAGCCCTTCGAGGCTTATAAGTGCCATATATTTATTTTTTGTTGTTCAGTTTTTGAGTATCGTCACAAAGCTTTGTTTAAAACGTTTTCGTAGACATTTTTGGGTTTTCGGACGAATCTAAAAAATTTCACAGTTTTCGGCTTTTGTCTTTCAAGTCCCAAAAAGTGTTTTTTTCACGTAAAATTATATAATAGCAAAATACTATTGGCATTAGAGACTTCAAACGACGCTACTCAAGACTTTTGTCCAGCTTTTAAACATATTCTGAGCTTTAAAAACTTTTCGGAGCTTTTTTTTCATTTTTTTTTTTTTTTGTAGTTTCACCTCAATGCAGAAAGCAGTCAATGATTGACGACCTACTTCGCTAAATCATGTAATTATTTAGTTTTATTGTTAAGCATCCAAACTTATATATTTTGAAGAGAAATTATTATTAGAGGCTTGTGAGCTTTAAAAGCTTTTATCAAAATAGACTCAGACATTTTGAGAGGGTTTTATGAGGCCAATTATTATTGTTGCACAGATTTACAATGTGAAATTATGGAAAATTCTCTATAAAGTCGAAGCGTTGTTAAATTGACATAATAATTAACGATCTACTTTGGTAAATCACCAAATTATTTATAATTTCGCAAATTTCTGTAAGCTTAAAACTTCTGAATATAGTCTCAGGCCAATTTTTATGGTTTCTAAAATTTTCAATGGAAAA
Organism: Megamerina dolium; assembly: GCA_963854835.1. Taxonomy (NCBI): domain Eukaryota; kingdom Metazoa; phylum Arthropoda; class Insecta; order Diptera; family Megamerinidae; genus Megamerina; species Megamerina dolium. Next base: position 69,851,387 of record OY978527.1, read on the forward strand.
TTATTAAAAATTCTCCATAAAGTCGTGGTAAAATGAATTAATAATTAACGATCTACTTTGGTAAATCCCCGAATTATTTATGAAATAAAAATTTTCTCCTCAACAAAGGTCGATTTTCGAAAAATGCAATTTGAATATTATCCCCTTTGGTGTAAACCACATCAAATGCTATTTAACCTGACTGTGTTACTTCCCTCACTTACTACTCATTCCATTTAGTTACCACCACCATAAATATCTTGCATTCAGTCCATTCGTTGGCGTCATCGTTAGCAATGTTGTTGTTGTTGTTGTTGTTGTGTTTTTCGTAATTTGTATGAATTATTCATGATATTATGGCAACTGATAAATGTATAGCAGCCACATTGTGGCTTGTCATTGGCTGGTCAGCTTATATACAAGGATTGTATTGCATTTTCAATGCATTTTACATTCGAATGTAATAATAATAATAATAATAATAATGATAACTGCAGCAATAGCAGACTGTACGCATAAAAGCATTCAAGCTATGTAGTGTAGCGGTTACGTATTACGGTAAATATGAGTTACTCGTATAAATATCATTCCTTCTTCCTTCTTTCTCATTATTATTTGCATTTTTTGTTTTTCATTGCATAGTTTTGGGGATATTGGCATTGGTGTTGGTAACAAATTAAATTTGTATACATGCAATATTGCATTTAAATATGCAATTATATACATACATATGTCCCCGCAAAATATATGACGACAAATATTTGTATGCGGAACGACCACAACAACTCAAATGCTCATGTATTTAGTCGTAAAAGTTTCAAAAGAGCTGCATGTACATAGTATTCATTACAGAAAAGTAAATAGCTTAGTTATAATATGCAATTATAGCGGTATGTAAATATAAATAATATGGTTTCTGATTTGTTTTTGTTGTTTTTGCGCTATATTTTTCAAGCTCAAAACAAACTATGCGAAATATGGGACATTTTGATAAAGAAACATGCTCAATCATGTTTTTTTTTTTTTGTTTTTTCTCAACTCTTGTGTACTTCTACAACCTTACATTAACGCTATATTACATTACATTTCAAGGATAATGTCAAAGGTACTTAATACCAAAAATATGAGCATTTTTCACTTTAATTTCATTTTTTGCATACCTACCATTTTGTGTCCTTTACAAATTATGTATGAGCAGGTTCGTCTTAGAAGAACGAGTTTAGTGTTTTTTTTTTGTATGCAATTTTTTACGTAATTTTCGCCGTGTTGAATTTATTTATATGATTAGAGGATTTCTTTGCGGAATTTATTACTCAAGTGTAGCAAATAATTTCTAGTGTACTCGTATATGGTTAATTTAATCTTAACAGCTCAAGGCGAGCAATTTGTAGGAAAAAAAAATTTAAATATATATATGTAGGGAGGATTTGGAGTAGGACTTTTCTTAGTTTTTAATATAATCTCTAAAATAACACCAAAGTGGTACCATGATTTTTTAGTATCTTGTTAATGGTAGGAGGGCGGTCCCAGAACTACCCGACCTAACAAGGAAAGCAACAAATTTGCGAAAAATTTTCTTTATTTTTCAACATAATCCCAGCGATATTCTATTGCTCCGTTACATTGTTTATAGTATGAACTGTCTAGCTCATTAAAATAGCCATCTACCGCAGACTCCACCTCTTCATTCTTTGCAAATCTTCTACCAAACAAGCCATTTTGTCAAATTTGGAAATTGAAAATCATCCGAAGGTGCGTGCTGAAGCAATTCGAGCTTTAACTCATTGATTTTGGCCATCGCAATAGCGGATGTGTGAACTGGTGCATTGTCTTGATGAAACAACACTTTCTTTTTCGCCAAATGCGGCCTTTTTTCTTTAATTTCATAACTTAAACGTTGCGACAAATTAGAGTAATGGTATTTTTTTTGTCCTTTTTTATGCTTTTTGAAGATAATCAATAGAAATTATCGCCATAACCTTGTCTGCAGATGAAACTGTCTTCGCCTTCTTTGAACACGATTCTCACCTTTCAGTCCACTGTTTTGACTGCTGATTTGTCTCAGGTGTGAAGTGGTGGGCCCATGTCTCATCCATGGTTACGAATTAACGCAAAAACTCTGCTTTATTACTGTGAAACATCGCCAAACATTCTATAGAAACATTTTCAAGACGTTGTTTTTGTTCTATTGTGAGCAAACACGGCACCCATCTTGAACACAGTTTTTTCATCTCTAAATTTTCGGTCATTATACGATGTATAGCCCTTTTTGAAATGCCTGTAATTTCACCTAGCTCACACACCTACTGCCGGCTATCATCCAATACCATTTTGTGGATTTTCTTAACCGTTTCTGGCGTGGTCACCTCAATTGGACGACCACTACGGTGTTTGTCTTGGCAGCTCGTATGACCTCGTTTAAACTTTGCCACCCAATCTTTTATGGTCGTAAACGAAGGAACAGACTCCCCCAGAGTTAATATTCGTTGCTCTGAGACCATTCAAATGAAAGTATTGAATTACATAATGGTGACCAATTTGTACCATGTTTACAAATTCACTTAGGTCGTTAACTTTTGATGGCTCCAAAAAAAAAAGTATACTAAACAACATGGCGCCTTGAAACTTAAAACATATGTTTTATAAGGTTGCCACTTGTTCATCAAAGTAATTTTTTTTAATCTACTGCCGCCATCTATACTTCAGGTCGGTTAGTTCTGGGACCGCCCTCGTACAGTGCGATACATTTGTCAAAGATTATTCGTGAATATTTTCACCGATTTTTCTTACATTTTTTCTATATACTCATGAGCAGATAATCTTTTTTTTGACTGTATGTCAAGCTTTTGTCAAGTCGTCAAGTTTTTACCAACCATTCCAAATACAATACATATTTCAACTGCAGTTATAGTCGTAAATTTTCTTTTACAAAAATCAATTGTCATTGCAACGTAGAGAAAAAAAAAATCAAGGAAAAATTCATTATTTCAGCAATTTATCCTGCACCTAACGTACGCAATACATATGTTCGTTCGTATGTAATTTTGTTAGAAAATAACTTGAGCATATCCAATCGCTGTGAGGTAAATTAAAAGAAAAGAGTTTGCAAAACCTTTTAAAAGGATAGCAAAATAGAACAAGAAAAAAAAATTGTGTAAAAATTACAAGAATTACAAATTAAAGGAGAATACGCCAGTCAAAGCAATAATGCTTTTTTCTATTTCTAAATATTTGGGTTTCGCAAAAAAAAGGAGTTTTTTTTGTTCAAATCATTATCTACATCATCCTTCAATTTCAGTTACTACAATCAGCGGTTGACTTTTCTATTTTAAATGAATTTCATATATACTCCTTGCCATTTTCGCAAGTATTTTTACGTAACTATTTTACATATTTTCAATTGAAAGGTAAAAATAGGAAGCATTAGGAATCGATTCAAGTTTTATTCGTCGATTTACTTGCTCCCAGAGCAAGTCGGTTGTGAAAAAGTCGATATTTTATTGACAGAAGTCACCAACTGAGTCGCAGTGCTGGCTTCAAAATAAAGCGCCATTTTAAAAAAATCCATGTTTTCTGAATTTATGAAGCTGAGTTAATGAATGAGCTCAATTGGATGTAATTGAATGAAAATCACGCCCACTTCTCATATAAAAAATTTTTTTTTTTACTTTATCCAGGTAAATAAATATAAAACTCGCGCAAAGTTGAAACGGTTAAGTTCGAAAATCGGTCCAGTCTGCTGATGATGCAAACCATACCTAACACCAATATATTTTAATTTCTTTTGCAGCATATGATATCAAAATGCTGATATTATGGAAAATAATTTCTAACTGATTTTATATTCATATATTCTAACATAATTCTTTTTATCATTTTTTTTTTTTTCAAATTCAAAATAGATTCTTCTCATTTTGTCGATCACGAAAAAATAAAAATAAAATAAAATCCATCTAAAAGTGTTGAAAATTTCTAAATAAACGTGCCACAACAATTTACTTTGATGTTTTTAATGGAATTTTTTTCTTCATTAGACCTGTTCAAACAAATATATGGAATTTTTTTTGTATAACATTTTCTTTTATTGAATGCTACAAGTTTGACAAACCAAAAAAAAAAAAAATTAGTTGTGCAACATAAAGTATTTAGAAACAGTTTTGCTTTATCTCCGTTGAAACATTGCAAAAACAACAAAATATTGAGATTTTAATGTTCTCTGTCTGTCGCCTGTCAGATGAGTTTGTGAATGGGCGAAATCAGATGACGACCACGCCTACCTTTCATATAGAAGCATGTTTTTAAAAGTTGGTATATAACGTTACGTTGAACACGGAATAGTGGTATAAAAAGTGGGCGTAATTGGATGAAAATCACGCCTACCTCTCATACAAAACTATGTTTTTGAATGTGTTTTTCAAACTTTATGTGGTGAACTATAAAGTTACTGACCTAAAATGTGCTACATAAAATTACTTTGATCACAAAAATTGATATATTAGAAAATGGGCGTAAATGGAATGAAAGCTACGCCTATCTACCATATACCAAAGTATGTTGCTGAATATATTCTTTCCATACTTGGCGCAGGAAAATATAAAAATATCACATTGAATTTCGAAAATGCACTAAATTAAATAAAAATAGCGCTTATTTTCTATAAAAACATATGCTACGGTATTTACAGGAGACATCTAATATATACATACATACATCTTCAACGAAGCAAGCGGCAATTTAAGAATTGACGAAAAAAATAAAAAGGCTACCAACTACAAGCACATCTAGAGCAAATAAAGAAATTGTAAACGTAAGCGTAATCAAAATCAAAAAACATTATTATGTGTGTATGTGTGTATGTGTGTGTGTGTGTGTGTGTGTGTGGGTGTGTGTTTGAGTGTGTGTGAAGGAGTGAGTTAATTGCAAATAACGATGAACATCAGGCATCTCCAGTGAATGGAGCAACCAACCAAGCAACCAACCAACAACAACAACAACAACAACAACAACAACAACAACAACAACAACAACAACAACACCAACAACAAAAAAAGGGTTTCAATTTCAATTGCAAAACATTTTTTATTCAAAAGTTTAATTGAATTTACATGGTAAACTACCCAATCTACTACTAAACAACAATACTTATACCAATGCTGTACCTTTCATATAAATATATATATATATATATATATATATATATATATATATATATATATATATATGGATAGGTAATGTATTTGTGTATACAATGGCTGCTTTTAGATTTCCATCAGAAAGCATAGACAGCTTCCTCACATCATCAACATTATCATCATCATCATCATCATCATCATCATCATCATCATCATCATCATCATCATCATCAATGTCATGTTGTCATGTTGTCTTCTCTGAGAATACAGGTTGATGAGGTAGGTCGATATTAAAATGGAGAGTAAGTAAGACTCAAGGTGTGTGTGTGTGTGTGTGTGAGACTGAGAGAGCGGTAGAGTGTCTGATTGGGAAGGAGAGACTTATTTTAAATAATCAATATATAATTTATTTACAACATTGTCATTTTATCGTTATCAGCCACTGTCATGATTTTACTCTTGTCAATCCTTTTTTTTTTGTTACACCCCCAACATAGCTTCCTGCCTTTTTGGTAATAAATTAATGTAGAAACAAATTTTTGTTCGCTTTGACTTACTCTTTATGTGTTTTGTTGTTTTTGTTGTAACTTTTTTTGTATATTTTACCTTTTATTTATTTATATTTTGAGACTTTTTCTTTATTTCTTTTTACGAGTAGGTACATCATCTCATCTTTTGGTTGTCATTTATTGTTTTGGTTTACATCATTCTGATTGATCACACTGATATATGTAAATGTCATTTATACTTTGTACATATTTTATCTGTGTAATGCCATTATGTCGTTTGCCATTTGTTTTATTATTTTGAAACACTTTTTGCTCTATTAAAGCAAAACATTGTTGAGATGGAGATTCTTGAAAAACAAAGCTCATCATTTGTTATTTCTTGTCAACATTTTTTTTTTTAGCTGCTCAAAGGAGAGAATAAGTAAGGAAAATATTGTAGCAAATAATATCAGCAAAGTTTGTACAAGATATTTCTAACTTTTAATAAAATACGAAAAAAAACCAAATATAAGCGATATAAAAAATTATTATTAAATTAAGACAAATCGAAAGGAAAATATTTTTCAAGAAGCAGAGAAAGTGTTTATATTAAAAATTGAACTGAGCAGCACAAATCTGTTGTCAATAATTTCCTATCTGAGGTTAGGCAGTGCGTCAAATATACTTTCTATCCTGCTCCCTCTGTTAAACAGAACATTGGGATTTCCTAATGAATAGAGCAATGTCCCTGCATTCCATGGGTGATAGCTCAGTGGGATCTGTAAAAAAGGCACTCGCCAACAGGGTGTGCCTTCTGGCAGCCAAGGCGGGGCATCTCCAGAGGAAGTGGTAAACAGTTTCTTCCTCTTCCTCGTCCTGGCAGCTGCTACAAAAATCGTTGGCCGGTAAACCAAGCCTGGTAGCATGCCTATCCACAAGCCAGTGACCCGTGAGTACGGAAACTACATTACTGATAGTTTTTCTACTCATTGACAACGGTGAACGAGTACTTCTATCGTCAAGAGCTGGCCAAACTTTCCTAGTGTTACTACTAGAGTTCTCATATCGCCATCTTCTGTTGGCTACGGTGAGGTAATGTTGTGTGACTGCTTGATGAGATGGATATATCTCTGGCAACCTAGTGCCCGATCTCGCCAATTCATCTGCCTCACAGTTCCCTGGAATATCTCTATGCCCCGGTACGCACACAATGTTTACATTGTAGTTCTCCGCTTCTGTAGCTTTGCGAACGCTTTCCTCCGTGTTTGGTTTCCAACATAGTTTTCTATCTAAAGTTATACCCAAGTACTTCGCCAGTTCAGTTAGCTTTAGACTAGTACTCCCAATTCTAGGTAAGGTAAAAATAGTCATTTTATGCTTTCTTTTACAGGAGAGGCGATAACAGACCTCTTCGAGGGGTACCCTTAATCTCAAATCTACTAATACATGAGGTACCCAATTTTGAGTTTATCACTCTTTGCCTTAGCAACGGACCAATGAATCTAATAATAGGTTCATCCACCTTAAGCATAGCAAGAGAGTTTTCGACTGCTTCTGGGTATGAAGTTATGAAGTATGGTATTGGAGGATCCCTCAATATCTAGAAAGGTGACCAGGCTATATTCTTTGCAGTGCATAGATGTTTCGATCTTCTGCACAAATGAGTGAAGAGCTTTCAATGAAGATATATACTTATCATCTATGGAGCGCCTTAAGTACACATCAAGTAGTTTTTCAAGGGTTTTTAATAAGAAGGATGATAGACTTATAGGTATAAAATCACTTGGCTTTGAGTGAGACGTTTTTCCGCCTTTAGGGATAAACACCACGTTTACTTTTAGTCATGTCTTGGGGACATAGCATAGCCTCCAACTAAGGTGTTAGAAGATCCGCACACTTCTGCATGTCCGCGGATATAATACCATTATGTCCTGGTGGCTTGAATGGTTTAAAATTATCATAATATAATTTCCTAACATTCATAAAAATAATGTTATACAAGTATATGCCAAGTTTCAATCGTATAGTTGTGTTCGTGCACAAAGTGTAATGGAGAACATACTTTGGTGTGAGAGCTTCGGGAGGTAAGGAGATACCTGGATATGCTTATATTCATTTCCTGTGGTGACCTCTTTTTATGGTTGTTATAACCGTATAATACCATGTCCTGGCGACGATTGTGATTACTTTCGAGCGAGGTTTTGCCTCAAGACCACGTTCTCTGAAGGCTAGCGAACTAACCAACTGAGTTGCGGGAAGCATGCATCAAATAATTTCCTCAATTTTGCATCAATAAATATTTTCAAATATTCTCTTTTATCCTTTAATATCCGATGAATATTTAAATCTGTGTATGTCTTTGTCTATGTATATCATGATATTTATTTGAGAGACATGAAGATAGATCAATGGTAAATTTTTCTTCATTTATTTGTTTACTTTACTGGTATTTACAATTTATTTGCCAATTTATCTGTAATGATAACGAGCGAAAAATACAATATATTTATATAGTATCTACATTTGAGTAGATGCCCAGTGAGAACGAGTCAATAAGGGCATGGGAAGAGAAGTAAACAAATCATTCTACGAAATATGCTGATTGTTTTTAACAAATTTATGTCATATATATATATATCTTCGAATACAATGGAAATATCTATTGTAAATATTTTTATTTGTTTCAATTTTTGATCTTACTCATTTTCCTAATGGGTGCATATATACAATTTTTATAGAAATGCAACTGCTTGTATAAATGTGATTTCTCAATATTAGTAGTAGTAGTAGTAGTCATTGTTGTTGTTATTGTTATCGTCATGAGTTTGAGTTAAACGACACATGTGTTGTTGTTGTTATTGTTATTGCAATTGCAATTCGTTGCAGTCCCGGAAACTATTGAAATACAATTTTATATTGTAGAAAAAAAAGAAACATAAAAAGAGGCGGCTAAAGTGAATAAAACGAACATAATATATTGTAAATAAAATAAAATTTGTTTTCTCTATTGAACAATTGAAGTGGAAAAAAATAAAATCTAAATAAAAATGAAAAGTATAAACTATCAAGTGTTGTAAGAGTGTACGAGAAAATGCATTTGTTGTCGTTACAAATACAAGGATCCACTAAATAGGATAAACTTGTTTTCATTTTGGTTTGAAAATTTATTTTTCGCAATATAGATTTTAAGTATATTTTGTACGACAATAAAGAGCATTTGGTTGGTAATATCATTTTAAAAGATTATATTTAAAATCATACTATTTTATTAAATTTTCTCTCCCTCTTATTCGTTACTCATGAATATATACGTAATTATATGCATACATTATGCATATTTATCCTCAACAGTCAGTAGACGAATATGGGTGTATTACCTGGATAAATAGCAGTGAACAATCTGAAAATTGCTCACTTTTATTTAAATACTCACTCAACTTAAATTACCACCAACCTAAATATATTCGCATATTTTCTTGGACTACTATAAATAAGCCTTTTATTTTTGCATTCTACATTTTATTTTTATATATTTCATATTTTTATGCCATTGTATTTATATACAATACAATATCTACTACTGGTGTTGCATGGAAAAAAACTCATTGAAATTTTTTTCTGCGCACCCCGTTTAAGTTCATTGAACTGTACTATTGTATTTAATTTCATGTTATGTAACTGTATAATTAACCTCACCTTATTTCGTTGCTGTTGCTGTAGTTAATTTTGTTTTCTGCGTCCCCCTTATTGCATTTCGCTTTTCAGTTTTCTCTTTGCAAAGCCAAAAAGAATGGAAATGGTAAAACAACAAATACTTAGTTGTGTAAGAGGTTGAATGACGGCTACTAGAAAAAATGTTAATTGTGATTAATAAATTTGAAAGGCTTGTCGTTATTATACATAAATAAGGCTAATATAATGAGGTCATAGCACTGTCACTTATATATTCGATGTATTTTTGTTTGGGAGAGCAACTTCTTCTTGCAGTCCAATGTTGCTAAATAAGTTAAAGTTTTTATAATTTTTCTCCCTTAATTATGAAGCTATAAAGCTGAAAATTTGTATCTCAGCTTATTTTAACCAAGTAAAGGACGGATTCATAAATGAGCAAAATCGAATAAAAATCAAGTCTACCTGCCATACGAAAGTATGCTGTCGAATGTGTTTTTTAAAACTTTATGTACGAAAGTATGCAGCCATTGAACTGAAAGTTGCTGTGTGAAGTTAATCTTATCACAATTATGATATGTTGAAAAATGAGCGTAATCGGATAAAAATCATGTCTATCTGCCATACAAAAGTATGCTGTTGAATGTATGTTTTCTGACTCTATTTACGAAAATATGCAGCTATCGAACTGAAAGTTGCTGTGTGAAGTTAATCTTATCACAGTTATGATATGTTGAAAAATGGGCGTAATCGGATAAAAATCATTGCTACCTGCCATACAAAAGTATGTTCTGATTGTATGATTTCTCATTTTGTATGCAAAAATATGAATATATTCTGCTGAAATTTGGAATATTAAAAAAAAAAAATTATATATGTGGCACTTAAAGCCCCAAAGGGCTCATTGGCAGAGCTTCTCTTCCATTACTATTGTGCGTCTTAAATTTGGACAGTATTAGAAGGGAACTACTTATTTTAGCCGGTTCCGAACGGCAGAACACTTGTGACATCACTTTTTTTGAGCTTTGCCACAGAGTTCTTTTTAGAAGCTTTTTCATGGCAAGTTGTTACTCTCGGAAGAATTGCCAATTGCTTGCCGACAGGTGGGTACCATTCGAAAGAAAAATCTTATCGATATTAAATTTGTTATGCATCAGCCGGGGATGGAATCACGACCTACAGATCAGAAGGCGAACACACTAACCACTGAGCTACGGCACTCACCACCACCTGCGGAATATTAAATTTACTAATTAATAGATATACTTGAAAATGGGTTGAGTCAGATAAAAAGCACGTCTACCCTCCATATAAAATTACAATTTCGTATGCAGCTGGGGTAACACTTAGCCAGCCAGGGTAAATAAGAGGGCAGCGAAAAACTCTTGTTGTAGGAGGAAGACCGAATTACATACTTACTGTCAAATTGATAGTAATATTATCGACACTTTCGATTATCGATACCTTTCGTGGTACAATTCCTACTTTTTATTATTCTTTTCGTTTATTTAGTAAAATGAAATTTTATATTCAGACAATTTATTCAATTGAGACTACAAATTAATAAAAAATACCATATTCGTATCCTACGCAAGCAAGAGAGAGAGAGAGACAAGGAATGAAATGAGGGAGGAACCAACGCTCGAGCTGATTGCTCCTGGTTTTTAAGTGGTCAAAGCGACTACTTAAGCAGAGCAGAAGGTTCGCAGTCGACTACCCGAAGCACCCGTAGCTGGATTCACTTTATGGCAAGAACTGTTATTGTCGCGCACCGTAGATGAATGTGTTTCAAAAGAGCACTCATTGGTGATAAATCATTCAACGAGTCGTTGTTGTAATATTCTTGCAACTGAAGAAACACGCTTCAATAGTGATCCTAACTGAGCAAGTATATGTAAATATGTCACTTGTCCGATCATGTACGGAAGTCGCTTTTCTCGATTGTAGTTGGTTCAGCATGATCTTTATCTATTAGCCGCATGCTAAACCATACAAGAATTCTTGTATTGGAGTCATGTGTTTGTCTTTATTTGCACAAGAAAATATACAAACTTAATTATACATATCGAAGTTGTAATGAACTTTGGCACAAGTGTTTCGTGGGTTCGTCCCACCACCTGACTTTGCCTATGTGTATGGGTTCGATCCCGGATCGCGACACGGATTTTTATTTTATTTTATTTTTTTTTTATTATTTTTATTTTTTTTTTATTTATTATAAATGAATTTTACACACGAAATTGTTAAGTTATCAAACAGGAACTCAATATATATAATTCTATTTGGCAATTAATGGTCGAGTTTCAAAATACACGGTATTGGATATAAACTACGCCCTTTTCTAATATTATTAGGAAAGTGTGGATAAATTTTAATTTAAATTTCAAATTGTTAATACACTGAAGGAAACTGAAGGAAACAAAAACAAAAAGGACAATCCTTATTATAAAAATTGTATTCCCTTTTAGATAGATTTAATATACATTTATTTCTTAATTTTTTCCTTACATATGTATATACAAACATAAATGTATTTAACCTTTGGCCATTATGTTTGTTCGCTTAAAATGTCAAAATAAATAAAAATTATTTTGTGAACATGAAACATTGTGCAAATATACATACTTAAAGCCTTCAAAATCTAATTAAAATTATTACTGTTATTATTGTTGTTAGTGCAGCACTCTTGAAAGTGGGTGGTTGCGTGTGTGTGTGTGTGTGTGTGTGTATTTTAAAATCTTTAGTATAGCTACTTGTACAATATTGTCCATAATAATGTTATACACAACAACTACATAATATTCATTCTCTTCACCTCTTATTAGTAAGAAATTGTCTAAACTAATTTAGTCAATAAGCTCAGAAATATAAACAAAAATATACAACAACAACAAGAACAACAACAATGTAATAACATCAATAAGAGAGGAGGTACTTGATGGGTTTTTTTGGGGGTGTGGAATATGAAATCAACAAAAATAACATTAATTAAGATGCCAACAGCACTTCAATAGGCCTCTAACATGTTTGTGATGATATAAAGTGAAGAGAGCACAATATACTACAAACTGTGTGTGTATCTATGTATGTACGTAGGTATGTTTAAGAAAGCAACAGTAGTAGCAACAGCAGATGGAAGTTGTTGGAAGTAAATAATGAAATGATGAAATATAAGTCAATATTCGTGTTCGGTGTGTATATATATTTTTAGATATATACTAAGTATGTGAGCTTGTGTTTTTAGCATTAACTAAATTAATGAAATCTCTATATAAAATATATATATATATATATATTAAGTAGTATATGTAGGCTTCAAAGTCAAGGCGTGTTTACCAAACTTCACACTGCTTATAGGCGTACGTATATTATTGTATTTTAATGTGAAATCTTTTGTAAATATCTACTTATGCTGTGAATGACAATAACAGCAAAAATAGATTGAAACTATAAGGAATTTTTGTTAATACTAAAGTACCTACCCACTTGTTTATGGGTTGACGACGACAGTGGCTGTCGAAACTTACAACAAAGTTCAGTAATTGACACAGACATGATTGTGGTTTGCATTATTTTGCTTCTTTTTTATCTTTTTCTTTATTATAATTTTTGCCTATTTCGGTGTCCTTGTTTTCTTATTGCCATTCATTTTGCTTTTTTGCTCATTGAATTGCTTAATTTTGTTCCATTTAATATTAGTACACGTACATATGTCTCCATCTTGAAGTTGCACGAATTTGTTGCATTTAATTCTACTAACTATATATATATAGATGTATACTGGGTGTCTCAGAAATTTGTCAAATTCCATAAATAAATATATTCATTGTTTATTAAATCATTAAATCTTTTAGATAAGATTTAGACTTATTTCTTCAAGAATTATTTGTCACTGCTTGGCACACCCTGTATATATGTGCGTACACGTATAGTATGTGACAAAATTATTAGTATAGTATATACTCAATGTATATGTTAGCCTTCAGCGCCACACTTTCGCTTTTTTGCTCCACATCCTGTCAACACTTCAGCTATGTCTCTTTCTGTTTATGAAGGGAAGGAAATTCTTTTTACACCCACATTCTCATATGTAATGCACTTGGACTCATCAACTTATGTAATGTAGTTTGTTTGTTTTTATATTTTTTTTTTTATTTTTTTGCTAGTTTTGTTTCATATATAAATATGTCTTTTTCATGCTTGAGTACACTCATCTACATATACAATATATGTATCTATGTAAGTAGATATAGTCACATGTCCTTATTGCTGTGTATGTAAACATACTTATTCACAATAAGCCTCATTGCTTTTACATCACATATGGCACATACATACACACACACATACATATATATATATATACATTTGTTGATATATACATTTTATCTATAGGATATACAAAAACTATATATACATACTAACTATAAATACTATAAATGAATATATATATATATATACATGTGGGATCTGACGGAAGAGCAACGCGTAGCGGACGAAACTACTGAGCAACGCGTAACAGACGGACGGACATATGCCTTTAAGCAAGACTGACTACCATATACCTACAAATGCGACTATGAACTAATACACTTTTAAATGCAACCCTGACGGATAAAAGGACAGAATAGAATGTAAGTTATTGCTTTAGTCTTTAAACCACGAGCGTGCGAATAAGATCACTGTCCGCAATTGCATAAATACTTATTCTAATTATTCTAATTTCTAAGTATTTATAACTTAAACCTAAATCGAAAACCTAATACTAATTAAAGATAATTTTAAAACTAAAGGACTGCGGTTTAATTTCCCTACAAATTGGGGGCTCAACCGGGATTTGAATTTCCCAAGGCGTGTCTAAAACTAAAAAAAAAAAAAAAAAAAAAAAAACGAATTTCTCAAAATTTGGACAAGCTCATTGTGTGCGACAATTTTTATTTGAACTTTTGGCGAAAGTTTTTAAAGTGAAGACTGTGAAGGCTTGTGACAAATTCTCACTTGGTTACTGTGCGCATATAAAAATTGAGCTCTGTGAGTGCTGCAAATTTTTGCGCAGAAAGAAAATTCTCTTTAAAGAAATTGGAGCATAGTGCGAGTAAAGGCAGCTTAATTGGCCGAAACAAACAAGTTTTCTCAGCTTGCTAAAACGGGTGAAATTTGTGCAAATTATTTGAAACAAAAGACGCCAAAAGTTTGAAGTCACTCGCGACAAAACGGAATTTTTCATGTTTAAGAACCGTTAGAATTGCGGCAGTGATGTACATATGTACATAGTGGCTTGCGCAGATATGTAAAGGCGCAAAAGAAAATTAGCGAAGTCGTAGCACAAGAGCAAGCGGGAGAAACAGTGGCACATTGAATAAGTGCGAGTGTAGAAAACAAGAAAAATAGAAAAATCGAATAACAAAACGGCGCATATGTTGAGCGCGAGTATGACTGCGTAAAGTGTTGAAGCAAAACGTGAGCGAGAGAACGCAGACTACATAGAGCAGAGAGCGTTAGCTAAGTTGACGGCAGCGTTGGACGAAGAAGACGGCAAAAGCAGAACACAGACAGCAGAAACAGTATATACACATGCGGTGATGTAGAAGCGAAAATATTATAGCGTTATTCTATTATTTTGGGTTTTATATTTCTTATGCTCGTTGTGCGTAGATACTAAAATTTTTATTTTACCTCTTTGCAAGAGAATGCACGAGCATGCATAGCTTTGTAGAGTTTCATAACATTGTTGAAGACGAAAAATAACAAACACGAAATTGTATAAGAAATCGGCGAATTTGTTTTGATTATCTTATTTCTTATGCTTGGCTTTTGTAAACATTGAATTTATATTTTCCGTTGCAAAAGAGAGCGCGACATATATTCAAAACATTATCAACTAATTAGAATAAATGAAACAGAAACTTTTATAAATTATCGGTGTGTTTGTTTTGTTTATCGAATCCGTGTAGGAAATTTTGCACTTTGATATATATTACACGAAAAGAAATAAGTTCTAAGCATATATAAAATTAATTTGACGCATTATTTTATATAACCTATATTGAAAATATATTTGATATATTATTTAATAAACTTTGTAAGACATGGACAGAAACGAAATTTTAGGTTTGACTGTGAACGGTTTGAAAGAACAATTGGGTGGGTTGGGGCTACCGACAACTGGACGAAAACCGACTTTACAGGATAGGTTGCTGGAACACTTCGGCCTGAATGTGAGCGATGGCGAAGATTCAGATTACGATGATGCTGCAAGTCGGCGTAGTGTGCGTGTGCGTGCGCCTGTTGTTGAAAGGTCAACGTTTACATTACGTGATGTCGAAGATTCGATGAGTTCGTTCAGCGGTATAGGACAACCGAGTTTTGAGCAATGGATAGAAGATTTTGAATCGAACGCCGAAGCAGTGCAGTGGAATGAACTGCAAAAATTTATCTATGCGAAGCAGCTGCTGAAAGGAGCGGCTAAGATTTTTGTGCGTAGCCAAAATGGTATAAGCAGTTTTAGCTCATTAAAGCTTACATTGCGCCAGGAGTTTGGTACGGTGCTGTCGTCAGTCGAAGTACATCGCGCGCTAAGAAACCGTCGGAAACGCCAAGGTGAAGACCTACGAGAATATTTGTACGTGCTGATGGAAATTGGAAAGCCGATAAATTTGGACGATTCAAGTTTAATCGAGTATTTCATTGAGGGTATACCAGACGCCAGGGCAAATAAAAGTAACTTGTATCAGGCAAAAACAGTTAGAGATTTGAAGGAGCAAATAAAGGTGTATGAGAAGATACGCTCGAGTAAACCTGCTGGTATGCACAACAATCCGGTCCAACCACAACAACTGCCATCGAACAAAGTTTCAGCTGGTGCAGCTTCGAATGCGAAGAAATGTTTCAATTGTGGCGATACTTCACATTTTGCACGCAACTGTCCACGTAAGCGCATTGCATGTTTTAAATGTGGCAAGGAGGGTCATCGCGCAGTAGAGTGCAAGCAGCTTGAAAAGCCCATCAAGGCAGAAAAGAGCAGCGTAAACACGATGACGGATGACGAAATAGTGGCGATCGCGAGTCGTAAGAGCGGTCTAATATTTAAGGACATACAATTTAACGTAGTCAACAAGATGCCTAGAACAGTATCGGCTCTGATTGATACAGGCTCAGACTTATGCCTAATGCGGTGTGATACTATGCTGATGCTGCAGCTGGATGTTGAGCTGAAAAACGAAAAGCGGCGACTAGTGGGCATTGGTAGCAGCGAGCTAACAACAATTGGCAGCCTCACCATGCCTATGATGATTGATCGTATCGAGATGGACATAACCTTCCATGTGGCAAAAGAGCGCGACTTAAGCTATGCGCTAGTGATAGGCAACAATGTACTCAAACAAGTTGACCTGATCGTAACGGAAGAAGGCGCTGTATTCAGACGAAAGGAGTTAGTGCAGCAGAAACAGCAGCAGTTCACACAGGTAGCAGACAAGATACACCGACACGAATATGAAACGGTTGGCGCAGCGGCGCGAGAAGACGTTTGTCATGGTGGTGGTGGAGATGTGCGGAAGTCAGTAGCATACAACGAGGGCGTGAGCGAGCGCACTGTTGCAGCTGGAGAACAACGAGAGCCTCAGGCAATGTGGCGGGCTATGGCAAATGTACGTAGCGAGAGCGTTAATAAACGCGACGGAGCGGTTAGAGTGCCGCGTGGACACGGAAAGGTGTTGAATGCTGTCGTGAGCGAGCACACAGCGAGCGCTGCTGGGCGCGGCGCTATACCTAAAAAGGCGAAGGTATGTAGCGAGAGCGCTTCGATGCGCGGAAAAGCGATTGGATTATCGCATGGGCATGTGAATGTGCCGGATGCTGCTGTAGGCGATTACACAGCGAGCGCCAGTGAGCGCGGATTTGTATCTTCCCAGATACGCAACGAGAGCGCTTCGACGCGCGGAGAGGTAGTGGGACTACCACATTTTCAACGAAAAACGACGAATGCTGTGGCGAGCGAATACGTAGAGAGCGCTAGTGAGCGCGGAGCAGTACCTAAGCAGAAACGGGTACTAGAAAATCGGGTGGCAGAATTAACCAGCGAGTTTGGGGCTATGTGTTTGCTAGCCGAGGTGATCGAAACACCTGCAGAAGAAGTTGATCTGTCACATCTGCATCTTTGTCATGCTGGATCTGTGAAAAGTATGATAGCTAATTACCAGCCACAGAAAACTACGAAATCGCCTGTGGAAATGAAAATACTGCTTGTCGATGAGAAACCTGTTTACGAAAGACCGAGGCGGATGTCTTACGCTGACAGATGCATTGTAGATGCGCAGGTGAAGCAGTGGTTGGAGGAAGGGGTCATTAAACCAAGCACTTCCGATTATGCGTCACCGATTGTGCTGGTCTCGAAGAAAGACGGCAGCAAGCGACTTTGCTGTGATTATCGGCGATTAAATGCGAAAATTGTACGAGACAATTTCCCGATGCCCATAATAGATGACGTGCTTGAGCAGCTACAGGGTGCGAACGTTTTCACGACGCTTGATTTGACCAACGGATTTTTCCACGTTCCAGTGGACAAAGATTCACAAAAGTATACCTCTTTCGTGACGCACAATGGCCAATTTGAATTCCTGTATGTTCCATTTGGGATATCAAATTCGCCGGCAGTTTTTTCGCGATACATTTTTGCTGTTTTACGAGATCTCATAGCAGACGGAACAGTGGTGGCGTACATGGATGACCTAATTATTCCCGCCAAGGATGATATCGAGGGTATTCAGAAGTTGGAGCTGGTTTTACGAACTGCGGCGGTAAATGGCTTAAAGATAAAGTGGAGCAAATGCCAGTTTTTAATGAAAAGAGTCGAGTTTTTGGGATATATTGTCGAAAACAATTCCATAAAACCATCAGAAGCGAAGACAAGTGCGGTGAGAAACTTCCCAGTGCCGCATGACCGAAAAGCGATGCAACGATTCTTGGGCCTAACATCATATTTCAGGAGATTCATCGAAGGGTATGCTGTGATAGCTAAGCCGCTTTCGGATTTGTTGAGGCAAGACGTTAGATTCGAGTTGAAAGACGAGCAGCTAGCAGCTATTCAACAGCTAAAGGTGGCGTTGATGCAAGCACCAGTCTTGAAGCTTTACAACCCAAAGGCGATTACTGAGGTGCATGCAGATGCAAGTATGGCTGGCTATGGAGCGGTGCTGTTGCAGGGGGACAGCGAAG
Source organism: Megamerina dolium (assembly GCA_963854835.1). Classification (NCBI taxonomy): domain Eukaryota; kingdom Metazoa; phylum Arthropoda; class Insecta; order Diptera; family Megamerinidae; genus Megamerina; species Megamerina dolium. The sequence continues at coordinate 69,869,871 of OY978527.1, forward strand.
AACAAGCATTCCACCCAGTGCAGTATATGAGCCGGAAAACTAAACCCGTCGAGGAGAAATACAGCTCATATGAGTTAGAAGCGTTAGCGGTAGTAGAAGCTCTCAAGAAGTGGCGCGTATACCTGATGGACAAGAAGTTCAAAGTAGTGACCGACTGCAACGCATTTGCCATGACGATCAAAAAACGCGATGTTCCCTTAAGAGTATCACGTTGGGCATTGTTTTTGCAGGATTTTGACTTTGAAATCGAACATAGAAGTGGAACGAAGATGCGACATGTCGACGCGCTGAGCCGAGTGTCGTGCTTGATGTTGGAGGATTCGCTAAATCACCGACTCAAGCAAGCGCAGCAACACGACGACTGGATACGGGCAGTTCGCAAAATAGTAGAAAAGGACGAATACGAAGACTTTTATGTCAAACACGACGTGCTGTTCAAAGACCCTATTAAAGAGCTAATAGTGGTTCCGTCACTAATGGAGGAAGAGATTATCAAGATGGCGCATTCTCAGGGACATTTTTCCATCAAGAAAACCCAAGATGCCATCGAGAAATCGTTTTTCATTCCGCAACTGACGTCGAAAGTAGCCAAGATGGTGAGAAGCTGTATTGCATGCATTGTAACGGATGCAAAGTCTGGCAAAAAGGAAGGTTTTTTAAACCCAATCAACAAGGAGGACAAGCCGCTTGGAACCCTGCATATCGATCATGTAGGTCCAATGGAAACCACGAATAAGGCGTACAACTATATCCTGGTTGTAGTAGATGCATTTTCGAAATTCGTATGGCTGTACCCAACAAAAAATACGGGTGCAGAGGCAGTTGTTGACCGACTTCGAAAACAAGCATCGATTTTCGGAAATCCGAAGCGTATTATTACCGACAGAGGCGCTGCTTTCACGTCATCTCTCTTCAAAGAGTACTGTGAACAGGAAGAAGTGCAGCATTTGCTAATAGCAACGGGCGTTCCCAGAGGAAACGGGCAGGTCGAGCGCATACACAAAATTGTTGTGCCGATGGTTTCGAAATTGTGTGCTGAAAATTCTGGATGCTGGTATAAGCAGGTCGATCGCGTGCAACAATATATCAACAATACGCCTACAAGAAGTACGCGACTATCACCATTTCGAGTACTAACAGGTTTAGAAATGCGTGTCACCGGAATACCAGAACTCCAAGAGCTGCTGGAGAGCGCAGCTATCAACGAAATCGACGAAGAACGCGAAGCAATACGCCAACAAGCCCAAAACAACATAGCTGAAATACAAGATGAAAATAAACGAAATTTCAACAATCGTCGTAAAGCAGAAGTTAACTATGAGATCGACGAATTAGCAGCCATCAAGCGAACTCAATTCGGATCTGGTCTAAAACTGAAGCCAAAATTTTTCGGGCCATACAAAATCAGCAAGAAGATGGATCATGGCAGATACGAGGTCGTAAAAGTTGGTGATCACGAAGGCCCAGGCCGCACAACCACAATCGCTGAATATATGAAGAAATGGGACCTTTCATTCGAGCCGAATGAACGCGCAGGATGGCCGAATGTGGGATCTGACGGAAGAGCAACGCGTAGCGGACGAAACTACTGAGCAACGCGTAACAGACGGACGGACATATGCCTTTAAGCAAGACTGACTACCATATACCTACAAATGCGACTATGAACTAATACACTTTTAAATGCAACCCTGACGGATAAAAGGACAGAATAGAATGTAAGTTATTGCTTTAGTCTTTAAACCACGAGCGTGCGAATAAGATCACTGTCCGCAATTGCATAAATACTTATTCTAATTATTCTAATTTCTAAGTATTTATAACTTAAACCTAAATCGAAAACCTAATACTAATTAAAGATAATTTTAAAACTAAAGGACTGCGGTTTAATTTCCCTACATACATAGTACAATATATACAATACATATGAGTATGTCTGTATATATATATTTTCTTATTTTTCATTTAATTTATTTTGTCTTTTTGGGTTGTTTGCTTTTTTATCTTTCTCTTGACTTTTTTTTGAGTGCGTATGGTGACTTTTACACGTATATGTACTTGTATATGTATAAGTAGTTTATTTGAGTATACATATTCATACATATTATGCTTTGGCCTTGTTAAGTAAAATGCCAAAAAGAAAAGGTGAAATGTACCTAACAAAAGAGAGAAACATATGAGATTTGGTTCTGCATCATATATCCTGATAATAATGACATATTTATGTCATATTTGTTGTAGTTATTATAGGGGGTATATTGAATTTAATTTAAGTATATCTAATAACCCTAATAATATGTCATCACCTCTAAATTGGCAAACCATCGGTCGGTTTATCCAGTTTTAATGTTTAATTTAATGAATTTAAATATAATCATTTAATCATTATGTAAATGATTATTTCTCTTAAACTTTCAGTCGGCAGACATAGCCGCATCAACAAACGAAATATTTAATATGGCAGCAATATTTAGGTCTCGAAATATTATTGTCTCGAATTAATATTAAAAATAATTTTTGACGAAAATTGTTGTACCGCAATATACAATTAGTTTTTGTTTAGAAAATATAGTGTTTTTTTTTAGATATATTTAAAAAGTAATTGTATATGCCGGGCTGCAGTCCAATAGCTTTATATAACTACAACAGAGAACATATTTTTGTATGAGAGGTAGACGTGGTTTTCATCCGATTAAGTCTATTTTCAAATTCTCGCATTCGGTAGGAAATATATTCGTATGTACTAAGTTTCAGCATCGTAACTATATATTTTCGTTTGCAAAATGTAAAAAAACCACAAACAGAAGCATATATTTGTATGGGAGGTAAACGTGATTTTTATCCGATTCAGCCTATTTTTGAAATTATGTACTATCTAGTCCAAATAACTGTGTGTACCGAGTTTCATCATGATAAGTACATATTTTCGCGCGCAAAGTGTGAAATCATACAAACGTTAGCATAAGTTTATATGGAAGGTAGGTGTGGTTTTTATCCGATTCATGCCATATTTGTGCAGGTCTAATAATTGGTAAATAAAATCATACTTACTAAATTTCAGCACGATAACTTTATATTTTCTTGTGCAAAATGTGATAATATTGATTTCGCAACCTATTTTTGTATGAGCGGCAAGAGTAATTTTTTTTCAATTTGGCCCATTTTTATACATATCTACGAATTAGTGATTATTATCGTATATATCGAATTTTAGCTTAATTGCTTTACTTTTTCGTATGCAAAGTGTGAAAACACTTATGCAACATGATACTTTTATATGAGAAGAAGTCGTGGTTTCCACACGATTACGCCCATTTTTTAATATAACTATTTTATGACCACACTAAGTTTATGTACCTAGTTTTGGCGCAATAGCTTAATATTTTCGTGCGAAAAGTGTGTAAAAACCTCTCCAACAACATACTTTTATATGACAAGTAGGTGTGATTTTTATCCGATTACGCCTATTTTTGAATATATCTATTCTCTGAATAGACTAACCCTATATATCGAGTTCTTGTTCGTTGGCTTTATGTTTCGCACGTAAAATGTGAAAATAGATATTCAACAACATTCAATTGTATGGGTGATATGCTTGATTTTGATCAAATTTTTCCTTATCTTATAATTTTATTTTCCAATTTTCATACCGATCGGTATATTAATGTGGCAGTTACCATTCGACATACAGATATACGGAGAGGCTGACTTTAGCATATGTTGCTCCAGACGTATGAGTAACATTTAATTGTATTATATCAATATTGAATTGTACATATCTAAATACGCATAACTATATCAAAGTTTAAATTTGTTTGTGGTATATAGTAAAAGCATTTATTTGGGTTCTACTCTTCAGAAATTGACCAATCCATCTTTATGTGTCATTTCTAACCACATAGAATTGTTGTATTTCTAATCATATTTGCTGATTACTATGAAATGAAATTTACACTTGAGTCAAAATGTTCATGTCAACTCAACTCAATTCAGTACTCACTTTCAAAGAGAGTTTCAAATTAAAATCAATATGATCTATTGACTTAACTTGAACATTTCACAAATCAAACAAATATCAATCAATAGAATTTCATATAAATTTATGCATGCATATATGTATGTATATGTGCATATAAATTTCTTCGAATAAATGAATAGTGTTCAAAATAATGCAAATATACAAATATGTACACTAACACACACACACATATACATGTAAGTACATACAAATATCTAAATAAATAATTGTATACAGAATCAAGAGAGAAAATAGATGAAACTAAACAGTGATTGGTATGATAATAGTATGGTAGTTGTATTGGAGCTAGGAGTGGAGTGGGATACAAATAAATATGGATGCGTTCTTTTGTGTATGTGTGTTTGTATTATCTCAATACTAGATATAATCGTACTTATATTGTCACAATGGTTGCTTGGTTTGTTTGGTTTGATATGGAATAAAGTTATATACATACATATGAGTATATTGCCAAAAATCGGATAGTAGTAGTAGTAGTAGTAGCCTTTGAGTGTATAAATGCATCTGTGTGTGTGTGTGTCAATCGTATATATATTTTGGAAGAAATGATTGTGTGATTGTGATTTTAGTATAATAGAATAGCGAGTGGAAACCGATTTGCATATAAATGATAAAGGAAACGGAAATAAAAGTGGAAGTTGAATAGGAAACTGCCAAAGGAAGTGTATTTTCGCATAAATTTCAAATGTTGGGTTCGAACAAATACGCATATATACATACATACATATGTATCTATGGATGTAGTTATGAAACAGCAAAGAGGACACTATTCCTAAATATATGTACATATGTGAACTTTTTTTTTTTTTTTGCTAAATTTACTCTAACTACTACCATATAGTTGCATGCATGTATATATACATATTTTCTTAGATGTCATGCATGGAAAATGTAATCATAATACTCGCTATGTGGTTAGTTATGATATCTTCAAATGTCTGTATATTTGTTCGTAATATTCTACATATATTTGTGTTAGTGTCAGTCTAGAAGTATGCAAAATTCATTATCTATATATATAGGAGGAGTCAAATGTTCGTAATATCTGCATGAATGAATTTTGTATATATATATATATATATATGAGTATGATACGACTATGTATGAATTTGTACAAGGATTATATCCGTGTATATGTAGGATCATTCATTTGTGTATAACTATTATCTGATTATTGATGTAGTGAAGTGAAAAACTGAAAAATGATATTACAAGACGATGTTATGATACTTAACCCATTTCAAACTATTGATTTTTTTGAAGCAATATCCATTTGGAAAAATTTGATATTTTTATAAAATTGAAAAAAAAGGAGAAAAATCATAGGTTTTATAGGAAAACACCCCTAATAGTTGGAAATAGGGGGGTAAGTATACTTGAGAAAAATGTTGTGGCATACATTCCATTGTTTTGGCGGCGTTTTTGAGATTATTTTTCGATTTTTAGTTGGTTTTTCGTTCCTTTTGTATGGGTGCGACCCTAATGATTAGGGTTAGGGAGTAGGTATCTTTAGAAAAAATGTTAAGCGGTAAAAATTAATGGGAGTCGGCCATATAATTTACTCCTCTAAAAGCATTCTGGGAGAGATTATAAGACTATTTTTCGATTTTTAGGTGCTTTTTCGTTCCTTTTGTTTGGGAGCCGCTTTAATGATTAGGGATAGGGTGTAGGTATCTTTAGAAAAAATGTTAAGCAGTAAAATCTAATGGGGGACGGTCAAATATTTTATTCCTCTAAAAACATTCTAGCGGCGATTATGAGACAGTTTTTCAATTTTTAGTTACTTTTTCTTTTCTTTTGCTTGGGAGCCGCTTTAATGATTAGGGATAGGGAGTAGGTATCTTCAGAAAAAATGTTAAGCAGTAAAAATTAATGGGAGTCGGCCATATATTTTACTCCTCTATAAGCATTCTGGAAGCGATTATAAGACTCTTTTTAAATTTTTAGTTGCTTTTCCGTTCCTTTTGTTTGGGATCAAGGATAGAGAATAGGTATCTTCAGAAAAAATGTTAAGCGGTAAAAATTAATGAGGGACGGTAAAATATTTTACTCCTCTAAAAACATTCTAGCGGCGATTATGAGACAGTTTTTCAGTTGTCAGATGCTTTTTCGTTCCTTTTGTTCGGGAGCCACTTTAATGATTAGGGATAGGGAGTAGGTATCTTCAGCAAAAATGTTAACAAGAAAAATTAATGGATGTTTGTTTTATATTTTACTCCTCTGTAAGCATTCTGGAAGCGATTATGAGACTATTTTTCAATTTTGAGATGGTTTTTCGTTCCTTTTGTTTGGGAGCCGCTTTAATGATTAGAGATAGGGAGTAGGTATCTTTAGAAAAACTGTTAAGCAGTAAAAATTAATTGGGGTTGGTCATATATATTACTTCTCTATTTGCATTCTGCAAGCGATAGGAACACAATTTATATAAAAAAAAGAAAAATTTAATTTTGTAATTTTTTCCCTTTGAGGAGAAAAAATTAACGGTAGTCATATATTTTAACACTTAAGGAGCGATACTGAGCAGTTTGATTTATATAAGTTCTACTTTCATCATACGTTTTTTTTCACGTTAGGGACAAAATGCGACTTTAACGAGTCAAGCCAACCTCCAAAATTTGAATTCATTTGCTGAATAAGACATTTTGTTTTTTTTTTTTGTTTCCGCATGGCAAAATTTAACAGACCCCCTAATGCATAGATATTATCAACATTATTAATGAGAAAATGTTCATGTCATCATGTAAAGCTTGTAATCACTATACCAGCATCGATACTATAGAAACTAATTAATGAAAAATGATTATTATCATTGAGCTTCACTATAAACTCATTTATCAAATATCGATTTTTTGTTGTTGTTGTTGTTTTTTTTATCTATTTATTTCTTTTTTGGCACTATTGTATAAATCATCTTCGTTATCATTATTCTTAGTTTAATCCAAAATGAGAAAAGCCACAAGTTCACCTAGCAACTACAACTACTTCTTTTGATATGATTTTTTTTTTTGCTTTTGCTTCTGCTTAGTTTATCCTTCGTCTGTTCGTACTTAAGTATGTATAAATTAAAATAAATTACCTTAATGAGCTATTAAGCGAAAATCTATTTAATTCAAAACTTGCTTCGGCTATGTATTGCTGAAGTTTTATACAAGTTAGTATTAATCTCTACGAGTAGGCGTTGGAAACAATTGTATTTAGTTAAGTAGTTTTTCGATAAAAAAAAAGCAGACTTCCTTGAAATGTCTTCTAAGAAGAATTTAAGAGTTTTTCGTAATCTTTATTTCAGTCCTCAACGAGCTGCTCTGATGGAGAGTGTTAGAGACGGAACTCAGATACTCTATACAATAGTGCTAGGAGATGAATATGCGCAAACACTTAAACGAATACATATGCTATATATGTAAATATGTAAATCTATATACATAAAATATCACTACTGAAACTAATTCAATGGAACATTTGTCCAGCTATTGTTCGTTAACCTATTCATCTTGTACGAGTAACATTGTGTTATATTAGGACATTATTGTGTTTGAATGTTTTCCATAAAATCGGTCACTCATTCAATTATTCGTTCATTCATTCATTCATTCAATTCATACTTATACTTTTATTATCATACTACGAGTAGCTTATAAAGGACATTATGCTAAAAAGTTTGTGAAGCACATAAGAGCGCTTACTTTTTTGCTATATTTTATTTTATTATTATTTTTTTTTTTTTCTTATTTTCTTCTCGGCTTTATATACATACAATGTTTCATTACGTGCTTATGTCAAGTAATAGTTTTCTGTGTGAAAATTCAATAGAAATGCTTCGTAAGTTATTTAAATTTTTGGGTATTTCGAAAAGATGGCAAATTTTAAATAGCGCGTTATTTTCTAAATATTGTCACTTAATGCGGCAAATTTTTTTCTTTGTGCATGTATTTTTACGGAAAACAAATTTTAACTTTATGGCTAGATCGTGAGATATTACACATTTGGATATTTTGTCCTTAGGACTATGGTACAGATAAATTTTATAGAAATTGCACATTATTGCAAAATTATTTACAATAATGTCGAAAAAACATTTTTCTATTATTAGAATCGAATCACAATCGAACACATTGTTTTCGTTTGCCCCAGTTTGATCAACGAAAGAAAGATTTATAAAATAAAAATCAACAGTATTTTCGAATATTATTGCAATTTTATCGAAATTATAGTTTTCGATAGCAAAATATTTTCGAAAGATAATTTTTCTACATTAAAAATTTCGATATTTTGAAATTTTTTACATTAATGTCGACTAATGACCTTCATATAAAAAGGTTCGATATTATTGCAAAAATTTTTGCAATAATGTCGAAATAATAGTTCGATAGCAAAATATTTTCGAAGGATAATTTTTCTATATAAAAAATGTCGATATTTTGAAATTTGTTTGCATTAGTGTCGACAAAAAAGTTCGATATTATTGCCAAAATTTTTGCAATAATGTCGAAATAATAATTTTTGCAATTTTGTTGCAAAATTATTAAAAACTGCGATATTATTGTAAATTTTATTGCATTCATATCGAAAATTGATCTCTCTCGTAAAAATGAAAACTCGACAGTATTGCAAAAATGTTTCCAATAATGTCGAAATGATAATTTGTGCTTAATTTCATTTAATTTTTGATGTTGCAAAATTATGTCGAAATTAATTCATACAGTTTCGAAAAATAGAGGGAAAATTACATCTTAGTCGTTTGCACAATAATACTGCATCTAACAAATTATTATATTTGAGAAACTATAGGGTTTGCAAACTCAAACTCGAATGAAAACAGTATTTTTTACCAACGAATAAATTACTGCAAAAGGGTACAATCTGATGAAAAATTACGGCTACTTCCCCTATAAAATCGTATTTTAAATGTAGATTTTTTTATGTTTTTACTAGCAAATCATGATAAAATGAGCTCAAACTCAATATATGTCAAGAATGGGCATAGTAGCATGCAAATTACATCTCTCTTTCCCATACAATAGCATATTTTCGATAGTCTATTTTGAGACATTGTACAACAAAACAAATTGTAACATTACATTTTACCTATAATAGCATACATTGAAGCCCTCTACGCATATTTATCTAAAAATATTTTCAATTTATCATCAAAACATATATACTAGCTGTAATAGTATTGGTATGCATGTATGTAACATTGACTTTAGATAAAACGTTCATTTCAAAAAAGAGATTTTATTCGAATAGTTAGTAGGTAGTCATGCCAATCAAAAAATTCATGGCCTTTTCCCAAATAACAAAGCATTTCTAAAACATAGTTTTTATGAACATGCAACAACAACAACAACAACAACAACAACAACAACTACAAGAGCAACAACGATAAAAGCAGACAACAAAATTATTTTCCAAAAAAAAAAAAATTCTTTATATTTTATTTCCTTTCGAAATTATTCACTTTCATGTCCATTTGCTTTTGAAAATTTCGCAATTCTATTTTTTTATTGCTCTCACAAATACCATACAGCATCTTTATTCGTACAACATTGTTAACAACTTTATTACCAAGAGAAGAGAAGTAAGTAAGTAAGCAAGAAGAATGAAGAACGAAATACAATATTAGAAGAAAATAAAATGGCACTTTTATATAAATTTGTCATAGTAACGCCCTTTTGAAGTATTATACTCGTACATACGTACACGTGTCGACGACGACGACTACGGCGATACAACACAAAAAGACGCTATGACGACGCTTATAATACATACATTGCTGCTTACCGTTTTTACTCCTTAGTTGGCTTAGAGTTGTATGTACAAAATTTTTGAAAATACAATAAACAATATATATACAAAAGTTGGCTATTTTCCACGGTGCAACACCCACTACATCAGTGCATACATACACACATATACTCGTATATACCTCAATCTCAATCTCAATCTACTACCTCTATCAATCTTTCTAAATACACTTTTACTACCATTGTTGTTGTTGTTGTTGCTGTTTGTTTGTTATTTTCATCATCGTAATCGAAATGAAGCAAAATAAAATAAAAAAAAAAAAATCAAGAGGAAATAAAAAGGAATTACAACAACAGCATTGTTCGTGGCAATGACAGTGTTGGGCAGTGATGAATGATGATAAATCGGGCAGAAAGTAACCATAACAACAATAAGGACGCGCAACATTGTGATATACACGACATACATTAGTAGGTACATTGCGAATTGGGGAAAAAGTATAAAATACAAAATAAATAAAAAGTTGATTTTTATCAATTACAAATTTATCATTTGGTTCAACAATATTTTGTCATTTTTTTGAGTGATTATTTCATCAATGTTCTCCTGAATTTTTGCTTGGAAAAATACCTCTACACACCAGTAAAAGTTTGGTATTCAATCGTTGAGTTTCGAACTAATTTCAAATGTTTGAAAACTATTTTTCCAATTTTTCATTTATTTTTTCCCCAAATCAATATTAGCTTTAAGTAGTACTTATAGCAATTATAGTATATTTAGTAGCAACAATTTTGTACAAGTTATTTGTTAACATTTTATACTATTTAGGTATCCACATTCTAACTCTGTGTACATATATGTAGAGTGATGATGTTGAGATTTTTGAGGACATCATTTACTGTTAAAATATTTATTGATTGAAAAATTTTACACTCATAGAATAAATATATGATTATTGGTACTATGAAAGCATTATATTTTTTTTTTTTAGCACTACATCATCATCATCCGGCGTTACATTACACCAACAGCATGTCAATAAATATATATGGGTGTGTGTGTGTGTGTGTACGTTAGCTACGATACTAAATCATCGCATTGTGCTAAAGCCAATAAATGAGCTACTGCTTTTGGCTCTTAAAATTGTATTGTTGTGTTGTTGTTGTTTGTTGTTGTTGATGGTGTATCAGAAATTATTGATGAGGTGTGGCTTTAGTAGATTATAATGTCAGAAATTTTATTAGTTGCAATTTGCTTTTATTGTTTCAATATTTGTTATTACGTTTTATTGTTGTTTCATTTTTTTTTTTGGTGTTGATTTTATCTTCAATTTGATCGGAAGGATAATAAATAAATGAGATAGATTTTCTGGGAAAATTTTTTTTCAGTTTCGTCTGTATGCATTTGGAATTGGAGTGTTATAAAATTTATTAAATTTTATATGATTTTTATAGTATATATTTCATAATTATGACAATGTTTTATTTCTTGACCTTTACGAAAAAAAAAATTGTAAAAATAAATAAATCATTTTAATTAGGAAAAATATTTTTTTTTGAAATATGGACTTAAAGCAAGTTTTTTGTTTTTTTGCGAAATCGCATATAAAAGGAATGCAAAAGATTTTGTATCTTTTATACATAGATATTTAATATCTTATTGCAGGTAATATAATCTTAAATTTATTCGGGGATTTCTATTTGATTTGATGCTTTTGAACAATAAAAACCGTGTAAATGTTTCTTAAACAGTTGTAAGCATGATGTCAATAAAGAAATACATATTAAATCATTTATATATGATGGTAGATGCTATTTTCATCTAGATACGCCCATTTTCAAACTTGTCCATACATTGATAAATATGTGAAAATGTGAAAATATATATTCGAAAACATATTTTTGTATGGGAGGCATGCCTGTTTTTCACTCGATTACATCTATTTTCATACTGATTTATACATGCGTAAATTCAATCGTATATACCAAGTTTCAATCTAATAGCTTTCAATTTTCATGCGAAAAATGTGAAAACACACATACTTTTGTATGAGAGCTACATGTGATTTTCATCTGATTTCGTATATTCACAAACTAGTCCACTTGTTGGGGAAAAATAATCTTATATACCAATTTTCAGCGCAATTGCTTAATAATTACGACAGCTATTGTGCAAATAGATAAATGGACATGCCTAAAATGACTCAGATTGGATCTACTTTTATTGAATTTTTATAAAACTTTTCGGTTAGTTTTTATTCTCAAAGAGTGCATATTGTGATATGAAAATTGCGAATTTTCCCAATTCCATCTGGGTTCGTGGAAATTTCAGATTGAAATTATGAAAATACAAAAAAAAAAAAAAATAAAATGCCAACCATACTCAGCGTATTGTGTAGTCAAAAATATATGCTCTGGAATTAATTTTTATATATTATAAATTTTAGGGTCTCATACTCTCTCTTTAAGAAATGTTGTTAAGGAAACTGCAAAAATTCAAATGCTGATTTAATACAGAAAAACTTAACTAACAAAAAAAAAAAAAAAAAAAAAATAGAAACTTGCTTTTACAAGAAGCCATATTTATTTATTTATTTTTTGTTTTTATTTCACATAATTCACTTAATTTTGGCCTCTTTTTTATTGTCTGAGCCGTTTGTTTTTATTATTGAAGGAAGCCATTAGCAATGCAAATCAAATGTTAGTACCGCACTCAAAATGTCTTAATGATTTTCCTTATTCGACTTCTTTTTCCTCTTGATGTTCTTAATATAATAAATATTTCATCTGTTTAAAATTCATAATAAAAATATATGTATTTCTGTGTAAATATAAGCAACATTCTTATATTGTTTGTATGTATATATTTTATATATATATATTTCAATAAAATGTCATTTTAAATATATATCATTTAATTTTGGGCGGCAAAACAAAAAAAAAAAAAAAAAAAAAATAGAATTACTTTCAACTCAGTTGAAATTCAAGTAAAGTATATAAGTGCTATGTAAGTAAAGTATAAACACTTTAGGCAATGTAGCTTGTGTAGTAGCAAATAAATACATTTCATCAATGTTTCTTATGAAATTTCATTTAAAATGAAATAAATTTATTACTTTATAGCCTCTGTCAACACTTCTTAGTTACATGTACATGTAGTACATACCCGTCTCTTACCACTTTCATTACCTATATCATGATGGCGAAAAATACGAAAAGAAATTGTTTCATAAATAACCATAGCAAGAAAATAATAACAAAAAAAAAAAAACACACCGGAATTTATTACACAAATGTTGGTGGTGACCTGCTGTTGTTATTCTTCATTAAATATCATCCTAAATATCCTTTTTGTGGATTTTTATGACTCTACCATTGGCGGTGCTTTTTATGTGTGCATTTCGTCGTTATTCTTTCCTCTCCGCCACCGTTTCGAGCATCTTGTTTCTCTGACAATGTCCAAAATAAATACTTTTACACATACATACATACTACATACTCGTGTATATTAATATAATAAAGACAAATAAATAAACTAACTTACCTTACTTTGGCTTGCCTGTGAACCATAAGCAATGAAATTACATTAAACCACTCATAAAGTAAGGATATATTTCTCATACTACGATTATACGTTCTCTATGCTATTTTATACCCGCTGCCATGTGTAATCTATGAGCATGTTTAGTGTATAAGCATGCTATATAGTACATAGAATAGTAAGTATAAAGTAAAAGGTCTTTTAGGTACTGTTCCCTTCCTTCGATCAGCTTTTACGTTTTGTGCTTTATCGCTGGCTAATATTTCGCTGGATTGTGCATTTAATGTACCCTTGGGTTAGCTATTAGTGTTAGCAGTAGCTTTTCTTTTTCTTTATTTTTTTTCTTTTCTTTTTCTTAATATTCGCAATATTCATTCTTCAATACACATGAAGAACAATAGTAGTAGGCTGTCTGACTGGCCAGGTCAGGTGAACTATGTGAACAATGAAAAAATAATGTTTTTGCTTTCATGCATAGCAATCTTGTTTTTGCTCTCTCTCTCTCTCTCTCTCTCTCTCTCTATTTCATTCGCGCTATTACAGAATAATTGATTTCGAATGAGCTCCATAACAAAATAACATTACATTCTATTCGATGACTTTATTGTAGTCTAGAGAAGAAAGAAATTACATGTGCATGTACACAAAAGAGAAAAGAAGCTGAAAAGAGGGTGCAAATTATGAAAATAAAATAATGAAAAATAAAGATTTAAAAATTAATTTGCTTCGGCAAAAACGAAATTTCGATACCCTCTACATCATGACGCAGTGTATGGAATGTCTTACTGAGAGAGGTGAAATGTGTTGGATTCAAAAGAATTAATGTCGACTATTTTTGCTATATTGTCGACGTTTTTTTTATATGAGAAAAATATTATTCCATATTATTGCAATTGTAAATTTTGCAAAAAATTCTTGCTTCGACATAATTGCAAAAGAAATATTTTAATGCAAAATTTCTATACATCGTATGTAGGAAAATGTGATTACTGCGTTCTGATGCAAGGGTTCGTTGTAAAAATGTTTGCAGCAATGTCGAAGAAAAAATGCATGAATTTAAATTTTCGACACTAATGCAAACGTTTGTAAAATAATGTCGAAATGAGAGTTTGTAAAAATTACAATTCAATAATGTCGAAAAATCTTTTGTCCATAGAAACAAATTGCGATAATAATATAATTTCAAATTTGTGCAATAATGTAGAAAAGTATAAAGTAAAGAAAATGTTTGCAACAATGTCGAAACAAAAATTCATCAATTTAAATTTTCAACACTAATGCAAACGTTTGTGCAATAATATAGAAAGGAGATTTTGTAAAAATTACAATTCGATAATGTCGAAAAATATTTTGTTCATATCAACAAATTTCGATATTAATTCATTCGACTTTAATAATAACATAATTTCAAATTTGTGCAATAATGTCGAAAAGTATAAAGTAAAGAAAATGTTTGCAACAATGTCGAAACAAAAATGCATCATATTAAAATTTCGACACTAATGCAAATGTTTGTGCAATAATGTCGAAATGAGATTTTGTAAAAATTACAATTCAATAATATCGAAACATATTTTGTCCATAGAAACAAATCTCGACATTAATTCATTCGACTTTAATAGTATCGTAATTTCAAAATTTGTGCAATAATGTCGAAAAGTATTAAACAGTTTTTGAACATCAAGTTTAAATCGGCTCAGACTCTCAATATATTTGATTATATCTTCAACTAATGCCGAACATTTGACCAAAACTAATATACTCTCACATATTTGTGAAGCGTA
Source organism: Megamerina dolium (assembly GCA_963854835.1). NCBI lineage: Eukaryota > Metazoa > Arthropoda > Insecta > Diptera > Megamerinidae > Megamerina > Megamerina dolium. The sequence continues at coordinate 69,884,979 of OY978527.1, forward strand.
CACTATAAAAATGTGGCATAAACCCCGTTTTGCATGCAGGCATTTCTTTCTTTGCATGCGACTGTTGCAAATTAGAGCGTATACTTAACGATACGAGCAAAACAAAAAAAAAACTTTGTTGGATTTGTTGTTAATATATTTTTCTTATGCGGGTCAGAGTTTGAACTTAATTAAAAAAGAAGAATATGAGAGAAAAAAAAAAATTATAAAAATAAACGACGAAGAAATTTATGAAAGATAAGACAAAGAGATTTTCATAAATTAAAAATCACAAATACGCCTAAGTGGCGAATAAGAAAATATTTTTCATATTTTTAAACCACTTTGGTACATGCGTAATTTATGAATGGCGTTCTTATTTATTTGAATCTATTTTTTTTGTTGCTTCTTTTTGTTATTGTTGTTGTTGTTGTTGTTGTTGTTGGTTCATACCACAAGCGTGTCTATACATTTTTCTGTCAGTACTCGACTCTTCTTTGCTTCAATTTGCTATAAACTATTTGACCGACCTCAGTATGAAAGCATATTAATGCACAGTGATTCGCATTCATATAATGGTGAGTTGAAAATCGATTTTTGTTGCTTGTAGTATATTGCTAGAAAATCTTGACGCCGCTGTAAACTTAAAACTAAAGTTGGTATGAAGTACTTTGGCGGTGCATGATTGCATACTTTTAGGTGAAAAATTAAACCTATCAATATTAACTTTTTTTTTGGGTAGAAAAATATTAGTGATTTTTTACATATTTTGTTGGAGAAAAATTAAATTTTTAAATTACACTCCTCCTCAAATTCGTTTAATTAAAAATTTTTTTGTTAAAAAATATATTTTTCTTTAATTTAAATAAAAAACAGCGACTCTATCTTTTATAATTTTATAATTTTGATGAAATTCAAAAATCTATGAATAAATTGTAAATGGAAATTTTGAGCTTACGACTGAATTTTACCAAAAAACCTTTTTTTTTCAGCAATTTTTACTCAACACCGTTTTTTTTTTTGGATTAATTTATCTAGAATTTTAAAATTTATGAGATGAATCTCTGTGCAGCTTTGGGAATATTCACTGAATGTAATAATTATTAAGAACTTTGAAATGTTCCTTCACAACATACATAAATATTGTACTATATATACACTATGTGCTTGTGAAGGCAGCATCATGGCAACGATGTATCGCTATTCCATACAGTCAATTCCATTATAGGAAGTGAACTTATTTCCCTGTTTGCATATTTTGCATTTCATATATGTATGTTGGTACTACATATATTGTAGATATATACTCGTTTGTATGGAGCAGCTTGTGCTCGTTTATAAATTATTAAAGATTGAATTGCTTTAGGCTATAAAATTGCGCGCATATTCTCATATAGTATATTGGTGAGTGAGTATTGAATAGCTCTTGGTAGTAGGAAATAAGTTACAGCAACAGTTCCTACTAGCAACATAGGTAATGTTGAATATTTTGTCAAGGATGCTAAAGTTTGAGCATTGCAACGTTGGTTTTTTTTTTTTTTTGCTTTTGATTTGGTTATTTTTCTCCTTTGCTTTTGCTATACTATTATCGCGGCGTTCAGTCTGGAAGTTGCTTTAGGAGTACGCGCGCTCGCATGAATGCAATTTATTGTGTTAGCATCATGAGGGCAAGATATGTGTATGTGTATGGTATGGTGTGATGGCGACTTGTTTTTCTTTTCCACTGTTTTTTATGGGTAATATAATATGCATGTATGGGGTTAACTGAGTTACAATGACTGAGTTATATTCTATAGCTGGCAGCGTTGTATTATTTAATTTTTTTCGGGTATTTTTTTTTTTTTTGTTTTATTTTTTTTTTTTACGTACACACAGGGTGAGCATTCAAGGATGTGGTTTTTTTGGTTTTCACTCAATGACATGCATTGAAAATTACAAACGTAAACATGTTATACATTCGTTTGAGAGGCTTAGCAAGTGGATACGCTCTATTTAAAATTCTATTAAGTCTTAGTAGAGCAAGATCTTTTCAAACTGCAGATGCTGCACCAACATCGTGAATTTAAATTCACGCAATATAACTGTTTAGCTCACAAATCTTATAAGAGATTTGTGGGAAAGCTATATGACTGCATGTTTTTTTTACAAAAATTACTCAATTACTTTATTTACCCTGTTTCTTGTAATAAACTTGTATTCTTATTTAAATTTTTTCCCTTTCTTTTTTCGTCGACTTTCTTTATTTTGAATTTTTTACATTTTTTTATTTATATTTTCTAGAGTAGAAGCAACAATGTGAAAGAAAAAATACAAAATGAATACTTTAATCATAAGCTGTATTCACTATTTGCATGAAAGAACTATATATAGTGTATGTAAATAATTTGGTTATATACATATGTGTGTGTGTGTATGCATTATAAAATTCAAATATTATTCTTGTTATGCACTCACAATTTACATGAAGAGTATGAGTAGATAAAATATTTACATGTCCGTTTGTACGAACGTTTGTTTACAATATTTTGCGCTCTTGTTGTTTTGTTAGTTTTCGGAAAAAAAAAATATATATATATATATATATACTTCATTCACTTCATATTGTATAGTTACATATGAAAATATTGAGGAAATTTGAATGCATTTTCAAATATTATACATAGATATCCCAACTACTTACATACATTCATTCGATATATTCTATATCCCAAGGTATGAACTCATAGATGAGGCTACTACTTCTATTCTACTATATGATGCTTTCATTTATACTTGCATTTTGAAGTATGTGTATAGTTTATTTAGTGCAATTGCTATGCTATTTTAAATATTTTATGAATGTAAATGAAAAGGAGTCAGTGAGTTTTAGCATTACACTGTGAAATAGTTTTCTTTTTGACGTGGATGTACTGTATTTTATATTTATATTTTGGTTATTAGTTATTATTTTTTATGTTTTCTTATCATTTGCTTCTTTATTTATTATTTTATTATTCGAAAAATTAAATTTATTATACTTTTTCGAAGCAATGTTTGTTATACTTTTTTGCATGTTGTTGTTGGGATATATATATATATATATATATATATATATATATATATATATATACTACATATATATATGTATATATATATATATACATATATATATATATATATATATATATATATATATACATATATATATATATATATATATATATATATACTACATATATATATATATATATATATATACATATATATATATATATATACATATATATATATATATATATATATATATACATATATATATATATACATATATATATATATATATATATATATACTACATATATATATATATATACATATATATATATATATATATACATATATATATATATATATATATATATACATATATATATATATATATATATATACTACATATATATATGTATATATATATACATATATATATATATACATATATATATATATATATATATATATATTTATATACATATATATATACATATATGTATATATATACATATATATATATACATATATATATATACATATATATATATATACATATATATATATACATATATATATAAATATATATATATATATATACATATATATATACATATATATATACATATATATATATATATATATATATATATATATATATATATATATATATATATATATATATACTATGTATCAGTTACAGAAGCTATTATGCGATATTCCTGCTGAGTATTGAGAAAACTAAAGTTCTCTCGTATATTCCCAAGTGTTGCCCCTAATATGTACAATACAATATCTATTTTTTCGATGGAGCTATACTCGATCTACACACATGGTGTATAGTACCTATTTGCTATGTTTAGCAATTGAATTGAATACTTATTGTTTTTACATCCTGTAGTTCTGAGTATTGTCTCTGCAAAAACTTATTTGCCATATGTGACTGTATCTTGTTTTATATATATATTTTATGGTTTATTAGAGTTGTATTGTTTTGTTCGTTGTTCTTTTTTGACATTCTCCTAAAAAAAGACTTCATATATGTAGTAATGGTAAGTACTTTCCATTTGTGTGTTTTTTAAATATTTTAAATTTTCCATTGAATTATTATCACATATCCTCATTTGTTAACTGCATACCATAAATTCATATCTTTTCTCATGTTTGAGTGCTCTCACGGTCGTATTCACATATAGTGTCGCATACATTTTTACACGTTTATGATTTTTACGTTTAAGAAAATAATTTCAAAACAAAAATATACTTAAACTAGAATAAGTTTTCATTTTCATCCATCTTCTTTTTTTATCCATTTGGTTTCTTACTATATGTTGTTGTCGTTGTGTTGGCGGCTTTTACTTAAATATATATGTATCATACATATGAGAATGTCTTCATAGTATCTTGTCATAGTTACTTACAATGTATTCATGTACATATTCAGTGCCTGCACATCCATTAGATAATCTCTGGAGTCTACTTTGTCTAAATTGCTTTTGTATAAGGAAGCACATGCATGAATACACTAAATATATGTAAGATACATATGTGTGCAAGTTGTATCTATGTTATTATATCTAGTGCTCATAGGATATTCTATTTTCTTGTTATTGTTGTTTGTTAGTTTTACCTACATACATACGTATGTTCTTCCTTTAACTAAGATGTATTGGTATGTGATTATGGAATATTGAGAATATAACAAGAATGTTTTGTAAAATTTTAAATACTGGCTCGACTTTCAATTAGTTATTGTTATTATGGTCTTTCGGTATGTATGCTTGTATATAGATGTTTAATTTTTTTTATTTTCATTAAATAACTTGGCTTTTCAATTTATTGATGCTTCATGGACTTACCTTTATACAAATTGTATTTGTAGCTGCTGTATTATGTACATATATGATTTTTGTTGTTATGATATTTTTGCTTGTTCTCGTTTTTCACATAATATTTATTGGTAAAACGACATCAAAAGCTACAATAGTTCTTCGTTCTTCATATAAAATATTTTATTTCACATTCATTTTAACATTTTAGTGGTTAAAAAGTTTTTCAATTTAAACAGGATATTTTGTGTGTCTTTGCGTTGTATTCGTATGCTGACGATGATGATGATGATGATAATGATGATAAAATGTTCATTATACGATGATAATATATTTGTATGCTTGTACATTTTATACCACATATATCGTTTATACAATATATACATATGTATATCCTTTTTATACCCTGCATAATGCAATATGCATGGTATATTCATTTCGGTCAGATGTTTGTGTCCACTTGAAGGAATCTCCGGAGATATAGACATGGATATATATTCGTGATCAGCGTCGATTAAATTTTCGATTTAACGATGTCCGTCCGTCCGTCCGTCCGTCCGTCTGTCCGTCTGTCTGTCACCTGGCTGGTTCGCACGATAACTTGAGTAAATATTGAGCTATTTCGATGAAATTTGGCATAAGTAATCTATGATCCAAGAGTACGGAGGGGATTGATATTGGGCATGATCGGTCAATAACCACGCCCACACCAAGCATTCAAAGCGACTAACCTCGAAATTTTCAAAATCTTTAATTTGCTATAACTCACATAATATACCACTTGGGACAACAATATTTTGCACATAGAGTTATATTATACTACTATATAACCTCGCCAAAAGTGGGTGAGCCACGCCTACTTTCTAGCGTAGCTCTCATACAAAGTGTCTGTACTTCTTTTAAATTGAAACTGCTGTAACTTCTACAATCTTCTGTATAGAATAATCATAATTGACACTTAGATTAACACGGTAGTCAGAAATAACATGGCAGAAAATCAATGTGCCACGCCCACTCCTTTTTGGGTCTCCCATACAAAGTTGCGGAAATTAAAAAAATGTTACCGGTTATAACTTGCAAACTATTCAGCGTAGACTAACGAGATTTAAGGTGTGGATTAGTATTGTACGAGCAACTAGGCTCACAGAAAATGGGCGCACCATGCCCAGTGTTTATCGTAGCCCCCATACAAATTTTAAATTGAAACAGCTGTAACTTCGGCAGTCTGCAGTCTAGAATAACCATAATTGACACTTAAATTAATATCGTAGTCGGCAAAAATCTGGCAGAAAATCAGTGTGCCACGCCCACTCCTTCATGGGTCTCCCATACAAAGTCGAGTGAATTAAACTAAAATTTTAAGCTCCATAGCTTACAAACCATTTAGCCTAGGACAACGAGACTTAGGGTATGGATTAGTATTGTACGAGCAACTAGGCTCACAGAAAATGGGCGCACCATGCCCAGTGTTTATCGTAGCCCCCATACAAATTTTAAATTGAAACAGCTGTAACTTAGGCAATCTTATGTCTACAATAACCATAATTGACACTTAAATTAATATCGTAGTCGGAAATAATCTGGCGAAAAATCAGCGTACCACGCCCACTTCTTATTGGGGCTCCCATACAAAGTTGAGGAAATTAAACAAAAATGTTAACCACCATAACTTAGAAACTATTAAACGTAGGACACCAAATTTAAGGTGTGGATTAACATTGAAAAATTAATTGGATTTACTAGAAAGTGGTAAGCCACGCCCACTTTTTATATAGCTCCCATACTAAGCCTCGGAATTATCTTAAAATCCTTTTACTTCGTCAAAGTCAACCATATTTCGGGTGTAAATTAGTAGTATATGCAAAAATTGTTTCTCGAAAAGTGGAAATAAAAGAAAAGTTGGATATTCGAGTAAACTTTTTATATACAAATCTACATATGCAGGGTATAGTTTGGTCGGCCCCAGCCGACTGTAAGGAGATTTTTAAATATTTGTATTGTGGTTTATATTTGTTTTGGTGTTACAGTATAGGTTAATATCAAATGGAAGATTTTTATATATTACTCATATTTTATATTTTTATTATTACTTGTACACAAAATGTAAATAATTGTTGGAGGTTACATTGTATATTCAAAAAATAATTATTCTTCTGAGCAAATAATATTAATCAATAATAAGTTTTAATTTTGACCAAAGAAAAAAAAGTTAAATATAAATTTTTATAATATTAAAAATATAAAAATCAATCATTCAATTGCATAATTGCATTTACTCAGCGGGAATACGGAATACTGCAATTATGAATGCTTGAATATTTGTGCAATCTGTTGAAATTATCGAATTATCTGTTGAATATCGAATATCGCATAATAGTTTTTCCATATAAAATTCGTCGAAATAATAATATCGAAAAAAAGAACGGAATTTGCAAAAACTACAATTTCGAATTTGTTGCAAAATATCGAATATCGAATAATAGTTTTTCCATATAAAACCCATCGATATAATAATAATATCGAAAAAAGGAACGAAATTATATGCATTTGCAAAAATTGCAATTTCGATTTTATTGCAAAATATCGAATATAGAATAATAGTTTTTCCATATAAAACCCATCGATATAATAATAATATCAAAAAAAGGAACGAAATTATATGTATTTGCAAAAATTGCATATAAAATTTGTCGATGTTATTGCAAAAAATCGAATTTACTAGAAAAATTGCGAAATATTTCCAAATTATTGCAAAAAATTTCAAAATTAATTAATTCGGTATATGTTCAGTACGTTGCATATATTTCATCATTAAAACACATTTTATTAAATTTTCTTTTTAACTCAAAAATTGTAAGCGAATATCAGTGTGAAATTACAATTTCGATATCGAATAATAGCTTTTCCATATATTGTACCCAAATTTCAGTGTAAAATTACAATTTCGATTTTATTGCAAAATATCGAATAATAGCTATTCCAAATAAAATTTGTCGATATTATTTCAAAAAATTTTGAAAATAATTCAGTATATTTTCAGTACGCTGCAATATATTTCATCATTAAAAGACATTTTATTCAATTTTTTTTTAACTCAAAAATAGTGTAAAATTACTATTTCGATTTTATTGGCAACATTTTTGCAATAATGTCGAAAATACTCTTTCAATTTTAATGATATTACAAAAAAAAAAAAAAAAAAATTCGTCATTATTTAGATAACTTTCGACATTATTGCAAAAAATTTCGACATTAATTTGACATTATTTTATTATATTGAATACTACTACATGAATTTCTTGGTTACAATAAATTCGATTTTTTTGTACTACATTATTTGAAATTTTTCATTTATTTGACATAAAACCCTGTTTCATTTTTACACTTTGTATTATCTTTTCCATTTTAAGATGATAAAATAATGAAATACTTTAAAAATGAACATTTGTTAATGTCGAATTTATGCATATTGCAATCTATTTTTTGTCCTTCTTTGCTCATTGTGGCAGGTCATATTTGTCTTAACTCTTTCCTTATTTGCGCATAAGTAATTTGAATGTATTTTTTCTTAATGTGAAAGCATATATATGTAAATTCATATTCTGAACATTTATTTTTTTGCACTATTCTTGTGTGCATTTTTATTTTTTTCTACAAAATGCACAATTAAAAAAGAACAATCTATGTTTGTCGTGTACGTCAAGCTAAATTCTGTCACATTCATTTTTCTAGTTTATATTTTGAAAGTTTGCAATGTAGAATTCCCTACACGCAACATTCATACTATGAGTGTGTGTGTGTGTGTGTGTTTTATTTTTTTTCCTTCTCCTAAAAGCTATTGTGTGAGTGTTGACTGTCTTAAGTTAGTTGAGTAAGTTGTTTCTGCTGCTGCTGTTGGTTATTGCATCTGGTTGGTAATGAATGCTGATGCGGAACAGTGACATGCGTTCGCTTTTGTAGAGTTAAACTCTTGCCATTGTTTTGCTGTATTAGCGGTATTATTATTTTTTGTATTTAACAACGACTATCGTTGTATTTTGTTTTTTCTTAGTTCTTATCATATTCATCGCCATCGTTGTCGTTAAGAAGGGTGAAAGCATTTAAACATTAAATTTCTGCCCTATTCCTATACTGTTGATTTAATAAATAAGCATCTTGTAATGGTTGTGGAAAGTATTGTAGTTAATGTCTTAGGATCTAACTACACATGTATACGAGTGTTGTTTTAATCTAATAGAAAATTTCTAATAACATTTTCTTAACAATTGTAAAGACGGGATAAGCAAAAGTGAGAATAAGAAAAAAAAAAACAAAATTAAAAGAAATATAACGAAACAAAAGCAAAATGGAAATTTTAAGGTCGCTGAATAAGAAGAATTGCCCCTACAGCTGACTTTGTCGCAGTTGAAGTAAAAAAAAAAAAATGGAAGCGATTATGCAAGAAAAGCACATTTAAAATTAAAATGAAAACCACTACAAGTAATATCCTTTGAAAGGAGCAAATTGTAGCAATTTTAATATGCCACTATCACCATATGCTCGAATACCCTCTTGTGCAATATAAATGTGGAAAACAGAGAGACAGAGTGAGAGAAAAAAAAAAACAATCTATAAAATTAACCTTTATTGTGTACCTATTGTGTTGCACATTAGCACTAATTTTCAATGTTCATACAATACATATACAATTACAAGTACTTATGTTGTTCTATAACATGCAATTTTCACATCTGAGCTACAGGGTGACTCTTCGAGAATATCAAATAGTTTCATTGGATTGGATATTCTTACTCAAAGAAAATGAAAACTAATCAGAATTCTAAATTTTTGTGCATCTTGATTTCAAAAATCACCTCACAATAGATTATCCTTGTTATCTGCTACACCTTGTATGTATAATAATAGAATAATGCTGATGCAATTTTCTACTAACTAACTAATACAAACACCACCACCACCACCACCACCACCATCATCATCATCATGATGAAAAACATAACATTGGTTAGATATAATCTACCTGTTATTGACCTGCTTTTTTTTTGCGCTATTGTTGCTGCAACTTGTTCTACATCAATTTATCGCGCACACATACTCGTACACACACTCACACACACACACACAATACATTCAGCAAGCTCAACTTAACTCAAACAATACTTCGTACACTTATATATATCTATTTAGTATCCTTTAGCTGGCAACTTAAACACATATTTAGATACAAAGTCGTACATATTTATTCACACATTGTTCATACTTAAACGTATGTTGGTATGTACGAGCACTCATATGTTCTTACAAATAACACTTAACGTTATGGGATATTATACAATTGCAAACGATTATATATCGTGTCTCTATCTTTTGCTTGTTCATCATCAACGTCGTCGTCGTCATCGTCATCATCATCACCATTTATTTCTTTGTTTTCTGCTTCACCGCATATATATTATAGATACGTATATAGGTACTCTTTATTATTATAGATATATAGATGCATTTATTATATACCTACACATAAGTAGAATACTAAAACAGCGTAATACGTCTGATATATAGTATAAGCGTATCTGTCAATGTATTTGTTTAGTTTTAACAACACATACAATACATCACTCTACACGCTTACAACTGCATATGCAATATTAATTTCATTGTTGAGACAAAATGGCTGATGGTTTGATTGGCTGTTTAGTAGGTTGGCTGATTGACATTGGACATTGGAGGAGAAATTTTTGCACATAATACCATATACAATAATCAAGTATACCCACACATCTATATGTTCAAATTATATGCTATAATGATGTGCCTATTTCTCAAATTTGTATACGTATTCACGTACAAGCGTGCGAATTATCGCATATGCGTGTTCGAGAGAGAAAAAAAAAAAAAAAACAGCAAATCATAAACACAATTTTCTTTAACAATATATACCTACTACTGTTACGTGCATAGACATAGTCATAATGAAATCAAAAAGTTTGTGAGAGTTTTCGTTTTCGCCCTATTTTCTTTTTTTCTCTATTTTTTTCATATCATGCAAATTGAAGCAGTTAGCAATGTACAAATTGGTATATGAACGTACTAAAGATACCATTATAAAATAACATCAACATTTTGGAATTATCTCTGCACATATTAATAGTCGGCATATATCCTTTTTTTTTTGGTTGGGCAAAAAAGTTAAAGTTTTTAACATATTTCTTACAGCTACTATTTATAGAGATTTTATATATCATTTAATAGTTGATTTATGAACACATTTACATGTGAATAAGTTAAAATGTGTAGGAAATATCAAATTATCGTTTTTTTATGTATATTACCGCTTGTTAGATATACTTTTTTTGCCGCCCAATGTGAAAGTGCAAGTTGTGAATTTATCATAGAGTTATGAACGTAATTACGGTAATTGAGTGTAGCTACATGGGTTGAATTCAAATCATATATTTACTACTTGTTAGTTGTAACAGAGACATGTAGATAAACAGACAGACAGACAGACAGAAAAAGAGCTCTTTCTGATGGCAAAATTTTCAAAGTGTTTACTACAACAGAAGCCATTAAAGTATCATCGAATTTGTTGGAGCACATTGAATGTAAGCATTTGAGTATTATATTCATATTTATAGCCAAAGAGAAAAACATGATAAGTCGATGAAATGGAACTATATCGAGTTTGGGGGTATATTTCTTTAAATATTCAATTTAGCAATTCATTTCGAAGAAATTTTCTCTGAGAACAAATTCGGAAGTTCGTCCGATTATAACTGAGTTTCTGATGAATTTTTCTTTCACTCAGAAGTTTCAAAATGCAGCTTTGTTAAATTTATTAAAATATTTCAGTCATTATTCCTTATTGCCACAGATATCATGTTATTATAGTAGTTATTGTATCTTCCTAAGTGTACTGCAAAATATCAGTAGTACTCTAGTACATAAGAATTTCAAATTGAATATAAATAAATTCCATGATCCATGCTGCTTAATGATTTTTGAAATAAATTTTGGCCTCAATTTTTCCTTTAAGATATGCATAACTTTTGCCAAACAGAAATTCCAAGAGTACTTCCAATGAAAAGTATTGTACGCATTAACAACATAGCAAATATTGTATGTAAAAAGAACCCCTCAAATTATCAAAGGAAAATAATCATAATTTTTTATGATTATTTTATATAATTACAAGCTATTTGAGTATTGAAATTCAGTTAATTATAGAACACCATAAAGTTGTGTATTTAGGCACAATTTATGTACAAAATGTCTTAAGCAGAATTGTATGATTTTAATAGTTTTTCTATTTATGTATGTAAATTATATTTCTTAACCCATTTCATATAAATTTTCGAAGTTTTTTTTTTTTCTTTAGAAACGTATGCTCTGTTGAGTGAAGGATTTCACACTTTTTGCACAAAATTATATAGCTATCGAATTAAAACTTGGTATATAAAGTTTATTCTAATCACAGCATAGATATATAAGGAAATGGGCGCAATCGGATGAAAATCAAGACTACCTCCCATACAAAAATATGTGTTGGAATGTGTTTTTACGCAATTTTCGCCCAATGTGATAAATATATTGAACTAAAATTTGCTATACAAAAATTTTTCTTTCCAAAAAATTAATATATTAGAAATTGAATTTAATTGAATGAAGACTACACCAACCTCCCTTACGAAAGTATGTTTTTGAATGTGTTTTTGTCGCACTTTTCGCCTGATATAATAAATATTTTAAACAAAAACTTGGTACGTGAAGTTATTTTGAACACAGCATAGATATATTGGAAGTTGAACGTAATTGAATGAAGACTACACCTACCTCCCATACGAAAATATGTTGTTGAAAGTATGTTTTCACATAATGTGTGCGAAAACATGGAGTTATCAATCTGAAACTTGGCACATATGATTATATTTATCAACAAATAGACATACTAAAAAATGGGCTAAATCGGATAAAAACTACGCCTACCTCCCATACAAATTTATGCTTTTGTGCGTATATTTTTACACATTGTGCTCAAAAATATAAAGATATAAAGCTGAACACGGCTATCTGCTGCTCAAAAGTGTTTTTCTATATGCTTCGACATTATAAAAGCTAATATTTTCAAAAATTTTTAATAAAAAACTCGAAAAATTAAATTATTTGATCCTAGACACGCAACAAATTTCATTATTTCTTGACGCTATAATGGAATTTTGGCAACAAATTTTTAGGCGCATGCTCTGACATGGGTTAACTCACTACATATTGTTATTCCTAAGCATGCATAGAGAAAATTCATTATGGATGTTCTTTTTTTCGTGCGTGTGTGTATAGAAATTCATTCCATTTTATTTTGATGGCAAATCTTATTTTTGTATTATATTTTTCGACTCTGTGTTTTGTTTTTTTGTTTTTTTTTTTTGCTTTACTTTTGTTTGCTGAGATGTTAATAACTGGTGCGTGTATTCATCGTGGTAGAATGAATTTTGCAAGTTTCTTATTCATATTTAATTACTTTGCGAACGTCAACGTGTAGCCATTGTTGCTAGAGTATTACACAGTGTAAATATTGTATTACATTATTAAAGGTTTCATTTCACTTTTGTTATGTTGTTTTTTTATTTTTGTTTTTGTTTTGTTTCGCTATTGCCACTGGTTATATGTTCATATTCATTCTGCGTAAAGAGCGAAGCAAATATCTTGAATGGCTCGTATGCGTAAGGATATGAAAGTATGATTATATTTTGCAGACAGTTTATATATATACATACATACATACATAGTAGTCGTTGTTCCGTTTTGGCGTTGATAATATTTATTATCTGTATAAGGATATGTGTAACGTTTGTACGTTTGTACCTAAGGGAGCTATGCATCATTAAATTTCATGAAAATATTTATTAAAGTGAAGTGAGAATACATATAAACGAATAAATTTAATTTGCAAAAAAAAATATACAATATGTTTATAGAAATTTGTGTGTTTTGATTAAATATATTCACTAATTCTATGTTTTCTTTTTCTTTTTTTGCTTTTTCTTACAGGTAAGCATATTCTATATGTCCTTAGTGCAAGGTTGAAAATCTGAATGAAAATAATCCTTTTGAAATTGTCGTAAGTATGTAACCCTCATAAATAAATCGTACAATCGATTCGATATCTTTTAAGCTGGTCATATATAAAATTTACCTTAGTTTTTTCTTTGTTTGTTGCATGCTTAAGACTATTTTAGAAAAATTGCTTAAATCGTCCTTTTGGCTTTGTACACCACATTCTTCTTTATGAGCGTATCAATGTAAAATCCTCTATAATTGTTTGGCTATATATATTGCTTAGCTTACCCTCCATGATGATGATGATGTTGATGGTGATTTTCCCTTGGTGATTATTAACACTAAATGGACATAGTAAAAAATTTTTTGATTATATTTCGATTTTTCTTTTTCTTCTATTGGTTTCCTATATTTTTTTGCTTTTCTTACACATACATATAACCACATGTTTGATGTGATTATAGATAGTATTGGTAGCTGCTGCTGTTTTCAACAATAGAAAAGTCAAAAGGAAAATAAAACAAAATAGTAAAAGGTTACACAGCAGCAAGAAGAAACCTTCAGAAACTACTGAAACAGAAATGCATCTGCGTAATATTAATATACGTGTATTTGTGTAGAAATACACAATAAATACTCGAATACATATTTCAAATCGTTAGTAAATCTTTGCTTTCAAATGACCATTTAATGGTCAATGGTAACATATGTGTATTGTGATGCGTTATTTCTGATTTTCTCATTTATTGCTTCCATATTTTGTGTTTTTTTTTTCACTCATTTTATTTCTTTTATGAATTATAGCATCGGAAATCATCGTAAATGATATATGTATGAATATGTATATATCGATTTATACACACACACATTGTGTAAATATAAATGCGCAAAAATATTTTCTAGTTTTATGCTTGTTAATATGAGAATGCGGTTTTTGTGTAAGGACATTGTGTTATTAAAGTTTGCGGTTTCATGTGAAATAATTCTTAAATAGAATGCTCTACGATTATTCTCAAGTTAAGTGCGGTTTTATGTAGTTTAGAGTTTAGGCTTCTCTAAAAATAGACTATAATAAATATATGCATAAATTTGATTGTGTTAATGTGTTAATGTCAGTGAAGAGCCATAGGCCTAAAGAAAATATTCTACAACATTTCATAGTTGTGTCGTCGAATTAGGAATTGTCGCTTTTATTAGTATTATTATTCGTGGTCCTTGAGTTTATCTCTTATATCGTAGCATTGGTCCTATTTCATAGAATCTTAGTTCGTCCTCGGGTATGATGAAATCTCGAAAGTGTTTCCTCCTCTAGTGCATCAGAGCGGAACAAATTTCTATCACATGTTGTGCACTGTCGTCTTCTTCCCTGCAGAACCTGCAAAGATCATCTGAGAAAATTCCCAGTTTTGTTTGGTGATAGTTCATCCTACAATGCCCTATTAATAATCCCATAATAATTCTCAAGTTGTTCTTCGTTAGATTCATACAGTCCTCGTAGCGTTTTAGATTGTATGTCCCTAGCGTTAGTTTGGAGTGTGATAACCCCGGTATGTTTTCTCAGTATAATCTTCTTTGTCTATACTCTTCTTCCTAGATGATACGGGAGATGTTACCCGATCCTAATCCATAGAATGGTTCGGGCCCTACAAATAGAGTTGGTGCTTCTTTCCTGGCAAGTTTATCTGCCATTTCATTTCTATGGATCCCTAAATGCCCCGGAACCCATAGAATCCACACCTGATTGAGTTGGCCTAGGATATTCAGCTTTTCAATGCACTCCGTCATCAGTTTTGATGTAACTTGGTTAGATTTGAGTGCTTTTATAGCTGCCTGACGGTTCCGGTAATTCTGTTCGAGTTTAAAGTACGCACATCTATCTATCGCGTACGCTTCCGCTTAAAAGATAGAGGTGTTCTTACCTAATGGTCCAGAGTATCTCTTTCCTGGTCCGAATACACTCGCCCCGGCTCCATCGTCGGTGAGGGAGCCATCGGGGTACCACCATGTCATTATTTACCGGTTTACCTTATATGTTTCTGATATACCTTCCCAATGTTTTTTATTACTAAACTCAATTTTAAAATGTTTCTTCTTGAAGCTGAACGTTGGGATTATCGAGCCCCATGGCATCGAGATTTCAGGAAATTGCTCAGTGAGAAGTTCTATCTTTTTTCGGGTGCGGGAACTGCCTGTGCTGATGTTGTTGCCAGCTCAAAATCGAACTCCTCTCTTGCGACTAGATGTAAATATGAAGAGAAGTAAGATCCAAGAGTATCTCCATTGATGCCTTTGGACATGTTCACATAGCTCCCGTGATACACCGTAGGTTATCATTGGGTTGACAATTGCTCTGTATATCCATAGCAGAATTTTTGATGTACAGCTCCAACTTTTACCCGCAATAGTTTTACACGTCCTGAAAGTTTTGATAGCTTCCGGTTTTATCTCCTCAATGTGGTTTTTACACAATAAGTTTTGGTCTAAATGGATCCAAAGATGGATACGTTTAAGATGCATAAGTTTATACTTTCGTGTAAATGCTACCATCGTTGTTTTTGCTGGATTGATATTCAACCCAACCGTGGCGCACCAATCCTTCGTTAGTTTGAGTCCTAGCTGAATTCTTTCACAGAGAGTGTCCTCAAATTTACCTCTACACATAAGTGGTGTTAATACACCTTCTTGTGGGCAACACCGTTTAGTGTTCGCAATTATACTTCTTGTATTAGTTAGTATTTCAAACTTCCTGGTATGAAGCATATTACTCATCCACGAAGCTAGAGTATCATCAACCCCTCTTCCTGTATTAGAAGAGCTCTTCTGATAGCGTCATGTGAAGTACTGTCAAAGGCAACCTCTATGTCTAGGAAGGCGCATAGCGCCGTTTTCTTCTTTTTTTCCAAGCTATCCTGCAGTACCTTCGTCAGTTGATAAAAAGCAGTTTCAGTGGAGTACCCTACTCTCTAGGCATGGTTTTTTTTACGGGTCACCATTGAAAAATTTACTTTTCAAATAAACAGCTGCCAAACCTCTATGTACATAGTAAAACATTGTTTATATTTTGCCTTTTTACCTACATTATGCTACATATTGTACGTACTTGATTTTATGCTTTTAATTAGACAAAAACAATAAAATTGCATTTAAAACCTTTTACACATCATTACTAGTGCTGTGTTCGTACTAATAAAATGTCAATTAATTGCCATGTTTGCTTTTGTTGCTACTGTTGGTTGATGGTGTTGGTGGTGGTGGTGGTGATGTGGATGTTGATGCTGCTGCTGGTGCTGCTGCTGCTATTATTCTGCTAATAGCCTTAATAGTAGTGGTGGTACACAGTGCGGTTGATGTTATGGTGTATGGCAATGTTAGCAGCAGCATCACTAACAACAACAATAACAACAACACTGCTGGTGTGAGTTATAGTAATTTTATGCCACAATTTGAAGAAATGAACAAACAAATAAATCAATGTCCAATGGTTAAACGTCAACATACAACTTGATAGAGAGGGAGAGCAGTAGAATGTCCCTTGTCCAAGTATCGTACGTATGTGGTGTTAGGGTACATATATTACATAAAGATTTTCTGCTACATTAAAGAAATTGCTTCACATTTGTATATTCTTTGAAAACTTCCATATGTGGGTGTGCGCTGATGCTTACAATGTCTTTTTCTCCCATTGCATTCCTTTTATTTGCCACCATTTACCATGTTGGTTTATTTCAATATAATATGAGGCAAATACAAATGATTTGACATGTATTTGATGCGTGGGTGTTTATGCTCAAGCATTGGTTGTGGTTGGTTTACACTATGCTTTGTTTTACAATTATTATGATTGTTGCAGATTGTGCGTAAGACGAAGCATAAGAATGAAAATAATAATAATAAAGGAAATGAAAAGGACTTTAGTAGTAGAAATATTGTAGTAGTAAGTAGTAATAGAAAGGTTAGAATAAAGGCGAGTGTTGCATATATTCAAACAGATATTAATCACATTTGTATTGAGAGAATGCTCTGTAATGAAAGTTGGAAAAGGAAATCGAAATTTATATTCTAATGATTGTTTTATGATATAGGAAGTCTTCCACTTTGACCTTAGTGATGTCCTTACATAAAGCAATTTTTGTTTTGGGGTTCCAATGCTATAATAATAATTTCAAACGATTTTATGTACATTGTTGAGGTAAGCATCTAAATTTGGAACAGTCAGAATCATATTATTTTCAATTTCCATAATACAATAATATTATGAGTAATTGATTTAATTATCAAAAATCTAAAAATCCAACTTGATTCAAGTTATGGGAATTATTTAATTATATTATGAATATTCCAAATGGATTCCATTCGTAGATACGTTTGCTTGAACAGTATATTTAATCAATATAATTGATATTGCCAATAACTTATCTTTGATGAAGTAGATATAATGATAACAATGGAAAAGGATAACAATTCGGAATATTTATATTTATTTTTCTCCAACCTATAATTTCATGCAACGTAATTTCTCATTCAAATCGAACAATAAATAAAACTGAAGAGATGCCAATTTATATTTAAAATTAACCAATCAATTTTAATGTACCCAACAAGATGAGTAAACAAGTGAGGGAGTAGTAGTAGCTGAAGTAGTAGTCAAGTGGTTATTAAGTTGTTCAATTGAAAAGTGAAAGACATAAATAAGATAAAACAATTTCCTAAATAATAACGATAATTATTAATGCAATAATTATGCGACGTCTTATATGTGACAGTCAGTCTATTGTCATTTCATATTTTATTTTCTAGTCTGTCTGCAAAATGAATTGAATTTGAAAAAGAACAATATTTATAATGTCAATTTGTGCGAATAGCCAAAGTTTTTCATATTCTCATTAGCAGCAGAAAAAAAAAAATTCCATTATTTTCATTGTTCATATAATTTCAAAATACTATCTACAATCATCGTAAATGAAATGGTAAGTAGAATGAGGGTTAACTTTATATAATTAATTTTGCATAAATTAAAATTCGGCGCATATGTGCGTAAAGACAAAATGTTGTAAGTATGAGAAACGCAGAATAAATACCAACAAATATAGTCACTCTTTTTACAAATTTAATTATATACATAATTTATAAGTGTATTTATTTGCGAAGTATGGGTGAAAGAAACAAACAAACGAAAATATTTTCTTCTTTATATTACGTATGTATGTACGTAACACAATCCATAAAAGAGCAATGTGAAATTGAGAAAACATTTTGAATGAGTTTTGTGTGCGGCTTTCAAATAAAATTTTGGTTTTATTTTTATTTGTTTTCTTTTACTAAAGATATATTCTATACAGTTGCGGGTAAATGAAAAACGAAAATTTGAAAAAATATCATTCAAGAAATGGAAAATTTAATGAAATATACTGATATAGGGAAATTTTGAACCGCAGAACTTTTGTAATATCACTTTTGGATGAAGAATTAAATATTTTCTGAAATATTTTCTGTTGTTAAGTTATATCGACTTTGAAGTTTTGGCATTTTATAACATTTTTGTTTTTTTTTCAATAACATACACTAATTTTTCTTTCGTTGTCTTGGGGTTAGTAATTCTCGTATAGTTAATATAAAAAAGTTATAAGATGAGGACATTAAAAAAAAGGAATTCTACTCAAAATAATAAATTCAATTCTCCTTGATTTGATGGGAAAATTCAAATATAGTATTTTAGGATTTTTATTTTATATAAACAAATAATACATATTTAGTCGGTGGAACAATTTCAGTATTTCTCTTCTGGTTGGTTGGGTACTTGAAGTGGTGACTCATTCATAAGTCCAAATAGTGCTTACGCACCGTTTTGTTACCACATCCTCGCTTCGAGCTGTTCGTTACGTTTGTGTGGGCAACACGTTCAGATCCACTTCGACCAGTTTGGAAACCTCAGGAGGTCGCTGATGCTTATTTACGCTAACTCGTCGATGTTATTGAAGAGTGGTGTTCATTCTCTGCTTCCAAAGGGCAGGGCATTTACAAAGGGAGTGAAAAACCGTTAACTTTTCTTCTACTTGGTTACAACTGTGACAGAAATCATTGTGAGATATCCCCATTTTGGCCGTCTGTTCCCCGATGAGCCCGAAAACAGTAATGACTGTCGTCAGTCTAGAGACGTCTTTTCGGTTCCTGTTTATCAGTAGTGTTGTTTGTTTAGGATTGTATCTAGGCCATAGTGACCTACTAGTCTTACACCTTGTGAAACTTTTCCACCTGCAATCCACTATTTGTAGATATTTTATATTGATAGCTCGTTTAGCCACACTAAGCGGTATGAATACTGGTTCTGCAAGAGCCTCGTGCATGGCAGATCCGCTTCTTGCCAGTTCATCGACTGTTTCGTTTCCTTCTATGTTCCGGTATTCCGGAACCCAGATCAGTGAAACGTTGTGCCGTTCGCTGAGTGTATTGAGCTCGTTCTGCTTTGTTCCACTAGGAAAGAGCATGTGACTGCTGAATTCAAGGCCTGAATTGCAGCTTGGCTGTCCGATAGTATAGCTATGTTGAGCTTAAATCTGAAGTCTACGATTAGTATCCTACAAGCTTCCCCAATTGCAAACACTTTCGCCTGGAATACGCTAGACAGATTAGAAGTTCTAGTTAATGTTAAATATATGCAAAGGCAGCTCTATTTTCTTCGGTTATATTGTAACGGTAAAATAATATTGAATTTTCTCTGTAATTCTTATTTAGTTTATGTGAAAAATATTATAAGATTTTACTAGGAAAATTCTACATCGACTGCTTAGCATTTGCACTTTTTTATTTAGCTCATTGAAAATGAAGTAAAAAATACAATTCCAAATTCTGAGAATCAACTTCTCATGGAGTTACTGTTTTTTGTTTTTTAGAATATATTCTGCTTGTGTGCTTGTATTTTACATAGCTTTTTGTTTGCTTCATGTTATTGTTGCGAAACAATTAAAAGTTTTTGTTATTGTTGTTGTGTCATTCTTTCCTTACTTCTGCAGATGCTATTATTGTGGTAAGCGTAAAAGAAAGTTGTGGTGCAAACTCAATGAAATTATTTGCTGGTTTTTTTTTTCTTTCTTGTTGTTGTTGTTGGAAATTAAAAATCACAGCAACATTGTGAATAGAAGAGTAGTATTTTTTTTATTGGTTTGTTTTTACTGAAAACTTTTAAATTTTTCCAATACTCTTTTTTATTGAGCAAAAATCATGAATTTTATAATGTCTGCTGTTGTTACTTTTTGATGTCTTATTACAAAGTAAAGGGGGGGGGGATGTTTGGTGGGAATAATAATAAATGCTTAGAATTAATTAAAATTACAAAGGATACTTGATACCTACATACTTTTTTTTTTGTTTTCTTATTTGTGTTTTCGTTTTGTTATAGTATTTAATAGTAGTCGCATAATTTCCACAAGTGGTAAGGATTTCTGCAACATTTGGTTTTGTGAATGCATCCAGCACTCACATTTATTTTCTTGCGTCTATGTATTATGTATGCAACGCTAACACTAACGGCGACATGCATTTTACTTGCTTCGTCGTTGTTATTACCACTGCTGCTGC
Organism: Megamerina dolium; assembly: GCA_963854835.1. Classification (NCBI taxonomy): domain Eukaryota; kingdom Metazoa; phylum Arthropoda; class Insecta; order Diptera; family Megamerinidae; genus Megamerina; species Megamerina dolium. Next base: position 69,906,446 of record OY978527.1, read on the forward strand.
TGTTGGTGGTGGTGGATGTGATGATGCTGCTGTTGCAGCATAGTGCGGAAGCCAAAACAATTTAATTTACAGCGACTTCCTGTATTTAATTGAATCCTCAGTGCTGTTGCAATTGTACTTGTGGTAGTAGTTAAGTGTGTACCGCGACACACACTCATACGGAGACACGCACTCAGTGAATATATATTTTCTTTATGAGTATTGCAAAAAAACAAAAAAAAAAACAAAAAATAGTGAATGCTTACAACATGCCACAATGCCTGTACACATGTGTGTTTTTGTGAGTGAGCGAATGAGTGTGATTGCGTATATGTCCTTGTGTCTTTCTGTCTCTTTCCCTGTACAATGACGACGTATGTCTGTATTAGAGTGCGTTTAGTGTGATGCGGTCGTTTGGTTGGCATGATGTGGTTGATAATGGTGTTGTAGTGGCACTGTGTTGTGTGTGTGCGCTGCATCTGACACAGTTAAAATTGCATTTTTCTTCTTTTGTTTTTTTTTTTATTTTTATTAGAATACGAATACGAATGAACTCGAATGAACAAACATGTGAGACAAGCAAACATGTATAAATTTATTTTTAAATTGCAAAACGCTATCTTTATTTTTTGTTTTAGTAGATATTATTTTAAGCTTGAGGAAATGAATGCTGTGATTTATGTTAACAATAGTTATTCCAATTAGAATATTGTGGTTAATGCTTGTGGCGTAACCAGAATAATTAATTAAGTTTGTACGTACGTATGCTGCTGGCAGTGAAACATGTAGAGATACATGTGCTAGGTATTGTAATGAATTTTACTGCATAAACGTGTTATGTGGTGAACTGTTAATGGGTAAAGTTTAAATCAAATCAATGCATTATCATCATAGTTTTCTCTATATATCCTCAATATTCAATGAAACTTTTTGATTTTGAGGAGAAAAATGCATATCGTGAATGAAAGGCAAATGGTATAGTTATTAAAATTAAAATTTTATTATATAAAGAACATAGCTGTTTCATTTGAAAAGTATCTCATATATCATTTTATTCGAAAAATGTAATATGAGTTATATTAAAACTAAATTGAATATACCATCATCAATAATTCAATAATTTTTTGTGATTGCTGATATTAAAATCATTACAAATGAATATTATTGCATAAATATGATGTGTAATGAATTATAAATTATTGAAATTTCCATAAAATCAATGTTCTGACAATCTATAACGTTTCACATTTCATTGTATATAATATTTAAGAAATGAAGAAGAATATACTTAAATTTACTTTTGTTGTGGAGCAGAGAATTTCAAAAACATGTCAATAACTTTTAGAAATTACATGATATAATTATGAAATTCATTATACGAACGTACCTTGATGTGATATAAAATTGGCTAAAATATTCAATTAAATAAGTGCATTATTACCATAGCCTGCCATATATCCTTTTTTTGCAGAAATTTGAATTTGATCTATTTCAACACTACATTTAACGTAACATCAACCCTGAAGCCTTGTATTCATCAGAAATATCTTTCATTCATGGAAATACCTCTTATGAGCTTTCTGTTGTCTCTGTTGTTACACAAAAAATCAAAGTCAATGCACAAAACCCCTATTAGGGAGCCGCAAAAATGCCGCTAATTTTATCGCTTCACTTGCTGTACTGTTTGCTTCCTTCCAACGAAATGTTCAATGAAAACAAGAAATGACATAGAAAAATTGTAAAAAGAAACGAAAAAAAAAAAAAACAAATGATGAACGATTAGGTTACTCTACACAAAAAGAGTGAAACGTAAAGAAAAACAACAACAACGACAACAACAACAACAATAAAAACAATAGTGTATACAAAGAAGAATTTGAAAAGAATTTTAGGAATTTTTTTTGTGCAAAACACAAAAGTGTAAAAGGAGGTGAAATACAAAAAAGACACAAACAGTAGCGGTATATAGATATGTATGTACATATATAGTACATACATATATGGGTAACATGGTTAAAAAATACATATTCACATAATGTGACAGTAGTACTCAAGTGACAAGAAACACAACAGGCACACATACACACACACACACACATAACAATAATGTGCCCATAAAGGGATAACAGGAACTATACAATTTCATCAACATGACGTAGAGGAAACTTGATTTAACCCTTCACAAAGTTTAAACAACTACTATAGCCTATTCACACACTCCGAAGACTAAGAAAAAAAAAAAAAAAACTCAAAAAGGTCATACGTATTATGAGTGACTAATGCCTGTGCCTGTGTCTGTAGCTTTGTGCGGTTAGTGAAATCAAAAGTGCCTAAAACTTTAAAACTTTTTATTTCTTTTTTGTATTTTGTTTTTCTCACACAAAATGCTACCTAGCTGTATACTACTCGTATGTATAAAGGGAGAAACATTTTATGCGTAACATACATGTCATGTTTCCTCTTGGGGATTTTTTGGTTGGATGAAGAAGAAGAAGAAGTTTGCCTTGTCTTGCCTGCCTTCTGTCAAACGTTCGGAAGTGCCTAAACCTTTTTCCATTTGTTGTTATTGTTGTTGCTGTTTTTTTTTTATATTACTGCCTAAAACAAAGAAAAACGATATATGTGTACATACATATGTGATTTTGATTTGTTATGCATTTTTCATCTTAATCTACTTACTTATGGATGTTTAATGTTTAAATGTACAAATGCATAAAGTATGGAAATGTATTTAGTATGTCACAGTTTCCGGAAAGCTACCAGTATATGTGTGCAATTGAAATAATTGAAAGATTTTCTTTGATATCCTGACAATAAATTTAAATTATGACTTTGACAAAGCAATAGAAATGTAATTAAATTTATGAATATATACGTAGAATACATATATTGCATTGGGTTCAATTTTTCATTCACGATTCTATGGAACCAAAGACAATTTTAATCCTTAAGAATTTTGGCAAATTTATAATCAATTAGATTACATTTGAAAACCCATTGTAGTATATTGTTTATTCGAATTGATTTGCTCAGAATTATACGATAATCTCTCATATGTACTTATACATATGCCAGTATATGGCATTCATATGTAGGCAAAGTGCTAAAGGCTAAATAAATAGTAATTAAGTATATATAATAATTAAAAATGAATTAAACAAATGTAGATAGGTACAAAGACACATGTTTTCTCAAACACATTAATTGCTTGTATATGGAGTGAGTCATTTATCCTTTATGTTGGCATATCGAGTATTCAGATATGATGTTATATTGTATGGCCTATTTATGTGGTGGCGATTTATGTGGTGGTAGGTAGTATGTATGGAAATAAAATATATCAAAATATTTAGTTGTACTTTTCGAAAATAGATAACACTCAGATTTCTAGTTTCGATAATTACACTTTGGATTAGTACAATTTTTTCCAATAATCTGCATAATCTGTACTAATTTGTGAATTATCAAGCTTAAAATTCAATGTGCAACTATTTCCTTTATTTTATGCTTGTCTATCAAATCTTATTCATATTAATATTGAGAGATATTGAGATATAAAAAAAAAAAAAAAATTATGACACAAGCCATGGTTTGAGTTGAATGCAATTTAATAAACTCAATTAAAACAACAACTGTTGCTAATTAATGTTAATTTAAATTGTAAAAATTAAATATTGACAATACTTTTTAATTATTTGCAAAAATTATATTTAATATGCCATCCCAATGAAAGAGCTTATCGAACAATTGCAATTGCACAGCTGTCGCATATGTCACGTGTACACTGTGTACAAAAAACAAGCAAAAAAATGTCAATACATTATTTCCATAATAATAATTTAAACGATTTTCAATTTAAATATTGTTAGAATTAATATTTGTAATTGTATTAATAATTTAAAATAAATTAAATTTATTATGGCTCTTAGGTATACATTTATAAGCACGATTATTATTTTTTTTTTCTTCTATCATAAAAATCATTTACATAAATATATATTATTTATAAAGAATTAATAAAAAATATTAATTGGTAAAATCATTTTTACATTATTCATGGCTGATAATAATAGAATTGAAAAAAAAAAAAAAAAAAATTATAGTGATAAGTTCTGGCAATGGTTGACTGCTATTGTTATTATTAGTTTTATAAAAAAAAAATCTGTCATACTACTCATTAACATGAGAATGCTTAAACAAAATATATGGGAATTTATTAATGAATTTGATAGACTTTGGGGATGAAAAAAGTTCGTGTGACATGATGCGTTACCTTTTCTTCTATTTACATCTATTTATATTAATTTTAATTAAATTCTAGCATTTGCCTTAAATAGTTGAGCGATGTATAAAGAAATTATATACTAAAAGTAGACTTAATGTAAATTATTCAGATAAACATTGACCCAGATAGAAGACAGGAGTGGGAAAGCACACTTGACTTTTTATTGCAAACGTTTAAATTTTATAATACCTGTAATACTCGTATAGTCGACATAGTACAACGTAGTCGTAAATTTAACATAAGAAGATAATTACACTTGAAAATTTGTTTTCGAATACTTGTACTTCAATAAAAAATTCACAATAACAAAAAGAAACAAGAGCCACCTACCTCATTTCTTACATGTAAGAGATACTAACGATTCATTGATGCTTAAAATGGCTAAAGTGCAATAGTAACATACATTAAAAATAAATAGCAATGAAAAAGGTCAAACGTAACCTCCAAAAAATCGTTAAATAAGGTGGCTATCTCTATATATTGTCAAGTCACCACCTACATACGTTCGCATATTGTAGATAAACATGGATGGATGAGTTTGTTATTTTTCCAGATACACAGTCGATTCTATATTTTGTAAACTTTGTTTTGTCAATGTGTTGGTATTGTTGTTTTGTTTTGTAAAAACTTTTCCAAAAAAGTTACTAAATGTATACATTGTTGAGTATGAAAACATGGAATATGCAGGAACAGCAAGCAAGACACTCATATGTGCTTTATGTATATAGAATTGTAGTAATTTTCCATCTCTCTCTTTTTTCTTGCACATCTCTGTAATCTATTGCTATGCGAATTAATGTTAAATTACTGTACAATATTTAATTTTAATTACAGTCACGCCCATAGCTACATACACACTTGTACGGTCATAAATCTACGTATCGTATGTATGTGAGTGATATCCTGCAAATTGTGTATGTCTTTTATTTTTCGTATGCTGGTCATATCATTGATCATCATCATCATCATCATCATCATGATTGTCATCATGATTTTCATAGTGACTGTGTAAGAATATCTACTTGGTTTTTTTTTGGTTTTATTATTATTTGCATTGATACTTAAATTTATCGCTGAAGCTTTCACCATTTTGTAGTGTGTAATCAATTTATTCATAGCCTTAATTTGATGTCCTTTTTTGTTGTTGTTGTTGTAATGTGCACATTTCATTACACTGTTTCTTTTTTGCTTTTTTTCTCATTTGAATTTTTCGCTTGGTAATCAAATAAAATCATTTGGAGACCACACATCCATATATGAATGAATTGTATAAATTGAAATTAAATATTCAAGATTCTCAGAGAGGACATTCATCATAATATCGCAATTAAGATGATGAATTTAAAATTTATTATGCTATTGTGTGTATTGAGAGTATCAAATTAATTAATGCTTACAGAGCTACAGAACACATGGATACTGGTTGAATACAGCTCGCATTTATTCTGATCACATTTTCTTCAATTCGATTAATTATTCATTCAGTATTATTTAGCGTATAAAATTTACAATATGTATTACACTGTAGTGTGTATTTGGAATTTTGTATAAAATGATTTGCGTATACTTTTTGTACGTAATTTTGACATTTCCGCTTGTGTGGAAGATGAGACTTTCCCAGGCCAAGGCTTCTATGAAATCAAGTCAGAACACTTTTTGTGTGGCAATCCCCTTAGGGTGTCGGCTCAGAGGGTAAATATGAAAAGGATCAAATATTAAAGCAGTAAAACGAATGGTGTATTAATATTTTACTCTCCCTGAGGCGATTCAGCGAAGCTATTGAGTTAATTGTCTACTTTCTGATGATTTTCAGTTCATTTCGTTTGGAAGAAATATGAAGATGATAAAATTAATGGTGATCGATTATATGTTTTATCGTCCTAGAAATGATTATTGGGCAGGTATAGAGATATTTGTCAATTTTCAGGTGCTTTTTGGTAATTTTGTATGGAAGCCCCCTTAAAGGTGTGTAAAAATGGGGTGAGTGTTCTAGGGAAACATACTGGAAAGGTAAAAATAATGGGGGTCAGTGTTTTATTTTACTTTCCCATAGTCGATTTCATGGTAGCTGTAGAGTTATTTGTTGATATTCTGATGGTTTTTAGTTCATTTTATGTGAGAGCTCCCTTATGGGATGGAAATAGAGCATAAGTATGTTTGGGAGAAATATAAAGATGATAAAATGAATGGTGGTTCATCATATATTTGGCCCCTCTAAGGGAAACAAACGAGTGCTGTGGATTGTACTTTGTGAAAATCTAAATTTTGTAAGAGAGCCACCTCAGGAGTGGCGATTGGGTGTAAGTATGTGTCAGAAAAATATGGAAAATATTCCAAACGAGTTTAAAATTTTCATCAATACCAATGAAATCGTTTATTTTATAGTTTTCGATTCAATTAAATATTTTTGACCTATGAGAACTAGAATTTATGTTCCAAATTTATCTTCCGTACACTTAGTATACTCCTTTATGTACATACATATATCATTTTCTCATATCAATGTAAAATAAATGTTCACTAATTGAGTGTAAATATTAAAGATATGCATACAATCTCACAGAAAGAGGAAGTGAAGAGGGTTTGGATGGTGGGAGGGAGGGATGAAAGCATAGGCTCTATGCTTATCGTATTTACATCATAATAAACAAATAGGATGTACGTATGGATGCACGTGTGCATCAGATTAGGCAAGCTAATATATACATCTTTATATTTGTACTAGAACACACACACACACACACACACACACACACGCACAAATACAATGCATGCATACATTTTCAAATGCACATCATTTGTGATAATATTAATGGCATGGGCCTCACAGATGAGTGGAAGTCAAATAACTTACTTATCGACTCTCCTGCTGCTATTATTATTTACAAACATGCATATTATTACACACACACACACACAAGTGTGTGTTCAAAGCAACAATAATTAAAGCAGACCATTGATAGACAAATAAAATCTGATATTAATACAAATTGCTGACATGACATTTGTCGAATGTTGGAATTGTTAGAACAGGAGTCGGTCCACTCTAATGATGATATAAATCATAATGATAATGAGAATGAGATAGATACAATTGGAGTAATATCTATGTAAATGTATTTTAACCCATTCAATGAAGTATAAAAGTTGCATTGCAATTTCATTACAATTCCAATCATATGCACACAATCAACAAGCGGCAGTTGCTAGGAGAATCTAAAAGAAACTGTCTCAAGAGACTATTGATTATATGCCAGTCAGTATTTTAGTGTACCTATGTACATATGTGTATGATTTATTTGCATTCTTTGCTTCATTCTATATGCCCATTACATGCCACCCACCACATTCACTAATTGAGTTTATTTGGTTAACAACTTTAGTTCGGTTGCTCGGTTGGGTGCTCTCATACACATAGTTATTCTTTGAAATGCTTACGCATGCATATGCATGAAACTGGAAAATCTATTTAAGTCATTATTCTTACATAAATATGTACATCCCATTGACTGACTTGTGTGACTTTTATTATGGAATGTGTCATGAGTAGGTAATCAGACATTGAATAACAAACTATTTCATAGCTTAGGTATGTACGAATATCTAATATATGGACTAAAGCATATTTACAAATATACATAAATGAATCATTATTAGTTGCATTAAATATTTAAGTAGACATAGATGTTGTGTGCATATACAGGATGCTCCAGAGCGTAAAGAAATTACTTATGATATTATAGAGTTGATTTAATACTCTTCGGGGTTATTATTTAAATTTAAATTGGAGGAAAACTTTGTCAGTAATACCGAAGCCTATCCTTTACTGGCTGATTGTCATCTTATGAATTTATAATATACAGGAATATTATAACAGAAAAACGTATTCCTGAATACCTGTTCTCAATGATTAGAAAAAATTGCAAATTTTTTCAAAAATCCTACAGAAATCGTTTAGCTCTTATCCAACTCGAGACTTCCTGTATGCCGAAGAAATCTCTGTTGTATATTTATTGTATTTGTTATTGTTTTTAGTTGCATTTGTGTGCTTCCTGTGTATTCTATACAGCAACTGGTGCTGCTTATCAGTAATGACATTAATATTATGCATAACTATATACATCGAACATACTACCTCACATGTATCCAAGTATAAACATATAAGAAATATATACAGGGTGATTTTTTAAGAGCCTTCGGATTTGAATTAGAAAGAAAAAAAAAAAACATACGATTTAGAGAAATGTATGAAATCTTTATTTGAGTCGATAGAACGATATATTTAATTCAAAGTTTAAAGATGATTCCAATTTTGGCCATACCCTCTCCAACATATCGGCCGGTATCTTACGAATAAATTCTCACAATATTGGCCCATAGTCTAAAGACGTTAAATTGCACGATCTAGGCGGCCAATTGATCGGCCCCAAATGTGAAATAAACTGTTCACCGAGCTCGCCTCTCAATTGGGCAATTGTTTCGTGTGCTGTGTGGCATGTGGCATGTGATCTTGTTGTCAGCCAAGCCCAGCTCCTGCATTTTGGGCAAAAAAAAAAGTTTGTAATAATCGCGCACGGTAGCGCTCGCCATTAATAGTAACGTTCCAGCCTTCGTTGTCTTTGAAAAAGTACGGTCCAATGATGCCACCGGCTCATAATCCACACCAAACAATGCAATTTTCTGGATGCATTGGCAGTTCTTGCAATGCTTCTGGCTGCTCTTCACACCAAATACGGCAATTTTGATTGTTCAAGTATCTCCATTCAACCAGAAATGAGCTTAGTCGCTGAATGGAAGAAGTGCACGATGCACTTTCTTAACCGAGCATGAATTTTGATAATAAAATTCAATAATCTGCAAGCGTTGTTCGTTTGTAAGTCGATTCATGGTTAAATTATAGACCAAACTGAACATGGTTGACAGTAACATGTCACACAAAAATAGCTGAGCTGCCAAAAATAGTATTGCCAAAAAGAAAGTTGCTAAAAAATCACACTGTACTTGCATTATACACACACTGTGTGCTATGATCCTGTTGCTTAAAACTCTACATACATACATTCTTGCATATTTGATATATGTTCCATGTCCATTATGTTATTTATACTTATTATCCTTTTACAGAATCACACTTGCTTTGGACGACTAATGCTAATTTTGTATACAAAATGAATATTCAAATAGATACGTTTCTCATTCAGGGAATACAGGCAGTAAGATAGAGATGAAACTATATGACATTATACATATTATAGGTGGCATATTCACTTCTTTATTCTTTTGGTTTTTCTTCAGTCTGCTAAATTGTATGTAAACGTAAAGTATATATTCCTGGAAGTAACATAAGTACGTACATATGTGCAATTTTATTTGCATAGTTAAGTTCATTTACATATTACGTTAGAGAGAATTAATTTTTCTATTTTATGTTCGACATAATGGCAATTTAATTTCAAATGAAATGTGCATACACAGAGCTTAATCCTTAATTAGTATCATTATTTACATTACATAAAGTGTACTAAATATACTAATTTAAAATTTCTTAAAGCTTTTGCAAATATATGTGTATGTTTATATAATGTTTTTGAAAATAAAGGGGAAACATTTTTAGTCGCTCTTCTGAGGGGTTTTTTCTTCTTCTTTTTTTCTTTATTTATTTTGTATAAGTGCATACTTGACAAAGCAAACGAAAATATCTCAAGAGAAAATTTCTTTTAATAGTTTTAACTTCTTTCTATTTTAGAGTTAAGCATCTTTAAATGTAACAAAATAAAATACAGAGTAAGTGGATGAGAGCAAACTGAAAATATTCGTAAAAGAAGGAGATAAGAGAAGAGAATAAATAAACACAGTGCGACGGTATTTTTGATATTGCTTAGAGACGCAACCAAATCAATTTCGTATAGAAAAATAAAAGAAAAACAAAATTTTACTAAAATTTTGTAGAGGAGACCATACATCTAAGTGATGGAAATAGAGGATAAGTATGTTTGTTAAAATGGTTGATAAGATATAATTAATGGAAGTCCATCATACTAGTCCATCGCTTTAGAGGCGCGAAGTTGTCGGGTTATTCACCAATTTTCCGATGGTTTTCAGCTCATTTTGTAAAATCAGGAAGTAAGTATGCTCAGGCAATGTGGTGAGTAGCAACAATGAATGGGGACATTCATAGAGTATACTCTCTCTATGCACATCCTGGCAGTAGTGGGCAGAGCGAATTTCGCAAAAAGCGTAAATTTTGTATGAGAATCCCTGTAAACACTGGAGATAGGGTATAGAGTAGAAAATTTGCTGAGAAGATAAAATTAATGGTGGTCTGTCGTACTAGGAGTGATTCCTAAGCAATTGTATGGATATTTGCTGATATTTAGCTGCTTTAAAATTCGTTTTAGAAGGAAGCCACCATAACGAGTGAATACAGAGATTAATTATCTTCATGAATAATAGTTGGCAGCAATAATGGATGTGTGGAGAATATTGTCACAATGACAACTGTGGGAACGAATATTGTAAAAAAATATCAATTTAGTATGAAAGTCCTTTTAAAGGATGGATATAGGGGAGATGAGTATGTTTAGAAAATAAAAGAGTGGAAGTCGTTACCACTTCAAAGGCCGATTTCTGAAAATTTATATGGACATTTGTCAATTTTCAAGAGTTTTTAACCAAATTTTAAATATCAACCTCCCTAGGTTAGGTTAGGCCGTCCTCTCTCGGAGAGGATACACTTAGGCCAGAAAAGCCCATTGTGATACCACCGAGCTTCTCTTCCAATACTGTTGTGCGTGTTAAATTTTGGACAGAATTAGAAGGGACCTACTTATATTAGCCGAAAAAATTGCAAATTCTTGCCGGCAGGTGTTTATCGTTCGAAAGAGAAATCTTTTCGATATTAAATTTTGTTATGCTTCAGCCGGGGATTGAATCCACGATAGAAACTTCCCTAAGGAGTAAAGATAGAAAGTAAGTATGTATGTTCATGAAAAATAGTGAAAAAACTTAATAAAAACTCTTGAGGGATTAAGATTGGGGATAAGTGTGTTTGGAAAAGTTGTTGAAAAGCAAAATTTATGGAGTCCGTCATACAAATAATCATTCGGGAGATGATTCTAAGTTATCTTTCTGAATTTTTTAACTTCATTATTTTTTTTTTTGGCGATTTCGCATGAACCCTGGAGACGTATTCATGGATACCACACACACACACGTTCAAAAATATATCTCTTCGAATGCACAAAATGAAGAACTGTTTAATATCTCGAGATATTTAAGAAAAGAACAGATTCTGTCACATCCAGAAAATTTTATAAAAAACAAGTTTTTTTTTTTTTTAAATTTTATTTTTATCGCTATTATCGTTATCTTAAGTCGTTTCCTGTTCTATACATTCACTCACATTTCCCACCGATTTAAGTATTGTTTGATACAAAAGTCAACTGTTACTTTTTTTATTGCATACATTTTGGCTGTGCCATAATTTTTGAATGCCAGCATGAATGAGTATTTGCCTTTTGATATCTCTGTGTGTAGTGTAGTCTATTTTTTTTTTTTCGTTTTGTTTGTTGGCTTCCGCCTTTATCGTTTTATGTTGCCTTTACGCAATTACTTGGGTTTTTATGAGAATTGTTGTGCAAAATTTTTTATAACGTAGCACAGCTGGAGGACGACACCAACATGCATTCGAAGGAGAAAAACTCCCTAAAAGTATGCACATGCATATAAAAAGAGAAAATGAATTAAAAACTTTACATTAAAGCGTATGTATGTATGATACAATATGTTTGCTAGTCTCGATACATTTGATTTAGTTTTGTTTTGTTTTTAAATTTTATACATTTTCAAGCCAAAGGAATAATGCAAAGAAAGAAGTTAAGAAGTCAAGGCATACGGCAGAGCGGAGGTGATATTTCTATTGCGCATACATGTAGCTTTGGCTCTAGTTTTTTTCTGAAGGTAAAAATTCATTTCTGGTCATTTATCTTTTGTGTTTGGTGTTATTGCATTTTTTAGACTGGATTTTTACTTTACATTGGCTATTACTCTTGTATTTCATTTTTAACGTGTGTATCGTTTTTTGCGAAATCATTTTATATATAGTACAGGGCGGTTTTGATATGTAATCAATTGGCATTTCTGCTTAGTCGATATATCCTTGAGCAACTATTATATTAAGAGATGCTGTAGTCTCACTACAGCCAATTTTTTTGTCTTCCATTTTATTTCTCTAATCTTAAAGTACACTTACATGTTGAGTGACTATGCTGGACACCTCGAGAGATAAAGAAATTGTCTTGCCCTGTATGTGTTTATATTGCAAATGCTGAAATTTTTTTCCTTTAGAAGTTTTGCTATTGGCATTTTAAAACAAAAACTTTTTAGGGTAAAACAAGAAACTTCTTATATATTAAAAAAAAAAAAAGAGTAAACCAATTTTGTTCGTTTCAATTCTTTTCAAGGTTTATCCTTTCTTTCTGCAGCTTGCATAGAACTTTCTATTTTTAAATGTCAAGTCATTTTTAATTTAACAAAAAGAAAGCATTGAGGTCCTTTAAACGAATAAATTCCAAAGTAGAAAAATAACTATTTCTCTTTTTCGTCTAGCATATGCTCTTGATATAACAACAATTCTATCTGTGTATTAGTTGCCATTGTACAATATTATTGAAAAATTAGTTAAATATTTGATGCGTTGATAAATGAAATGAAATGAAAGTACAATTGATGTATGTAAGTGATGTGACTTAAGTCGCATCATGATTATATGTCGATAATCATTGTTTGAATAGCAATTGAGAAAATATGTGAAAATACAAACATGTCCTTGTGAATTCGCATTCATGTATCTACTATGTGAATGCAAAGAAAAGCTCCAAAAATCCTTCTTTCAATTGTGTGTCAATGACTTCTATAATAGTGAGTCTTACAATGTTTTGACAACTGACGTTACGTTACGTTTGGTTTGCTGACCGGGTGGCATTGTCTGTGCTTTGGCAATCCTTTTTGACTATTTGTATTTGTATTTTTTTTTTTTATTTACTTTGCAATCACATTTCAAACATCAAATTGACACTAATGGTTCTTAGGGTTCTTGGTGATCACTCTCCTCTCTATGCTATTCTTTTCTTTCTTCGGTAAACACTTGGTAGTAATATCATTGTGTTGGACATGTCAGGATCTTTTGTTATATTCATATACTTTAACTCTTTTTGCACACACTCGTACCATACACACACACACACATACACAATTATAAATGATACGTCAATATACTATTTTTCTCTATCGCATCATTTCTATAGCTCTCTTTTTTCTAAAGCGCATTAAATTCAATTCACATTACAAAAAATGCAATTCTTTAAAAGAAAATGCAAAAGAAAAAAAAAATTGTGATTTATTACTAATTGTGTGTAAGTGTTGAACGTGGCACTGTAACGAGTGAAAATGTAAACAAAATTTTTGTTAAAGTATACTTGCAGGCGTTTGAAAAATGACCTTTTTCTATGTAAGTCCGTATGTGAGCCACATAAGCTTTACAACATCTTTGGTGTACTATTTGCTTTTCTACATTCTTTATGTTTATTTTTCTAGTATGTATTTATCGTATTGTTGTTGTTATTATTGTAATTGTTATTGTATATATGCGCAATACATACCAAATTGTCTAGACACAATTTTTCATAATCAAAACAACAACAGCAACAATCAGGATATACTATTCTGTTGCGCTATGATAAAGAAAAATATTGAAGGGAACAAACAAATAGAAAAAAAAAATAGTTGCATACTTTTGCGCTCATGTTTATAAGAGTTGATTATATTGAGAATATAAGAATATGAAAAATGAATTAAACGCTTACTTGCTTCCATCAGATTTTAAATGCTTGAATGATTTCTTAATACTACATATATTTTTGCTTTATTTTTTGTTGTTGTTGAATTGCTTTTTGCGAGATCTCTATGTTTATTTGAAATATGGTTGATTCTTTAAGGCACATGATGGCTGATGGCTGGATTTGATAATAACGATAAGTGTGAGCACAAATCGTTAGCAATGTGGTTTGTTATGCGCTTGTTAGGCGATTATAATATTATGGTAAATGTTTTTGACTTTGACTGTTTGAATAATTGAGAAATGGAAGAACATTTTATTAAAGACTTAACTTTTTGTAGGGGAATCCTTTCAGTTGTGGAGGCATGGTAGTTATGAGATCACATAGATAACATAGTCTATCTAAGGAGTACAGCTAGGGAGTAAGTATGTGACTGGGGCCTTGCCTACCACATCTCGCCCAGCTCTCGATGCTATGATGAATCTTCCCCCACTTGAGGTTTTCATCCAAGTAGAGGCCACGAAGGCCATCTGTAGGTTGATTCACAATAGACACTGGTATGGCCCTATTCCGGCTCAAGAATAGCAGTGGCTTGCAGGCTTGAACTTTTTAGCTCTATCTATGCCCTGGGGCTCCAGACCGTCTATGGATCGTACTAGAAAAACGGTATAAAGTAGATCTAGCTGCGGCTACCTCCTGGTAAGATCCCGAGGTCGAGCCCGGTAGACTTTACTTCCGTATTTTCACTGATGGCTCCACGACTGAAGAAGGTTCTGGTTCTGGAGTTTTTGGGCAAACAGACGGAACTCAACTATTCTTTGCCCTTGGTACGTATGCATCTGTTTTTCAGGCAAAGGTGTATGCAATACAGAAGGCAATGGATTATATTGTGGACAAGAGACTGAAAGGCAAGTCTATTTGTATCTGCAGTGAAAGTCAGGCTGCGCTGCTGTCCTTGGACAGCTCTGTCACCATTTCCAAGATAGTGGAGCTCTGCAAATCAAGGCCAAATTATGTCGGAAGACATAATAGTTTATCGCATCAGGTTTGAGGTCTTTTGCACTGACGTGCTGAGAGCCGAAACTCTTGGGTCTTTAGCACCACAGTATCTTCTCCGATTTCTTAGGGGAATGGGTAGATTTAAAACACAATAAAATGGAACTTATTGTTCCAACAAAAAAAAAAAAAAATTTAGGTTCAGAAAAAATGTTGAACATTAAAAACTAAGGGGGCTTGGTTATATATTTTACCCCTCTAGAGGCATTCTTTGAGCTGTGGGAGCGAATATTTATGAAAAAGTAAATTTTGTAGAAGAGCCGATAAAAGGGACAGAGATGAGGGTCAGTATTTTTAGAAAAAATGTTGAGGAGGAACAATTTTAAAGGGTCGTTAATATATCTTATCGTGCTAGAGGCGACTTTAGAGTCGATTTTAATGAATGTTTCAACTTTAATCATTTGTTTTTTTAAGGTTAGGAACGAAATGCAATATGACCGCGTCTAATCGACTCAAAATTCGAAATCCAATGTGTTTTTTTTTTTGGTTCATTTGAACTTATTCTCTATGTGGAAACTTCCTATGAACAAAATATGTATAAGAAAATATTTGCGAAAGTTCTAATAATTTGCTATGAAACAATTTCAACTAAAAAATTTCATTATCTTCTCAACAAGCGACATTTGTAGGTATAAAAATTAATCCTAGAAATGAATACAGCTCTGTAAAGTGTGCTCTTCGACTGTATACTGTTATGTTTATATTTTATTTTAATAAATAACAACAACAACAAAATCTCATGTATACACATATGCATAAGTAAATCTCTGACAAAATATTATTATGTTTATTTTAATGCCGCTCTGTTTTCTCTGAGGCAAATCTTTCAGTGTTTTGTTTTTATATTTCATTTTTCTTTTTTTTTTTTTTCATATATCCTGCTGCGATTTTAACGATTATCATCACCACAATGTTTACATACTTGCTCATATACACTTACTTACTTACTCACAAATGCTATAAATTTTCACATATATACGATGTATGTATGTACATCTACATTGACCATATTAATAGAATCCGCAATCATGTTCACAGGTTCTTGCATACCATCTTTATATATTTGTGTATTTTGCTTTTAACTGGTACATACGGTACATTTGGGTATTATGTGTACCCAAAAGAAGCCCACCTCCCCCCCGCCCAACGAGCATTATTATGGCTATTACATATGGTTCTCAGCAAAATACATAGTAGCTTGTTTAATGAAATAAAAGCTTGCTTTGGTGTATGCGGTGTGTATGTGTGTATGCATAATGCTCTCTACTGTCACATTGACAATGTCATAATAAAATATTTATTTGTATTTGTAGTGTTGCATTTGGTGTATCTTTTGTGTTGTGGTGCATCGTTGTTTGCGAGCAATGAGCATATGTACGAGTATATTTGTGCAAACATATGACTTCCATTGGGGTCAATTTACGATTATTTTTTGTTATCTTCTTATTGTTGTTATTGTTGTTGTTGTTGCTGTATATCTTGAGCTGGTTGGTGTGTGTGTGTGTTTATGTGTTTCGACCATTTGTTTCATTCACATCTGTTTGTGGGCCCGTCCGACTCTCTCTATCTCTCTCTCTCTGACTGCCTAACTGTCTGTTTCTGTGTTTCGGGTGTGTCAACACAATACATTTATGAGCGCGTGTTACCCATCGTTATTGCCATCGTTAATATTGGTTGTAGTAGCTAACTCTGCCGTTGATGATTGCCAGCTGTTGTTGTTGGTTTTGTTGTTGATGTTGTTGCTGTTGTTGTTGTAATTTGTTAAATGTATTTTCAACGTACGTGCTGTTTCAATTTAATTTTTGTCTGTATTGCCATCGTAAATGTACGAATTTATGTTTTCCTTAAAGGTACGCCTTGAAGTATGCAATGAAAATTATTGATTTATTTTTCTTTAGTTTATATAGTATTTTATGATCAACGGATATTAGCTTTAAATCAGTTTGAATTATACACAAGACGTACAATCGGTATAATTTTGTTAAAATTTATTACAAGTTCTTCGAAGTTGTTAATATCTAATTTGTCCGAATGTAGTTCATTTCTGGGGATATTAATCCTGCGAGCAATTACTGTCGCTGTATTATTTTTATATTATTTTCCAACAATTTCTGTCTTTCTACTTGTACACGTCTATTTTTTCAGTTTTTCATAAAATCATCAATTTTGCCAGGGAACCCCACTAAAAGGTGGTGTTACAAGGTAAGTATGTTTAGAGGAGGTATTGAGGAGAAAAAAATTTATGGGGGACGGTCATAGATGGTTTTTGGAAAAATAACCCTAGGAGTTGCTTCTAGAGCAATAAAAGAGTATGACTGACCTACATTAATTTTCCCTTCTCAGCATTTCCACTCAACATACTTATGCCCTATCTCTACGCCTTATTGGGACTCCCATGTAAAATGACCAAAATGATCGGTAAATCACCCCATAATTGAGTAGAAATTGTTTTTAAAGCAATGAAATGGTCATATATTTCTCTATTCATATTTCTCACTCAATATTTCCTTCAAATATATTGACCCCATATAACCCCTTCACAAGGGGCACCCCTACGATATTGATTATTTTTAGTGGGCGTGCACAAATCATGAATTTATTTACGCTTTCTGCTTGAAATAATTCAAATTTTATGTTTTTTGCGCGAAGAAGTATATAAATTTGACCCGCCTTAGTGTACAATACATACAACAGGATAATATAGACTATATAATTATATGTATAACACATATGAGTGTACATACTTAAATGTTGCCAACTAATTTTCCTGCAAAACTTCAAATTATAACTACGCTAATAAACGCTGGTTGGTTAGTTGCTTGGTAAATTTAATAAAACATTTCCACAACAACACCAGCAACAACAGTACATATCGACCACCACAGCGGTTGTCCTGTTTCAAGCGGGCGTGTGTGTGTGTGTGAGTTTGTGGTATATTTCATTATAACCCCAACTTGTATAGGATATGTGATTAAGTTGAAGTTGGCGTATAAAATATATAACATATGTATGCGAGTGTGTGTGTATTCGTGTATGGATGTGAACGTGTGTTTATTTGGTAATTTTTGCGAAAATAGGCGAAAAAATGTTATTATTTAGTTTTGACACTAACTTTAATATACACATACACACATATGTCTAGATATTTAATCTACATTCATATTATATAGTTATTGTTTGCAAGAATCTAGTTTAATTTCATCACTACCAATGCACGCAAACAACATCCCCTCAATGCGATGCGATAAATATTTCAATGTAAAAGAAGCAACAGCAAAAAAAAAAAATAAGAAAAGAAAAAAAAAAAAAAATATTGAATGAAAGTCTCCAATGGAAAATAATAAAATAGAAAAGAAACAATGTGTTGATTATATTTGGCAAATATATGTAGACGTAGACATACTCTCGCACGCATTTTTCGTATATACATTGTACATTATGCATTGTAATGTATGTTTAGCATGCAAGAGTACACATTTACTCATATACATGTACGTATACTCTTGAGAGTATTCAACAAGATAATACCTATACATACATACATAGATGAAAAGTACACTGACATGCAATGTTGCTGTTTTGAAATTAAAATTTGTGAGGAAACACTCTGAGTGTAGTAGTACTACAAAGTAACAATCAAATTTGGATGCTGAACATATTCTTTGAAGTCTTGTATTTGCAAAGTCATATTTTTCTAACTTGCTTTTTATTAATTTTTTTTTTTTTTTTGTTAAATCTTCATTTGAACCTACTTGTCTAGAAGATGTAATCTTTTGTGTGTGAAACAAAGAAAGAAGAAAATATTGAATGCGAAAATCCCTGCAATTGTCAAAATTCTTCTGTGAGCTTATTGTGAAGTATCCCCGTAATATATTTCATCATCCAGGTGTGATGTTAAAGCAGAGTTAATTCACAAACAAGAACAACCTGATAGAAGCCTAAGAGATATCATCGTTAGCTTACCTGCAAACGGAATAGATGGGACTTATATTGTATTAGTCAATTCAAAGAGAAAAACACATACATTATCGCTTTTGCAATACTTGTCACAAGTGAATAATATTGTAAATATATTACAATGCCTTGAAAGGTTAGGTAGGTAGGTAGGTAGAATGGCTGCGACCCTGGTCGCTCAAGTAGCAAATAGAATGCCGTTTTGAGCCATAAATCTCGCTAAGACCTACTGAGTGTTGAAGGATGTGTTACAACCAGCCGGAGTTGTTTATGAACTGAAGTATATGGGAGATCTCTATTTTAGATACCTGTCCTAGGTTATCGAAGAAAGGTCTACCGAAGGATGTTAATCGGTTTCTGGATAAGGCCGGGCATTTGCACAAGAAATGCTCTACCGTCTCCTTAGCGGTGATGTCGTTGCAGCTTCTGCAGTGGTCGTTGTGCGGCATACCCATTTTCTCCGCATGTGTACCAATGGCCCAGTGGCCTGTGCATACTGCTATTATTTTGTGTGTGACGGCCCTAGATCTACTCAGAAGGCTCCTTGTCCTCTTCTCGCTGTAGTCTGGCCAGGTGGCTTTTGAAATTTTGCAGGTCGTGGTGCTAGTCCATTTCCGCTGCGCTTTGTTTAGGTAGTGTTTTTGGATAATCCCCTTGGATTCAGCTAGGGGAACACCTACATCGGCATAGGGTGTTCGTTCATTGTCTGCAGATGAGCCCCTGCGAGCTAGCTCATCAGCATTCTCGTTGCCTGCGATTCCCTTGTGTCCTGGAACCCAGATAACTGATACTTCGAGGTAGGCAGATATTGCGGTTATTATTTGTTTACACTCTCCGACCAGCTTTGAGCTAACAGTTGGCGCGGCTAGCGCCTTTATAGCTGCTTGGCTATCGGAGAGAATTGTTGCCTTTCCAGTTATGTTCCTTTGTTGGAGCAATTCGCATGCTTGCAGAATTGCGTATACCTCCGCCTGGAACACACTGCAATAAGAAGGAAGTTTTACGGACGTTGATATTTCTAAGGACTCCGAATAGATTCCTGCTCCAACTCCAGAGTCCATTTTGGAACCATCAGTGAAAATGTGTGTATCCCTACCAGTCAGGATCCCACCTTTCATTCCTAAGGATGCTACTGTGTCCTTGTTGAGTACACATCCAACATCCAGATTCCCTGAGTCTGAGTGCCGTTTGCGATGCAGTACATAGTATGTGCAAGTCAATTGGAAGGAGATTTAAAATAGGGTCCAAGGCCGCTGCAGGGCAGGTGCGACAGGCCCCAGTGGCACCAACGCATGCAGTGCGCTGAACTTTCCGTAGTTTATTGGTGTTATAGTTCTTCCGTAGAGCTTCCCACCAAACTACAGAGCCATAGGTCGACACCGATCTCACTACCGCTTGGTACATCCAGAGTACCATGTTCGGCCTTAGACCCCACTTCTTACCAAACATCGATTTGCAAGCATAGAAAGCGATGCAGGCCTTCCGTACTCTCTCCTCGATGCATGTTTTCCAATTCAGTTTGCAGTCTATAGTCAGTCCCAGATACTTGGTACTGTTCGATAGGATTAATTGCTGTCCATTTAGTGTTGGTAGTCTGAAGGTAGGTGGTTTGTACTTTCTCGTAAAGAGCAGTGACTCCGTCTTATCCGGATTCAACCTAAGGCCACAATCTTGTGCCCACCTACTTAGTTTTGCTAATGTTCTTTCCATGATTTCACTCATCACGGAAGGAAAGGGACCCGAGACTAGGATCGCCACATCATCAGCGTACGCTACAATCTTAACTCCATTTGCGTTAAGTTCCACGAGGATATCGTTTATAGTTATGAGCCAGAGCAGGGGGGACAGCACGCCTCCCTGCGGTGTGCCCCTACGTACCCGCTTACTACGTTTTGCACCCCCTAGCTCAGCTGTTATTTCGCGGTTAGTGAGTAAGGATGAGATCCAATTTCTAATTGGTTCTGCCGTTACTGTCCTGGCAAGGGCGGATCTAATGGAGTCCGCATTGACGTTATTGAACGCTCCCTCTACGTCAACAAACGCCGCCAGAGTGAATTGTTTATACAATAGGGACCTCTCCACTGTGCGTACCACCTCATGTAGCGCAGTTTCTGTAGATCTCCCTCTCAAGTACGCATGTTGTACTGAAGAGAAAGATTTCTCGTCAAGAAGCTCCCGTATATATAAGTCTAAGATTCTTTCTAGAGTTTTTAATACAAAGGACATAAGACTTATTGGCTTGAAGTCCTTGGCCAGTTCATGTCCTCTTCTACCCGATTTGGGGATGAAAACCACCCTTGTTCTCCTCCATGTAGTCGGGATATGGTTGTATCGAATACAAGCACGGAAGATCTCCTTTAGCTCCTTAACCAAAGAATTCTGAGTCTTCTGCATCATTATAGGGTTAATGAAAGGTTAGTTGGATACAAAATAAAATTCACAACGAGGATATGTTTAACAATGGTGACCTTTAACATTTTTTCAATCGTTAATATTATCGTTGTTTTTATTTTTTTTTTAATTTCTATTAAAATAAATACAATATATAATATATTTTGATTAATTTTTTTTCCAAAATCCGTCTACACGTGTCAAAACATTTGTATGCGCCATAATCGCATCTACCTTACATATGTTGTTACAGCGAATTTAGAAATTTTATCCAGTCTTCTCTGTATTTGCTTTCGATTTTGTTGTTGTTGTTGTTGTTTTTTTTTTTTGTTACCTCGTACTTTGTTTTTTTTATTTTTGTTTGCGTTTTTAAATAATTTGTATTTGGCATGAATTAAATTGATATTGTATTTCATGATGCGGTTTGCATATGTACGTACGTATATCCTTCAGCATATTTTTCTTCACTAGCTCACATTACAAATTTGTAAAGCAAACAAAAAAAAAAAAAAAAACCAAAAAATGTGAAAAGCAAAAATCATGCTCGTTTTGAAAATTGTACAAAGCGAACGTGTATAGAAATTTTAAATAAAGTTAGTTATTCCCTCTCAGATTGTGTATTAATTTTTTTGAACATTTTTCAAATCCAACATAGATTGTGGGATTTGCATATAGAATGCTTTTATTTTTTTTTTTTTTTAATTTTGTTAGACCTGCTTGCCTCACTTTTGTTTTTTGAGTTAAGTATATATTTTTTTTATTATATAAAAAAGTGTTGAAGTGATAATAATTTTTGGAAATATCGCAACTTATATAAGCCAGACAGAGTTATTTGTTGAATTTCAGTTCAATAACTATAAAATTTGATGTTCAAAATCTGAAAATATATTTTCGAAAATTTATTTTGTATGGAAGATAGGCGTGGTTTTCATGCGATTACATTCATTTTCAAAATATGTTCGAGGTTTAGCTAAAAGCTTTATATTAAGGAGCACAAAGCCTCAAAAGATATGTTCAAACAAAATTTTTTTATAGGAGGTAGGCGTAGTTATCATTCAATCACTCTCATTTTTAAGCTTGCCTGTTCATTAGCAAATAATAACTTTATATATTTATTAACAAAGCGTGGGAGGTGAACGTAACTCGTGTTATGCAACATTAACTCATATGGCGATTCTGCTCAATAATACCATAAATTCTTTTTCTTGTAGCCAATCTCTCCTTACAGATGTTATACATCGAAGCATACGAAAAACTTTGTTGTTAGTAATGCACTGGCCTAACGAAACACCGACGCATAATGGTAATGGTAATGATAATGGTAGTACGGGTTAGGCTAAGGCCTTTATGCACTGCGACCAACCTTTATACTTAGATATTTAATATATTTAATATATCAAGGAAACGAACCAGCTCCGTCGGGGGGAGTATTTGAAGGTCTTCTAGATCTTCTAGTAGGTATGACTCTAGGGTTTTGTGCCTCCTGTGGCCTAGTGTATCACCGGTTGTGATTAAGTGTTCCATGGACTCTTCCTCATCACAGCAGAATCTGCAAGTACTTGTGTTGGATACTCCTATTTTGTGTAAGTGTTTATTCCATACGAAGTGGCCCGTTAGTGCTCCGGAGATTAATCTAAGATTCTTTTTGTTTATGGAGAGAGCGGTATGTGCTCTTTTGGCATCAGAGCTCAGAAATTTTTTGGAGTGGTTGAGACCACCAGTGATATTCCAAAATTCACTGATTTTATGTTGGATATATTTCTTGGTATCCTGTTTTATGTTGTTTTTATTAAAGCCAAAGAACGGGGTTGGACCGATAAATAGCCCTTCAGCTCCTTTTTTGGCATAAAGGTCCGCATTTTCATTACCTTCGTGTCGTTCATGTCCTGGCACACCCAGATCAGAGAGACCTGATTGTGGATGGCCAGTTTGTTGAGTGCATTGTTACATTCTGTGAGAACTTTTGATGTGAATGTGTAGCTTTCAAAAGCTTTGAAGGATTGATTGGCTGTCTGAGAGTAATTTAATTTTGACTCTTTGGAGTCCTCTTTTGGATAGGATTTCCACTGTTTCCATTACAGCATAAAGCTCTGCATGGAAAATTGTGGTGTCCGCACATAGTGTTATTGATTTGTGTGTTCTAGGTCCCACTATTCCTGCTCCTACACCTTGAAGCGTTTTGGATCCGTCTGTGTACCATTTTTTGCGAATCGTCGTGTATCCATGGGAAAATGGCTTTATATGTCTTGGTAAAATTGAGGTACTTGGTCTGTGTGGTCACTTGTTTGGGTCACATGTGTAACATTTTCGACCTTGTTTAAGATCTCTAGGTGTCTAGTCTGATTACGTGGTTTGAATTTTTCTTTCATATGACTTGAGAGTGCTTGCATTGCAGCAGCCTTTTGTATTGCTATATGTAAATAAAAAAAAAATAAATATGTGGCACTTAAAGCCCCAAAGGGCTCATTGGCCGAGCTTCTCTTCTTCCATTACTGTTGTGCGTCTTAAACTTTGGACAGTGTTAGAAGGGACCTACTTATTTTAACCGGTTCCCAAAGGCAGAACACTTGTGACATCACTTTTTCTGAGCTTTGTCACAGAGTTCTTTTAGAAGCTTTTTCATGGCAAGTTGTTACTGTCGGAAGAATTGCCAATTGCTTGCCGACAGGTGGGTACCGTTCGAAAGAAAAATCTTTTCGATATTAAATTTGTTATGCATCAGCCGGGGATTGAACCACGACCTACAGATCAGAAGGCGAACACACTAACCACTGAGCTACGGCACCCCTACTGTATTGCTATATGTAGCGGTGGTAAATTTAACAACGCTTCCATGCCAGCAGTTGGGGTAGTTTTCATAGCCCCTGTGATGCTTAGGCACGCTAGCTTTTGTCATTTTTGATACAGCTGTTGTTTGGTTGGTTTTTACCCACCATACCAATGCCCCATATAGCATTTGGGTGTAAATCCAGAAGGTAATTTTGGTCCTAAGACACCAAGATTTCCCTAGAAGTTGCTTTTTGGTTCAAAGATCTTTTGTGGCGCGTAATTGCATACTTTTAGGCTGAAAAAAATATTATATTAAATGGTAATTTTTATCGACAGATTCCAAAAATTATTAAAATGCCACACACACTTTTTGGCCATTTTTTTGGTATTAATACTTTTCAAAATATTGTATTTTATTTGCAGGAGTTCTTAAGAAAAATATTAAACTCTAAAAATGTCTAAAGAAATCGATTTCGAAATTAGTTTTTAAATTGACATCCTTAAGCTTTGAATGTATATGAAATATTATAACTTTAGATGTAGCTTCATTTTGGCTTTAACCTCAATTTCAAAC
The DNA here is from genome assembly GCA_963854835.1 of Megamerina dolium. Classification (NCBI taxonomy): domain Eukaryota; kingdom Metazoa; phylum Arthropoda; class Insecta; order Diptera; family Megamerinidae; genus Megamerina; species Megamerina dolium. The sequence continues at coordinate 69,931,290 of OY978527.1, forward strand.
AATATTCTCGTTGTTATATATATTTTTTTTATTTTCCAAAAAATTTATATAAATATCAATGATTTTACCATTGAACGTCATCAGTCGGAATATCAAAGGATATACATGTTGGCGCCGTAAATATTTCTGTTTGGCTTTGTAAATAGTTCAATGGCATGTGTAAATACATAGAATAAAGTGGAGAAAATGGATACATATTTGAAAATGTTGAATTTTGAATAGACACACGCACAAAAACTGATGAAATAATATGAGATAGAGACCGAAGGCAAACGGTTTGAAAATGGTTGAAATCCTTAAAATAACATCAGCGTAAAATTTTACGCATAGTCATAGAATTTATTCGTAGTAAATGTGGATGAATGCTATATGGGTGGGTGCTGACATAGACATAATTCGCCTTTACTTAACTGTTTGCTTTTCTCATGTATGCATGTGCATGAAAATTTATTAGCTTTTCTAAATCCTATAAAGTTACCTTAGCGCGATTATTTGTTGAAATGAAATAGATAAGAGAAAAAGAAAGAATAAGAGAATAGTGTACAAAAATATATATAGAATAATTACTTTTATCAGATTTCGTTTTCCTTTATTTTTATCACACATTTTGTGGAGGTTTTTGTTTTTGTTATTTTTTTTTTTTTGGTTTGTATTTAACATGTTTAGCCAACGTTGGCTTAAGCAAAGAAGAAAAACATATTTGCATCAGCTGTCACGCATAATATCGCATTAAAATGCATAGAATGTTACAAAAAACTCATGTACATTTTACATGTATGAGTACACACATACATATATGAACTTGGGAATTTTCATTTTCATTTTATTTTTGTTGTAGACAATTTTGAAGTGATAGAAAATCGAAAAAAAAAAAATATAATTGACAGTATTGTGTTGAATTTGTAATGCGACAATGTGTTGCTAAGTTCATTATTTGCGATAATATTTGTAATTTGTAATAAAAACAACAATTTCGCACTGTTTTCAAAATGTCGCTTAAGCGGGATAAAGGCTCAAAAGAAGTGCTACTAGAAATGTGTCATTTGGAATCAGATAATATAAGTAGGCTTTTTCTAATATATATATACATGATTTCGATTACTTAAATTCTTTTATTAAAAAGAAAAAAAAGAGCAAAATAAATACAAAAACAATATATGTTGCTCTCATTCTCTTTGCCAGCTGGGTTAATATCCATAAATTGCCTTTTTGGCTCATGCTACTCACATGTACTTAATATTATTTGGCAAAAAAAATATTTCGAAAAGCTTTCACTACCTATTACTTTTTCTTTTTCACAGCAATAACAACAACAATTACAAAATAGTAAACTCTGCAAAAATTCGAATGAAAAAATAATACAAAAAAAAAAAATAAAAAATTACAAAAACAACAAAAAAAGATTTGTTTTCTCAATAAGTATTTTGTAACATTAAATTATTATTGCTCCTATATTACAAAGCTATATATACACATTTATTTTCCATATAAAGTATACCATGATAATATTCTGGCTGTGAATTTAACCAACGCAATTGGTAAATATAGGAATAGAGTATGAAAAAATGGAAAAATATAAAAAGAAAGAAAATTAAAAATATTGGCAAATTCGATGCAATATAACTACACAGATATATTTGTATTTATAAGGTGTATAAGGGTGGGTCAAACCACTAAAATTCATTTTAACCAATCAGTGAGTGTTTTCATACTTTAAATCAGATAATATAAAGATATCGAGCTGAAATTTGATATTTACAATTAAATTAACTAATTACAAGACATTGTCGAAAATGTGCTAAATCGGACAAAATCTACTCCTACCTTCCATACAATCTTATGCTTTCAAGTATAAGTTTTCTCACTTTACGGACGTAATTATAAAGTTATCAGGGTGAAATTTGGTAACTACTATTAGATTTACTACTTAATTGACATAAAAATAAGCTGAATCCGATGAAAGTCACACGTACTTCATGCCCACATATAAAGTTATTTGATTGACGACCACGTTTCCTTATCAATATTTTTATCAACGAGAGTGTTTTTTGCGAAAATACAAATATATCTGTCATAATGTGGCGAATCTATACTTCAATATTACCGAAGTTAAGCTTCACCAATCAATTTACAATGTGTCACGTTTATTTTTTTTTTAGTCGTACTAATTCGACTCGTTCTAATGTATGATATATATATATATATATATATATATATATATATATATATATATATATATATGTGTATCATTTGGCGTCATATTGCCTCTGCATACTATCATACTGCAGAGAGATTTACTCATAACTCTACATACTATTGGATATATAGATTATTTTATACCACTCTATTGGCAATACGAACGTATGTACTTAGTGGATCGACAGTAGGTCGCCATTGTTTTTTCTTTCATGCGCATATTTTGATATATTTAGTGCTATAAGAATGCTGTTCATTTCAATTTGTTGCGTAAACAAACAATATAAAATTTTTTTTTTTGTTCTTTTGAGTGCATTGTATATGCACAACACTCAAGTGGTCAAAAGTATATTGTTGATTCAAGTAAATTGATTTATCGTTGACCGCATTTACCATCTTAGTCGATTTAGCCTTGTCTGCTTATTTGTATGTCAGCTCAAGAATCCAACACTATTTTTTTGTGAAATTATTTGAAGATTTATTTTTAAATTATGACCTTTACGAGGGCGGTCCCAGAACTACCCGACCTGATATATAGGTGGCGGCAGTAGTTTGAAAAAAAATTACTTTGGTGAAAAGTGGCAACCTTATAAAACTTATGTTTTAAGCTTCAAGGCGCCATGCTGTTTAGTATTTTTTTTTTTTTTTTTTGGAGCCATCGAAAGTCAAGGACCGCAGCAAATTTGCAAACATGGAAAAATTTGTCACCTTTATGTAATTCAATACTTTCATTTGAAAGGTCAGCCTATCGAATATTAAAGTCGAATTAGATTCTACCCTGGGGGAGTCAGCTCCTTCGTTCACGACCATAAAATATTGGGTGGCAGAGTTTAAACGAGGTCGTACGAAGTGCCAAGAAGAACACCGTAGTGGTCGACCAATCGAGGTGACCACACCAGAAACGATTAAGAAAATTCACAAAATGGTATTGGATGATCACCGGCTGAAGGTGCGTGAGCTAGGTGAAATTACAGGCATTTCAAAAAGTGATATATATCGTATATTGACCGATAATTTGGAGATGAAACAGCTGTGTGCAAGATTGGTGCCGCGTTTGCTCACAATAGAACCAAAACAACATCGCGAAGATGTTTCTATAGAGTGTTTGGCGATGTTTCACAGTTATAAAGTCGAGTTTTTGCGTCGATTCGTAACCATGGATGAGACATGGTTCCACCACTTCACGCTTCAGACAAAGGAGCAGTCAAAACAGTGGACTGAAAGGGGAGAATCGTGTCCAAAGAAGACGAAGACAGTTCCATCTGCAGGAAAGGTTATGGCATCTGCTTCTTTGGGATGCATGTGGAATAATTTTTATTGATTATCTTCAGAAAGGAAAAACAATCATTTGCATTTGGCCGCATTTGGCGAAAAAGGGATTGGTGTCTCATCAAGACGATGCACCAGTTCACACATCCGCTATTGCGATGGCCAAAATCAATAAGGTAAAGCTAGATATGCTTCATCAAGCACCTTATACGCCAAATTTAGCTCCTTCGGATTATTTTCTATTTCTCAATTTGAAAAAATGGCTTGGCGATAGAAGATTTGCAAACAATGCAGAGATGGAGTCTGTGGTAGATGGCCATTTTAATGAGCTGGACAGTTCATATTATAAACAGGGTATCGAAGCTATAGAATATCGTTGGAAAAAGTGTATATAGCTAAAAGTAGATCATGTTGAGAACTAAAGCAAAATTTCCCCAAATTTGTTGTGTTTTCTTTGTTAGGTCGGATAGTTCTGGAACCGCCCTCATATGTGTGTGCATTATCACTGACTAGTTACTGAGTTCATGTATTGCTAGTAGTTTAGTGATAACATGCACAACATCTATTTCATAAGCAACAATAACAACAACAACAACAACAACAACTACTACTACAATAATGATAATAACAAAAAAAGTAACAACAAGATAGTCGACAAAAACAACTACACAATGAACAACAATGACATGATTTAACAACATTAACATCAAACTAAACAACTACTATGCACTTTGTGGGCATATCAAATATAGAGAGCTAACAAAATTCAAAAAAAAAATAATAATAAAATATTATGTTTGCATATCAACGTTAGCAACATATGTTTTTAACGTACATACAACAATGTATAAAGCTTCACATACTCATAAAGGCAACCACAATAATCGCAAGTAGAACCCGCAAAATTTCCAACTAACAATGAATGCCATATTCATGTGAGCCTGAGGGAGGGTCTTTAAGTATTACTACTTGTGCACACACACACACATATATGCAAAACTTTGTATATGTATAAATTTACTCATACTTTAATCTATATCTATAATACGTCTATGTACAAGTGTGGGTTTGTATGCGAGAATTCAAATCCTGTATAGACACATACATGTGAGTTTTGGATGTGTGTGTTTTTTTTTTTTTTTTTTTCTCTTTGTTTAGCTATTTGCGTGCATAATTTCATTTTTCTTTAAAATTTCCATACTTTCGTTGCTCTTTCTTGTTTGCCTCTACCGCCTTGCATGCATGCATTCTTGGTATTATTTTTCTTTTTCAAGTTCTTGTTCATAGTGCGACAGAAGTGTCATTGTGTGAAAAGTCACTTGAAATAGTTTGCGTTTGCTTTCTTCTTTTGCTAACAAACAATCCTTTACATAGTTTCCCCTCTATACTCTCTCTAGCTCTCCATCTCTCTCTCTCTCTCTCTCTCTCTCTCAGTTGCCTCATTACGAGTATATGAAAACTATATGAGTTAACATATTCTTTCATGTGTACTAATGTAAATTAAGTCTTCTATGGATATGTACTCTGATGTATGAGAAATTTAATAAATCTTGCATATATGTGTATACTACAAGTGTAGATGGGAATTTAAAGTTTTTTAAAATATTCGAAAATTTCAACAAAGAAAATTATATAATTTTGAAAAAACCACATGATGATTATTTAATAGAAATTAATGTTTTGTTTTAATTTAATAATTACAATCTCATTTTTATTGCTGTGCATGTACTGAGAGTATGCGTAATTAATTTCTACCAAAGGATATGTATGGGTTCCTATATATGTCATTTTACTATCGTCACGTTTTTATGATTATGACATTTGTTCTTCGCTGTGCTTTCTCTATATTGTGCTTTTAATCGTCATAGTTCTTTCATTAGAAGCAGTGTTTGAAAAATTCCAAGAAATTATCCGATAGTGTTTTGATTAGAAACCAAATGGCCATACCATCACACCGCCACAATATTACCGTTTAACTGTTTTGGTCGAATAATTTTTGTTAATAAAATGCACTTTTGAAGAAGACACGCATGCTGAATGTGGAAGCTTGAAAATATCGTATCGTAGCAGAACGTTCAGGAATTTTAAATAAACCTGTTGGTCTACAACAGGTAACCCAGCTCTATGTATCACCTTAGATTCATACCGTATGTAAGTTAGATACTACGGAAAAATGTTTATTATTAAAAGGAAACGACTGAACAGCAGCAGCAGCAGCAGTTAGTTCATTGTGACACGTAAAACATTAAAGTGAACATGATGTGTTTTTTTGGTTGCCAACCATGACGAAGAAGACGTGACAACGTACATACATTTTCCAAGCTAAGTGAGTCAGTCCTACAATGATAATGTGCTTGTGGTTGTGCCTCTAAAAATGTGCTGCTGTTGCTTCTGTCGTTAATACTATTAATAGCATCTACCTGTAGTTTTCTATGTATAACTATTTATACATGTTATAGTATGCCATGATGGGATAGCTTTTTATTTTTACGTTTGTTTTGTGTTTTTGTGTACTATGTAGTGTATGTAGAAAATAATAAAATTATGCATTTTATTTAAAATGCGACAATGATGAGAAAGGAAATGTGTCGTGTAATTGAACATGCATGACAATGTGTTTTAAAACAATAATTTTCTTGTTGGTGGTCTCACTATTGATAATGCTTGCAGAGTATAGCTGAATAATAAAATTATTATTTCTTTTGAGATATAGCATATAGGAGGGAAAATTTATTGATGACGATAGTTTTACACATTGCATCATTCTAGGGGCGAATCTTGAGAAATTATTGCCATTTCTTGGTGATTTTAAGTTAATTTTGTATGGACGCCTCACTATAAAAATAAAGATAGGAAGTAAACTTATTTAGAAAGCATATTCATAAGAAAAATTAATTAAATTACACTGTGACACAATTTGAAGGTCATTGTTTGGGTGCGAAATAATTCCATTTCAGGATGAACGATCTAAAACCATATAGTAAAAGCTCCAACACTTTTTGCATGGCTATATTAAATTTACAATTTTTTGTTTCATTGCTTTTAGAATAAATAGGGGGAAAAAGGGTTAAAATTCATATTGTAGCGAAATATGCTGTTTAGGTACATATAGTAAAATTTTATGCGGAATAATTTTGTAGAACATTTTAACCCGTTTGCTCACTCACGAAAGGGTCATTTTGACCGCATTTGTGGAAAGTCTGAATAAAATGGCATTTGGAAGGTCGCTAGAGGATTAAAATATTCTAGAAAATTATTCGTTGGAAAATTTCACTAGGGGTATTCTCAGACAATATCTATAAACAAGGAACGCAAAAGTCCACAGAATATAAAAAACGAATATGGCCCCTTGAAATATGCAACTTTGTATGCATTTTCTTATAGTATGTTCATAAATTACTTGAGTCATTATATCGCAGTTATCGCTATCATCAGAAATTGAATTACTGCTGGCTCTTCACATTCAACGTTCAACGTTTATATTAAATTTAAAATTTTCTGCTTCACTGCTTTTAGAATCACTTGAAGAAAAAAGGGTTAATTTCATATCGGAGCGAAATATGCTGTTTATGTACATATTGTAAAATTTTATGGGGAATAATTTTGTGGAACATTTTAACCCGTTAGCTCTCTCACGAAAGGGTCATTTTGACCGCATTTTTGGAAAGTCTGAATAAAATGGCATTTGAAAAGTCGCTAGAGGGTTAAAATATTCTAGAAAATTATTCGCTGAAAAATTTCACTATTCTTAGGCAAAATCTTTATACAAGAAACGTAAAAGTCCACAGAATATAAAAAACGAATATGGCTCAGTATGTTCATAAATATAACTCCAGCTCTTTTTGAGAGTGATGGTGCAGCGCTTGAGATATTTTATTGCAGTTACCGCTATCTTCAGAAATTGAATTACTGCTGGCTCTTCATGTTTAACGTTTATTTTCGCTGTGCCTCTGCTAAATTTCGTTTAATCGCAAGAAAACTGCATCTCTTTTAGCTACAGTTTTAATGAAGTTTTTAACTTAATATGTCACATTAGTACAGAATGGATGCTTTTTAGAACTATTTTTATTGTATAAGTATATGTGCCATATTATGAATTTTATAGATCACGTTGCATTCTCATTCTGCACTTAACTTAACGTTCATTCATTCGCTCATTTGATGGCCGATGGAAATACCACCTTTCAATTAATACTGATTGACGCACTAACTCACTGACTGACTGCTGAGCATATTTACTACATATATACATATGAATGACTAAATCAATGAATAAATGGAATGAATGCATGAATAAAAGAACGAATGATTGCAACGAATATTGTGAATAATTGTATGTGTATGTGAATGTGTCAATGTGTGTGTGTGTGTGTGAGTGAGATTGTGTAGTATGCATGAAAAGTATATTGTTTGATTTGTTCAAATGGGAACTGCAAAATTATGCAAACGCACAAGTATGGCGATTGTATGAGCATGAATGAATGGGGTTCAGTATGATTTTGGTTCAAATGTATAAGAGAAGACTCATCTCATCTCATTTTTCATGCAAATGCTTTTCGCTCTGTTGCTCTAATGCTAATGATAATTTTGATTACGATGATGATGATGATGCGGATGATGATGATGATGATGATTATAATGCCATTCCATTGGTTCTTGTTGCCAATGATGTTGAAAAGAAACTAATCAAGCTTGTGAAAAACCGTGTGAGATGTGTGTAGAAACATTTGTGTATGAAAATTCGGGTTTATTGTATGTAGTTGTTGTTGGCTTTCGAACAATATCTTTGTAATGCATCGGTCGTACGTGCGTGCTTGCGTGTACTACATGCTATATGTACAGAATACAATCATCATTTCGCACATACGAGTATGGACATACAAACACTTGATTACATAGATGTATGTATTCATGGTAGCAGTGTGACATTGTTTCTAGTGTTTCATCTCTTATAGTCCTTCCCACACACATACACATACACAACTCACTAGTAATTGTGAGTGGATTTAGCACAGGATCAACTTAAATTTTACATGCCATAAATGTATTTACAAAGTGGACTCAATTGAATGTATTTATAGAAAAAAAAAAATTCATGTAGCTATATAGTATAAGAATATATATAAATAGTATATAAGTAGAATGGTTCATTCAGGGACAAACAAGAAATACAAAAGAGCGAAGCATTTGGATTTAAGATTTTTATCCTCTTAAATGTAAAGGGAAAACTCATAAATGGAATCCTTTCATTTTGTTTGGTAAAAGTTGCAAATATCCACAAAGGATCCCATCATTTGTATGTACACACTGAGCGGACAGGAATGTATCTTTTATATGAGCATGAATTCATGTATTACATGTATATAATGTGAAAAGGCCATACTGATTATCCCATACATACAATAGTTACATACAATTTTTTCTTATTCATTTTCTTGCTGTCAGGCAGGCTAGTTCAGTTCAGTTCAACCAGTCAGCCCAGCTTTACATTTTAGCAATTATACATGCTATGATGATCATATGTACAAATTTCTCTATGTACTTATATATGCATATTCATATTCTTATTGAAATCGAAAAAGAGCTCAAAAAATAAAAACGACGACAACGACAATGAATGACCAGCACAACAACATTATCATCATCATCATAAATACCAATTTTATGGTGATATGAACGTATTCATTCTCATGTGCTCATATATGCTTACCTTAGTGAAGAGTGTTCTTTTAGAGTGTCATAGTTTTGATTTGAAGTAAAACATGTCTTAGTTTTTGGTCTTATTTAATAGGAAAATATATGAAATATTGTAAAATAATGTAGAGGCATTCATCAGTCTGCAACAAATTCGTTTTCAGAAAGCTAAATAAGACAATTAATCATTAGAAGAGACTTCTGGGACTCTGCTCTGCTAAAAGTCTTCAGAGCCTTTAGTGATAACTCTTTTTTCCAATTGACTATCATCGGATATCAAGACACCCCATCATAAGGATACCCTTTATAATGGTAGCAACATGTTGTAAAATACATATATGGACACAGTTGCGATGGTAGAGGCAATGTCCTGGAAATTCTTTTGGTTATATTTTCTTTCTATACATGAGTTTATCTAAATACATATTACTATACTCGTATGTATAGACTTGTTTGCCTATGCACAAAAAGTCAAGTGGGAGCCTTTTTGCTATAAAATTCCATTCCAGTAGTAGTAGTAGTAGTAGTCCACATGAATTCAAAATGAATTCATGCAGCAATATGTTGATACGTTGCCTGTACATTTACTGTTGTTGCACTGATGATGTTGCTACTACTGTTAGTTAGTTAGTTATAGTAAATTGTTGTTGACGTTGTTGCTTTATTGTATGTATGCTATCCTGTTGTACGTGAGTCAGTGATACATGTACTCGTACTCATGTATATGAAATAACTAAGATATTCTGTACTTGTTTCATGGCTTCATTTCTCTTGAACGTCCATTATGTTTGTTGTCTTGTCTCTTCATTTGATGCCTACCTTCCTATTGCCTATTTATTTGTTGCAATTCCTAAATAGACAAATGCTTGTGACTGGATACTTGTACATACATGTTTGTCTGCATTATTGCCTATTTCTATCAAGAGGCTACATTAATAATTCCTAAAAGATGTGCAATATGAAAGAGTTGTTATTGTTTTTATGCAATACACATTTTACAATATTTATGGGTTGTTATGTTATTTAATATTTTTTTCTTTTTGTGTGAATACTCTTGCACTAGGCACATACGAATGAGTGGAATACTGTCTGTCTCTATAAAATACAAATTTATATATGATTACATTCTTATTTTGTATAGAAAGTTTAAAGGGCTCACATAGGAATTTTGGGAAAAATCATATGCCAAATAACAGTAAAATGAGTTTATTATTAATAGTATGGTCTGTGTGTGTGTGTGTGTGTGTGTGTGTGTGTAACAGAACAGCACAAAATTTGTGTGTGATTGCACTTTTATGTAATTCGTAAGGACAATTATTATTGTAGGTATATGATGAAGAAGTACGTGCAATAAAGTAATCAATTTTCGAAAACAAAGTGTAATTATAATACACAGATAGTATTTACAAAAAATGTTTATTTATGAGAAAAACAGATTTGTTTTTTCAAATTATTTTTATATTTGAGCAACAAAATACTTAAAAATAGAACATTGTATTGGAGATAGGTGTGGTTTTTATTATCCGATTTTGCTCATAATTGAGCATGTTTATTAATAATAATCATATAGCGAGTTTTAGCTTGAAAACTTTATAATTTGGTGAGCATTTGCACTCGCAATATATAAAAGCACCCCATTCAATAGTTAACTTTTGTATGGGAGCTAGTCGTTGTTTTCATCTGATTATGTCCATTTTGTAATACATCTCAATTCTGTGGTCACATTAATTTCATAGAGCAAGTTTTAGTTCAATATATTTGCATATGCGTGCATAAAGTGTGAAACTATAGATTCAACAACATACTTTTGTATGGAAGCTAGGTGTGGTTTTCATCTAATATTGTTTATTTACAAACTATTCTCTTCATAACTAGAAATGATGATATTTACCAATTTTCAGCTGGATCGCTTCATAATTACAGCAGTTGTCATGCGATCAGACAGACATATAGAAGAAGATCATGAATAAAGCAATCGACTTAGATGGCAGTTCTAACAATTTTCTATAATTCTCAACAACCCTTGTGAATGTTACAAAAAAAAAAAAAAAAAAACAACAAAAAATAGCAAATTCAAATAATTCAAAATTCCCTATGAAAATTCACTATGATATTACATAGCATACTTTTAGGTGTAGAATGAAAATGTAAATTCACACAATTCTATAAAATTTCATTTAATACTTTTTATTACAACTAATTCATGTAAATTCATTTTGAACTAACCCATATGACATGATCTGAAAACAACAACAACAACAATAACAACATTAATACTACAAGTTTTTCGGTTAACATTGTTATTTTAGTTGTTATTTGTGGCGTCATTTCAATTTTGCAACCCAAAACATGTTTCTATAACATATACAACTACATTAGAGGTGTTCAAATTTTTATTTTTTTTTTTTGGTTTTTTTTTTAATTTAGTTCAAGTGCATTTTTAATTTCATTTAAGGGCATTTTCGTTGAAGCACCAAAAAATATCTCTCATTAAAGTATTTTCTTCGAATAAAATAAAATGATGTAGAAGTAAAAAAAAAATCTGTAATATGAAGGAAATCATGTAAATGAGATGGAAAAATTAACAACTCTTGAAGTTAATTTTCTTTATTTATATTGGGGGGTTATTAGCTTTCTTGATTTAATTCGTCACAAAAATTGCAACCACTATAGTGCCACGGAATTTAAGAAAAAAATAAATATTTTTTTATAATTTATTTAACATTTGAATTACATATATATTTTGTACAAGTCTACTTTCACTATATATGAACATAAATGAGTTCAGCATGCTACAACATGGGATCATATCGATATAAAAAGTTCATTTCAAAAACCATTAAAAAATTTTTTAATGAACATCATTTTCAACAAACTTCTTGTTGACACAGGTGCTAAATATTTAGCAGGTAGGTAGCAAGTGTGAGTTGTTGATTTTTCTTGTTCTACTATATATATGGCGTTCGTTGGCAAAAGTAGTGTTAGTAATTTGCATACGAGTATACGCAAACATGTGTGTATATGGTGAACATATATTTGTAGGTATGTAAATACATGTGTCAAAGAAAAATTGCCATAGCTTTCACTTTCAGAATTTTGATGAATATGTACGTACGAGTATGTGGGTGTATTTGTGGGTGCCTGTTGTGTTGTTGTTTCTCTCAAAAACTATCGCAAAACTTGGACAAAATGTTACTGGATGCGTGTGGGCTTTGTGTGTTGCTTGTCTTTGTGTATGTGGTTTTAATATTGTCCTCTTTGTAAAATAATCACTTGTTAAATTTCAATAAATATTGCTTTTTCTCTTTTTTTTTTCTTTTTGAAGAATACTAAGACACATGTTATAATCCCATATATTTATATACTTACTTGAATATTGTAGTAAACTCATTAAAGTTTGCTAAACAAAAATATAATAAAATACTTGCATAATTGTTATCAACCATTTCTATATGAAATACATATATGTAGAATATAATCATATAAATAGCACAAAACCACAACACTTGCCACTGCTATTCTCTCTCGTAACTTAATTTCCTGAATTGAGCATAGAAGAAGGAAAAGTTTTATAAGCTATAAAAGTATAAAAGCACGCAACGATGAATCTTGTGGCATTTTCTTCGCGTTGGTGTTATTTTGTGTTGCTGCTAGTGTTGATCATTCATTATACTATATCACTACATTAAGGTGGATCGCTTTCCATACAAAAAAAATTTTGAAAATTTCTTAACCCTTTTGGAATCACCATTATCTGACTTAACTGGTTCAAAAGCTCTCAGGGAGGAAATTGAAAGTGATATTTCTTTTACCCGTTCACTCGTTGAACCAACCTGAGTTTTTAACGAATTTTAGGAGGTTGTTAACCTCAACCTGGGATATTTCTGCTTGGTCATTCGTTTCATAATGGCCCAGAAATTGTTTTCGCATCCTGAACAAAGCAGCGCAGGTGCACAGCAGATGTGAGACGTGTTCAAGATCCTCTGCAGCTTCTGCAAAAGTTTTGTGCGAGATGGCCCAGGCCCAATCTTGCAGCGTGTGAACCTATGAGGCAGTGGCCGGTGACCACTCCCACATAGATCGAAATGTTTAGTCTATTTGGGTCAGTAAGCTTACGTGTGCATTTTCCATTGATTTTTGGCCACAGCAATTTCGCCGTCCTCCAGATGGGTGTGTCCGTCTATCTTTTTTGAAAGCCGTTGAGAGTTATTACCTCAAATTTATGCTTAAATGTGACAATCGAAACCCCTAAACCTGTGTTTGCTTCGGTTAAGACCTCCTTTGTGCTTTTCCTTGCTAGTTCATCTGCTTTGCAGTTTCCTCGTATACTTCTGTGCCCAGTCACCCAGCACAGGAGAATGTTATGCTGCTCTGCAATCTCATCGAGAGATCTGTGGCAATCAAGAATGGTCTTAGATTTAACGAGAACAGAGTTCAGGGCTTTGATGGCAGATTGGCTGTTACTCAAGATACAAATGTCGCTGCGAGAGACAGTGCTCTGCTTGGCCCAAGAAAGTACAGTATTAATAGCTTTTACTTCTGCATGAAACACACTACAGTAGTCAGCTAGGCGAAATGAGATATTAAGGTTCAGATCCTCCGAGTATACACCTCCTCCCCCACCCTTCCATCCACCGTCTGTAAAGATGAACCATCTGTAAAGGTGAGAGTAGTGATTGGCGGAGGTCCTCTTGTTTCCCAGGCGTCCCTGTCGGAGAAAGAAATTTGGAATTTCCGTTCAAATGCGTAAATGCGATTGACATAATCAAGAGATGATTCGATATTGTACTGACCCAGAATATTTGCATGTCCAAAGGGCTTTGGTGCCCAGAGGTGTAAGCCTTTGAGTCGTACTGCCGAGTTTTGTTATTACTCCTTTAGTTTTAGAATTAGCTACGCACTTCAAAAGGAACAGTTTATTAGTTTTTCAAGGGCTTTAATCTTATGATGGAAAAATGTTTGATTAGGGGGGTAGAATCAGAGAAACTGAATGAAAATTTTTAAGGGTTCATGGAATCTAGAAGACATATATGAACAAATTACAGCTCTAGCTGATAGATTTTCAATGAGCTATCACTTTCAAAAATCGCACGGCAAACAACTGTGCTTTGATAAGAAAAACCATTTTGGCGGTTCTAAAAGGGTTAAGAAATTTTTTTTTTTTTTTTGTTCCGAGAACGTTTCAGCATAATTTTTCAAATTAGGTGTGTAATTTTGATACTTTTTTTTTTGTGATTTACCCTAATGTACGTTATATATTTGTAAGTGGCATCAGTAGTAATAGTCGTATCAAATGAAAACCGCACGCATTTCCGCAAATGAACAAACAAACGAAGTAAATTTTATATAGAATTGTCATATATGCTTTCGTTACATAGCGTAAATACATACATGTATCATTATAATACCGAGCGAAAAATGATCATAATAATTTTACAAATTTACTCAAACCGGTGGGGGGGTGGTTTATGCTAAGAATTTTATTTAGTTGGGTGAAAAAACAAAAATTACTTTAAAGTTTCAAATGAAGTATGTTACTAGTGTGGAATTAACTTTAGTAATAATGAAATTTCAATGTGCAACATTGTAAAACTTACTTACAAAGTTAGAATTTTGGAGAAATTCGCATCCCAAAAGTGTCTCTGAATTGGTTTTGACGAATATAGAGTCCAACATTCTATTAAATGTTCTATTACTATTAAATGGATCGTTAAAAGGAGATCTTACTTTTCCCAGAGTGTCAAAAAAACTTAGCATAGAAGAAATTAAGAACACCAACTCACTTGAAAATGCAGACTTCAAAAAGAAATGAAATCTACAATGGAACCGTATGCCTTTATGAATAAATTTCAATTCGCATATAACCGAAAGTAATAATTTTTTTTTTTGCACTTACACTTATTTATTTCGCTTTTCGATTTGTGTTTGTCGCATCTGCCACACTCATGTTTTGGTTGACAGAAATTGTGGCGACAAAAACGTCGACGCCAACCTCATATATACTGGAAATATATAAATAAAATAAAATTAAATATTAGTAATGCAACTTCCTTTTTTTTTCAATGGAAACTTTCTTACCAGCACGCTCATACATACTTCCTTACATACAACGAGAACTGAGCAAAACAACTAAATGAAATGATATTTTCCTTCATTTGCTTGCTTGTTGTTGGCAATATTCACTCTGTGCACATGAATAAATGAGCAAAATAATAAATTATACTTGAAGTAGTTATACAAAGAGGCTTTTGCCAAAAAAAATGTATACATATACCGAATGCATATGGTACAAAGATGTATTTTACGTGAAATTTATTTCATTTGATTTGATTTTAATTTATTTTTCTTTTTACTTTGACAATATTTTTAATATGTAGTTTTATTTGTAGAAAGTTTTTCTTAGAATTAAATTGAAATGAGAGTAGTTAATTTTATTTTAATTGAATTTGAAAATATTTATTCATATTATGTGCGTATACAAAAACAAGAGACAATAATGATTGCGATTAATTAAATTTGTTAAATAATTTTTGGAATTTTAGTTTTGTAAAAAAAAATATTATATTTATTTCTGAGCTCAAAGAATACGTAGAACTCAAAGTAGACATTAATTTTCTTTATAGCTAAAATTTAATTTATTCAACAATGCTTATTCCATTGACTTCTTATTGCTAATATGTCTATATACTTCAAAATCATAGAATATACTGCACTCTAAATTAAATTCTTTTGCTTGTACCAACAGACAACACCTTAATAAATAGTAGAAAATAGTACATATTATTTAATTTCATTTTATACTCATCATATTCATATACTCTGTAGTGGTACACCTAGTTTCATATGCTCAGCATCACACATGATAGTCGTACATTAACAACGACACATTCAAAGGAATAAAAATAAAAGATCAATATTACCGCAACAGTTGCAATACATTTGACATATTTTTTTCAGGAGCATACTACTACTACTACTACTACTACTACATATTCGCAATAATATTCATGTATGTACGAATGAGTGTATATGAGCATGGTGAGCAGCACTCAGTGAGTGCAGTGCATGTCAAAGCAATGAATACATTTATATGATGCTGATGTGAGTTCAATTTCCAATTATTGTATATAGGTGTTGGTGTAGTCATGTTATCGACGATATGTACATTGTATGTATGTGTGCGTGTGTGTGTTTGTCTGTCACTTGCTTGCCTAAAGAGGCACACTGCTGATATAAAGCATTTATTGCAATGGCTTCAGGTGGTAATAGTACTTATAATAAAAATAGTAGCTGCTGATAATAAATCGATAATTTTAATTGGAACACTGTGACATTTGTAGCATCAAAGAGACAAAAATATATATAGAAAAAAAAAAAAAAAAGAAAATAGTAGAGAAGATAAAATGAAATAATGTCGACCAACAATGTCGTGTCAAATTTGACTCAATTGGCTCAATTGGCTCTGATCAATAAATATGAATATTCATTGGTGTTTTAGTAAGAGATTTTTTAATAAAGATTTTATAATTTTACGATTTTTTTTCAACATAATATTTAAATTAAAAATAAATTTAAAAATTGTCGTTTCAAGTCATGACAGAGATCAGATCGCTGCATATCAAATCATTTGGATGGAAATATTTTGTTGAATGCTAAATCTTCTCAATTGAAAATATTAACGTTATTGTTGTTGTTTGGCTCCCGACATTTTCTTCCTGATGATCCAAGCGCTATATTATTCAATGTTCTTTTTGGCACAATAGTATTGTTGACTGTGTGTCTAGGAGAGTCTAAATGTTCTCTTCTGCTGTTACTTGTTTTAAATAGTTTTATTTATAAAAAATATGCCAATTTCTCTATATACAAACAAATTTATATAACATTATTAACTATTCAGAAAAGTCATTCAAAAACATTCGGAATCAAAATATATAAAAAAGAAATTCAAACACTGAGTATTGTTTTTCAATCATCAGCTTTCAGGTAGGGGATACCCTGTTGTACATACACGATCAATTCGTTTGGCTGTCAGGTTTTTTGGTTTTTTGCAAATAAATTTTAAATAGTTCAGTTATTCATGTGGAATACAAAAATATCGATATAGCAAGAAAATATGAAATATAAAAGTTATTGCGAAAAAAGTGAGCAATTAAAATCATTGCATACAAATTTATATGTGTTTGTGTTATTGTTATTACACACAATCCAGTTGTCCAAATGTTATAAAAAAAAAATAAATATATATAGAATAAATTGACCTATTATTTATAATACTCTACATACAATTTTTATAGTCATTTTTTTTTTTGAATAAAATTGCTTTTTCTAGCAGCGTATGTAATGATACATCTACAACTAAAAATGCTGATATTCAATTATTTTGTATAGAGAGTAGTAAGTAATCCATAATAATTTTATTATGAATTGAATTTATTTTGTATGTGAATTTCATAAATAAAATGATACAATTTTTTTATTTAAGAAATTTAGTTCATAGGTATTTGTTGTATAGTTGTATGGCGTTTTTCTGTTTCAATTATAATAAATAAATAAATTCAATTACGTTTGGATTAATTGTCTTTAAGTTGTTTAAATACAAAATCCTTTATATTCCATTTGTATATGAAGTTAATAGTATTATTAAATAATTTTTTGTCTTTATTCTCTTTTTCATTGCAGGTATGTATCGAAAGGATTACAAAATACAATATTATATTCTTATATTCATATTTATATGTCGCTGTTTGAGGTGTTATATACATAGTATACTCACTTATACACACACAAACTGTGTTATTGGTGCTTCCTCATGTATTGTAAGTATGTAAAAATTTCATTTGATTTTATGAGATTATTTTGGAAAGCGTCTGAGTATCTCTAATGTGTCGATATGGACATGTGACCGATATTTTAAGTACTTTTATATTGAATTGTAATCGATTTAGGTTAAACATTTTTATAATTATTTTTCTCTTATTAGACATTGCATTGTGGTATGATAACCACGATTATCCACCATACAATAGTATGCTATGGCAAGTGTATTCTCATACTTTATGCTCGAAAGTGTAAAGCTCTCGAACTTAAACCTAGAATATCAAGTTATACTGATCGCAGAGTCCAAATATTAGAAAATAAGTACTATTCGATAAAAATAGCGCTTACATCCCATATAAAAGTGTGTGCATTAAATGTTTGTTTTCGCACATTGCGCACAAAAATATGAAGCCATCCAATAAATATTTGATATGTAAAGTATTTTTTTGACCATAGAGTTGTTATATTAGAAAATGGACGAAATCGAATTAAAATCACATCTACCTCCCATACAAAAGTATGTTGTTGAAAGTCTGTTTTCATACTTGGCACCCAAAAGATATTAAGTTAGCAAGTTAAAATTTAGTATATACAATTATATTTACCAATTAATAAAAATGCTCGAAAATAAGCTGAATCGGATAAAATTCACACCTACCTCCCATACAAAAGTATGTTGTTGAAAGTCTGTTTTCATACTTTGCCCCAAAAAAATGTAAGTTAGCAAGCTGAAATTTAGAACATACAATTATATTTATTTATTAATGGTTATACTTAAAAATGGGCGGAATTGGATAAAATTTACACATACCTCCCATACAAACTTACGATTTCATATTGATGTTTTCATATTTTGCACACGAAATTATTATGCTATTAAACTGAAACTCCGTATATATGATTACATTTGTCCATGAATGGACATGCTCAAATATGGTTGGAATCGGAATAAAAACACAACTACCTTCCATACAAAAGTGTATTGTAGAACGGGTGTTAGCCCATTTTAAAATTCAATATTATACTACAATTTGTGCATATACAACATTAGTCGCATCACAGAATAATTAGAGTCGAAAATGGGCGAAATTTGGATAAAAATCACGCTACCCTCTCATACACAATTATGATATTTTCAACACTTTTCGCGCTCACCTTCAGTAAAAGGGGTTTGTTTTGTTGTCGATAGTATTCGAAAATCTATTTGTCATTCAGTTCGGCACTATTGAAATTAAGCTTTACAAATTTTAAATTTTAGAATGTTTAACTCTTCAGAGCTTTATTATAAAATTGTTTATATATAGTACCAATTTTTAGAGTATAGTAAATTATTATTTTCTATTTTATATGTCTTTTTTTTTGTCCTTACAAAATAAATTGTCTTCATAACTTATTAGATGATCTTAAATCGCAAAAATATATTCCACAAAAAATGTATAAATGTATGTTGGTTACAGAAGTTCACTAAAAACTACCTGAACATCAAAGGAGCAAACCGAATGAGCAATAATGCAATCGTTCATTTGTAATCCATAAGAGTATTATATTTTTCATATAGAAACTTGTTTGAACGATTGAATTGCAACTGTAAAATATATATTATATATTTTCCATATTTTTTTCATAATCGAATATGCATACGAGTATATGTTTCAATTATTTCATATATTGCACATATTATAACCAGTATAGTCATGTCATGTTACACATTCAGTATAATAAATTTTCTGCATTCTCCAATGTATTGACAAGTTGAGTATGAGTGCAATGCAATGCAATGTAATATATGATGCATATATTTTTACACCTTTCACAATGTACAAATATGATTAGGTATTGTAAGTTGTTGCTTTCTTTCCATATATAACTGCATATGTAGTTACATATATTATTTTATATTTTTTATACCCTGCATAATGCAATATGCATGGTATATTCATTTCGGTCAGATGTTTGTGTCCACTTGAAGGAATCTCCGGAGATATAGACATGGATATATATTCGTGATCACCGTCGATTAAATTTTCGATTTAACGATGTCCGTCCGTCCGTCCGTCCGTCTGTCTGTCACCTGGCTGGTTCGCACGATAACTTGAGTAAATATTGAGCTATTTCGATGAAATTTGGCATAAGTAATCTATGATCCAAGGGTACGGAGGAGATTGATATTGGGCATAATCGGTCAATAACCACGCCCACACCAAGCATTCAAAGCGACTAACCTCGAAATTTTCAAAATCTTTAACTTGCTATAACTCACATAATATACCACTTGGGACAACAATATTTTGCACATAGCGTTATATTATACTACTATATAACCTCGCCAAAAGTGGGTGAGCCACGCCTACTTTCTAGCGTAGCTCCCATACAAAGTGTCTGTACTTCTTTTGAATTGAAACTGCTGTAACTTCTACAATCTTCTGTCTAGAATAACCATAATTGACACTTAGATTAACACGGTAGTCAGAAATAATATGGCAGAAAATCAATGTGCCACGCCCACTCCTTTTTGGGTCTCCCATACAAAGTTGCGGAAATTAAAAAAAATGTTACCGGTTATAACTTGCAAACTATTCAGGGTAGAATAACGAGATTTAAGGTGTGGATTAGTATTATACGAGCAACTAGGCTCACAGAAAATGGGCGCACCACGCCCAGTGTTTATCGTAGCCCCCATACAAATTTTAAATTGAAACAGCTGTAACTTCGGCAATCTTCTGTCTAGAATAACCATAATTGACACTTAAATTAATATCGTAGTCGGCAAAAATCTGGCAGAAAATCAGTGTGCCACGCCCACTCCTTCATGGGTCTCCCATACAAAGTCGAGTGAATTAAACTAAAATTTTAAGCTCCATAGCTTACAAACCATTTAGCCTAGGACAACGAGACTTAGGGTATGGATTAGTATTGTACGAGCAACTAGGCTCACAGAAAATGGGCGCACCACGCCCAGTGTTTATCGTAGCCCCCATACAAATTTTAAATTGAAACAGCTGTAACTTAGGCAATCTTATGTCTACAATAACCATAATTGACACTTAAATTAATATCGAAGTCGGAAATAATCTGGCGAAAAATCTGCGTACCACGCCCACTTCTTATTGGGGCTCTAATACAAAGTTGAGGAAATTAAACAAACCACCATAACTTAGAAACTATTCAACGTAGGACACCAAATTTAAGGTGTGGATTAACATTGAAAAATTAATTGGATTTACTAGAAAGTGGTAAGCCACGCCCACTTTTTATATAGCTCCCATACTAAGCCTCGGAATTATCTTAAAATCCTTTTACTTCGTCAAAGTCAACCATATTTCGGGTGTAAATTAGTAGTATATGCAAAAATTGTTTCTCGAAAAGTGGAAATAAAAGAAAAGTTGGATATTCGAGTAAACTTTTTATATACAAATCTACATATGCAGGGTATAGTTTGGTCGGCCCCAGCCGACTGTAAGGAGATTTTTTGCTATCCTTTTTGTTTATTGGAATTTTTTTCATTTTCATTTTTTCACCTTTTAATTCACATCGATCAAATTTAGTTAATAAAAAATTTTTTTTTTAATTCAATGTTTAATATGATCATTTCTACATAAATTGTACATTGTACATAAAGAGAGAGAGAGAGAGAGAGAGAGACATTACGAATAACAAAAACAGATACAAATATGTAGATTATATTAGGATGTCTCATGAAAAGAGAAAATTTCCAAATTCGTTAAGTTCTTCTTTAAGATATTTTGATATCTTATTTTTGCTGGAAGGTCTTTCTCATATTTTTTTCAACTTTTAAATCACATCGATTAATTTTAGTTAATAAAAAAAAATTATTTTTTAATAAAATGTTCACAATATGGTCATTTGTATATAAATTTTATTACTAATCACAGAATGAGTATTTGGTTTTTTTTGCTGTATGTTTAATTTCTATTTTATTGATGAAAGCTCTCCTTGAAACACCCTTTATGTGTGCAGTGTCTGCAAATATAATATTGTTTGTCCTTGTTGTCAAATTTGGAGCACTAAAAATTACATACATACATTTACATACACCCGCATATACTCATCTCGACTCATCCTGTATATACAATATTATTATTAAGCTTGAATGTGTTTTTGCTTTTATATAATTTCTCATATAAATCATCCCTTTGTCGCCACTAAAAATGTATCTCACATCGTTTTTTATTTTTGTTTATTTATTGATTCTCTTTGTTTATTTTTGCTTATTTACGCACTCACCCGGTACATATACAAGTACATTTACTCTCAATCTCGACCAAACCAAACGAACAAACCACATGTAAAACTTAACATATTGTAGACGAAACAAGTAACAACGTTTGATGAATATGTTTATGTTATTATTGTGTGATACAAAATATATTACAATAGTCCCTCTTCCTTTCTCTCGTTCATTGTGTCATCTGGTAGTCCGCATATTTATATCGTCCTGTTGTTGATGGAATACCAGTGATATTAGTTAGAGAGGTTTTGGTGACTTTACAACGGATGTGCACATACATACATACAAGTAATGATGTTATTTTATTTTACTTGTGTATGCATATGAGTGTGGCTGTGTGTGTGTGTGTGTGTGTGTGTGTGTGTGTGTGTATGTGAGTGCTTCTATATTTTAGTATAAGTGCATTTATGAAAAGATGTTATTATTTTATTGCAAATTGCTTACATATATATTTGTATATATTTTTACTATCCTCTCCAACATATTTGGTAAGCATCATATGTTGTGGATAGTACACTAACATATATGTGTTTACCTAACAATGTTTCATAGTTGATTTAATCTAATAATGGTTACATGAACAACAGCAAGAAAAATACAAAAAAAAAAAAACTATACAAATATGCTACTATATATTGTATACGTATAGTATATATGTAAATATATATTGTTATTTCAAATATTTGTATATCATATAAGCAAATTTTTCAATAAAAAATATTTGTAATTTCCTGCAATTGCATCTGAACTGTTTACTTTCTGACGAAGTTTTGTATATATTGAAAATTTACATAGGAAAACTTTTGGAGATATTAAAAATTATATATAAAGAGGGTAGCTAATAATTTTGTATAATATTAGTTTTAGTTTCATCATTCTTAATGAAAATATTCATAGATGGAATAGACAATTAAATAAATAATATAAAATAGCGTAGTTAAAATATAAATGCTAGTAAAAAGTAATCCATTATTTTTGCTTTAAATTGAAGATTTTATTTAGCATAGTTAGAATGATCCGATTTAGGTCAAATATGTACCGTTTTGTTCGATAACTTGTTGCCATTTTGAAGGTGATTTCATAATGCCACTCTCATAGAAAACCTCGTCCCTATGGGCAAAAAACTGGGACAGTCTACTTTCACTTGAGGCGAATTTTTCACCATCAAAATCATTCGCCATATACAGGAACAGGTAGTAACTACTTGCTGCCAGGTCCGGACTATAAGGTGGATGTATAAGAACCCAACCCAACCCAACCAAGCTCCCGGAGCTTCTGGCGAGTCACTATCGATGTGTGTGGCCTGGCGTTGTCCTGATGGAACACAATTCCTCTCCTATTGGCCAAAGCTGGCCCCTTCTGGGCGACTGCCTCATTCAAACGGTTCAATTGTTGACAATACAGTTCCGAATTAAGAGTTTGGCAGTACGGGAGTAGATCATAGTAGATGATTCCCTGCCAATCTCACCAAACACATAGCAAAACTTTTCTGACCGTCAATCCTGGGTTGGCCACCGTCTGCGCCGGCTAACCGCGATTCGACTACGACAATTTTCGCTTGACGTTGTTGTAAGTGACCCACTTTTCATCACCAGTAACCATCCGCTTCAGAAATGGATCGAATTTGTTGCGATTCAGCAGTGATTCGGAATTGGAAAAATAATGGACTACTTTTTACTACACCTTCTCGGTCTCTATAATCATCATAATAATGATTTGATTAATGTTCGACTGTAATTTATATCATTCCATAATAATATTGAAAAATAAAACTAATGGAGAAAGACATTTACGTAGGAAAAATAATGAAAAAATAGGAAGAAAATAAAAATCGAATAGAATACAATATATATCAATTCATTTTGATTCTACGTATAAACTTATAAAAAGGAAATCAACATTTTTTAAATATATATCAACATCAACACACAATTGATGTAGAAAACATTTAAAAAAAAAATGCATTCATTCATTTCAATAAATATTCACTCGTCGATGTATTTGCCATAAACATATTTACTCATATTATATAATATATATATATATATATATATATATATATATATATATATATATATATATATATATATATATATGTATGCATGTATATGTATATGTAAAAAAAACTTGACAATTTAACACTTGTACTTGTACTCGCACTTGTACTCCTTGTCAACGTACATGTTCATGAATCTATACAAACGCAAGCATACACAAGATATTATTATACAAAAGAGATTCATGTGAAACGTCATGAATGCACATATATAATACAATAGTTTGTGAGGGCAAGTGATAGTAGAAGATTCGCAATGTACAATTGCCATAAGTGACATGTTTAACTGCTCAAATAGATGCACAGATACACACACACACACACACACACATACAATATATAAATGCATTTATACCCACGGTTATGAACATATAGTATATATGGTAGCAAAATACTTAGCAAACAGGCAGACCTACAGATGAAGGAGTAATGGTGACAGCTGGTTCAAAGTGACACACACACACACACACACACACACTATATACATCTGGAATAATGTTGGAGTGTATATAATGCAAAAACATACATAAGTATATATTATTAAATTACATGATGTTTACATGATGTGTATACTCGTTTATGGTGTGCACACACCCAGTGTTCGTGTCAGTGTGTGCCTAGCAAGGCATATTATTAAATAGTGTTATTAAATTTGGCAGAAAAAATGCTATTGCAATTGATGACTATTGCTTGATTGAGTGCATTCATCCATTATGCTCACATAAAAAAGATTCATATACTAAAGTTAAATTATGGTAGTGAGTACTGGGAAATAATACTCATGTACGAGTATGAGTATTAAGAACAATAAACCAGAACCAGAATTTACTATACATATAGATTGATTGAATTGACAAATGAAGTATGCATTATTATTTATTTTCATTATTGTGTTATCTACATATGTATATTGGAGATCGACATTCAATTCAAATTTGATATACTTCCTTGCTTACTTATGTAACCACTTAAATCGAAAATCGATTTAGGCCGAATCTAGCATGCTTCGCCAGCCAGTTAGAAATTCCAAGCGCTGAGAAGTTCTCCAGTACTTGATCTTTCCACCGGAGGTTAGTTCTCGCTCTTCTGCGTCGTCCTCCAGCTGGTTTCGAATATAATATCTTCTTAGCCGGAAAGTGTTCTTCCATTCGCTCGACATGACCTAGCCAGCACAGTCGCAGTATTTTAATGCTCTTTACTGTGTCGGTGTCGGCATACAGCTCATACAGCTCATGGTTGTACCGAGTATTCGATACTCGCCACCAACGTAAATAGGTCCAAAAATCTTGCGTAAAACTTTTCTCTCGGAAACTCCAAGCATTCTCTCATCTGAGGTGAAAATTGTCCACGCTTCGGTGCCATATGTAAGAAAACGCATGATGAGAGACTTGTAGAGTGTGCTTACTTAGCCTAAAGTAGCACCTGTTAGCAAGAGTGATCCTTCGCAATATCTCCAGGCTGACGTCATTACTGGTGTTAATGCTAGTTCCAAGATAGCCAAAGTCCTTCACTACTTCAAAAGCGTAGTTATCAACAGTGATGTGCTGTCCAAGATGCTGGGACTCTTTGTTTGCTGATACTAGGTACTTCGTCTTACCGTTCACTGTGACGCGACTCTCTTTCCAACTCTGAGAATGCAGCACTGCTCGCGTGTTCATGCCGATTATGTCAATATTATCGGCATACACTAACAGAATGACACTTTTGTTGAAGATAGTGCCATTATGTCGTAGATCAGCAGCTCGTATAATTTTCTTCATAATTCGATTGAAAAAGTCGTACGATAACTAATCGCCTTTTATAAAATCTCGTTCGGTATTAAACGGCGGGGAGAGGTTCTTCCCCATTTTCACTGCACAACGGCAGTTACACAGCATCATTCTGCAAAGTCGAATGAGCTTCGTGGAAATACCGAACTCAGACATTGTTGTGTAGAAGTAAACACTTACCAGACTATCGAGAGAGTGTCGATCTGTTTTTCTTGGGTCTTCTCTAGGATTTGGCACAGTGAGAAAATCTAGTCGATGATGGAGTTAGCAGATCTGAAGGCCACACTGATAATACATTTCTATATTATGCAGTAAAACAATACTCGTATGTTTTTATATATTTTTGAAAATTTAGTCAAAGCCTAAAAGTATGCTGTAATTTATTTTAAAAAAAAATCACTTTTAGGAGGTAACAGTTTTATTACCTTCTCAATAGTAGGTAACAATTTGAAATACTTTATAATACCGATTTGTTATATTTGTAATCAAAGTATTGACCGGAATAGACCGGTAAAGATAAACGCAGTAAAGAAAAATGACTCCAAAATTCTGAAGCCATAGAGAAATATATTTTTTTAAATTACGATTTCTATTGATTATTTAGCTTTGGCTGACATTTTGATATCCCAATGACAAAAGAGAGTTTTTGTGCCGGTGGGCTATTCCCGTCGGTTTCTATTCCAGGCGGTGGGAATGTATACCTGCCGCTGTTGTTGTTACTGCTGCTGGTGTTGTTAAAGATACACTTTTGTTCATTTTGCTTCATTCAACAATGTTTATAACAAAATTTATTTTTTAACTTAGATTTAATTCGCTGATGTTAATTTGTGATTATACACTTTGACTTAAAAAATATGAGTTCTGACACTAGTACTGCACTGGTCTATCAAAGCAAGAAGGAGACTTGTAATTAAAAATCGAAAAATATTGAAATGAGATTCTGAACCAAAAGAATATGGAGGTAAAAGAGAGAGAGAGAGAGAGAGAGAGAGAGAGAGTGAATAAAAGAATTAACGCGAAGAAACAATATTGAGCAGAATGGGAAGAGTTGGCAATAATTAGTGATGCCAGAGCGCTACTCAACCCATTGCCTCAATTTAGAACACACAGTGCAGTACGAAGATAGGTTTTGGCGTAGACAGTGTGATTACTACTTCTTGATATTTATCATGCAATGAATCAGAGCAAGACAATGCAATAAATCGATACGAAGGTTTTAATACATATAACCTACTTAATGATAATGCTTAACAAGCTGCGCGGGGTTTATCATAATAAGAATACATAGGCTTGCTATAGAGAAAATAGCAGAAATACCGGCTCCACTTGTTCTCTCACATTTTCAACAATAATTGAGGCAACAACATTATTTATTACCTCTTGATGACTTAATACAGATAAAGATCTAATAGAGGCGTAGAATTTTCTTAAATTACACACTTTAAAACTTTGAAAATAAATTCTAAAATACGACTATTTGGTTATTATTGTTGTTGTTGTTGTTAGCGATGCTGGACAATAGCAGTAGAGTGACATTCATACAGTATAACAATAGCATAAGCAGATGTACAAAGAAAGAAAGACAAAGAATAAACAAAAAACAGATAAAAAAAAAAGGACATTGAGGATGTTATGGTAATTATGATCAATTAAAATTCTTTCTTTTTGTTATGCGAGAAAACAACTAAGTACATATCACAAAAGTCATTTACAATATCTAAATACTAAGTATCATGTTTCGTTTTATACGCAATAATATATTAAGATGTTTCTTTTTGTTTGGCTTGTGTGTGTATATGTGTCTGTGTGTGTGTGTGTATAAAACATATTCAATTGTAGCATTGCAGTTGAAAACTTCAACTTTAAAGTGAACAATTAAAAGTTCGAACTTGAAGATGATATTATTACAATTTCGCCATAGAAGAGGTTTATCGCTAAACTTATTTAATATGCAAATGATCAAGTTGTGTTTGTATTGTTTTCAGTTTGTTTTTTTGTTTTTTTCTTTGTTACATATTCTTTTCAGTTTTTACAAGTTTGATACAAGCGTTTAATTAAAAGGCTTAAGTAGCTTTTCTATTTAATTTGTATTTTTATTTCAATGTTCTTTCATCTAACAGTAGTCATTGTGAAAATTGTTAAAATTGATTTTTTATTTTTTGTTTTGTGGCATTAAGAATTTTTCGATGCTATCATAGCTACATTAATATTAATTAGATATATATATATTTTTTTTTTTTTACAAATTTTTCTACATTGTTTTTAGCATTGTATTGTGTATGTGTGTAGGGATATTGAGTTCTAAGATAAGATAATAATCATGTAGCTTTTATTAATTAGTTAAATAATGTTAGTGTGATAAAAGCTAAAATTATGTTATTCTTAATAATGAATAACATAATATTTTACCATATTGTGTCATTGCTACTTAATTTCATGTATGTGTATTAATAGTAGCTACTTATATACACACACACGAAATCACGTAATATATCCTTGAGGGTGCATTAAGATTGCGTAATTTAAATGAAGATTATGTGATGGTATAGCATTTAGTGCTAATATAAATGATGTAACCATAGTCATGAATTCGTTATTCACTTTTACATATAGGGTGCTCAGATATGTTGTGATATTCGATTTAAATGACTTGGTTGGTTTTTCAAAATAATTTTTTTTGTGTTGAATAAATTGTTTCTTTATTTTGAAAAAAATGTGAAAACGAAACATTTTTTTTTTTGCCATGGAAAAAAATTGCATATCTTAATTTCGGCAATTTAGTAGCCCAACACATGTCAGATATTATAAAAATTATTTTTTTGGCAGAGATACGCATAATTTACATTCGCTAGAGCATATTTTTAAACATTATGTTTATAACGTACGTTTATAAAAATAATTGGTAGATAAAGTACAGTCGAAATCATACTTTTGTATGAGAGGTAGGTGTAATTTTTATTCGATTTCACTTATTTTTTAACACATCGATTTACTAGCAAATTTAATCATACTTACCGAGTTTCAGCCCGATTACTGTATATTTTCATGTTCAAAGTGTAAAAACATACATTCTGAAGCATAAGTTTGTATGGCAGCTAGGCGTAATATCTATCCGATTTGCCTAGTTTACGATCTCATCTCAGCTTTGGTGAAAATAATCTTAAGTATCAATTTTCAGCTCGATTGCTTCATAACTACGGACAGATAGACCGGCTCGGCAAGCAAAGGCAAGAACGCACTAAGTATACGATAAAAATAATAAAATCAAGGCAGGAATAATTCTTATGATTTAATATCATAATTGATATCATATACTGATATCATAATGAATTTAGCGTATGTCAAATCCAGATGGTTCATTTCATTTGTAAAAAATTTAAAGAACCGAAAATTTTTGGGCAACCATAATTGACATTTCTATTAAAATTAAGAGATTTGTTACGTATTTGTAGATCTCATATAAATTAAGAATATATTACAAAAAAAAAGACGAAAATCAACAACACCCTGTAAAAGTATGATTTTAAAAATATATTCTCTTGTTGTGTTTGTCATATTTATTATTGTACATATTATATTATGACAGTATCTTCAAATACCATATTACATCTATGCATGTTCATATAAATATTATTAAGAGGATGTCTGGAATTGAGAGTGAAAATAATAGAAAATGCGCGTGTGTTTTAAGTTCGTTGATGTATGTGTGTGCATGAGTGAAAAATCCAAAAACCAAGCTGGCAACTAATGAACCTTTTAACAAAATAACATGTAACATCATCAAGAGTAAACATAACATCTACATTTACGCATGCACACGCACGAACACATATGGAACACATGTGTGCGTATAAATAAAGGCACGTATTTCTTTACGTATTTATATATATATAAAAAATTTGTTTGTTTTGTCTTGTTTCTCATTATTAATATTGTTGTTGTATGTATGTAGTTTAATAACATAATCCAGCACTTTATCACCAATGAACCAATCCAACCAAGAAACACCTACACATACTTGATGCAAGTAGAACTGCTGTTGCTGTTGCTGCTGCTGCTGTTGCTGCTACTGCTGTTGGTGGTGGTAATAATGATGATTATGCTGTTGTTGATGATAACGATTATGTTGTGGTATGATGGTGTAAAGGCTCAGTGAACCTTAAAAATGATAAATAAAATTGTAAACTGCCTTCTATTACTACAAACATCTATATACTATGGATATAGATACAGGGTTTTCTCCGTTACAATGTATGTATACACTTTTGGAATGGATATTGTAGTTGAGTAGTTCGAATGAGGAGGCAGTTGACTGTTTTTTGTCAACTTGATTGATTTTGTGTTTCAAAAAGATGCTGTCAGAAGTATACACTTTGAATACCATACACTATCAAGAAAACCCTGTATGTCCTTACACATGCACTAACACCCATATAGGAGTTCATATTTTTATACATGTTAGGTTATACAAAATAATAATTTCAAGAGCCTTCAATGTATACAAAATCACATCTGCATTAATTTCTATATATTCACATGGTAATTATGTATATATTACATACATTTTTGTTGTTGTTCTGTTTGCTATAACTGTTTAGTGTGTGTGTGTGATGTTTATGTCGAAAATTGTTAAATCGTCTTAAATGATGTCGTATATAGAGGTATTGTATATATTTATTGTATTTGTAAGAGCTTGTACAACATGTTAATAATACTCTCACAACATATCGGCAAAATGTATATATTTTGTAAAAGTTATAAAATGTTCTAGTAAGCACAATAACTTTAATAGAATTTAATCGAAGATAAAATATCATAAAACGGAAGGGAAGGATAAGGGAAGAAAACAAAAAAGAAAAAAAAAAAACTGAAAACAATGGCATATATGTATTTCTTGTGTAATGTTGTTGATGTAATAAGCAACAGCTGTTTTACAACAGTTTACAATTGAAATTCAAATTGTATGCAAGCTCTAATGAAAGTTAGATTTTGATGTTTAAATGAATTTCTATGTATACTATAGCATATTAAATGTTGAAAATTTCGAATTTGTCGATTTTGGCACGTTTTTGGCTCATTTTGTACGCGAGCTCCACTAAGAGATGGATATAGGGTGCAAATTTGTTAGGAAAAAATGTTGAATGACAAAAATAATTGAAGATCATTTCGATATTTTTCCTCTGAAAGATCACCCTGGAAGCGGTGAGAGAGAATTTTAGAAAAATTTAAATTTTGTAGGTAAGAAGAAATTCAATTTGTCGATTTTGCCACGTTTTAGGCGTTTAGCCCTCCAAGGGATGAAGATAGGATATAAGGTTGCTAAGAAAAAATGTTGAATGACAAAAATAATTGGGAATCATTTCGATATGTTACCTCTAAAAGGTGAGAGCAAATTTTAGAAACATTTAAATTTTGTAGAGCAGCCCATCCAAGGAATGTAGATAGAGTGTAATGTTGTAAGGGAAAAATGTTGAATATCCAAAATAAATGCAGCTCGATCATATACTTCATCCCTCTAGGGACACCCCAGAGCGAATTTAATAATATCATTTTTATATGGAATCCCCTCAATGCAATGAAGATAGGGTGCAAAGTTGTTAAGAAGAAATGTTGAATCAAAAATGTCACCTTGGAAGCGGTGAGAGCAAATTTTAGACAAATTTAAATTTTGTAGAGCAGCCCATCCGAGGAATGCAGATAGAGTATAATGTTGTAAAAGAAAAATGTTGAATATCCAAAATAAATGCAGCTCGATCATATACTTCATCCCTCTAGGGGCACCCTAACATCCTGTGAGAACGAATTTAATAATAATGTCACTTTTATATGAAATCCCCTCTATGGGATGGAGATGGTGTGTAAGATTGTAGGGAAAAAATGTTGAATGACAAAAGTAATTGGGGATCATTTCGATATTTTACCACTAAAAGGTCATCCTAGAAGCGGTTAGAGTGAATTTTAGAAAAATTTAAATTTTGTAGACGAGCCCATCTAAGGAGTACAAATAGGCTGTAATGTTGTAAGGAAAAAATTTTGAATATCCAAAATAAATGAAGGTCGATCATATATTTCATCTCTCTAGAGGCACTCCGACACCCTGTGAGAGCGAATTTAATAATAATGTCACTTCTATGTGGAATCCCCTCTATGGGATGGAGATGGGATGTAAGGAAAAAATGTTGAATGACAAAAATAATTTCGGTCATCGTCCAGATATTTTACCTCTCTCTAGGACCGCTCTGGAAGCAGTGATCTGCGAATTTTATAAAGGTTGACTTAGATTATATGGCTGCCCTCTCTCTGAGAGGACACACTTAGGCCAAAAAGGCCCATTGTGATACCACCGAGCTTCGCTTCCAATATTGTTGGGCATGTTAAATTTAGACAGCATTAGAAGGGACCTACTTATATTAGACGATTCCGAACGGCATAACCCTTCTGGCATCACTCTATCTTAGTTTTGTCACAGTGCTCTTTTAAGAAGAATTTTTGGCAAATTGTTACTGCCGGAAAAATTTCCAATTTTAGCCGGCAGGTGAGTACTACGTTCGAAAGAAAAATCGTTTCGATATTAAATTTTGTTATGCTTCCGCCGGGGATTGGACCCACGACCTACAGATCAGAAGGGCAACGCACTAACCACTGTGCTATGGCATCCACAATTTTATAATGATATCAATTTCGTCGGGGAACCCCTCTGAACGATATATATATATGAAATAATTTTGTTCGAGAACAATTTTTAAGAGGATAAATTAATTCAAGTCATTCATACTCCTCTAGAGGTGCTCTAGCTGTTGTTGAGCCCATCTAAGAGGTGGAGATAGGGGATGAGTTTATTCCAAAAAAAAAAAAAAAAAAATTGTTGAAAGAGGAAAAATTAATTGAAGTCATTCACATATTTTACGCCTCTAGAGGTACTTTGGCAAATTTTGTATTTGAGCCCATCTACGAGATAAAGACAGGGGATGAGTTTATTCCCAAAAAAAAAAAAAAAAAAAATTGTTTAAAGAGGAAAAATGAATTGAAGTCCTTCAGATACTTGATGCCTCCAAAGGTACTCTGGCAAATTTTGTATTTGAGCCCATCTTAGAGGTAGAAATAGGGGATGAGTTTATTCCTCAAGAAAAAAAAAATTTTTTTTTTTACATAAATGGAGCGGCTCGTGAAAATTATTCTCTTAAAATTCCAAATTCAAAATCGCTTGAAATTCTATTATGATGAAATAATATGGAACACAGCTGGTTTAACCAAAATTATTTTAAATGTGTATCAAATCGTTGAAACCTTTTCTAACCGAATTAATCACGTAATTCAACGTACTTCTTTATAGCTTTTGTTTTGCAAACACACTCCCTTCTTTATATATCATTTTTTTTTGCAATATTTATACAATAGATTTATATAAAAAGTATTAAAAACAAAAAAAAAAAAAAAAAAAGTAATTCGGTTAAAATTTTAATTCATTTGCACAATTTCACAAAAATTGGCGCTTCCGAAAATGAGAGCGAAAAAATTGAGTGGTAAAAATTTTAACTTGTTGTTGGCAATATGTACATGGTGTATATGAGTGCTAGATTGTGTGTAAAACCAAAAACAAACAACATATGTAATTGCGCATATGCATATATGCTATACAATATACTCTATTTCCATTATGTGTGTGTGTGAGTGTGTGTGTGTGTGTGTGGATGTGCTTGCATATACTTTACATTGCCCATTGAATGAAGGTATGTATACATACGAGTACCTGCAGTATGCCATGTTGATGTTGTGGGATGGTATGTACATACATTGTACATATGTAGTTTATAACATGGGGAATTATAAAAATTTACGATTTGAAGTTTGCCATTTGGCTTTTATACGTACGAGTACATACATACACTCTTCCACACATACAACAAGAGCCAACATACCATCAACAAATGCATGTTGTTTGCGATAAGATGCTTGCTTGTGCTTATTTGTTGTCTGTAAAATACATATTGTATGTATATGCCACGTAAATTGGCACCAGTGTGTGGGTGAGGCGCGCTTATCGTAGCATACAATAACAACATACTGTGCACAATGTGTACACATTCTATAGATATATTATACATGCGTACATGTGCAATTAGCTGCGGATGATAAAAATTTGCAATTTGTTCTTGTTGGACTGCAGTTTTTTGCTTTAGATTTGCTTTATTGGCATTTTTTTTTTTATTCTACTTTTTCCATAGTGTCTTTGGCTTCAAGAGACTTCAAATGCATGGAAAATTTTTAGCAGTTGTAATTAATTTTTAAATTTATAATTTTTTAAGTGAAATATCAATATGAAGTCTATCGTTAGCTATAATTCGATTATCGATATTTCCCTACTACTAACAGAATTTCAATTCTACTTAATTCCTCTACTGATGGTTTGATCTTGTTCAATGGAGAAATACAACACCTTCTTCCTGATATCTATTACTAGGTACACTCCCACTAAGTTGCTTCATATTTTCAAAGAATTTTCTATTAATCATCATCAAATATAAGGTGTAGTAAAAATTAATCCATTATTTTTACAATAATTGGCTTTAGTAATCTGTATCTCGCGTTGTATAAGTGCGACCTCGTTACTCTAGATGGCGTTAGAAAGATAGAATTTTATGCTAATTAAACTTTTCAGGCAGTGTTGTGATTGCTTGACTCAGTATCGCTGGAGAACGCTTCAAAGATGGGTACCAGTAAAGAGAAAATATGCCATATTTTATAGTTTTTCTTCTGTAACGGCGAAAACGCAAGTCAAACGACTGAAAATGTGAATAGTGTTTATGGTCCTGATACTGTAACAGCTAATCGAGTGCCATTTTGGTTTCATCGATTCCGTTCTGGAAGGCCAATTGTCGAAAATATCGATAAAATAATGGAAATCGTCGAGTCTGACCATCATGTAAGCACTGTTGCACTATTGCCCAGCAGCTAAACATTGCACAAAAAACCGTTTGGAACCATTTGAATAAGGCTGGATACAAAAGGAAGCTCGATGTATGGGTGACATACGAGTTAACGCAAAAAAACCCCATGGACCGAATTTCCATCTGCGAATCGCTGCTGAATCGCAACAAATTCGATCCATTTCTGAAGCGGATGGTTACTGGTGATGAAAAGTGGGTCACTTACGACAACGTCAAGCGAAAACGGTAGTGGTCGAATCGCGGTGAGCCGGCACAAACGGTGGTCAAGCCAGCATTGACTGTCAGGATGGTTTTGCTATGTGTTTGGTGGGATTGGCAGTGAATCATCTATTATGAGCTGCTCCCCTATGGCTAAACTCTTAATTCGGACCTGTACTGTCAACAATTGGACCGTCTGAATGAAGCAATCGCCCAGAAGCTGGCAGCTTTGGCCAATAGGAGAGGAATTGTGTTCCTTCAGGACAACGTCAGGCAACATATATAGATAGTGACTCGCCAGAAGCTCCGGGAGTTTGGTTGGGTTGGGATTTTATGCATCCACCTTATAGTTCGGACCGGGCACCACGTGATCACTACCTGTTCCTGTCTATGGCGAATGATTTTGCTGGTGAAATATTCGCCCCAAAGAGAAGCTTGTGAAAATCGACTGTCCCTGTTTTTTGCCAATAGGGATGAGGGTTTCTATGAGAGTGGCATTATGAACAAAACGGACAAAACGTTGCATATTCGACCAAAATCGGATCACTCTAACTATGCTAAATAAAACCTTCAATATAATGCAAAAATAATGGATATCTTTTTACTAGGCCTTATACTTTCGTTCAAAAGAATAGCATCCCTATGCATGTATTGTCTCCAAATATCAGTAATACCAAAGTTAATTCCTTACTGATTTTAATTAAGCATTTTTCTTTTGTTTTATATTTCACATCTCATATGAAGCATATAAGTTGTGTACGCTAATTGTGTGATTGAAATTTGATTGAAGCACGTTTTTTGTTTTTTTCTTTTTTATGTATGCTGATATGTTATATGTTTCAAGAAGCAGAAAATCCAAGTGCTCTATACAAGCAATAAATGTTGGTAAAGTACTTTTTCACAAATGTAATGAGAAAAGTTTATAATGCTTTGGGGCCTAATTGAAATTTTATTGAATTTTTATATACTCATACATACAAGCATATACATTTACATACTATGTGAGACATCATGATAGGCAAAAGCATAAATAGCAAGAGAGACAGAGAGAGAGAGAGAGAGAGAGTGGGAGATGCTCATATTCGTATGTATTCGTGTGAGTACTTATGTATTTATGCTGTCGGAAACGGATGTACTCGTACTCGTATATTTATACACATTTTGTGATTAATTAGGAACTAATTAAGCTTACTGCTTTAAACATTATTTCATATACAATATATACATACATAGGTACACACATGTATGCATATAATTTTCTTTTGTCTGTTAACTCGCCAGTCAGTTGTATGAAAGACAAAAGGATAAAGGATTATCTCCATGTCATTTAGTTCGTTGGTTTGCCTGCCTGCTTACTTACTTACTGGCTTGGTGTTATTATTGTTATGATTATTCATGTTTCAAGTGTTGATTGTTGTTTATGCTTTTCATTTGTCTCATTTCGTTTGTGTGCCATAATTGTTTGTTTTTTTTTTGTCATACTCGTTGGTATTGTTCACAGAGTGCACATAATTGCACAGTGTCAATTTCTACTATTTCTATTCATTGTTCATTGTCATTTGCATTTGACATATAGACGCATGCAAATGCAAAAAACAAATAACAAACAACACTAAGCAGTCATATACTTAATTCTTTGCTTTGAAGTTTCTATTGTCTATTCATTGTAAATGTGAAATTGTTAGCATTTTATAGCATGCTCCGTTTAGGGAGAATTTTTGTCGCTCCGTTTCGTTAAACATACGCCTTGTTTGATTTGGTTTTGAAGAGGGATGCAATGAAAAAATTGCAATATTGACTACATTCTCATTTCAGTGTCAACAATTGAAAAAATAAAAATCATTGCATCTATTTTATTTGATTTTGCTTTGAATGTTCTTTTCTCAAAGCCGGTTTTGTGCATATCATTTCAATGTTTCATACTTCTTTATGCACAATCAAGTATTGATGTTCAAAATCTGTGCGATGTGACTTAAGTAATTGTCATAAAAGCAATTGTAATAATAAAAAATACAGTTGATGTAAGGGTGTGATAGGTAAGTTGGGGAAGAAAGAAATTTTTAACCATTTTTATGTGTTATGTGTTTAGCACATTTTTTCTAAACTTCATAATGAAGTTTTTACACTCAATCATACATATGATATTCGATTTTGCATTCGAAAATATATATAGTCAAGTCATAAATAGATGGTACATAGAAAAATCAACGGCAAATGAAAACGAATTAATATTTTTGAAAACTTTTTTTTTCTTTTTATTGGGTTATTCGACTTCCATTTCCATTCCATTTGCCTTCCAGCACGACTTGAGACGATCTGGCCACTTATCGCTCGCGTGACGAACTTCATGCATGGGGAAATTGTTCACTGCACGGACAAGGGCTCACTACAACGACTCAATATTTGGGTGTCAAGTAGAGCAAGCCATGCCCTCTAGCAAGGACCACAACTTGTAATCCAACAGGTTGAGGTCTGGACTACCAGCTGGCCAATCATCCGTTGATATGAAGTCCGGAATGTTGTTTTTTAGCCACAGTTGAGTCGTTTTTGCCTTTTGAGCTGGAACAGAGTTTTGCTAGGACGTCCACGGCTTGTTGGCGAATATTGATTGGTTGAGAGGCTTCACAATGGATTCCAAGACGGTCAATTAATATACTTTGGCCGATATTTTCACTCCTTTCTCGCTAAAATGGAGCTTGGTAACGCCATCGTAGCTCACTCCCTACCATACCATACATACAGACGCGGTTTGGTGACCTCTTTGGATACTCGGGATGAGTTAGGATACTTCTTTGCATACACACGATCGTTCTGTTTATTGAACGATTCTTATACGTTGAAGATTTTCTTTTCAATAAACAGAATTTGTCTATAAGCGTACCGGCTGCGTAACGCTTTCGATATTCGCTTGCGTCCTTCGTCCCTTCAATGCAGCTGTGAACAGGTGTCCAGTGTGTTCAGCTTGTACGCGCTGAGTCCCAAATCTTCATGAATATGGATTTTTCTGAAATTTACATTTCCCGCGACAAGATTTTCTGTTTTCGCACCGGTTTTCACGGTCGATTCGTTTCTTCATGGCTTTGATCGCTTTCTCGGAGTTCTCACAATGCGCGGATGGCCTTATCTTTTACGGTCTCGTATTCCACCAGTATCCTAAAACAACTTCACAGCACAATACCAACAATTCCGAGTGATTCCAAACGGTCGCAACATCCGAAAGATATCGCCTTTTCCCATGTTGCATTTTAGTAGGCCAACTACAACAATACAATTTTCGATGTCGCCCCATTCCATGATTGTAAACAATTGATGCCAAAATCATTTTACATGGCAATGAAGCAATGGATGCGCCCAATATTGCATTCGTAATGTATGCGTTTAGTTGTGTATCAATATTTTTGACTTGACTAGGTATAAATTGATGATTTTTATTTTAAAATTATTAATAAAATTACTCCAAGTATTGCTTCACTTAACGTATGTTATAATGAAGCAACTTGCTCCATAGCAGCTAGTGTCAGTAGGACAGCTTTGCCAGTTGTAACCCATAGTTCGGCAGAGAACACAGAGTTATACTTTTTCCTCAAATCTATGTGTATCCATGTATATGCAGTATATCTCCGTTGAAAGACTATTATTATAAAGCTGCATCAATGTACCAACTTCATATTCATATTTTCCAAGTATGACAACATATTCATCATACAAGTATTACATACAATGATAACATTTGAACATCTCAAGCCATAAAGTCCTTTCTGTTTTTATACCATGATACAAGCATAATATATTTACACATACTACATCGTTTTTTTTTTCGCTCCATTTTTATACCCTGCATAATGCAATATGCATGGTATATTCATTTCGGTCAGATGTTTGTGTCCACTTGAAGGAATCTCCGGAGATATAGACATGGATATATATTCGTGATCAGCGTCGATTAAATTTTCGATTTAACGATGTCCGTCCGTCCGTCCGTCCGTCCGTCCGTCCGTCCGTCCGTCCGTCCGTCCGTCCGTCCGTCCGTCCGTCCGTCCGTCCGTCCGTCCGTCCGTCTGTCTGTCACCTGGCTGGTTCGCACGATAACTTGAGTAAATATTGAGCTATTTCGATGAAATTTGGCATAAGTAATCTATGATCCAAGGGTACGGAGGGGATTGATATTGGGCATGATCGGTCAATAACCACGCCCACACCAAGCATTCAAAGCGACTAACCTCGAAATTTTCAAAATCTTTAACTTGCTACAACTCACACAATATACCACTTGGGACAACAATATTTTGCACATAGAGTTATATTATACTACTATATAACCTCACCAAAAGTGGATGAGCCACGCCTACTTTCTAGCGTAGCTCCCATACAAAGTGTCTGTACTTCTTTTAAATTGAAACTGCTGTAACTTCTACAATCTTCTGTCTAGAATAACCATAATTGACACTTAGATTAACACGGCAGTCAGAAATAATATGGCAGAAAATCAATGTGCCACGCCCACTCTTTTTTGGGTCTCCCATACAAAGTTGCGGAAATTAAAAAAAATGTTACCGGTTATAACTTGCAAACTATTCAGCGTAGAATAACGAGATTTAACGTGTGGATTAGTATTGTACGAGCAACTAGGCTCACAGAAAATGGGCGCACCACGCCCAGTGTTTAACGTAGCCCCCATACAAATTTTAAATTGAAACAGCTGTAACTTCGGCAATCTTCTGTCTAGAATAACCATAATTGACACTTAAATTAATATCGTAGTCGGCAAAAATCTGGCGAAAAATCAGCGTACCACGTACCCACTTCTTATTGGGGCTCCCATACAAAGTTGAGGAAATTAAACAAAAATGTTAACCACCATAACTTAGAAACTATTCAACGTAGGACACCAAATTTAAGGTGTGGATTAACATTGAAAAATTAATTGGATTTACTAGAAAGTGGTAAGCCACGCCCACTTTTTATATAGCTCCCATACTAAGCCTCGGAATTATCTTAAAATCCTTTTACTTCGTCAAAGTCAACCATATTTCGGGTGTAAATTAGTAGAATATGCAAAAATTGTTTATCGAAAAATGGAAATAAAAGAAAAGTTGGATATTCGAGTAAACTTTTTATATATAAATCTACATATGCAGGGTATAGTTTGGTCGGCCCCAGCCGACTGTAAGGAGATTTTCTTATTTATACTCGTATCCATGCATGTATTCATATTTGTATGTACTCCCAACAACGGCTTGGTATATATGCATTCATGAGTGAGATATAGTAAATACTACATATGAGTGTAGTTGTGTGTGTGCATCTTTGATGCATTGTGTTTGCAAAAGTGTCTTGTTATAACACCATTTTCTGCTCATCAGTGTCAACCAAGCAGTCAGCCAACGTAGTCAAGCAACCATTCAGTTGGTTGTTTGTATCTCATGCGACACTATAGAGAATGTGTGTGTGTGTATAAGGTAAATCATGCACATTATTTTCTTCATGTTATATACATACATTGTATATGTAAAATAAATGAAAACAATATGAATGATATCTACTATAAATAACATAGGGCAAAATTGCAAGACGAAGCGGATAGAATAAAGTTGATATTTCTAGTGTAGGTAGAATATTATTGGTATCGTAAAGGAAAATATGTACAGTACATACATATGGTGCATCCACATCAATATCGCAACAATAGATATGTTTACCAATTAAATGAAGTTAACTTTGCAGTTGACATAAGTGAAAAGTAATAATACCAACATACCATATGGTATTAGTAATATAATATTTTGCTTAATGTACTATACTGTGATGTATTTATTCTTGAGCAGGAATAATTTATTTTTAATTAAAATTTATTTAAAAAAAAAAAAATAATTTTCATGGCTCACTTTCATGTCATTACCTTTCGCTGATGCGTTGAATAAAATATAGCTATGGTGATTAAGAACATTATTATTAATGGGGGCCCTCCATGTGGCGACCACCGGGCAACGTCTTCCTGGCACCCGCTGGGAGGCGGCTGAAGTGAGTGGCGAAAATCTCCTCGGTTAGAGGTTGTGCGTTGGGTTTGGGACCCGCCACATAAAAAACCCCCCCAATGAAAAAAACTAAATTGCCTCGGATAAGGACTACCGCTTTTGTTGATGACCCCCGCAAACGAAAAAAGGACAATGATTTACGGATATGCACCTGGAATGTCCGGTCCCTTTATAGGGAGGGTGCCTCTATCCAGCTGGTTGATGTCCTCGAAAAATACAGAGCTGACATCACCGCTCTCCAGGAAATGCGATGGACAGGACAGGGCTGCTCCAAAAGAGCGTCCTGTGACATCTACTACAGTTGCCATGCTGAAAGGCACGAATTAGGATGTGGATTTTTGGTCAGCAAGAGACTACGACATCTTGTCTCACAGTTCACGCCTGTGAACGAACGGCTGGCCACAATCCGCATCAAGGAAAAATTTTTCAACATCAGCCTTATATGTGCCCACGCTCCGACGGATGAGAATGACAATGTGACCAAGGAGAGCTTCTTTCACCGCCTCGAAGAAGCTTATGACCGCTGCCCCCGCCACGATATCAAAATCGTGCTTGGCGACTTTAATGCCAGGGTGGGCAAGGAAGGTACCTTTGGTCCA
This sequence comes from Megamerina dolium, assembly GCA_963854835.1. Lineage (NCBI taxonomy): Eukaryota > Metazoa > Arthropoda > Insecta > Diptera > Megamerinidae > Megamerina > Megamerina dolium. The sequence continues at coordinate 69,973,120 of OY978527.1, forward strand.
ACTGTCGGAAAATTCAGCCTCCACCAGAACACCTCCGATAACGGAATGAGGCTGATCGACTTCGCCGCAGCACGAAACATGGTAATTGGTGGTACCAGATTCCAGCATCTCGACATCCACAAAGCGACATGGCTGTCTCTAGATCATCGTACAAGAAACCAAATTGATCATGTGGTGATTGACGGAAGGCATGCTTCCAGTGTGATGGACGTGAAATCGATCCGTGGTGCCAACATCGACTCGGATCACTACCTTGTTGCAGCTAAGGTGCGCACACGCTTATGTGTCGCAAATAACAAGAGAAGTCCCACACAGAGAAAGCTCGACGTCAGTAAGCTGCGATCACCAGAGACAGCAGATGCATTTTCCACTCGACTATCGGATCTGCTTATGCAGAACACTCCCCCACTTGATGATACATCCGCACGGTGGACACATATATCCCACTCCATGACTACTGCTGCCGAGGAGGTAATCGGTTACTACCGGCCTCTGAGGAATGAGTGGTATGATCAGGAGTGTCGCGACGCTACCGCAGAGAAAGACGCCGCCTACAGAAGAACCCTGCGTGCAGGCGCAACGCGAGCTGTTAAGGAGCGGTATAGAGAGAAAAGGAGTGCAGAGAGACGTCTTTTCAGGCGCAAGAAGAGGGAGTTGGAAAGACGTGAGTGTGAGGAGATAGAGATGTGTACCGACAAGAATGAGACTCGAAAATTCTTCGAAAAGATCAAGCGCCTAAGTGGAGGTTTAAATCCCGGAGCCGCTTCTTGTCGTGATGGAAATGGGAATCTGGTTACAGATGTCCAGAGTGTACTGAGCCTATGGAGGGAACACTTCTCCACGTTACTGAATGGCGATGCTACGAACAATTCCGCCAGTGGAGGAGATTGCCCGATAACCCCAATTACAGATGATGGTGTTGATGTTCCACCACCCGACTATGACGAGGTTGAAACGGCCATTTTAAGGCTGAAGAACAACAAAGCTGCAGGTGCTGATGGCCTGCCTGCCGAGTTGTTTAAGACCGGAGGCGCTGAGCTGCTCACCCGCATGCACCAGCTCATAAGCAGAATATGGTCGGATGAAAGCATGCCTGATGATTGGAGGCTCAGTGTTCTCTGTCCTGTACATAAAAAAGGAGACCCCACAATTTGCGCCAACTACCGTGGAATAAGTCTCCTGAGCATCGCATACAAGGTTCTATCGAGCGTACTGTGTGAAAGGTTGAAGCCTATGCTCAGCAACCTGATTGGACCTTATCAGTGTGGCTTCAGACCTGGTAAATCCACCATCGACCAGATTTTCACACTGCGCCAAATCCTGGAGAAGACCCAAAAAAAACAGATCGACACACACCACCTATTTGTTGATTATAAAGCCGCTTTCGACAGTCCGGTAAGGGATTACCTCTACGCAACAATGTCTGAGTTCGGTATTCCTGCAAAGCTCATTCGACTTTGTAGAATGACACTGCATAACTCTCGTTGTGCAGTGAAAATTGGGAAGGACCTCTCCGCACCGTTTAATACCGAACGGGGTTTCAGACAAGGTGATTCGTTATCGTGCGACTTCTTCAATCTTATTATGGAGAAAATAATACGAGCTGCTGATCTACGACATAATGGCACTATCTTCAACAAAAGTGTCATGCTGTTAGCGTATGCCGACGATATTGACATAATCGGCATGAACACGCGAGCAGTCAGTGCAGCATTCTCAGAGTTGGAAAGAGAGTCGCGTCGGATGGGTCTCACGGTGAACGAGGGCAAGACGAAGTATCTAGTGTCAACAAACAAAGAGTCCCGGCGTCTTGGACAGCACGTCACTGTTGACAACTACGCTTTTGAAGTAGTAAGGGACTTTGTCTATCTTGGAACCAGCATTAACAGCAGTAATGACGTCAGCTTGGAGATCATGCGTAGGATAACTCTTGCTAACAGGTGTTACTTTGGGCTGAGTAAGCAATTGAGAAGTCGAGCCCTCTCTCGAAGAACGAAAACTACACTCTACAAGTCTCTCATCATGCCTGTCCTAACATATGGCGCTGAAGCCTGGACAATTTCCACCTCGGATGAGCGAATACTTGGAGTTTTCGAGAGAAAAGTCCTACGCAAGATCTTTGGACCTATTTGCGTTGGTGGCGAGTACCGAATAAGGTACAACCATGAGCTGTACGAGCTGTATGCCGATATTGACATAGTAAAGCGCATCAAAATCCAGCGGCTGCGCTGGCTAGGTCATATCGAGCGAATGGAAGAACACGCTCCAGCTAAGAAGGTGTTATATTCGGAACCCGCTGGAGGACGACGCAAAAGAGGAAGACCAAACCTCCGGTGGAAAGACCAAGTACTGGAGAACCTGACGGCGCTTGGAATTTCTAACTGGCGCCAGCTAGCGAAGAACAGAGATGGCTGGCGAAGCATGTTGTTTTCGGCCTAAATAGATATTCGGTTGTTATGGCCACATAAGTAAGTAAGTAAGATTAAGAACAAAAAAATTTTTCCCTTATATCTATGTCATTAATATTCCTCTCACACTAAATAATCTCATTATTAATTAAAATTCTATTCTTTATACGCACAAAATGCCGTTTATATTATTAATGAAATAATTCATACAAATCGCATAATAACTTATTTGATTTGTTTGCAAAAGTATTCATCGCCAAAAATTTCACTGAACATATTATCTTAATTGATTAATATCGATAGCATTGGGAGAGGAACAAAAGAACTTAATAAATACGATTGATTATCTTGGTGATGAACTATGATGGTAATCATGGTGCTTGAATGTATGTATATTTGTATGATTAAATAAACGAATGTGTGAGTGAATGAATGATGCTTCTAATTTGGCAAAAAAATTTCTAACGTAAATGCTTAATTTGATTCAATTAAGATGCTCAATGTTCAATGATTTGGTTAAGAAAAAAGTCGCAAAATTACTTTATGGACATTTGGACAAGTCTAATACACATTCAAAGCGTATAATTGAAAGTGGAAGCGTTGAAATGGAAATTACATTTGTCTTTTCGATAATCACACATATTACACAATTTCATTTGTCTGTTTCTATCCCAACAGCTGCCTCACGCTTTTCCCTCTAACATTGCGCTAAATTCAAATTCATTAATACGGTATGTGTTTATGTGTGTGTGTGTGTGTGTGTCACCTTATTTGCGATCAAGTCAAAATTTCCATTTGACTCATTTTCAAGTATTTATATTCTTTCTTTATTTGTTTTTTTTTTTATCGCTTTGAGATTTCATTTTGCCGTATTCAATGTTCATTCCCATTTTTTCCCTGCCTATTTTTCTTGCCTTACAATTTAATATTATTTCTGATTGCGGTGGAGAAAATTATATAGATTTTTCCCTATATATATATATATATATGTACATACAAGGTAACTCCAACCACACCACTAAGTAATATTGATATTTACATAAAGCTGGTTTCTCATTTCGGTTTCTCCCTTGCTACTCTAAGCTCTAAGTATGCTTCTGTTGGTGTAGAAAATTATGCAATAATAATGTGTGCGTATTTATTATTATCGCTATCGTATTATTTCTATGTCTTTATGTATATGTAGTACATCAACGTATGTACTCGTATATGTAGTAGAAATAACAATAATAATAACAATAACAATGAGAATAACAACAACATATATTATCGTCATCATCATTCACACACATATTAATACGATTTACGCATATATATCGTCTGTCCAATATGGCACTTGAGACGTGTAAAGAAAATGGTCTTACTTATGATTTAAATTTATTCCAAAAATCTTGCATAAATTGTGTCACACAAAAACAAGAATGAAATACAATATACTGTGACACAAGCAAAGCAAAGAACAGAACACCGAACTGATGACAATTTTTATTGCACAATATAATTTGAAATTTTTATTCGTGTGTATAGCATACTTTTGGGCATTTGCGAATTGTGTGTGAAATGTGTTTGAATGAACGATTTCTCATATATTCCTTGGTATAAATAAAACATTTTATGAATCGTTCTGTATGCGTTGTCGTATACTGAGTGGTATGTATCTTAATTTAAAAGAACATATAAGATGATATGAATCAAGGTAAATGTATTGTAATATTTATTCACATTACTTTTTACAAATAACACACAGTGTATATTATCAATTCAAAATGACAAGAATTTTAGTGCATATCGTTAGATTTTGTGCACGTTTTTATGAAGACCTTCATTGCTATTATTAATGTTATTTTTATTATTATTATTATTATTATTAATATTTTTTTTTAAGAATGCGAATGTAGCTTAATAAAAATTTATAAAACAATAATAATTTTCAAATTGACAATAATTTCAGAGTTCACAGCTATCGATAAGTCCTTTGCAATTCTTCGGGGAGTAAAATTCTTTTTCTACAAAATTTCCCCATTTTTATAAAATTCGCCCCGGTTACCAGATTGCACATAGAGGGGTAAAATACATATATGACCGACCCTCATTAATTTTTATTACTTCTCAATATTTTTTCTGAACATATTTATCCTCTATTTTCGTCACTTAAATGGGCTACCCTACAAAATTATGGTTTTCTTTTAATAAAATTAACTCCAACCGCTACCTGTGTACCCACAGAGGGGTAAAATATATGACCAAGCCCCATTAGTTTTTATTTTTTAACATTTTCTAATATCCACACCTATCAATAAGTCGTTTGGAATTCTTCCGAGAGTAGAAATATTTAGCTTTTTTGCCAAATTACCGATTTTTATAAAATTCGTTCCGGCTACCAGAATGCCCACGAAAGGGGTAAAATATATGATCGATCCCCATTCATTTTTTTTATCAACATTTGTTCTGAACATATTTATCCTCCATCTTCGTCACTTAGGTGAGCTATCCTACAAAGGTGACGTTTTTTTAAATAAAATTAACTCCAACTGCTGCCTGAGTGCCCATAGAGGGGTAAAATATATGACCGATCCCCATTAATTTTTGATTTCTCAACATTTTCTCCTATCTACACCTATTAATAAGTCGTTTGCAATTCTTCTGAGAGTAAAAATCTTTAGCTTTTCTGCAAAAATCCCATTTTTATAAAATTCGCTCCGGCTACCAGATTGCACATAGAGGGGTAAAAAACATATATGACCGATCCCCATTAATTTTGTTTTCTCAAAATTTTTTCTGAATATATTTACCCTTTATCTTCGTCACTTAGGTGAGCTCCCCTACAAAATTGACGTTTTTTTTTTAAATAAAATTGTCTCCAACCGCTACCTGTGTACCCACAGAGGGGTAAAATATATGTCCAATCTCCATTAATTTTTATTCCATAACATTTTCTTCTATCCACACCTATCAATAAGTCATTTGCATTCTTCCGAGACTAAAAGTATTTATCTTTTTTTTTTTGCAAAATTCCCTATTTTTATAAAATTGGCTTCGGCTACCAGATTGCCCATAGAGGGGTGAAATACATATATGACTGACCCCCTTTAATTTTTACTTCTCAATTTTTTTCTGAACATATTTACTCTCTATTTTCGTCACTTAGATTGGCTACCCTACAAAATTCACGTTTTTTTTTTTAAATAAAATTAACTCCAACCGCTACCTGAGTACCCACAGATGGGTAAAATATTATATATAACCGAGTCCCATTTATTTTTATTTCTCAACTTTTGCTCCACTTCTAGGAACGTTTTCCTAAAAAATCACTGTTATAAAATTCGCACCCACTGCCACAAAGAGTGCCCTTAGAGAGTTTAATTATTTGACCAACTCCCACTAATTCTACTCATAGTAGAGATATTCACAAAATGCACATGAAAAAGACAAATAACCCCGTATTTGCGCAGGAAACATTACTTGAGCGTAGAAATGTATGATCGTCCCCTTCTTCTGTCGTAGGATTTTCCCCGAAATATACTTACCTCCTAGCTCCCCTACAAAATTGGAGTTGTTTTTTTTTTTTTAAGTGTTTGAGGATCCAACGAGGCATTATTGCGTCTAACAAACGAGGAGCCTATACTGAACCAGATTAAGCGTGGGAAGTGGCGCTGGATTGGCCAAACGCTAAGAAAGCAGCCCGAAAGCATTACGAGTATGTCGCTTGAATGGAACCCGCAAGGGAACAAAAGCCACGCACGGCCAAAAACACTTGGAGAAGTTCAACCCTGCGGGAACTAACTGATGTTAACGTCACATGGGATGACGCTCGAAGAACAGCACAGAATCGTGTGCGATGGAGAAGACTTGTGGAGGCCCTGTGCTCCAATTAGGAGTATAAAGGAGAAAAAAAAATATCAGTTAATCAAATTAAGTAAATACTTTAATTCCATAATTTGCCATAATTTTCGCGCTAAACCAATACTACAAATATAATTTGATATAAATTGAAAGTACCTGCTTGCAAATGAAAATAATGAAAGCGAATCCTTTTAAATATTTGCCCAACAATTTTATTTTTTATAATAATTGTTTATTTTATTTATTTTGTTTTGCTTTACATTTGCTATCGTTAGCTTTATGCGCGCTATGCTTTCTAAATCATAAATATTTATACACTTGAGACGCAAATACTTGAAAAATGCATTTATACACACACACACACACATGGAATGGAAGGGATTTTGGAAAAAAGAAAATGAGTGACTGCCTATGAAAATGTATTACAATTGCTATTTTTTCAAGCGTATGGATGCAGCAGCATCAGTGAATAGAAACAAAACAAATCAAATGTTGAAAAAGAAAAAGAGGGGCAAAATACTTTCATCTCTCCCTCTACACACATATATACTCAGATCCTCGCATAACTTAGCATAGTATTGTGTGTGTGTGTGTGTGTGTGTGTAGAAAATCTAAAATAGAGAATATTACATTGGGAATGGATATCGTATTGGCCAAGTACAGCACTTATATATGAAGTATATCATGAAATTTTTATTCCTCAACCTCACTTGAATATTCACTTGTTACAAACATCATACGAGTACAAGCAATTGCATACATATTGAAAGGATATAAGAGCATAATTCACTCAATTCATCGGCTTTGGTTTCTGCGGATAAGGTTACTGGACTGGACTCGTTGTTGATGATGGGATGATTGGTTAGTTGGCTGGCTAACTAGTTACTACCATTTATTTGTACATAGACGTTATTACAACTCAACTCAGAGACAGTTCTTGTGGTTTTGATGAGGTGGTGGTGGTGGTTGATGGTTACAACATTGAATATACAGATGATTGGTATACATTTGATGAAATAGTGATGCTTTTGTAATGCTGCTGCTGCTGTTGTGTTGATGCAAATTATTTGCATACCACCACAACTATACGATATTGAATTGTTGTTGTTGTTGTTGTTGTTTGATTGTACTCTTGTCAAATGTTAATGGAATATTGTTGCCATTATTTGGTTGTCGGTTGTTGGTTGTATTTGTCTTTTTGCTTTTTTGTTTCTACACTTTCTGCATGTATAAAATATTAAAGTATGAAGAACATATCAAGTTGAAAATATTTATCAAAATGGAAAGCAAATAAAAAATATAATAGCTCATATACGTGGCAACATTTTAAATAAAATTTAATGTAGGATTTTGAAAAAAGAATTCCTATGAAATTTGTTCAAAAATAATAGTTTCAAAATAGTAGTAATCTCTTGAAGAAAATTTGACTCTTTCTATATATTTCAAGTTTATAGCATAACTACATTCTACTTTGACCAAATTGCATCTATTCTCTCAGGATATTATTTAACTAATTTAATCCTTTACATACCGACAGATGTACAATACATATTTCTTATCTTGTTTTACACTTCTACTCAATCTGATATCTGATATCTACATTTGTAAATTTTATGCTTCTTCATCATAATCATTATTGTACCAGTCAGTGGCTCTGGTCTGTCTTGCAGCAAATATCAAGCAATCATGTTACAAGAAATATTAATAAAATCAACATACCAAGGATGAGTGCAACTGAACTGAATTGCAAAGTCATCATTCCTTGTGGTCCATTTATGCACTATACTCGTACTGACTCCTAGGAATATGCTATGATTTTTTTATTTTTGTCGTTGTCGTCCATAATATTGTTGATGCTGTTGCTATTCTCTCTAGCATTAATATACGTGTGTATGAGTGCGACTGTGTGTGTGTGTGTGTGTGTGTGTGCTGCTGTATTTGATAATGAAACATGCAATAAAACTTAAGTGCTACCTACTGTTGCTACTGCTTATACATATGCACGTATGTGTGTGTGTGCAACTTCGAGTATGCAATATTGTGTACGTATATGTTCTTCTGTCAACTTTAGGGTTAAGTTGCAATCAAAGCACGTTGCTGAAGCTACAATGACTAGCCGATGCTGATGTTATTGCTGCTATATTACTGTTGTATAACCTTCAGGTGTGTCATGTTATTTACACGTATGTATAAGTGTATATTCCTCTCTCTATATATGCACACCATATATATTTATATGAATTAAGTCTACATATTGTTTTATATATATGAAATGAAATGTAATTAAATGTGAAATTATGATGTTCTAAGTGAATTTGAGTAAGTGAGTGAGTGAATATGATGACGCTATAACGTAACATATAATGAAGTCAATGTTAGAAGCTTTTATGAAAAAACGAAACGAAACGAAAAGAAGATAATAAAAAATAAAACTTCTTTATATATCTGCCTAAGGGCAATTTATCACATCAGTGGAGATACAAGTAGCAGCAAAAACAACAACAACATAATTCACTTAGGCAACCATCATATACTCATCATACCTTCGTATATGTACATATATGCAATACAAAGAGCTCTCTCTCTCTCTCTCTCTCTCTCTGTAAGGGTTCGTTTCACCACCTGTATGTGTGCATGTAAGTACTATAACATATATGTAAAATATAAATATGAATTTATTTACTTACTCGATTACACATGCATACCTATACTAAAATTATGATTAGATTCAATTTATTTGATATGAACGCTTTTATGTAATTCATATGAATTAATTAAAAAGTTGAGATTAATTGAAAAACCCATATGTACAATGGTAATTATTTATTTATGACAGTTTTTTGTTGTTCTTTTTTTTTTTTGAAACCAGTGGCCAGTATATTTAATATTAAAATATACTTTTATTCAAAATTAATTACTAATTAGAAGGTTGACAGAGGAACACTTAGCAGCATGGTTTTCTTCTATTTGTAAACTGATTCAAACAAAAGTTTGTATGAGAGGAGGGCGTAGTTTTTGTCTGATGCAGCCCATTTTTGAAGATTTCAGCTCAATAGCTTTATAATTTTTCGCACTAAATGTGAAAATAATATAATTTTTGTATGGGAGGTAGGCGTGGTTTTCATTCTTTTACTCCCCATTTTCGATTATATATATTTAGTCAAGAGATTAAAATCATATAACAAGTTTTAGTGTTTATAGTTTTCCATTTTAGTGCACAAAGTGAGAAAACTCGCGTTCAAGAACATATTTTTGTATGGGAAGTAGGTGTGATTTTTATCAATTTACAAAAATTTTCGAGGATATTTTTTCGCCTATCAAACTAATCTTATATCTCAAGTCTTAATTCGATAGATTTAACTTTTCTTGTCTAAAGTGTGAACGAACATGCAAACGAAAGCATAATTTTGTATGGGAAGTATGTGTGTTTTTGATTCGATTTTGCCCATTCACAAATTCATTTGTTCGTTGGGGGGAAAGAATCGTCTGTGCAAATTTACAGCTCGATCGCTCTATAATTATGGCAGTTATGGTGCGATGAATCGGAAAAAAGACTGTTAGACAAACAAATATAGCTTTGATCGTTAGTCTAAAGTAATGTTTGTATGTTTATGTATATAACCTAGTATATTCTTCTCTTCTTCTTGTGTGTTTTATATGTAGAAGTATGTCAATAAATCCTTGATTACTTGAGTATTGGTTATAAAAATACGAATTTTCATTAAATTAAAGATTTCTATTTGCCATAAAGATGAATTTAATTTAAATGTGTAATATTTTGTTTTTTTTTTTGAATAGTTAAATAGTTTAGAGTGTGATTGCTTTGAATAAATGTCGCTTTAATTGACACATCATGATTGTTGAACAAATTTATTAGAATTATTTTACCAAAATTATTTTTTTCTTTTTGTGATTTGCATTTTCTGCGCTTAATTATATACATAGACATAATAGATGTGTGCTAGTGTGTTGAAATTATTTTGTGGTAAATTTATGTAAATATTAGATTATTATTCCGCTTCCACTGTTCACAATAATGATAACGATGATGATGATGATGAAAATGATGTGGTTCGTTAATGTTTAATTTGACAAAATTTTTTTGTAGTACAAAAATCAAACCACATTTATACGTGTGTCTATGTGTATTTGGGTTTTATATTATTGTACAAAAAAAAAAAAAAAAAAAAAAAAAAAAAATCGTAAAAATAAATGTACAAATAATTTTGTACTATTATGTCTGTGAGTGTATATGCACGATTTAAATGGCTAAAATGTTATCAAATGAGGGCGAACAACAAATTTGAATTGGAATTAAATACAATTGGCTAAATTTTATTTTTCATGTTGTGATTTTTCGATTTATTTACTTTGTCATTTGTCATAGCAGAGTCACTCACACACACACACACACCCACACACAATTGTCACTATTTTTGATGGCCACTTTTGTAGCTTGCCTACATACTGTTAATGCCAATTTACATACTACGAGTATGTACTGGATGCATATTTTATATGTATTGTATTCTTCTTTAAAATCCATTTTTTGTTTTTGTTTTGTTTTTGATGATTGCATCAAATTGATGGTTTGTGATTTTTTTATGTGATTCGTTTGTAAATCCTTTTGTGCATGTATGTATTTTCTGGCTATATATATATTTTTTTTCTTTTATTATTTTGAGTATTGTGCTTTGATTTGATTGTGAATGATGATGAGTAGTATATGGTATGTATGTATGTTTGAGTGATGGATGTCTGAGTGTTATGCAGTGCTGTTAATGTTGTATAATAAAGAACAAATATAAAAATGTAATTATACACCATTTGCGAAATAACAGAGGAAACTAAAAAGTAAGCACTCATCAACATAGTGGCTAAGCTCATCATCATCATCATCATCATCATCGTCATTAAGCTCATCTTTATAGTCATCAGATAGACCAACCAAGAGTAATAACATTTTCAATATGATTTATAAAAAGGCCTTCAACTGAATGGTTGACTGGTCAGTCAGCCAGTTAAAGAAAGCAGCCATCTACAACGAATGAGGAGCCTGAGTATTATTGCAATGTCCGGTTTCATGCACACTTAAATTTGCATTTTTATTCCATCCATCCAATGTTTCGTTTTTACTTTTCAGTTTTTATATTTTCCTTTTACTTGTTGTTGCTTCCTGTCGCTTTTTTTTTTTTTTTAATTTTTTTTGTATTTCAATTGATGTTCATGATTTTTTTTCCTTTGGTGTCTTGTTGAAATTACGGATCGTAACAAATGATGAGAGAGGAATTATAGTGTGGTCTCTATGATATACATTTTTCGATTGAAGTATATTTTCTTTTAACTTTTGTGTGGGGAAGTTCACTTTTGAAGGAGTGAAATAAAGAAAAAGCAAATGCCCTTTCCTTATGCACTTACTTTTTTGTTTGTTTATTTGTTTGCATTTAATTTCATGTCGATTTTTCCACACCCTTCTATTCGAGTTGTACGAGTTCATATTCCTTTGCTGAACCATTATAATTATAATTATAATTGCCATAAGTTGTAGTCGTACAAAGCAAAATTTTGAATGTAATATAAACTCTTTTGTTTTTTTTGGAATTTCCCAATACTTGAGATATAAATGAAATTGGAAATTTTGTATATATACAACAAAGCAGATTTGATGATGATGAAATAAATTAAAATAATTCTATATATATGCAGACAGGTAGATTATATACATATTAAACGATTTGGTTTTCTTTGTATATAGAAAATTGCTTGAATTTCAATTATTCAGAATTTTGTGCTTTGAATACTATGCTGTGTTGGCAATTTGTGCATAAGATCGTCGGATTTATTTAGTATTCGACCAACTCAATGTTTAGTTTTTTTCAGAAAAACAATGCTTTGATAAAGTCATCATTTTTGTAAGAAAGTCTCTCGAAGAAGAGGAGATAGGAGATATAAATATTTGGGGGAAATGTTGGCACAGAAAATCGAATGGAGATTAGTCATGCAATTTGTCACTCTTTCTGGTCGATTAGGGGATTTTTTGACGATTTTTTTGGATTTCAAGCTGGGATGTTTGTCGATTTTCAGGTAGTTTTAATTTACCCCTCTAGAGGCATTTTGGTAACGGTGACAGCGAAATTTATAAAAGAAATAAATTTCTACGGCCTCTCTCTCCCTCTCAGGGCTAGAAATAGAGTCCTTTCTGGTCAATTAGGGGATTTTTTGTCGATTTTTAGGGAATTTCATAGGAGGTGCTGAAAGGAGTAAATATACAGTGCAAATATATTCAGCAAAAACGTAGATGTAGAGGGTCGGTCATTGATTCTACCCTAGGTAATAGGGCATCCCCTCTAAGGGATGCAGATAGAGGATAAGTATGTTCATTGATGTTGAGACGAAAATTTAATGCAGGTCGCTCATACATTTCTACAGTCCTGGCACGGTTTTTGGGCAATTGGGGGGATGTTTGTTGATTTTCCGGTGATTTTAAGTTCGTTTTGCAGGGGAGTCTCCCTAAGGAGTAAAAATAGACAGTAACTATCCTTAGGTAAAGTCATAAGTGCTATTTTTTAACGCTCTAGAGGCATTCTGGTAACGGTGACAGCGAAATTTATAAGAGAAATAAATTTATACGGCCACCCTCCCTCTCAGAGCTAGAGATAGAGTCCTTCCTGGTCAATTAGGGGATTTTTTGTCAATTTTTAGGGGATTTCATGGGAGGTGCTGAAAGGAGTAAAGATAGAGTGCAAATATGTTCAGTAAAAACGTAATTGTAGAATGTTGGTCATACATTTTACCCTAGGTAGAAGGGCTTTCCCTCTAAGCGATGGAGATAGAGGGTAAGTATGTTCAGTGAAAATGTTCAGACGAAAATTTAATGGAGGTCGCTCATACATTTCTACAGACCTGGCACGGTTTTTGGGCAATTGGGGGGATGTTTGTTGATTTTCCGGTGATTTTAAGTTCGTTTTGCAGGGGAGTCTCCCTAAGGAGTAAAAATAGACAGTAACTATCCTTAGGTAAAGTCATAAGTGCTATTTTTAAACACTCTAGAGGCATTCCGTAACGGTGACAGCGAAATTTATAAAAGAAATCAATTTATACGGCCTCTCTCCCTCTCTCCCTCTCTCCCTCCCTCTCAGGGCTAGAGATACAGGGTAAGTATGTTAAGAGCAAATGTAATATGAGTCAGTCATATATTCTATCAATTTTTGTGCGAATTTTGTTATTCTAATTAATGGATTCTTCAACTTATTTGAGGCTTTGGATGAAATGAATCAAAGTTGCAGAAAATTTCTCATCAAAATTAATTTCAAATTTAATTTCATAATTAAATGCATTTTTTAACAAACGAACAATAACTACAGTTTACGTTTTTGAATATGTCTCATGCATTTAATTTAATTTGAAGAAGACTTGAAATTTGACGACTCCATGATAAGTAAGCAGATGCAGTTAAATGAAGAAGCAAAAGATAAAGGTACAAAGACGCCAACTTTAACTATGACAACTGCGGTGTTAATGGCAACGGCAAAGGCAACGATGACTACAAACATAGGGAGAACGACGTTGATGACTATTCACTACATTCATATAACATACACCGACCAACGTGTAATAGCTAAGGAGTGGCAACAGACAGTAGTGAAAAAAAAAAAAATAAAATAAAAAGTAAAGTGAAATGAGTATGAATTTGAAATTGTAATGACAATGTGAAATAATAATTCATTTAATATTGTGCAACCGATTTTAGACATTTAGACACCCTACAATCATGCAGGGGTGGTATTTTTTTTTTTTATTACGAATTCATTTTTTCGCGAAAGCTTTTGTCTTATCAATCTACTCTTTCCTTTTTTATCACTGAATTTTTTTTATATATTTTTTCCATTCGTTTTTTACTTCTTTCAACATTAGTTTAATTTATTTTACTTTGTTAACGATTGACTACTGGGTTGTTTTTTTTTTTTCTAGCTTTATTTTTTATGATATTTTCACATTCCTTTAAAAACATTTTCAGCTAATTTAGCAACCAGACAGACAATTTTTACATACAACTTAAGACAAATGACTCAAATTGAGTTTTTGAAAGTTTCATTTTCAATTTAAATTCATTTAATACTTAGTGCTTTTTTATTTTTCGCTTTTTTTTTTTTTTTTTTGCATATAATATCATATAGCAAGTAGTTGGCAATTAGTTTATAAAATTAGTTGCTATTTTATTTTTATTTTTGTGCACCACAATAGAATAGAATTATTTTGTCGATTGCTAATTTGGAAGAAAACTTTATTTTTTCTTACAAATTAATTAAATTCAAGTGGATATTTTGTTGTTATTAAAGTAGAAGATTAATTCAAAAGTATTTTTTTTTTTTTGTTATTTAAAATGAAGCCAGTTCAAAATTTAAGACAAACTATAATACCAGTACCGTTATTTTATTAAATTCCACTATATCAATTCGAATAGAGATAAAGTAGAGAAAAATAGAATGCAATGTAAAAAGATTGAAATTCAAACAAGTCTCTATCTATCATTTGTTGATTTTTATTCGTTTTGTTTTCCTGCCGAAAACGTTGGTTGTTATTCTTCAAGCGGTTGTTGTTCTATATACGAGTACTAGTGTTGTTTATTGTTTTATTGCAAATACACAATATGTTGACCTGCTGACTGTCAAAAACAATGACAAGTACTCTATACACAGTCTGTACACAGTCGTATGTATTTAGCAATCAGCTTGAGCTTGAGAATATCAATGCAGAATAATGTGATGTTACTTTTTGTACAGAAAAATATTTCTTGCTTGCTATGCTGCATGAATAGTATGTCACATAAGCATGATAAATCATATGAATAGTATGTTATATGATGTGTGTTTTCTAAATGTCCTTTGTTGATTTTTTTCATCTTATTTTCCAATGATTCTCATGCGCCATCGTGTGTGTTTGCATTGTATGTGGATTTATGAATTCTATAGTCTATAGTCAATGTTAGCAGTCTTTTTACTCTAAATACTGAGTGTTAGGTAAAAGCTAAAAAAATGTGAATCTCATCTTTAAGAGTTACACTATTCACTATATTGGATAATGTAAGTAGATATTTTTTAGTCCTATTTAACCTTCGCGCTAATATACAATATTATATAACAAAAGTCGAAGAGAACGTTGGAAAAATATTTTTTTTTTTTGTATTAAATATTAATAAATTAATATATTAGTATTAATTTTGATTATAAATATTAGATAAAATAGAACTATCAGGTCAGTCCATAAGTTCGTGCGTTTTTTTCAATAGTGTAGTCGATATGATAGCTGGAAGATTAAATTCATCACATGGAACAGTTTACAGGCACCCGGTTCAATTGAGCAAGGTTCCAAAAGCTGGGCAAATGGGTTCCGCATAAACTTTCCGTCGTAAACCTTCAGCAGAGAGTTAATCACACATTCTCAGCTTGAAAATGAGAGTTTTTTGAATCGTATTGTTACTGGGGACGAGAAATCGGTCCTTTACAATAATACTGTTCGCAAACGCCAGTGTTTAGATAATGATGAAACATCAGAACCAACCCCCAGAGATGGCCTCCTGTTGGTTAGATATGGCCGGTATCATTTATTTTGATCAGCCATCAACTATCCAAACTGAATTATACACTTGAAAAAAATCGATCGTCTTTAGTCAATAGACGCAAAGTTTTGCATCACCACGACTACACAAGACCGCATACCGCAAGACAGACCTTAGGCAAGCTGAACGAGCTCGGATGGGAGCTTATGCCGCATTTTCATCATACTCATCGGATATTGCACCTTGTGATTATCACCTCTTCCGTGGACTTTAGTCCCATTTAAGTAATAAGAACTACAACTCAAAAGAAGCTTGCTTGCGTATTTTGGCTCCAAGGACAAACAATTTTTTCTGAGCAGGGAATTAAAAATTTGCCTAAACGTTGGAAAGATATTGTAAATAATGCAGGCAAACATATTATTGATTAATAGTTACTGAAAACTTTTTTTTATAACACCACCTAAACAAAACGCACGAACTTATGGACTAACATGATATAAATGCCTATAAATTAAAAAGATTTTTTTTTTCTTTTTTGTGATGCATGCAAATGATAGCGAAAATATTTTAATTGGAAAATAGCTAAAATTTATTTGCTAATTAGTATTCTGATTTTTTTGGTCGAATCTGATAATAATAGGCGGTTGAATATAACAATTCTTTGCATCTCATATGCATAGAGAGAGAGAGAGAGAGAGAGAAAGAGAGCAAATTGCCAATTTAAAATAATTTATTATCGTTTGTTTTGTATATAGATTAAATTTAAAAATAGACCATAAATTCATGTATTATATTCGATAATATTTATAATGGTTATGATCCTTGATTTCGTTAACTTTTCTACCAATAATATTTAGCAAAAAAGCGTTTCTAAAAGAAATTTTAAAAATAATTATCATCGCTAAATATTATTAAAGAGAACAACAGGAGTGCACTTAATCAAAGCAATACAATAATTAATTCCCTGCATTCACATGGAACTAAATAAAAATATACATTTAGCCATTTCTATCTATTGGTATGCTTCGAGTAAAAATATTGCATGAATTGTTATGTTATTTCAATGCTATTTCAATATAAATAAATGCATGTCGTCTAGACATTTGTACATAAACATATACAATTCGTGATGGATAAATATGTTGGGCAAATGTGTATGCTTATTTTGGTTGGGTATTGAATTGCAGAGAAAACAGGAATAAAAATAAAATAATTGCTATAAATTTAATTTTAAATTCTTAAATTTGAATTTGCACAAAAAAAAAAAAATAAAATAAAACACATTATTAATACGTAAACAGTGATAACAATGTGTTCTCTAGTTTGTCCTTTTTTTTTTTGGGAAAATATATTTGAGCCTTTTACTTGCCATTGCTGTGACATCATGTCACGTGGATATTACATAAAGAGACATCTGATAAACGTTTTATATACGTGCATACGATTATATGTTATGTAGTTTCTCTCTCTCTCTCTCTCTCTTTCTCTATTTTACCATTTATTTGGCAATGTGTCCTTCTGTTTGTCTGTGTACTTTTATTTACAAACCAAAAATATATGTACATTGCTGTGCATGGCGTATGAGTGACGCACACAACTAAACAAATTGTGCTCTGTTTTTGTATGATAGTACAATCGCAGTTATATCTGTCCATTCAATGATCATGGGTAATATGTGATGAATTGCCAGTGTCCTGCTGTTCACTGTCTGCATACTTTTATATGGGAAATATTCAGCAAACAAAAAAAAAAAAAAAATATATATATATATATATATATATATATATGTATATATATATATATATATATATATATATATATATATATATATATATATATATATATATATATATATATATATATATATATATATATATATGTGCAAAAGAAGAAAAAATAAAAGGAGGGAAAACGTTGAAATTCATTTTTGTTAACAAATTTCATTGTCGAATTGTGAAAATCACTACATATCCTGTTGATGATGCCAATAAGGCTTAGTTTGTTATTTGTTACTACATATATATGTATGACTATATATTTAAAATTGTCACTTTGTTAGCATATTTACACCATGTACTTGTAGTACGAATATATGTAGCCCATGAAAGCTGAGCAGACAAATGGCGTGTCATAGTTAATTTTTCCGCCTATATTTTTATACCCTGCATAATGCAATATGCATGGTATATTCATTTCGGTCAGATGTTTGTGTCCACTTGAAGGAATCTCCGGAGATATAGACATGGATATATATTCGTGATCAGCGTCGATTAAATTTTCGATTTAACGATGTCCGTCCGTCCGTCCGTCCGTCCGTCCGTCCGTCCGTCCGTCCGTCCGTCCGTCTGTCTGTCACCTGGCTGGTTCGCACGATAACTTGAGTAAATATTGAGCTATTTCCATGAAATTTGGCATAAGTAATCTATGATCCAAGGGTACGGAGGGGATTGATATTGGGCATGATCGGTCAATAACCACGCCCACACCAAGCATTCAAAGCGACTAACCTCTAAATTTTCAAAATTTTTAACTTGCTATAACTCACATAATATACCACTTGGGACAACAATATTTTGCACATAGAGTTATATTATACTACTATATAACCTCGCCAAAAGTGGGTGAGCCACGCCTACTTTCTAGCGTAGCTCCCATACAAAGTGTCTGTACTTCTTTTAAATTGAAACTGCTGTAACTTCTACAATCTTCTATCTAGAATAACCATAATTGACACTTAGATTAACACGGCAGTCAGAAATAATATGGCAGAAAATCAATGTGCCACGCCCACTCTTTTTTGGGTCTCCCATACAAAGTTGCGGAAATTAAAAAAAATGTTACCGGTTATAACTTGCAAACTATTCAGCGTAGAATAACGAGATTTAAGGTGTGGATTAGTATTGTACGAGCAACTAGGCTCACAGAAAATGGGCGCACCACTCCCAGTGTTTATCGTAGCCCCCATACAAATTTTAAATTTAAACAGCTGTAACTTCGGCAATCTTCTGTCTAGAATAACCATAATTGACACTTAAATTAATATCATAGCCGGCAAAAATCTGGTAGAAAATCAGTGTGCCACGCCCACTCCTTCATGGGTCTCCCATACAAAGTCGAGTGAATTAAACTAAAATTTTAAGCTCCATAGCTTACAAACCATTTAGCCTAGGACAACGAGACTTAGGGTATGGATTAGTATTGTACGAGCAACTAGGCTCACAGAAAATGGGCGCACCACGCCCAGTGTTTATCGTAGCCCCCATACAAATTTTAAATTGAAACAGCTGTAACTCAGGCAATCTTATGTCTACAATAACCATAATTGACACTTAAATTAATATCGTAGTCGGAAATAATCTGGCGAAAAATCTGCGTACCACGCCCACTTCTTATTGGGGCTCCCATACAAAGTTGAGGAAATTAAACAAAAATGTTAACCACCATAACTTAGAAACTATTCAACGTAGGACACCAAATTTAAGGTGTGGATTAACATTGAAAAATTAATTGGATTTACTAGAAAGTGGTAAGCCACGCCCACTTTTTATATAGCTCCCATACTAAGCCTCGGAATTATCTTAAAATCCTTTTACTTCGTCAAAGTCAACCATATTTCGGGTGTAAATTAGTAGTATATGCAAAAATTGTTTCTCGAAAAGTGGAAATAAAAGAAAAGTTGGATATTCGAGTAAACTTTTTATATACAAATCTACATATGTAGGGTATAGTTTGGTCGGCCCCAGCCGACTGTAAGGAGATTTTTTTTTAGTGTGTTTATTTGTTTGTTTTCATATTCAATCGTATTGCCTTTATTTGATCAAATGTTTCAATATGTCAATAACAAAGTTTTATTTACATACAAATGGGTAGCGCATCCTTGGAGTACGTTGGTACAAAATACAAAAAAAAAAGGATAAAATTAATTATATATTGTATTTGTGATGTTGTGGTATGTTTGAATGTGTGTGTGTGTGTGTGTGTGTGTTTGTATGTTTGAGTAAAAGTCAAACTGACTTTGTCCTGCTGTTTTGTGGTTGGTTTGATTTGAATTTGATTCGATTTATTGAAGTGTTTTTGTACACATTGAGTGTATGCATGAAGTAGGCGTTATTATGGGGAGATATTGTTTCTTTATTTTTTTATTTATTTATTTCTTGTTTTACCACAAAAATTGGCCAAAGTCCTTATGGAAATTAATTAAATATTTTTTTTTAAAGAGAAATAGATAAAATAATAGGTAATAAAAAATGTGAGGGCGTAGACAAAAGTGATTTCAATAAAAACACTTGATTATCGCACTGAAAATTTCAACATAATACTATTTTCGGCAATAAATGGTTGCGTTCGTGCATGAACGAAATCTGAGGGGAAAAGTCACTCCTATTTCTCATACAAAATGATGTTGTTGAATGTGTATTTTCAAATTTTTCTCAAGAAAACATAAATCTTTCGAACTGAAACTTGGTGCATCTAGTTATTTATACCTCAGCTGTAATACAAGAGAAAATGAGCGTAAAATGATGACACCTACCTCCCATACAAAAGTATGCTTTTGAATGAACTTTTTGATACTGTAGTGCAAAAATTTAAAGCAATAAAGTTAAAACATAGTACATACGACTTTATTTACTAATGAACGAACATATTTCAAAAATGAGCTGAATTGGATAAAAATTACACCTACCTCCCATACAAACTTATGCTTTCGGTTGTATATTTTTACACTTTGCGAACGAAAACAAAATGTTATCAAGCTAAAACATTGTACATACAACTATATTTACCAAAGAATAGATATATGTGAAAATGAGCAGAATCGGATCAAAGCTACACCTACCTCCCATACAAACTTATGCTTTCGGTTGTATATTTTTACACTATGCGTTCGAAAATATTAAGTTATCAAGCTGAAACATGGTACATATGACTAGATTTACCAATGAATAGATATATTTGAAAATGAGCATATTTGTATAAAAACTACACCTACCTCCCATACAAACTTATGCTTTCGGTTGTATATTTTTGCACTTTGCGTTAGAAATTATAAAGTTATCAAACTGAAACTTGGTACATACAACTATATTTATCAAAGAATAGATATATATAAAAATGAGCAGAATTGGATAAAAGCTAAACCTACCTCCCATACAAACTTATGCTTTCGGTTGTATATTCTTACACTTTGCGTTCGAAAATTGAAAGATATCATGCTGAAATTTGGTACTTAAAACTATATTTATTGATAAATTGACATATTTAAAAATGAATTAAATTGAGCGACAATTACTCCTACCTCCCATACAAGCTTATGCTTCCGTTTTCATATTTTACACATGATTTTATAAATATATTTATAGCATTTTATTATCGAAAAATATTTAGTGACGATTAACTAAGAACAAGTTTATGTATAATAGGTTTTCTGCTTTTTTGTTTAGTAATTGCAAATTTTTTTTTTTTTATTTTTAGAATCATAAAATTACATTTGTTTCCAATTTCATTCGAAAAATACCTTCTTTTTCCCCAAATGCATTCCAAAGCACAGGATATATCATATTCACAGTATATATTTGAGCTAATTAAGACAAAATTTCATCCGAAAAATAAATGTTTCTATTCTCATGTTCCCAATCAGTAGCATTGTCGTCCTTATAAATTAGTAAAATCATAATTGAAATATTATTAAAAATTTCTATTATATCCATTTCTAGTTATGAGTAGTTTCGAGTAATTTATTAAAAAAACTTAATAAGTTTCATATTGTTATTAATTTCATATACAAAATATATGTTTATCTAGATCATATACGTTGAACATTTGTCATATTCATATGCTGTGAATTTTTTTTTGTCTGTTTCTATCTTCATGAAAATGTATATTCAACCATGTATAAATATGATAGTATACATATTATATACATTCACTCGACATTTCATATTCGAACTAACTAACCAATCAGTAAGTTCCTCTGGCTGTACTAGCAGCAATACTGGCTGGTAGAGCAAGCAACTTATTTGCATGTTTAACAAGCAAGCAAGTACCTACTCATTGCCCAATTGCAAACTGCTCGTATAGAGTTAGCAGTTGTAGATAACAGTAGTACTTACATTTCATTTGTTGCAGTTGCATCATTGTCATCGTTTTTGTACGTTTTAACTTTACTTTACGTATCTCTTATACATTGGCTAAAAACCTCAACCGTTTTTTCACACTTATTTGTTTTATATGCACATACTAGGTATTATTCATTTATTGTTACTATTATGTTATTGTTACTGTCTTTTAACAACAGTTTTTTTTTTGTTATCCTGTGGCTATTCTGTGGCTAACAAGATGTGTCTGCAGTAGTAAGTTTTTACCCGCAATGCATTGGTATTCTTTTCAATTTCATTCTGTCACAATACAATGTTGTCGAATCACATTTGTATCTGTATGTTACATACAAGGTGTATCTGACAATTTCTAGACATTCGAATTCTAGAACAAATTTTTTTTTTTTTTTTCAAATCGGTAATCGGTTTCTTAATGAAACCAATCTCTGATCTAGGCACTTCTTCGAATCGACTATGTTTATTTATCGATAGACCCTGTATCTACAAAATTTCTCTACAAACATACTTATGCATGTACACAAAAGCACATCAAACTGTGTTTGCACAGCACCTAAGCACAAGGAGTAAGTGTGTAACCATTCGGTTCCTTAACGTAGTCCTCCAGTTTGATGTAGGCAAGAATTGCAAGAAAATAAAGTAAGTGAGACAGAAAAAAAAAATAATGAAAATTTATAAAACCATCTAAATGTGAAAGTTCTTTGTGTGGAAATATTTTGAAAATTTTCTTTCAGTTTTTGTAAAATTGTGCTTCAGGAAAAAGTTGCATTAATATTAGGGTGTCTATATACATATATATATACATGGTATATTGCTTTGTGTGCATGTGTGTGTGTAAATTTCAATGTGAAGTTGAAAATGTTGTTTGTGTTTTTTTAATGCCTTTGATATTTTTTTTTTGTTCCTTTTAGCTTTTGTAATTTTGCTTCACTTTATATTCATTCATATATATATATATAATATATGAAGTTGAGCCTGTTACTAATGCCGAGGCAGGACATGTGTGCACATGCTCATGTGTAATCATTGCATACGAGTATATATACAATATATGCTCATGACCATGAATCATAAGCTTGTTGCTTTTGCATATGCAATTCCTTAACTGAATGTTTTTCTGACATTCTCTTTTTCTATTGTTTGCCTTTTTGGAGACTGACAGACATGACGATGCCAGTGACGATGGTAGTAAGGAGTTAGCGGTAATAACGAAAACAACAACAACAACAACATCAATAATAATAATAATAATAATAATAAGAATAATATGAACTTCAAAGTTAACTTTTGAACTTATTTTTCTCTGCATTTTTGTTGGTTTGCATATTGTGGAACTATGCTATGGTTTTAAAGTTGGTTCTTTATACGCAGAAAAGGCGAAAAAAAGAGAAAAAAATGTGAGCTTACAAAATTTCGACTTATTTTTTTGAGAACTCCTCAGCCATAATTTCATGTGCAAGTATTTACAAATATATTGAGTGTATTTTTCTTTTTCTTTGGAATACTGTTATTTCATTAAATGCGAAAATTTTGTGAATATATTCTAGTAGAAGGGAGCTATCGTCGTTCTGGATAATTGTTTAGAGAATTAGTCGAATTAATTTATGTTGGGGCTGTGTGTTTTATTTGAGCCTGTGTCAGTCCATTTTGTGTGATAAATTTCGATAGGGATTTTGGTTTGTTTCACCATCTTCACTGGAATGATTGGTTGGTTGGTTTAGGCGCTGCTCGGTAGACAGAAACCGAGACTCAATTAGCACATAGAAATGAAGTGAGGTCTATACGAACCATCTTGATCCATTAATAAATCTGCTAATGTCATCTATTTTGTTTCCAGCAATTTCATTTAGGCTATCCATTACGAATTTCGCTAGAGTTCCCAGAGTGGAAAACCGTCTCCTTGGATCCCTCTTGTTTGCAGCTTCGGTATCTGTCGTTGTAGGGCCATCCTATTTTCTCTGCATGGTCCACCATCGGCCAGTGACCGGTAATAGTGGATGTGATTCTAAAGATATTTATTCTTTTATTTCTTACCAATTCGTCGGTTCTTGACTTATCGTATTTAGTCGTATTTAGTGCTTTTGATATTTTACAGGCGCCAACTCTTGACCACCTGGTTTCTGCCTGCTTTCGAGGCTGTAAGTAGAGCTCTCTTTTGATGACGCTAAGGAGGTTTCCAACAGTTACCGACTCGGATTCGCTGTTAGTTACCACCCTTCTTGCCAGTTCATCGGCTTTCTCGTTTCCTTCTATGTTCCTGTGACCAGGTACACAGACTAGAGTGATGTCCATTTTGCGTGCTAGTGTGTTGAGCCATTCCTTACATTGTTTTATGATTACTGAGTTCGTTATCGTTGATATTAATGCCAGAAGTGCCGCTTGGCTATCTGACAAAATACATGCATTCGATGATGTATGTATCTGATTGTTTAGTGCCTTGTAAGCCTCTCTTCTCCCGAGAGCTTCGGCCTGAAATATACTAGCTGTATCTCCCTGACGGAAGGACTTTGATACCTCAAGTATACCCCCGTTCCAGCACCGCCATTCATCTTTGAACCATCATTGTAGATCTTGGTCGGTAGTATTCTCCTCGGCAGCCAGGCCCAATCCTTTTCAGTCCTTTCCGGGTGGGAAATTTTACATCATACTTTCTGCGAAAGTTCAACTCTGGAATGATGTAATCTGATGATTTGCCAGTTTCTCCTTGGCCTTCTACGATTTTTTTTATGTCCAATATTCTTCGCGTTACACAAGCAACCTTCTCTAATTCTGGTTGCCGCTTGGAAATATGTTCAGGATGACGTTCAGTGCTTCAGCTGTGTACGATTTCATGACTCCTGTTATTCCTGCGCACTCTGCGCTCTGGATACTAGTCAAGCGTCTGATATTATACTGTTTGCTTAATGCTGTCCACAATACCAAGGCCCCGTTTGTCACGATCGGTCTTACTATGGCACTGGACTTCACTGGAATACTTTGTTCGGGATAATTTGGAGTTGATGGGCTGCTTAAGCAAAAATATTTTCCGCATATAAAATACAGATAATTCAAATAATTAAATAATAATAAAAAAAGCACCTATGTCTAGAAAATTCATATTTCATCATTCCCTATTCAATTTCCCATACATTATTTTCCTCGAGCAACCGATTTTTGTTACAAAAACCAACTCTTTTTGATATTGTTGGCAGATAGTTTCACACAATGTTGTTAGTTGGTTCTAATTGGGGTTTCACTATCTCTCTCTCTCTCTCTCTTTCTCCTTTGTCATCTTCATTCTTGTATTATTTTTATTTTTGTTTTCATTTAAGGTGGTCAGGAATGATAGATGGGGGAGGGGGTGTGATTTTAAACATTGAATGCGTTTATTTATTTGATTTTGTTGTGCAACTTTTTTCTTTTTTTTTTCTTGTTTTCGTACTTATTTTGTTGGTGCCTACAGTCAACGAACTCCTTCTCATAGTTGTGGTTTGCTGGTTTGTTAGTTTGCAATGTTAAATGATTTATGTATGAATGTATGCGTTTCTAGTGGGAGCCAGTTGCGGTACAATGCAATGGGTTATGCGGTTGGTGTTGTTGTTTGTTAGTGTTTGTGCATTGTTTGTGTTTTGTATGGAACAACCAATCATATCAACCACTGTTAGTTCTACTATGTGGATCGGATCGTTTGTACGTACTTGCAATTACTTCTAATTAACAAAGTTTTAGTATGCTTGCTATTGTTATGTATTTCTATGTATATGTACATATGCGAGAGAATGTATGCAGGTACAGTAAAAGCTCATGCATACTTAAAATTCTTAGAGTTTTTTATATTGAGGGTGGAAGGTGGTTTTGATTGATCCCAAAAGTATTTAAAAATTCATCATTTATGATGGTTTTACGTTTGGCTTAATCAAATGTATTAATAATTAAAATGGTGTGTACAGAGAGAGCGAGTGAGACAGAGAGAGAGAGAGAGGTGGCCACCAGATATAATGTAATGACAAAAATTAGAAGTATGCGTTGAATATTTTTAATTAAAATTATATCATTTTTCTTTTTTGTGCTTATGTTTGAATTAACCTTTTTGTTTTTTTTGGTTTGGTGAACAACATTTTGTATTATCAAAGGCTGTATGCCTAATCAAGGTTATGAAAATTCAACGTAATTCAGAATTTATTGTAATTTGGCTAAGATAAAGCAAAGAAAAATGTGGCTTGGTTGCATTAAACAAAAAAACATACCCAGTCTCATATAGAAAAATAATTTTCTCTTTACTGAGTGCCATAGTTTTGACTGTACTAACCATTAGGATGCGTTGAAATTGAGTTTCCTACATTTGATAAAGGCTTTTTGGTAAAATTACCGTTTATTTGCAAATACTTTAGAGAGAATAGAGTTTCATTTGGTTGTTGTTTTTTTATTTTTGTAATCTTGCTCCCACTCTCTTTGGCAAATTGAATTGAATTAGGACGAATTGCTAAAATAAATTACACAAGTGATGTTAGTATTTTAATTTTAGCCATTCAAATTGGTTTGTTTTAAATTCTTTAGCTGTGTCGTCTTCTGAAAGTATAATTAAATTTTTGGTTTTTTGCTTTTGCAAATATTTTTGCTTAATTTATTCATTTTCTGTTTGCATTTTAATGCAATTCTTTTTTGATAAGTTGGAATGAAATCTTTTTATCTTTGCACATAATTACCCACCACCAAGCATCGTATACGTATAATTGTTGGATATTCTGTTAATGACTATGATTTTGCTGTGCAATTTTTTCTTATCTATGTTCGGTTTCTTTTTTAATGCTATTTCACTGCAAATAGTAGCATTAAATTGGCTTCAAAACTTTGTTAAAGGAGTTGACCAAGCATTCGTCGGTTTACAGTTATCCCCATTTATGCGTAATAAATTCAAACGCATTTTATTATAACGATTAATAATAATCAGAACGAGAGTAATGCTTAAATGTCCTTTGCATAATGATTATTCTAGTTCCTTCCTTTCCTACCATCAAAAAAACATTTGTGTGTGTGTGTGTGTGTTTAATGATGCAGCATGCAATGTGTGAAGAGTACAAAAAAAAAAAAAATAATATAGAATTTTTAATTAAAAATCACTGCCTCATTTTACACACTGTTGTGTGTAGTGTACTGCATTGCAGTGGGAATGGATCGCTTCTGATAAATTTTTTATTTCTATCGTCTATATATTCCGGTTAGTTATTTCTAAGCCAATGGTCAGTGTGTGTGTGTGTGTGTGTGTGTGTTCCAATAACAAAAGCTGTCAACTATAGTTTGCGCTTCAATAAATGTTGCTAACCATATACTGTACCATTGCAACATCCTCTTTTGTTGGTGCGGCGGCAAATATGAACGATTGCTGTTGTATGCGTTGCAACGAACGCGTTATGTAAATGTAAAATGTTGCCGGTATATGTGGTCGCGTTATAATCAACCACATGGAAGATTTCAAATTCATAAAATTCATACAATTACATTTGTTATTGTTATTATTGATAATAACAATTTTTGTCGGATGTAACATGGTAAAAGCAACATTGCTACATTTTTACGCTTAATTTAGTTTTCGTATGTTTGATGATGGATGATGCAATTTAGCATAGAAAATTATGCAACCAATTGTAGTATTTGCAACATTGGTTGAGCATATGAATTTCATTAAAAATTTTTGTAATATATTCTATTTGCACAGCGGAAATATTCTCAAAAAAAATGTTTTCTATGACGATGAAGTTGATTTTCGATAAAATCTGTATTTTAAAGGGTTCTCTGCTGGAAGTGCTACTTTATAAAAAGCATTTTGATCAAAATAATATTGAAAATATGCATTAAAATATAATTTTTGATTCGTTCTAATGTATTGTCGTTATGTATCAGGTGTAGTAAAAAGAAAACCATTATTTTTCCATTAGATGGCTGTAATTTGTATCTCGTGTTGTATAAGTGCAATCGGGTTATGCTAGATGGCGTTAGAAAGATAGGATTTCGTACTAAATAAACTTTTCAGGCAGTTTTGTGATTGCTTGACTCAGTATTGCTGGAGCACGCGTCAAAGATGGACACCAGTAAAGAGAAAATACGCCATATTTTACAGATTTTCTTCGATAGAGGCGAAAACGCAAGCTAGACGGCTGAAAATGTGAGCACAGTAAGCACTGTTTCTATTTCCCAGGAGCTAAACATTGTACAAAAAACCGTTTAGAAACATTTAAATAAGACTGGATACAAAAAGAAGCTCGATGTATGGTGCTACACGTGTTAACGCAAAAAAAACCTTATGGACTGAATTTCCATCTGCGAATCGCAACAAAATCGACCCATTTCTAAAGCGGATGGTTAATGGTGATGAAATATGGGTCACGTGCGACAACGTCAAGCGAAAACGGTCGTGGTAGAATCGCGCTATGCCGCCACAAAAGGTGGCCAAGCCAGGATTGACGGTCAGGAAGGTTATGCTATGTGTTTGATGGGATTAGCAGGGAATCATCTACTATGAGCTGCTCCCCTATGGCCAAACTCTTAATTCGGACCTATACTATCAAAAATTGGACCGTCTGAAGGAAGCAATCGCCCAGAAGCGGCCAGCTTTGTCCAATAGGAGAGGAATTGTGTTCCATCAGGACAACGCCAGGTCACACACATCGATAGTGACTCACCAGAAGCTCCGGGAGATTGGTTGGGAAGTTCTTATGCATCCACCTTATAGTCCGGACCTGGCACAATCAAGTGATTACTACCTGTTCCTGTCTATTGCGAATGATTTTGCTGGTGAAAAATTCGTCCCAAAGAGAAGCTTATGAAAATCGACTGTCCCAGTTTTTTGTCAATAGGGACGAGGATTTCTATGAGAGTGGCATTATGAAATTACCTTCAAAATGGCAATAAGTTATCGAACAAAACGGTGCATATTTCAACTAAATCGGATCATTCTAACTATGCTAAATAAAACCGTCAATTTACCTTATACAAAAAAAAAAAAAAAAAACAAAAATCTTACGTTTTTCAACATTTCTAAATTTCTAAATTTCTTATGTGACACCAATTCCCATTTTATCTTAAATCAAATTCAAAATTCAAATTTTCTAATTTTATATTTTTCTTCATTTATTTGCAGGTGAGTATTTTATATCTCAAAACTAGACAAAACTGTCTCTTTTGGTAAGTTAGATCAACTGAACTTCATTTCTTGTTATTGTTCAATTTACATTTTTTACCGAGTAGGATGCCGATAGAGCCTCAAATATTAAATATTTGATCAGATATGCCAAATCCATCAAAACATGTCATCAAAACAGTATATTAGTTTGAATTTTTTGTGAAAAATTTTCGTAATCAATTCAAATGAAAATCTAAATTTGCCTTCTTTTTTTTTCTTCGTTTGTCATACCTTTTCATTGTGTTCATAATTTTTCCTTTTAAATATTTGGAACTTAACAGCTGTTTAATATCAGTACTTTGCTCTATGAAAAATATAAGAAAAGTATTTTTTCAGGATCTAAATGAAATATTCTATTCTTCTATTTTTATTATCAAATATTTTAGTTACAGACAATCATCAATTATCAATGTTAACTTCGAATAAGTCGGAGTGATACAATTATTTCCACATTCGATAAGACCAATTGTTTCCCGACAGAAGTCTGTGCTTAATTAATTAATTAATTATCGTCATTATATTGATGTTTAGTAAAACACCCTTTTATAGCTTCTGAAGATAGGATTGCTTTAAGTACTTAAAAGAGTAGTTGGTATATATAGTAGTATAGTAGTTGGCTACTCATATTTAGCTCGTTATTTTTCATTATTTCTATTTATACAAATTTCAAATTTTTTTTTTTTTCAAAGAATTATGGAACTTAAGTCGAGAACAATTTTTCATTTTGTGCCACTCATACTCCAATTCAATGTGGTAACAACATTCTTTGCTACTTGCTCAACAACATAGTTTCTTGGTCAAAGACAAAGAGTTAAAACTTTTAATTTCACAACTATGTTGAAGATGATGATTACTTGGATGATGATGAAGATGACGATAATAATGATGCCAAGCATGTGATAATGTAGAAAAGCCAATTTGTTATCCTTTACATATATATATATATATTTCTTCAGCTTCAGTTCAGTTCACTTTTAGAAGTTCTTATTTTTCAAACTTCGTTAGCTCATAGTTTAACGGGTGGAAGATTCTAAGCTGAACATACTTGAGTAGAGTAGTGACGTCAAGTTAAGTTTATGTTAAATGAGAAAAAAAAAAATGTAGGAAGATGCTTCAAATTAATGATGATTATAAATAGAAGAGAATATGCACAAGTATAATGAAGTTTTGCGTAGAAGGTAGATTAGCTGAATGAACAAAAAGCAAAAAGTGTGACAGCGAGAAGTGCTGTAGTTTCAAATTTTGTTATGAAATTTTTTGGTAAAATACAATTGTATTAAAATGCATAATTTACTGTGCACAAATTAGAACACAGCTTTTAACACTTTGTGATATTGGTATTTCAATTATTTAGATTTACATAAAAATTCAACTTACTGTTTTTTTGGTGAAGTTTGTTGGTATGTTTAAAGTGTTTTTTTTTTTTTTTTTTAAATGGAGTTTCTATTTTAAAGAAAATACAGTTAGATTTTATATTGGAAATAATTGTGTTTAATATTGAATGGAGTGAGAAGGATTGAGAGGGAGTGAGTTGGTATTGGGGAGAAATGGAATATGGCCTTATTGACTTCTTCTCGTTTTTTAGATAATTCAGATAATATGAATTTTATTTCTAATGATTAACTATGCAGTTAGATGTGCTAGCTGAAGCTTGACGTAACGTAATTTGTATTAACGTTAAATTAAATGAATAAAAAAGTTCCTTTTCGTTATACAAAAAATGTTAATGAATATTCTAATTTAATTATATCACATTTTGGTTAGTTTCGCTCATAGATATTACTTTAAATAAACATTTATTTTTCTTAAGGTTACTTGTCTTAAGCCTATTAATACATTAAAGTGTTCCTCGTTGATCGATAATAAAATTTTCATAGAAAAACCCCATATGTCTATGCTTTCAAAGGATCAAAGAGCGTACTGCCACTACGACGTGCTCGCTTAGGATTAAAATTGCCAAATCTATGACAATTCTTCTCCTTAAAGTTTTAATCTGAAATTGTACAAAATTTTTGTAAATATATTTTATGAAAGGACATCACTAACATATGACAAAGGACCGCTCTAAGATACATTTCATACATTTTCATATATACATTTTCTAATTACGCTTGTATATTTTGCGAATGACAGTTGCAATTAAATATGTTGAACATTGCACATCTCCCGCAAACGTTCACTTGTGCTATCTTACAGCATATGATGTGGCAATAAATATTAAAGTGACTCATGGCACGCATATTAACACACTCTAAAACCATTGTCCATTCATATATGATATTGATGTACGTATGCATAACCTTTATATGGGTACGTACGTTGGTGATAAATATTTGAATAACTGTTGATGATGTGACAAAATGTTTTGCAAGTGCCATATGTGCCTGTATTATATCTTGTGCACTGATTTGATCATGAGTATATGACTGCAACAATTATTATTGACATAATTTACAGGAATATATGGAATTTACATACACTTGTTGTTATCCATATATGTGTGTGTGTGTGTGTACATTTAAATACCTTTAAATATGTAATGTAATTGCACTTAAAATTTCACATTAATTTACAAAATTGTAATTTAAAGTTTACCAAGTAATAATCCGCATTTGTTGCTTTAAAACTTGTCATAAAATTTTTTCACAATATAAACAGAATAAAGTGTAAAAACGATATAGTGTAAAAACAATATAGTTTAAAAAAGTTGGAATTTATTCCCTTAACATTCCAAAGAAACAACTGACACACTGACCACTTACTTCCTCGATTACTGGTAATGAGTAATGGGTGTGAGCATTTGCATTTTATGTTTATGGTTTCTGAATTAGCTGCAAAATTCAAGGTCAAAATGCGGCTGGATGCTGTAGTTCTCATATTGATTAGTGCGTTAATCTGCTGTGTACGTGATTTTTAATTTGAATCCCAACACAACCAATTCATCAGCAATCTATATCTTATCTGTTGGCATATCACCAATCAAACATAATTTCAATTAATTTCAAAGTTAAAATGAGTATCTTAATTTTGTACAAATTTTATTGGTAAGCTATTGCCTAAGAAGTCAGCAATTATAAATTTCAAATCAAAATAATGTAATTAAATATCTGAAATATTTTATGGAATTCCTTCGTAAATACACATAAAGTATTTTAGTTTATTTGAGTATGTTGTGTGTAGTTGAGCAGATATCATAAAGAAAAAGTTAATTATACAGAAGTTTATTTTATATATAATATATTGTATTATGAATATATGTATTCTAACATATTTATGCAATGATGTACATATTTATATATCTAAATACTTGTGTTACTTAATATGGTTTTGAATAAATTAGAGAAAAATACCTAAAGAACTTTTTTTTGTTTCTAAATAAAGTCATTCAAAAGTACATCAGTCCATTTGTTTTATTTGTTTTATTTAATATTGTATATTTTTTATGCCAGTTCTAATACATATTTTCGATATATGTATAAATATATCTATAGTAAGTTGGGTTAAATTGTATGGGTTTTTCATACAAAAATAATGAAAAAACATTAAAAATCGACAATAGTTGCCCAACCCTATTAATATTTCATTTTAAATATTTACTCTGAGCATACTTACTCCCTATATGCGTATCTTCATTGGCCTCCCATACAAAAGTATCGAAAAAATATATGAAAATCGACAAATAACCTCATAACTGTACAGAAATCGTCCCTAGAGCATTAAAATGTATGTTTGGTCACCATTAATTTTTTCTCGTCAACATTTCTTTCGAACATACTTATCCCCTATCTTCATCCATTAAGGTGGCTCCCATACAAAATGATCGAAAAATTGCATAAAAATTGGCCCCTGGTGTGGTGAAGTGTATAATTAACACCAAATCATTTGTTCTTCTAAATATTTGCTCCATAATTATTCTATATCTCCACATCTTCTCCACTTACTCCCTATATGCGCATCTTTATGGGCTTAAAAAAACATATGCAAATCGAGAAATAACTTCATAACTGAACAGGAATTGCCTCTAAAGTGTTAAAATGTATGACTGATCACCATTAATTTTTCCTCGTCAACATTCCCTTCGAACATACTTATCGCCTAACTGCACCCATTAAGGTGGCTCCCATACAAAATGATCGAAAAATTGCATAAAAATTCGCCCTGGTGTGATGAAGTGTATAATTAACACCCAATCATTTGTTCTTCTAAATATTTACTCCATAATTACTCCATATCTCAATATCTTCGAGTGGTTGCGCAACAAAATTGATGTTTTAACAGTAGGTAACTTCGCAAGTTTTTGAATGAACTCTGACAAAGCTCAGAAATACAATGTCTCTTCTCAAAGTGTCCAATCTTAAAATGCAGAGAAAGCTCGGTCAAGCTGTTTGAATCATGATATTTGATTTCTTTTATGAAATTAAATTTTTTGTTTCTAAATTTTTTATTATCGCCTAAATATATGCTATAAATAATGCTAAATTGAGAAAATCTACACATTTGGATAAATATTACAACCAATAGTTGCAAAATTGGAAAATATAGAAAAAATATAATATGAAAATGAAACGTAATTGGAATACATTATAGTACTTATATCAGCAGGTTACAATATAAAATGCTAAACTTCACCAATATTAAAGTAGTCCATAAGTAGTTTTCTATATTAATATATATGTTTGTTATAACTGTTGTTGTCGTGCAGTTGTAACTAACAATGAAATTGCTGAAAATTGCTGCTTTCTACTGCAAACGATGCCGTCGTACATATGCGGTGTTATAAAAATAGAAATGACCAAAAACTAAGAGAAAATCTTAAACTAGAAACTTTTCAATGCTCGAAAAAAAAAATATAACTTTAAGAGAATGAAGGGAGAAAATTAGAAAAAAATATTAGAAGGGACAACTATCATAACAACAAAACACAGAAAGTAAAAAATAACTTTATTTCATTTTTTGTTTTGTTTTTTGTTGGCTTCAACTTGTTGTTTGAAGCAAGAAAGTTTTGTCGTGAAATAATATTTAAACTTTGTGAAAGTTCACCATAAGCATAAGTTAATGTTAGAATGAGTTAGAGATAGTGTTAGTGATACATACATACATAACTACATGCATATATATGTGTATGTGTATTTTTGTAGAAGAAAAAGCACAAAATTACACCAAAAAAGAGTTTAAGATTTCTTCGTAAAAATGTCAAAATGGTATGTGCTGACAATCGTCTTTGTCGTTACGAGTCGTTATCATAACAGTTGTGCAAGCGAAAACCAACTGGAATTTCTTCAGAGAGTTTATCAAAAAATATTCTTATTTTAAAAATTTTTTTTTTTTTATATTTTTCCTTTATCGTCTTCTTGCCAATAATATATTATTTTAAAGCAACTTTTATTCGACAACTTCTTCGTACACAATCTCAAATTAGTACAATTTTACAAAGTGATAAATGCAAACTAAATTAGCTGCTACTGATGCGCTACGAAATGAAATGAGAGTGCGAAAAGGGAGACAAAATATGTGAACTTAATTAAAATTTATGTACTCATGTTGTACATAAGTACTTGTACTTATACATATATACATGTGCGTGTGTATGTATTGTGTGTCTGTGGTTTCAAAGTCATCATCATTATCCTCAATTCAAAAGTATTAACTTTTTATGCGCTACTTATTTATTTTTTCTTTGTTTTGCAATTGCCTCTATTCATTGTAGGTCTTCAATTTTTGTCGTTAGTAACGCTTTGGTATTTAAATTTGTTTTATTTATTCTCATTCGCCCCCAAAGTCTATATATATATTATAAAAAGTTGGGCTAATAACGACGACGACGACGATGATGATGATGATGAGAATGAAGCGCACAAAAAATCGAATCGATTTTGTGGAAAGTCTAACTTGCGTGAAAATCAAAAATTACTGTCAACAAATTTTACTCCTAAATCACATGAATGATGGATTTCATAGAAATTTCATTCTTATACAATTTTCACATGTATCGTACGTCACAATTTATGTGTAGTGTTGTCTTGAGCTCTATGTATCTACACATAATTCCAAATACAACGATGAAAGCAATTTCATGGTTATGAATATGGAACAAAATATATATGTATGGATGGATGGATGTACACTTGAACTTGTAATGATAAATCGTGCTGTAGCATACTTTGAGGTGTTGTGAGAAGTAGTACCTATATACATTTATGTGCGTACACATGCATACATAGTAGCTTATGAATAGAGATCAATTTCAGCTTAAAATTTATACGTGAAACCCAAAAGAAAGAATACTTTTTTTTCATCTGATATGTATTAGTACTGAAGCAGAAGTGACTTTGCATTGAATGAATGAAGAGAACCTCTTGGGAAATGTGTTAATTAAATTTGTGTATTCTGAGAAAGAGAATAGCTGATGGTTATGCTCTCTTCTTGAGCTTTGAGGGAATAATAATTAAAGCATTTCGAGTAACGAAAAAGGGTTAGAAATATTTGCAATCGAAATTCAAAGTCATAATCATCATCATCACCTCGGCAATTCATTATATCAAATTTACGATAAATCTATGTTAGCATATTCAAAGTCAAAATATGTCATAGAACCTTTTGCTATTGCTCAAAAACTGTGTCTTTTTTACCATCTCTGGTTTTCCTTTAATCGAAATATCATCATATAATTCTCACTAGCATTGTCCATAGAATCGTGCACAGGTTTATTTAATTTTAATTAATAAGAAAATAGACAAGTATAATTTGTTAATGAACGACTATGGAAAAACAAACAAAATACAATCAAAATACACATCTGAGTCATGCTCGAAAACTAATTGGAATAAAAACTATGAACACCAAAACCAAAGTTATAGCATATTTTTAGGTGTGTGCATATGAAGAATTGCACGGTCACTGTTCTTTACAGCTGTTCGTGTGCACAAATATTGTATTTATATATGCTTGTGGACTATGCATAAAGAATATGATAGACAAGATGTGAAGAGTGAAGTTTAAAAAATACACTTTAAACTCCCAAGAGTAACTACAGTAAAAACTCGATTCTTGCACATACTCGCTTTTTGCACACCTCGATACTTGCGACACGAAAATTTTTCCCATTACGTACTCAGTACTTGCAACTTTCGAAAAAGTTGACCTCTATACTTGCACCTTTCTTTTACAAACGTTTTTACAGTTCCATTTTTTGTGTTTGTCCTTCACTTTTTGTATATGTAATGCGTGTATTGTGAAAACAGTTCGGGGAAGTCCCGGTTAAAAAATTTGTTGGACGAATGAACATTGTTCATATGTATGTATGTCAGAATGAATTGTGTTGAGCCAGTGTGAAGTTGACATCTGCGTACAAAATGCCAAAGAAAAATTTTACTGTGCTTACAATAAAAGAAAAAGCTGACATTTTGAAGAAACTAAATGAAGGATTTTCTGTCCTAGCATTAGCTAAAAATTTTAACGTCCATAGAACAACAATAAGCCGTATTAAAAAAAATGAACAGTCAATAAAGAAGTTCGTCATTCAATCTGAATCCGGCCCAGGCAAAAGAAAGACGCTCAAGGTCTCCGAGTTTCCGAAAATGGAAAAAACATTGTTTAAATGGTTTATAAATCAACGAACGAAAAACTTACCAATAACAAGTGATATGCTGAAGGAGAAGGCCAAGTTATTTCATGCCAAAATCCAAGAAAAACCTGATGGCTTCAACGCCAGCAATGGTTGGGTTGCCAATTTTAAAAAAAGACATGGAATTCGAATTCTCAAAGTTTGTGGGGAAAAATT
Source organism: Megamerina dolium (assembly GCA_963854835.1). NCBI lineage: Eukaryota > Metazoa > Arthropoda > Insecta > Diptera > Megamerinidae > Megamerina > Megamerina dolium. The sequence continues at coordinate 70,009,982 of OY978527.1, forward strand.
CTCGAATAAGAATGAGTGTATCATCCCCTTCTTGGATAAACTCAACGAGAAAGTGATAGAGTTAAGTTTAAGAAAGGAGCAGATATACAATGCTGACGAGTCTGGATTATTCTGGAAACTCTTACCCGATAAAACCCTTGTACGTTCAAAAGAAACTTCGGCACCGGGTCATAAAATTAGCAAGATTAAAATTAAAAGATTAACATTTCTCGCTTGTACTAATGCTGCTGGAAATCATAAAGTAAAATTAATGGTTATTGGAAAAGCAGCAAATCCACGTTTATTAAAAAACTTTACTGATATTCCTGTTGTCTACAAAGGAAATAAAAGTGCATGGATGACGTTGGCCTTGTTTGAAGAATGGTTTCAAAGAACATTTGTTCCAGAGGTATGTACATTTTATGTCAAGAGAGAGATCAAACCCTTTTTCAATGTAAAATTTTTGAAATAAACAGGTAAGAGAGTTTCTTCGTAGTCAAAACCTACCACCCTAAGCACTTTTGCTTATTGATAATGCTCCATGCCACCCAAAAGAATTAATGAGCCTTGATGGTCAAATATTGGTTATGATGTTGCCTCCAAATTGCACTGCACTAATCCAACCCATGAATCAGAATGTTACTAGGCTCACAAAACTTAGCTACAAGAAAAGCCTTTTAAGTCACTTTGTGGGTTGTGAACGAACCATTGATGAATCACTGAAAAATATCAATTTGAAAGATGCAATATGTTTTTTAGCAAGTGCATGGAATGCGCTAAGTGAAACTTCTATTCGATCATCGTTTAAAAAACTGTTTGAGAAACCATCTGGATGGAATAATGAAGATGTCATTCCACTTTCTGAGCTACGTTTACAGCTAGTTGATGATGCATCTAATATTTAAACTATTACAACGTTGCTCCAAGAAATAGAACCAATGCAACAAATATCCTACACTGAAATCGATCAATGGATTACCGAACTCAATACAGATTGTACAGAATTGAATGAAGAATATTGTGCTGACGAAAACGAAGCAATTAGTGAAGACATAAACGACGTCGTGTTCAATACGAAAAAAATTTCTTCAACGGAAGCTATATCAGCGTTTAATATTTGTTTGGAATGGGCAGAGCAAAACAATGTTTCCCTAGATGATGTTATGATACTTCAGAGGCTCCGAAGCAACACAGTACTTAAGAAGCAAGTCTTCACTAAACAAACGCGAATAGAAAATTTTTATAAAAAATCATAAACCTTCAAATTATATGTAGTAAGAAACTATAAACCAAAATAAATATAAGTTATAAATAGTAGTATAATGTACCTACTTACTTACTACCTTTTATCATTATATGAAATCTAAAATTCGGTACTTGCTACCACCTCAAAACTTGCACCGGATCCGGTTTTCATTGCGAGCAAGAATCGAGTTTATACTGTATATACGTACTAGCAATACTAGGGTTGGTTGTGTATGTCATGTCGATGACATTGTTGCTGTTTCATTTTATTATTATTATTATTGTCATGCTTTATCAATGTCAATAGCAAGTGTAGAAGAAGAAAAAAAAAATACTAAAACAAAATAGTCAATAACCCCAATGTAGTATAAGTTACCTTCGTTTTACTGATGAACGATATTATGATGATGATGATGACGGTTGAAGCATTGCTTCAAAACAAAGCGTAGCATTGATGAGTAAAAATTATAAAGTATGTTTATGAATATGCATATTAATTAAGTATACATATATATAGTATTTACGCATAATCTTTGAAAAAGTATATCTTTTGAAATTAACAACTAAAGTCAAATGGATTCATATGCAAGGGAGCAGAGTTAAATATTACCTATGACATAGCACAGAACAGAGCAGAGATTCAGAGAATGGAATAATCATATGTAAATAAGTGCAATTAATTTAAATGGGGTTAATATTAAGCGGTAAGATGCTAATATGGGGAAAATGAGCATAGAAAAGTTGGGACAAAGTATAAGCATCGTGTTTAATTATGCTAACTTAATGTGCAACTTTCTTTGTAGCGTGAGTTTAAATGGAAATTTCTTTTAAACTCGAATACTTTTGATTAATTTAAGCAATTTACCAATTTTTTTCTTGCAATAGAACTTTTTAATAAGTTTATTATAAAATTATATCTATATGCTTTAGTTATTTCATATAATCGAAGAGTTACATGTACTTCTTTTTGTAATATTTATTTTATCTATCAATCAAAATTATTATTGCATAATTTTAGGTGATGAAAATTAAAAATTTATAATATTTTAAAAATTTTTTCACAAAAAGTCTTACAAATATAATTAATATAAAAAAAATTGTGATTGCATGCTTTTAGCTAAATTATTAATTTATTATGTGTTGCAGTCATTTGTAGTCATATTTACTTTTACTAATGATAGCAACAAAAAAATTTAATATTTTGCATTTTGAATTAAAAAAAAAAAAAGAAAAAATATTGCATAATTTTCGGCAACATCAAGAATTTCATAAATTTCAAATTACTTTTAGGGTGTTTGTCATTTGATTTATGCATTTACATATATTTTACAAATATAACTTTTATTTTGTTTGCCATTAGAAAAAATAATGATTATTGAAATTTATTATTGCATAGAATTTGGGTATTTTGCATCATATTTTTCTACCTGTAACTATACATAAATAAATACAAATATGGCAATATGCATTAATCAAATAAATAAATAGATTATTTGGACAAATATGAAAATAAAATAAACAAATACACAATATTACGATGACATAATTTATAAGTCAGGCCAATTTGACTGCCGCAAATATTTAGAAGCACAAAAAAGGCTTGTTCGAATGTTTTAGTTAAAGGGTACTTGAATGAGAGCCCATAAATGTAAGAAGTTTAAATTGAATTCAATTCTTTTTTAGTACAATTGTTGGTTATGAAATTTAGCTACACTCTTTTAGTTTTGAAATGTGCTATCAATGAAGGCAATTTTTAGTTATTGATTACTATTTATTTCTTTGTAATTGTAATTGTAATGTAAGGGACAAACTATTTGTTTAATATGTAGGAATATTGAAATTAAATTATTTGCTAAGATTAAAAGATAAAAAAATAACATCAAATTTGTTTGTTGTTGCCATTATGTATTATTATTGTTCAAGTCACTCCGAATAATGAGCTATTACAAAAGAGTACAAAAGAGTCTTCTAGCTTCTCGATATAAATGGTATTTGCTTTAGAAGCTATCCACTTAAAAATTTGCCCAAAAAACATTGTTTATCGTAAAACATCATGTAAACAATGCTATTTCTATGTAAATATTTATGAAGTTTATTCAATTTCCAATAAATGTTAATTATCAACTGCTCTTGTTGAAATATTCTGTACTCACTAAGGTATTTCGTATTTACGAAGCAATGCTACATTTTCATTCGATATTGTTCTTATAAAGTTGTCGATTTATAAATTGAATTTGTTGTTGTTGTTGTTGTTTTAATGGTAACTGTTGTCATTGTCATTCAAATATTCAATAGCGACAACAGAAATACGTACATTCACACACACACACACACACACACACACACACACACACATTTACATACCTATATACATACATAGCTGCAATGGCAGTGTCAATAGAAATTGCTCTAGATATGTATAATAGCAAAAGTTACAACAACAACAACAAAAACAATGTCGAGTAACAATAAATCGTATAAGATTTATTGGCATGTTTTCGATTATGCGAAATTTATTAACAATCGTTCGTTCGCTGTCTCGTTGGATGCTCTATTGTGTGTGTGTGTGTGTGTGTGTATGTTATGTATGTATTTGTTGCTGAGATGCTTAGCAAGGATCAATATTGTTACAGTTTTGTGTGTGCGCGTTTTCACAAATTTATACACACATACATACATATATTTCCATTAGGGTAGTTATAGCTTACTTACTTACTTATGTGGCCATAACAACCGAATATCGATTTAGGCCGAAAATAACATGCTTCGCCAGCCATCTCTGTTCTTCGCTAGCTGGCGCCAGTTAGAAATTCCAAGCGCCGTCAGGTTCTCCAGTACTTGGTCTTTCCACCGGAGTTTTGGTCTTCCTCTTTTGCGTCGTCCTCCAGCGGGTTCCGAATATAACACCTTCTTAGCTGGAGCTTGTTCTTCCATTCGCTCGACATGACCTAGCCAGCGCAGCCGCTGGATTTTGATGCGCTTTACTATGTCAATATCGGCATACAGCTCGTACAGCTCATGGTTGTACCTTATTCGGTACTCGCCACCAACGCAAATAGGTCCAAAGATCTTGCGTAGGACTTTTCTCTCGAAAACTCCAAGTATTCGCTCATCCGAGGTGGAAATTGTCCAGGCTTCAGCGCCATATGTTAGGACAGGCATGATGAGAGACTTGTAGAGTGTAGTTTTCGTTCTTCGAGAGAGGGCTCGACTTCTCAATTGCTTACTCAGCCCAAAGTAACACCTGTTAGCAAGAGTTATCCTACGCATGATCTCCAAGCTGACGTCATTACTGCTGTTAATGCTGGTTCCAAGATAGACAAAGTCCCTTACTACTTCAAAAGCGTAGTTGTCAACAGTGACGTGCTGTCCAAGACGCCGGGACTCTTTGTTTGTTGACACTAGATACTTCGTCTTGCCCTCGTTCACCGTGAGACCCATCCGACGCGACTCTCTTTCCAACTCTGAGAATGCTGCACTGACTGCTCGCGTGTTCATGCCGATTATGTCAATATCGTCGGCATACGCTAACATCATGACACTTTTGTTGAAGATAGTGCCATTATGTCGTAGATCAGCAGCTCGTACTATTTTCTCCATAATAAGATTGAAGAAGTCGCACGATAACGAATCACCTTGTCTGAAACCCCGTTCGGTATTAAACGGTGCGGAGAGGTCCTTCCCAATTTTCACTGCACAACGGGAGTTATGCAGTGTCATTCTACAAAGTCGAATGAGCTTTGCAGGAATACCGAACTAAGACATTGTTGCGTAGAGGTAATCCCTTACCGGACTGTCGAAAGCGGCTTTATAATCAACAAATAGGTGGTGTGTGTCAATCTGTTTTTCTTGGGTCTTCTCCAGGATTTGGCGCAGTGTGAAAATCTGGTCGATGGTGGATTTACCAGGTCTGAAGCCACACTGATAAGGTCCAATCAGGTTGCTGAGCATAGGCTTCAACCTTTCACACAGTACGCTCGATAGAACCTTGTATGCGATGCTCAGGAGACTTATTCCACGGTAGTTGGCGCAAATTGTGGGGTCTCCTTTTTTATGTACAGGACAGAGAACACTGAGCCTCCAATCATCAGGCATGCTTTCATCCGACCATATTCTGCTTATGAGCTGGTGCATGCGGGTGAGCAGCTCATCGCCTCCGGTCTTAAACAACTCGGCAGGCAGGCCATCAGCACCTGCAGCTTTGTTGTTCTTCAGCCTTAAAATGGCCGTTTCAACCTCGTCATAGTCGGGTGGTGGAATATCAACACCATCATCTGTAATTGGGATTATCGGGCAATCTCCTCCACTGGCGGAATTGTTCGTAGCATCATACTTCGTTATAGCTTAAGTAGCTTAAATATTTGTTTTTTTTTTTTAAAATTTTTGTTATATAAATTTTTATAGCGCCACCTATAGACTATATTTGTAATTATAATAGAAATAATATTTGGAATTAGAGGTCAATGTTTCACAATTTTATAAAATACGAACCACTCTAATTTCACATATTTACGATTGTTTATACATTTCAGTGCGTTGTTTTCGAAAATGCGATTTTTGTGTCGGATTAAAATGCAGAAATGCAGAACAAAAAAAAAAAATGGAATAATAATAAAATACAACAATGATTTACTATGATAAACTCAATGAATGTTTTGAACAAAAATCACATATAAAACTTGCTGTTAAAGTTGTAGGCATTATTTACCTGAAAAATAATTGAATTATATATCTGACACTAACAGCGAAAACTAAAATGAAACTCTCTTCAAATGAACACATTATAATTATATACATAATATATGAGCTGTTGTTTGTAACAGTGATACATTTGCACATTAAAAAAATTTGGAATGGAAATTTTTTGACTAAAATATAATGAAATAATTAAAAATACAATTAGCTCATTTGATCTTCGTCATATGGAAATATTACTTTCAGCAACACTGGCATATATGTAAGCACATTTTCATTTCTTCATTACGAAATGGGTACATATGGGTACAATGGGGACATATGGGTAAAATGGGGACATATGGGTACAATGGGTACATATAGGATATCCGTTTTTGTCTGTAATGGAATGTTTTGATTACTTCAAAACACAATAAAATCTTATTTCAGTGGATTTACCTTATAGCTTAGGTAAAAGTCTATGAAGATAAATTAATCAGAGATAGAGAGAGAGAGGGAGTTTAAAATAAAAATGTTGCACCTGTAAGTCTCGAAGGGCTCTTTGGTCGAACTTCTATTTCATTTCTGTTGTGCGTGTTAAATTTTCGACAGTCTCGGAAGGGACCTCTTATTTTAGCCGATTCCGAACGGCAGAACTCTTGACACATCATGTTTTCTGAGCTTTGTCACAGAGTTTTTGTTAGAAGTTTTTCATGGCAAATTGTTACTGCCGGAAGAATTGCTTGCCGATAGGTGGTTACCGTTCGAAAGAAAAACCCTTTCGATATTAAATTTGTTATGCTTCAGCCGAAGATTAAACCCATGACCTACAGATCTGAAGGCTAACGCGCTAACCACTGTGCTACGGCACCCACATGAATTAGACTTCCTAAAAACTCAATCAGAAGGTGACTGCCAATAGTGAAAGAACCTTATAGCTTAGGTAAAAGTCTATGAAGATGAATTAATCAGAAAAGATAGACAGTGTGTGAGAGAGAGAGAGAGAGAGAGAGAGAGAGAGAGGGAGAGAAAGATAAAATATAAAGTAATTTTCAAATTTTTTAGAAACCAAAATTTAGATAAAAATGCAGAGTTCAAATTTGGTTGTAAATTTGAAATAATTCAAGGTATTCTATGTACTAGAAGTTTGCATATTTTAAATTGTCATATTAAATATTTGTAAAAGGTGAACATAGTGGATAAAAAATTACCACTTTTCCAATTTTTTTTCGTAACAATTTTTGCTCATAAAACATCTGAAAAAACACATCGAGTTAATTTGTTGTGCAACGGATCGTATGCGTAACTTTAATTTCCTGTTCACAATATCCAAAAGCTGCTTCCTCTATTGTGAACGCTCAAGTTCCTTTGCTTTTTTGTGAAAAAAATCCAAAACTTTTTGTGTAGACTTTCTCAAAAAGCTTTTTTTAGTTATGGTAAACTTTTCGGTGTTGGTTTGCATCATTGCTATATTTGCCATAAAATGCATATGTTCGAATTGAATATCTGAAAGCTTTAGGAAAAGCTTTATTGAGAACTATAAATATATTATAGGAAAGTTTTTGAAGAATTTCTTAATTTTAAAATGTCCTTGTTTATAGCATAGTTGAATGATATTTTTCTCAATTTTCTATTGAAAGTTATCGTATAAAATTTATACGATTTTATATATCACATCTCAAAAAGTTACGCTCACTATGAGATTTAAAATAGAATAATTTTATTTATATACATTTCTAGCAAATACTCACAGGCATATATCAGAATTCAGTGCAATATTATATTAAAATAGTAGGTATTTATTTAATTTTTCTAACCGAATAAGTCGTTTAGATGATTTAAGATTAGTAATTTAATGATATCTAAACCTTGAACTCTGTAATGCTTCAATACATACACCTATGTACATCTGAAATATATGTATAAGATAACAATCACTTATTTATTTATATTAAACTACATATACATATAAATACAATTGAATGCATATGTATATGTACATCATGTATGTATTACTACATACACATATATATATTTCATACATACAAAAATGTACACATTTATTTAAGTATGTACGTACAAAATAAAGCTAAATAGTCTTGACTGTTGTTGATGTTAATAAGAAATGCAAAAGGATTTCGTACATACTACTTACATACATTAACAAAACAACAACAAACATAATATGTGTGACTCTTATTTACGTATACAATACATTACAATTGCTGTGTGAATATATAGTACTTTAGTGGCAAAATTTAAGTAACCACAGAATGGCAGCGAAGGCTTAGGCGAATAAGAAAAAAATGCAAAAAAAAGAATACAACATAGGTAGGTAGGAGAATGGGGTGGAAAAAAAAAACCATGAAAGTCTCATATATCTACAAAAATCAAGTAAATCGCTTGAGGGCAAACGTAAACTGAATTTTAATTGAATAAGACATAAAAACATGTACATACATGCATATGTACCTAGATACTTGCTATATGTATATCATATATTTATATAATTACATATACGAATAAGATATATTATAGTGTATATATGTAATAATATATTAGAAAATATATAACTACACCCAGCATGAAGTATGTAGCTCATACCAGTAGCAAGTGAAGTATTTAGCTAATAACAAAATCAATTGGGCAATATGGTGCTAGAGAAAAATGCTTGTAACAATTTCGAAATTATGGATAAATTTCGACATTATTGCATTATTTTCGATGTTAATGCCTTCCTGTCTGTTTCAAGATAGATGAAGTTTTCTACTACTTTTGTTTTTTTTCTTAGGCCTTTGGGTAAATGCATATTATCGAAGAAGTAATATTGAAATGCATTACTGGACTAAGTCACTATTGAATTTCCAAATAACATCGTTGGGATGTAATTGCTATAGACATATGAAAGTTCGCGTAGAAAAAGCCATCGTGACCAAAAGGGCCATGTGTACGGTATAAATAACTATTTGTTGTCTTCAGGATCTGAAGGACTTATGTGAAATTAAATTAACGTGTCAGTACTTATATATGTATATAGTAGTTTCTTGAAATACATACGATATATACATTCTGTCAAATAAGTACCCGGAAATTCTCATTTTTAATTTTCCCTCTGAGAATATGCCAAAAAAAAATTTTTCCCAGGTTGGCACAACTGTCTGCCATTATTCTGTGAATTTTTATTGCTATGTGTCATTTAGTTTGGTTACGGCGTCGTCATTAGGAACAAGTCAACCTTTTGTGTGCGTTGCGATTTTTACTATGGATAAAAATATCGAACAAAGAGTTTGTGTGAAATTTTTTTTCGACATGGTTGAATCACCAAATGTTTTTTTCAACATATCCAACGTTTTGGCACAAGAAATTTCGTTTGAAACACACAAACTCTTTGTTCGATATTTTTATCCATAGTAAAAATCGCAACGCACACAAAAGGTTGACTTGTTCCTAATGACGCCGTAACCAAACTAAATGACACATAGCAATAAAAATTTACAGAATAGTGGCTGACAGTTGTGCCAACCTGGGAAAAAAAAATTTTTTGAAATATTCTCAGAGGGAAAATTAAAAATGAGAATTTCCGGTGTCCGGGTACTTATTTGACAGAATGTAAGCATATTATGTGTACATAAGTGAAAGAGTAAGTATTTGTTAATTTATTTTGTATACAAAATGGTAAAAACAAAATTGAGTGAAGAGTGAAATGAGTGAAGAAAACGAAATCAAGTCAAGTCACATAAAACATGTTTCCATAGAAGGTGGACACAAGTATACACAGCAACGCACATATTTATCTCAAATAGAATACGAGATTCTAATAACAAATTCACATTAGAGGGACTTATAAGAAATATATGCGATATCACACATGTGCTCGTTATTTTGCAACAAAATTTAAGTAACACTTGAAATGAAGTTTGGTTTAGAATTTTCGGTGCCTCTATTGTGAATTACAAAAAATATTAGTAGGTGTGTGAATTAGTAACCGGCCATTTTTAGTGCACAAAAATCATAGATTTTTAAGAATTCTGTAAAAAACATGTCATTCAAAGTATTGTCCATTAAAAACTATGAGATTTACCCATCTTTGTGACAATTTATGGATTCCATCACAAAAGAACTTCGACGGCGTGGCGGTCAAAAATGAATCGAGCCATTAAGGGCATTCTGCATGGACCGGAACAAGTGGTAATCTGAAGGCGCCAGATCTGGACTATAAGTCGGGTGAGGTAAAACTTCCCATCCGCTATTAGTAAGATAATTTTTGACTGGAATAGCAATGTGTGGCCGTGGGTTGTCATGGTGAAAAATTACCGACTCGTCCTAATTGCTCTTTTCAACCGCATCAATTGTTTTCGGTATAGATCTTCCGTAATGGTTCGACCAGGTTCTGGTCGAGTAATATGTCCAAATTTTTCTCTTCAAACTTTGTCGGCTATTCAGAGGGTTCTTGTCTTTGATATCAAAATCACCGTTTTTGAAGCGCACAAACCGCTCCATAGAATTCTATAAGCAAACGATGACATCCAGCCGCATTTTTCTTTGCAAAAAAGTGTCTTAGCTAAATTTCCGCAAATACTGTTTTCTCCAATTCTTGAAATTTTCCACCGTGACAAAAAAAAAAAATATGATGCGCACAACCAAATTTGGAAAGCTTTTTTGATTTTGACAACAAGTGAATCAGACATTTAAAATGACATTTCGGACAATGATGTACAACATCGCGTTTACGCGTGGCGCCATCTAACGTAAAAGGCCGGTTACTAATTCACACACACCCAATAGTTGTACATTTTTGAAAAAAGCCTTGTTATCGAGCACAAGCGCAAATATATTGGCAACCATCATAAAATAAATCAATCACACGCAGAAGGCACACCCTACTGGGGAGTGCCTTTTTTACAGATACCACTGATCTAGCACCCATGGACACTCAGGGACATTGTACTATTCGTTAGGAAATCCCAATGGTTCCAAGGGAGCAGGATAGAAAGCATGATTGATGTACGGTAACATAATGGGCAAATTTTTGGCCTAAGTACGCCCTTCTTTGGGGGTCTGCCGCATAACCTAACCTAATCTAACAATATATTTATTCTTCCAATTTTTTTTGTTGCACAAAACATAAAGCACCTTAATTCACCTACTAAGTCACTTCTACACTTACTTGCATATTATTAATTCGCATACTCATTTCATTTCAAGTGTTGTTGTATATACGATATTTTTTTCATTATTTTGCATTGTTTTGTTTATATCACTCACTCATGAAGGACTAGAACTTTGAAAGGTAAAACACAGCGTGTTAACTAAAAGGATATATTTGCGCTGTTTTTTTTGTTTTTTCTGGTTTTTTCTTTTATTTCGTCTTTACTAAAAAAGCCAAGAGAAAATCTCAAAATGAAGTGGATATATAAGAATAATAAGTGCCAGAGGTGAAGGCAAAACGTAAAATGAAGATGAAATAATCTCTTCGGCGTCGTCATACTACTATTGTTGTTGTTGTTGTTGTTGTTGTTGTTGCTGCTGCTGCTGCTAAGTATTGTTGAGGGTCACGTTGTCATGGCAGTTATTCAATTAATTTAAACTTTTTTCTTTTGTTAGCGCTGTTATTGTTGCTATTGCAGTTGCTGCTATTGTTAGTTAGTTGTTCTATGTTAGTATGACAAAGTACAAAAAATGGATCATTTAAACGTGATGCTACTATATTTTGTACGCAGATGTTTTCTCACTAATTTTTGCTCTCCTTCGAAGAACTTTTTATACAATTTTTTTTTCAATTTCTTTTTTTTTTTTTTTTTAATTAAATTTGCTCGAGGAAAAGGTCAGTTTAGAGCAAAAAAAAAAAAAACTTTAATTAAGCGTACAGAAAAAATGAATAAAGGAAGAAATGTAAAAAGAATGTTACATCATCTTTACATATCTGTGCTATGTCACTCTCTGACACAGTTAGTTGGAATAATTCAACACAAGCCACTATGAATATCCTTCACCCCATGGCTTTTGTAGTCGGGCCTGAGATGAAATATAGCATGTGTGTGGTGGCAATGTTGTTGCTATTGTTGTGTGATTGTTGTAATTGAAGTTTTTTATTTTATTTTTATTTTTTTGCTTCTACTACATATTACAATATTATTATTATTATTTTGTTGTTACTGTTGCTGACATATGCATATAAATAAAAAAAAATGTATATGCATTTTATTGCACTGCCTTTCGGTTCCTGTTGCTACTATTGTGACCTGCTGTTGAAATGATTATTTATGTTATATGTAGCTACTTCTACTAATACTGCTGTTGATAGTGATGGCAATTGTGTTTGACTCTTGCAGTGAAAATAATAAATATTATAAAATATTTTCTATAAGAGTTTTCATTTTTATAGGTCACATCTAGTACAGCATTTGTGATGTTTATCATTTGGTTGGTACTTTGCCTATACCTAATACTTGACAAATGTTATATTTCTTTCTGTGTATGTAATTTTTGTATTTTTTCTAACATCATAGTGCTAAAAGAAATCACCGACTGAGTGAGTTAATGGGTGGGCTTGATTTTTTTTAACAGAATGTCGTCGAACTAGGAGTCAGCTTCGTCGCTCAAAGAGCTTTGTGACAAAGCTCAGAAAAAGTAATGTCACAAGGCTTGTGCCATTCGAAACCTTACAAAATTTAACGCGCACAACAGTACTGGATGAGAAACCTGGCCGAAAGGACGTTCAGGGTCTATAAGTGCCACATGTCTAGTAAAAAATAATCCATTATTTTTGCATTAAATCGAAGGTTTTATTTACAATAGTTAAAATGATGCGATTTGGGTCAAATAGGCACCGTTTTGTTCGATAACTTGTTGCCATTTTGAAATTACCATAATGCCACTCTCATAGAAACCCTCGTCCATATTGCAAAAAAAAAAAAAAACTGAGACAGTCGATTTTCACAAGCTTCTCTTGAGGTGAATTTTTCAGCAGCAAAATCATTCGCCATAGACAGGCGCAGCGTAGTAATCACTTGGTGCCAGATCCGGACTATAAGGTGGATGCATAAGAATCTCCCAACCAAGCTCCCGGAGCTTCTGGCGAGTCACTATCGATGTGTGTGGCCTGAAGTTGTCCTGATGGAACACAATTCCTCTCCTATTGGCCAAAGTTGGCCGCTTCTGAGCGATTGATTCCTTCAGACGATCTTCGAATTAAGAGTTTGGCCATAGGGCAGCAGCTCATAGTAGATGATTCCCTGCCAATCCCATCAAACACATAGCAAAACCTTCCCGATCGTCAATCCTGGCTTGTTGGCCACCGTTTGCGCCGGCTCACTGCGATTAGACCACAAGCGTTTTTGCTTGACGTTGTCGTAAGTGACCCACTTTTCATCACCAGTACCCATCCGCTTCAGATATGGACTGATTTTGTTGCGATTCAGCAGCGATTCGCAGATGGAAATTCGGTCCATGAGGTTTTTTTGCGTTAACTCGTGTGGCACCCATACATCGAGCTTCTTCTTGTATCCAGCCTTATTTAAATGGTTCCAAACGGTTTTTTGTGCAATGTTTAGTTCCTGGACAGTGCTTACATGCCATCTATTGGAAAAATAATGGATTTCGTTTTACTACACCTGATATTTATTTTTGCTAACGTACAAATAACCTTTTTATCTATGCACTTTCATAAATTCAATGTAGTTAAAATATTTAATATCAACGCAAAAGAAAAGTATTTCATATTTTAAAGAAATATTTAAAATACGTACAGAAATGAAAGAAAAAAAAAAAATTAAAATATTTAATATCAACGAAGCGGAAAAATATTGTTTAGAAGAAATATAATAAAAAAATAAAAATAAAAATAAAAATAAGTAAAAAAAGACAGCAGCAACAATAAGAGAGAAAGAAATGAATGATTATTTTAATCTTGCTATTCTCTAAAAATGACGGAAACTATTTTGTTGTTCACCCTGCTGTTGCTGCAACATTATTTATGTATTTGACCCTATGCTGCATGCAAAATAAATGTTAAGAATTATCTTATTGCTTTCATCATCATCATCGTCATCATCATCATCATCATCATCATCATCACTATCATAAACCACTTAATTCTGCTCTAAATAAAATAAATAAAAAAAAAAAAATAAATAAAAATAAAAAATCTCCTTACAGTCGGCTGGGGCCGACCAAACTATACCCTGCATATGTAGATTTATATATAAAAAGTTTACTCGAATATCCAACTTTTCTTTTATTTCCATTTTTCGAGAAACAATTTTTGCATATACTACTAATTTACACCCGAAATATGGTTGACTTTGACGAAGTAAAAGGATTTTAAGATAATTCCGAGGCTTAGTATGGGAGCTATATAAAAAGTGGGCGTGGCTTACCACTTTCTAGTAAATCCAATTAATTTTTCAATGTTAATCCACACCTTAAATTTGGTGTCCTAAGTTGAATAGTTTCTAAGTTATGGTGGTTAACATTTTTGTTTAATTTCCTCAACTTTGTATGGGAGCCCCAATAAGAAGTGGGCGTGGTACGCAGATTTTTCGCCAGATTATTTCCGACTACGATATTAATTTAAGTGTCAATTATGGTTATTGTAGACATAAGATTGCCTAAGTTACAGCTGTTTCAATTTAAAATTTGTATGGGGGATACGATAAACACTGGGCGTGGTGCGCCCATTTTCTGTGAGCCTAGTTGCTCGTACAATACTAATCCATACCCTAAGTCTCGTTGTCCTAGGCTAAATGGTTTGTAAGCTATGGAGCTTAAAAGTTTTAGTTTAATTCCCTTGGCTATGTATGGGAGACTCATGAAGGAGTGGGCGTGGCACACTGATTTTCTGCCAGATTTTTGCCGACTTCGATATTAATTTAAGTGTCAATTATAGTTATTTTAGGCAGAAGATTGCCGAAGTTACAGCTGTTTCAATTTAAAATTTGTATGGGGGCTACGATAAACACTGGGCGTGGTGCGCCCATTTTCTGTGAGCCTAGTTGCTCGTACAATACTAATCCACACCTTAAATCTCGTTATTCTACGCTGAATAGTTTGCAAGTTATAACCGGTAACATTTTTTTTAATTTCCGCAACTTTGTATGGGAGACCCATGAAGGAGTGGGCGTGGCACACTGATTTTCTGCCAGATTTTTGCTGACTACGATATTAATTTAAGTGTCAATTATGGTTATTCTAGACAGAAGATTGCCGAAGTTACAGCTGTTTCAATTTAAAATTTGTATGGGGGCTACGATAAACACTGGGCGTGGTGCGCCCATTTTCTGTGAGCCTAGTTGCTCGTACAATACTAATCCACACCTTAAATCTCGTTATTCTACGCTGAATAGTTTGCATGTTATAACCGGTAACATTTTTTTTAATTTCCGCAACTTTGTATGGGAGACCCAAAAAGGAGTGAGCGTGGCACATTGATTTTCTGCCATATTATTTCTGACTACCGTGTTAATCTAAGTGTCAATTATGGTTATTCTAGACAGAAGATTGTAGAAGTTACAGCAGTTTCAATTTAAAAGAAGTACAGACACTTTGTATGGGAGCTACGCTAGAAAGTAGGCGTGGCTCATCCACTTTTGGTGAGGTTATATAGTAGTATAATATAACTCTATGTGCAAAATATTGTTGTCCCAAGTGGTATATTGTGTGAGTTATAGCAAGTTAAAAATTTTGAAAATTTCGAGGTTAGTCGCTTTGAATGCTTGGTGTGGTCGTGGTTATTGACCGATCATGCCCAATATCAATCCCCTCCGTACCCTTGGATCATAGATTACTTATGCCAAATTTCATCGAAATAGCTCAATATTTACTCAAGTTATCGTGCGAACCAGCCAGGTGACAGACAGACGGACGGACGGACGGACGGACGGACATCGTTAAATCGAAAATTTAATCGACGCTGATCACGAATATATATCCATGTCTATATCTCCGGAGATTCCTTCAAGTGGACACAAACATCTGACCGAAATGAATATACCATGCATATTGCATTATGCAGGGTATAAAAATTTGAAATAATGAAAATAAAATATAAAAATGTCATCACAGTTGAATACGGGTTTTGTCTTGTTACTATTCATTTTATGCTTTTTCTTTAATTTGTATAATATTTTTTTTTTTATTGCTTCTTCTTGTTCGTTGTTTCGAATTTGTATGTATGTATGTATGATATTTGTGTGTGTATATGTATATTATTGTTAGACAGTAGAGTTCCCTTTATATTTATCTACATATATAGTCATATGTTGTAGTTGTAGTTGTTGTTTGGAGAAGACAATTATTATTTTTTGAGTTCATTCTAACTGACACATACGAGTAGTAGGCACTCGACATCCTTGCATGGCTTGTATGTCGTAAATATATGCATTATATTTGTGCATTGTATGCCATTGAGGTTTACCATCAACATCACAATAGGGGGCTGTATGAAAAATTTTGGGAATTTGTGTTTGCTCTTGATTGTTTAATTTTTATTATTTTCTATAATTTTTTTTCAAATCAAAGTGTATTTAATTTTTACTCAGAATGTCTTTTTTTCTTACAGTTTTCCCTGGGGTATGATTTTTTATGATTTTGATGAAATTCACAATAGGGGCTGTATGAAAAATTTTGAGAATCACGGTTGGTGACTATCCTAATATCTAATATGGCTCTTGATTTGTTTAGTTTTGATAATTTTTCACAATTTTTTCGATTCAAAGTGTATTTAGTATTTATTCAGAAACGTTTTTGATTTTTTTCCGTTTTCCCTGGGGTATGATTTTTTTATGATTTTGGTGAAATTTGTGACTTACTACTATAACTCGGCGGATTCAGACAAATTTGGGCAGAAAGGTATTTAAAATGAAGAGCATTTTTTTAATTAATCATTAAGGAAATTAACAAATTATCAATTTAAATTTTTTTTGTGATTTTTTACAATTTTTCTCAATTTGATAAAATTAACTTATCTGAAGCAAATGTCGAAGTTTTCACAAACCATTTTTTAGTGTAGTCATCTTCAGAAAGCGTTCAATTTTATGTTAAAAAAAAATGTAAAATCATTTTTGTAAAAATAATTATTTTTTTTGCTTCAAAACCTATTTCTGAAATTTTTTACCCAATACTTATATTAGACATAGTAGATGTAGGAAAGACGCGAGTGTGAGGAGATAGAGATGTGTACCGACAAGAATGAGACTCGAAAATTCTTTGAAAAGATCAAGCGCCTGAGTGGAGGTTTAAATCCCGGAGCCTCTTCTTGTCGTGATGGAAATGGGAATCTGGTTACGGATGTCCAGAGTGTACTGAGCCTATGGAGGGAACACTTCTCCACGTTACTGAATGGCGATGCTACGAACAATTCCGCCAGTGGAGGAGAATGCCCGATAACCCCAATTACAGATGATGGTGTTGATGTTCCACCACCCGACTATGACGAGGTTGAAACGGCCATTTTAAGGCTGAAGAACAACAAAGCTGCAGGTGCTGATGGCCTGCCTGCCGAGTTGTTTAAGACCGGAGGCGATGAGCTGCTCACCCGCATGCACCAGCTCATAAGCAGAATATGGTCGGATGAAAGCATGCCTGATGATTGGAGGCTCAGTGTTCTCTGTCCTGTACATAAAAAAGGAGACCCCACAATTTGCGCCAACTACCGTGGAATAAGTCTCCTGAGCATCGCGTACAAGGTTCTATCGAGCGTACTCTGTGAAAGATTGAAGCCTATGCTCAGCAACCTGATTGGACCTTATCAGTGTGGCTTCAGACCTGGTAAATCCACCATCGACCAGATTTTCACACTGCGCCAAATCCTGGAGAAGACCCAAGAAAAACAGATCGACACACACCACCTATTTGTTGATTATAAAGCCGCTTTCGACAGTCCGGTAAGGGATTACCTCTACGCAACAATGTCTGAGTTCGGTATTCCTGCAAAGCTCATTCGACTTTGTAGAATGACACTGCATAACTCCCGTTGTGCAGTGAAAATTGGGAAGGACCTCTCCGCACCGTTTAATACCGAACGGGGTTTCAGACAAGGTGATTCGTTATCGTGCGACTTCTTCAATCTTATTATGGAGAAAATAATACGAGCTGCTGATCTACGACATAATGGCACTATCTTCAACAAAAGTGTCATGCTGTTAGCGTATGCCGACGATATTGACATAATCGGCATGAACACGCGAGCAGTCAGTGCAGCATTCTCAGAGTTGGAAAGAGAGTCGCGTCGGATGGGTCTCACGGTGAACGAGGGCAAGACGAAGTATCTAGTGTCAACAAACAAAGAGTCCCGGCGTCTTGGACAGCACGTCACTGTTGACAACTACGCTTTTGAAGTAGTAAGGGACTTTGTCTATCTTGGAACCAGCATTAACAGCAGTAATGACGTCGGCTTGGAGATCATGCGTAGGATAACTCTTGCTAACAGGTGTTACTTTGGGCTGAGTAAGCAATTGAGAAGTCGAGCCCTCTCTCGAAGAACGAAAACTACACTCTACAAGTCTCTCATCATGCCTGTCCTAACATATGGCGCTGAAGCCTGGACAATTTCCACCTCGGATGAGCGAATACTTGGAGTTTTCGAGAGAAAAGTCCTACGCAAGATCTTTGGACCTATTTGCGTTGGTGGCGAGTACCGAATAAGGTACAACCATGAGCTGTACGAGCTGTATGCCGATATTGACATAGTAAAGCGTATCAAAATCCAGCGGCTGCGCTGGCTAGGTCATGTCGAGCGAATGGAAGAACACGCTCCAGCTAAGAAGGTGTTATATTCGGAACCCGCTGGAGGACGACGCAAAAGAGGAAGACCAAACCTCCGGTGGAAAGACCAAGTACTGGAGAACCTGACGGCGCTTGGAATTTCTAACTGGCGCCAGCTAGCGAAGAACAGAGATGGCTGGCGAAGCATGTTATTTTCGGCCTAAATCGATATTCGGTTGTTATGGCCACATAAGTAAGTAAGTAAGATGTAGGATCACTCCCCTATCTACTATCAATTCCATTACAAAAATCCTCATGGTCGTCTGTGACAGTAAAAGGAAAAAGCAAATTTACAACAACAACTACTAGTACTACTACTACCAGCATTGCTATTATAATAACAATCATTTTATAGTCATCAACAACAGCAGGTCATATCACCGCGAGCCAAGACTTAACCATGTCACATGAAGTTACTTGAATACTAAGTAATTCTTATGCTTTGTTTTTATAAACTTCACACAATGATGCTGCTGATAGTGTGACTATATTTTAAGTTTTGTTGAATATTATTGTGTGTTTGTTTTTTTTTCCCTGTCTATTTTGAGCCCTATGGATAGGTGGTTGTTTGGTTGGTTCGTTGTATTACCAACTATAAATCTATGTGGCATATGTTGGAATGATAAGCGTGAGGGATTAGAGGAGCGAGAAAGAGATGGCGAGAGGTAGTGAGAGAGAGAGAGAGAGACAGTGAAAGAGACATACTGAATAAGTTGAAAAAAAATGAAAATAATACTACATACCTATGTATATTGCTTTTGTTACAATTTGTACTGTTTCCTTTTGGCTTTCGTATTGTTTATCCTTTTGCAGTATATTTTTGTGTAATTGTTATTGTAATGCTGAAAGCAGTTTAAGGCTTGTTTGCTAACTGTCGTCATTGGAGCAAATATTTTTTTGTTTGTCATTCTTCTTTTGCTTTTCTTTTCTTTTTTCTCAACATCATTATTATCCACATCAGCAGCAACATCATCATCATCATCATCATCATCATCATCATCATCATTAGGGTCTAAGTAAAGAGCAAAGCGGTAACGGTATGCGGCAACATTTGTTTTTGACAGTTTGGGGTTTGCTTTTTGTTTGCAGCAATTTTTTTTCTTTTCCTACTTTTCCTTTGTTCGTGCACATAATACGCGTTGGTTGGTGAATGCGTCGACAATATATTACTCTACTCGTATCATATTGGTCGTAAGAGTGTGTTGTGGTTATAATGTGTGTGTGTGTGTGTGTGTGTGTGTGTGTGTATGTGCGAGCCAGTAATGATGATAACGATGATGATGATGATGATGATGATGTTAAGCTAATGCATGTATATGCGCATTTGTCTGCGAAAAAACTAATGCCAAGAAATGTAATTAAATCGAACAAAACTGCAGTAGACCTTATAAAAATAAGATTAAATGAATAATACTCGAATACAAGGTGCTCTCGCTATCTATGAATGATAATCTATCGAAATGGTATTAATGTAGCTGATTGGTTTAATCATGAATAGAAAATTTATATTGATTATTTATGATTTTAACTTTTATAACCAATAATAAAATTTAGTTTTATCTCTTAATTTTTTTTTTTTTTTATTTAGCTGATCTTGAGCATTAGGAAAAGTATTTTGATTTTCGAGCAATATTTACTTTTTTAATTTTTTTTTTTTTTTGCTTTTCGGCAATAACAATTTGCCAAAAATGCTTCTTAAAAGAGCTCTGTGACAAAACTAACTTAAGGTGATGTCACAAGGGTTCTGCCGTTCGGAATCGGCTAATATAAGTAAGTCCCTTCTAATGCTGTCCAAATTTAACACGCACAACAGTAATGGAAGAAAAGCTCGGTGGTATCACAATTTGCCTTTCTGGCCTAAATGTGTCCTCTCAGAGAGAGAGAGGGCAGCCACATAACCTAACCTAATCATGATTTTTTGATTATTTTCACAAACAGCACAATTTTAGCATCTTGAACTTGAACAAATTTCGAAAAGTTCACATTTCATACAAAAATGGAAACGAAATAATTTTTGAAGAGAAATATTTCGCAAAAGGCTTTCTGTGCCCACAATTCAATTTAAAATTGAAAGATGAAAAAAAAAATAAATATTTTTCTTAATCAGAAAATAGAAGGCACCAATAACTCATATTAACTACCCTGTAATAGTAATGCATATTTTGCTTCACTTGACTGCATCTTTTCTTAATTAATGAATTGTTCTCGTATTATGATATTATTTTCCTTCCACCAAAGCACATTTTTTTTTCTAACTACATTCTTCTTTATTGTATTAGTTGATTGAGAATTTATTTTGTATTTGATTTCACTCTTTTATGATATTTTTTCTTGTTTGAAAAACAATCATTAGGGGTCATATTTAAACCTTACATATAGATTTTCCTGATTTAATGAACACATTCTTAATAATTGATAATACAGATTTATCACTTATAGAATGACATTTCATTTTATTGAATTTATCAATTTGATTGCCTACATTGTGAGTCTTTAAAGTTTTGCTCACGAGTAATAGTAATACTTACTTTCTTATATACTCTATCAAAAGAGTATTGTAAGATTGTTTTGATATTTACTTGTATCAAATTTAATAAATTTCATTAGTTTATATATTTATAAACTCTAAATGCTCTTGTAAAATCACTGAAATGTAAATAACTCAAGTGTTTATGATGGTGGTCTTCTTCTTTTGTACAGTAAATTGTTTTCATGAAAGTTTATTGAAGTTGAATTAATGAAAACTAGCGTATAAAGCAGAGATAGAGATGGGAGTGGTAGTGAAAATAGTCAGAGAATTAGATTAAGTGCTGCTAACTGGGTAACTGTCCTTTTTAAGCATCATCTTCTTCTAATCTCCATTATTCATTTATATATTTAATTTATTTAATTTTGTTGTTTTCCCTCTCTCTCTCTCTGTCTCTCCCTTTTCGTATATCTCTTTTAAAATAGTTTTGTACTGTTTTTTCTCTCTTCAAATGCTAATTTCACTAAAAGTTACATTTCCTTGCACTCTTGTGCAATGTACACTTATAAGTATTATTAGCTTGGCTATAATTACCATCTGTTTTTAATATCCTTAATTCAAATGTTATTTATATATTGAAAAAAAAAAAAAATATGGTGTGTTTTTAGGCGTTGCTAGAAATGATAATGGTGGTGGAGAGAATTTTTTAATTATCTCATTGTTGGTTTTATATGACAAATGCCATTCGGCTCGCTGTGTTTTGCATAAAATATTGAAATGATCATACGTAAGAGTGCAATTAACTGATTTGAGTTCTGGCATTTTTGTTTTCTTCTTATACTCTTAACTATCTATGGGGTTGTTGTGCGGTTTGATTGCATTCATTCAATGCAGCAAACAACGATGAGAAATAATTTCAAAATAGCAAAATATATTTTCGTTGCACTTTGTGTGCAACAAAGTGTACGAAAAATGTGGGAAAAGAGAGAGAAATTAAAAAATAGTTTTCTAACCATGGTCGAACATGGTCAGAACAAGAAATAAATAAAGTAGATGAAATAAAACAAAAGAGTATACAATTTCTTTGCTGTGGGCTTTCTTATAAACTTCATTTATAAATATGTATGACACAGTGGGGTTGGAAAGGCGAAAATCACATAAAACTTTAGTTGCATGTGAGGTGGTCGTCGTAATTTTCATCCGATTTCTTTCATTCATGCATTTAGTAAAAATAATTTTATGGCAATTATGGGAAAGGAAACCAAATATGTATGCATTTATATATATCATAGCCATTTTAGGTGCTCTGAAATGGAACGAGAGTCACGTCGAATGGGTCGCCGAGGGCAAGACCAAGTACCTACTGTCTACAAATAAAGAGTCCCGCCGTCTTGGATAACACACAACTGTTGAATATTATACTTTCCAGGTGGTGAAGAACTTCGTCTATCTTGGAACCAGCATCAACAACTGTAATGACGTCAGCCTTGAGATCATGCGCAGGATAACTCGTGTTAATAGATGTTACTTTGGGCTGAGTAAGCAATTGAGTCGTCGAGCCTACTTTCGAAGATCGAAAATCACACTCTACAAGTCTCTCATTATTCCAGTCCAAATATATGGCGCAGAAGTCAGAATAATTTCCACCACGGATGAGAGGATGCTTGGAGTTTTCGAGAGAAAAATTCTGCGCAGTATCTTCGGACCTATTAGCGTTGAAGGCGAATATCGAATAAGGTACAACGATGCGCTATATGAGCTGTACGCTGACATTGACAGAGTCTGGCGAATCAAAATCCAGTGGCTGCGTCATGTCGAGGGTATTTAATTCGGCACCCGCTGGAGGACGCAGAAGAAGAGGAAGACCAAACCTGCGTTGGAAGAACCAAGTGTTGGGTAACATGGCAGCGCTTGGAATATCCAATTTGGCGCCAGCAAGCGAAGAACAGAGAAGATTGGCGCCGTATTATATGTTCGGCCTAAATCGATCATCGGTTGTTATGTCCACATAAGAAGAAGAAGAAGAAGAAGAAGAATATTTTTATATAATTTTTTATATGCAAATGATTCACTGTACACTATATAATGCTTAAATAAACTTTGCCACAAAACGACCAATGGCGATGAGAAAACTCAACTTGTAAATAAACAAGGCAAATAATACCACAAGGATATCAGAGGATATCAGAGTTTGGGTCAATAAAACGTAGATATCATAATTCTGGTGATTGTTGTTGTTGTTGTTGTTGTTGTTTAAGTTACTTTACATTTATCCTCGAAATATTTTAAAGCTTTAGTGATTTTAAAATTTGACAGTTGAATTAGTTGCTTCTTTGCATGGGCTTCATATGGTAAAATGGCTATGATTTTAAGTCAATTTTTCTTATTTTCTATATAATAATATTTCCATAGAATGAAATTGATTTCATTTTCAAAATTAATCAGTCAGTCGAAAAAGTTTACAAGCATCTCAATTGAAATCACTTGTATGCGAGTGTATGTACATCCAACAATGAGATTATATTTCAATTTTGAGAAACATTACAAAAAGACGCCCTTGATTTTAATTACTATTCCCATTCTCCATTTCACCATTATTCTTTATTGTTATTGATGATGACTTGATTGTGATGGCAGTGTGGTGGTAATTGCGTGTCATGGCAATGAACCCATTTAAAAATTTAACAGTCACCCTTTCTGAACACTTGATTGCATCTCATTTAATGTGTGTGTGACTGTGTTCGGAATGACTTTTTCTGCTTCTTTCATTTATCTATTAACTTTCTAATACGTCCGTCTTTTCTTTGATTGTTTTTGTCCTTTCTATTCGACTAGTTTTACTATTGGCTGAAAATTGGTTTGATGTTTGCCAATAATATGTACGTACGTATATGTGGGCCAAATAGAACAATTATAACAAAAGAGAGATGTTAAAAATATCGCAAGAAATTTTCAATTTTGTGTTTTTATATTTTGTTTTCTATTTTCTTGTATATATTTTGTCTTACTCTCATTGAAATATGCTCTATTTAGCAAGGAAGGCATTTGTTTGTGAAGTTCTTTGATATATTCATTTTAGCATATGAATAGAAATATTCGAGTGGCTATGGCTACATTAATTGCTTATATGTTTTACTACATCAACCTTCTTTCTTCTTTCAAGTTGTTTATATTTATTTCACATTTTTTATTTGTTTGTTTGTCTCTTCTCTTTGTTATTCAAATTCTGAATGTTAAAAGCACACTTAAGTAGATTTATTTTTCTATTCCATTCTATTCTTATGTCTATTTCCTATTAAGTATCTCTCTCTTGCCGCTTATAAAAGCATTTATAATTATAATTGTATTTCATTTTTATTTTCACATTGTCGTTTGTCCATTATCTGGAACCACTTTTTGCTATTAACATAAAAATTATGTTCATTAAATTGTGCCCTGTATTATTTATGTAAATCCCACCACAGCAAGCTAAAAGCATGATTAGTAGGCAAAAGCAAAAAAATAAAAGGGTTTTTTGTATGAGAGCAAGAAAAAAGAGGAAGTAGAAAAACTTTACATAAATTTATTATTATTAAAATAATATTTTCTTAAGCATTTATGTAAGAAGGTAAACGTAAAATATAAAGATGCTTATATACATACGTTACTAATTTGACATATTTTTTTGACAATAAATATTTCCATAATATCCTTTTGACACAAACATGAGCTTACATATATTTTCACCGCTATAGTCGCTCTGGGGTTGGAACCTTCAATTAATGACACACACATCATTTTCATAATTTCATTTCAAATACAAATACATATACACACACACACACACACTATCCTGAATGCATCATTCATTTGTCGTCCATATCCATGTTGTTCACCATCTCATTGTATTAACATGCATTTCTTCTATGCAAAGCACATATTGGTATAACAATATTAAAACGTACAACATACATATTATTTTGAACTCAACGCCAGGATATCCGTTTTTAAATTTTTTTTTGCCTTTGCTTTCATTTTCCTTTTTTTTTTTTAACATTTTCTACTCATATGAATGTATATGTACTTTAGTCGGATATGCGAATAGATTCATATGTGCAGGTAAAAAGAAGAAGAATACAAAAAAGAAATGAGAAAAGGAAATATTCATCAGTCAAGCACTATAATATGTAGCTGTAGTAATGGTAAATATATGGGGAAAATGAAAGTCAAAGTAAAAAGCAGTTAAACAGTTAAAGTAAAAGTATTAAATGGATATAATGATTTTACTAATATTATGCATATATTCTGTTATGGCATACATTTTACTTTTTACGTTATTACTTTTGCTTTCTTTTATGACCAGCACAAATATTTGGGTCCATTTATTGAATTTCAAAATTTTCGAAATTTTTTCAAAAGTTTTGAAATGGCAATTTGCTTACATTTATGACCAGCACAAATATTTTTGTCCATTTATTGAATTTCAAAAATTTTAGAAATTTTTCAAAACTTTCGAAATGTCAATTTGCTTACATTTATTACCAGCACAAATATTTGGGTCCATTTATTGAATTTCAAAATTTTACAAATTTTTCAAAAGTTTTGAAATGTCAATTTGCTTACATTTATGACCAGCACACAAAATTTTTGTCCATTTATTGAATTTCAAAATTTTAGAAAATTTTTCAATTTTTTTTTTTGAAATGGCAATTTGCTTATATTTATGACCAGCACAAATATTTTGTTCATTTATTGAATTTCAAAAATTTTAGAAATTTTTCAAAAGTTTTGAAATGGCAATTTGCTTACACTTATGACCAGCACAAATATTTTTGTCCATTTATTGAATTTCAAAAATTTTAGAAATTTTTCAAAAGTTTTGAAATGGCAATTTGTTTACATTTATGACCAACACAAATATTTTTGTCCATTTATTGAATTTCAAAAATTTTAGAAATTTTTCAAAAGTTTTGAAATGGCAATTTGCTTACATTTATGACCAGCACACAAAATTTTTGTCCATTTATTGAATTTCAAAATTTTAGAAAATTTTTCAAATTTTTTTTTTTGAAATGGCAATTTGCTTATATTTATGACCAACACAAATATTTTTGTCCATTTATTGAATTTCAAAAATTTTAGAAATTTTTCAAAAGTTTTGAAATGGCAATTTGCTTACATTTATGACCAACACAAATATTTTTGTCCATTTATTGAATTTCAAAAATTTTAGAAATTTTTCAAAAGTTTTGAAATGGCAATTTGTTTACATTTATGACCAGCACAAATATTTTTGTCCATTTATTGAATTTGAAAAATTTTAGAAATTTTTCAAAAGTTTTGAAATGGCAATTTGTTTACATTTATGACCAGCACAAATATTTTTGTCCATTTATTGAATTTCAAAATTTTAGGAATTTTTCAATATTTTTGAAATGGCAATTTGCTTACATTTATGACCAGCACACAAAATTTTTGTCCATTTATTGAATTTCAAAATTTTAGAAAATTTTTCAATATTTTTGAAATGGCAATTTGCTTACATTTATGACCAGCACACAAAATTTTTGTCCATTTATTGAATTTCAAAATTTTAGAAAATTTTTCAAATTTTTTTTTTGAAATGGCATTTTGATTACATTTATGACAGCACAAATATATTTGTCCATTTATTGAATTTCAAAATTTTAGAAAGTTTTTCAAAACTTTCGAAATGGCAATTTGCTTACATTTATGACCAGCACAAATATATTTGTCCATTTATTGAATTTCAAAATTTTAGAAAGTTTTTCAAAACTTTCGAAATGGCAATTTGCTTACATTTATGACCAGCACAATTATTTTTGTCCATTTATTAAATTTTGGAAAAATTTTCAAAATTTTTAATATGACTATTTGTGTGATATTTGAGCTTGATTTGTGTAGATTATGATTAATTTATGTTATTAATTTAATTTTGTAAGATTAATTTATGTATGTATAGGTGTTTTCTGATCGAACGATATTTTACGAACGAACAGATAAGTTTGTGGGAAAAAAAAACCTCGCCTATCTCCAATATAAAAATATAAAGGTTCGAAAATATAAAGATATCACGTTGAAACTTCGCACATACTATTTTATTAACCAACTAATGAACGTATCAAAAATTGGGCAAAATCAAGTGAAAACCACACCTGCCTTCCATACAAAAGTATGCTCCCGTTTATATGTTTTCACACTTTGCTTAGGTTTGTACAATGCTATGGCGCTGAAACTCGATACATATGATTATACTTGTTAAATATGATGATGATGAGATTGAAAATGAGTGAAATGGGATGATTTTTACTTTTATCAGCAAGGTCGGCTGTCTTTTTTTTTGTGGCTTTGACACAATCAAAAGTTTTATTGAACAAAAATCATTATTAAGAAGAAAAATAATGCTTCAACAAATCTAACTATCCCATACTATGTATAAGCTGACATGCCCTTCTTCAAGATTAAGTAACATCCTCAAAAAAAAAAAAAAAAAAAAAAAAAAAAAAAAAAAAAACAAGAGGATAAAATAACAAAGAAAAAATTCTAAATCTAAACTAAATACGAAATTTTTTCATAAAACCTATGCACATACCCACTTATTCAAACACACATACCAATAAGATTACCTTACTGCTTTACTGTGTGCCACAATGTTAGTATTTAAATCTCATACCTTAAGCATATAAGCTCATTAGTAGTTTCTACAAATATCTGCAACAGTATACATTTATTGTATATGAATCCTTACGTACTTTTGAATTGTACAATTTATTGTTGTAAGCATGTACATTTGTCTGTTTGCATGTTTGTCTGCAGTTATGGTCTAATTATCTCTATTCACTCGTGTAACGTTTATAGTTGTTGTTGTTGTTGTTGTTGTTGTTGTTGTTGTTGTTGTTGTGTGCAGCAATATGAATTCAGCTACTACATAACATACATACAATGGAGAGAATAAATTAGTATATATACATAAATGTATACATAAACAAAAGCCATACATAAGTCTTCTCTGTGTGGATGTGTGTGTGTGTGTGTGTATGTATATGAGAAAGACTTAAAAGGGAATTGAGGTGGAGTGCTGTGCTCTAAGGTATATGATTGTATAAACGGAAAAATTATTTAGACCGTAAAAATGCTGTTAATGGTTTGTATACATAACAGAAGCACACACACACACACACACACACATGCATTCATAGTGTGTATGTATGCATAAAATTTACAAAAGGATATTCTACGAGAAAGGTTTATAACATTGAACTAAATTAAATGTTTATTATTGTCGTTGGTAAATATAATACTTGACTCGTTTCCCGTCAGTGAGTAGTGGCAATGAAAAGGATTTTGTTGTAGTACAAAAAAAAAAAAAAAAAAAAAAATATGTATTTAAACAAATTATTTAAATTGTAAATTTTTTTTGTAAGTTCATTCCAAAGCGACTTCAAATATACATATATGAATTGGCATCAGATATTCTCAAAACTGTAGTGTCAATTGAAATATGAATTTTTATATATATATATATTTTTTTTATTTTGGTTTATAAAACTTTTCATATTTTCTTTTAATTCTCATATCATCTATATTTTTTTTTTTGCTAAGCTCAAAATGAATAGATGATGACATTCCCATATTGAAATATTCTAATTTATCTTTTTGGTAACAAACCTCTACAGAGTTACAAATATACACTCACACATGACACTCATATATCGTCGAATACTTACATCATATATGCCATTAGAATTGAATCAATAGGGACCTACGTTGAGTTCACTTTTTCCGTTTTGTTTTTATGCAAATAAATTTTTAGTTTTCTATTTTCCCATTTCAACATGAACTCATATCTTGTTTCAAGAACCCTAACCTACAAACGAGGGTGTGGGAAATTCACTTGAAATATGTCAATCCATCAGGCAGTTGGGTTGGTTGTAATATTTTTGGTTGTAACCCAACTCAAAAAAGTTTATTTCAGTTTTTTTTTTTTGCTCTGTTGATGTATTCATTTTTCTTACACGCACACACATTCACACACAAAATGATGGTAAGGACAAAGGAACAATATTGTGATCTAAGCAATAATATAATTTGAGAAGTTAATTGTATATATTGTTTATTTTTTTTTTTTTCTTATTTTTTTTTTGGTAAAAGGGTTCGAAAGTGTTGCTGTGTTTATGATGTGTTTTTTATTTTCATACGGTGAAAGAGAAAAGACAACATTTTTTTATATAGGTATTATTTGGATTTGTTGTTTGAAGTTATTTCCGAGGTGGAGTTGAAGAAAAAATGAGAGAGGGTGAGTCATACAGACTATTGACAATATATACAAAAATTTTTTTTTTTTTTTGGGTTAAGGGTCTCATTAATTAGTACATAATGTATGCTCATAGAATCTAATTTGATTTAATTATAAGGCGAATGTACATATTTTCGTTGATTTTATTGTGCTGTAAGCAAAATATTTGACATTTAAAATAAAAAAAATAAAAATAAATATGTGGCACTTAAAGCCCCAAAGGGCTCATTGGCGGAGCTTCTCTTCCATTACTGTTGTGCGTCTTAAATTTGGACAGTATTAGAATGGACCTACTTATTTTAGCCGGTTCCGAACGGCAGAACACTTGTGACATCACTTTTTCTGAGCTTTGTCAGAGTTCTTTTTAGAAGCTTTTTCATGGCAAGTTGTTACTGTCGGAAGAATTGCCAATTGCTTGCCGACAGGTGGGTACCGTTCGAAAGAAAAATCTTTTCGATATTAAATTTGTTATGCATCAGCCGGGTATTGAACCACGACCTACAGATCAGAAGGCAAACACACTAACCACTGAGCTACGGCACCCACATTTAAAATTCTTCCTAAAAATAGGCTAACATTTTAACGAATTTTATTTGATTTCGAAAAGAACTCTAGTTTTTTTCTTTTATGTATTTTTGTTGTTGGAAGAATTGCGTTTTTCAAGCTAAATTTGAAAAAAAAAAATGTAAATTTCTGATGCGTTGCTTATATTCGATAAGCTTCTAAGATGAATAAAAAAAGCAAGAATAAGTGCCACATGTCAACAAACAAAGAGTTCCATCGTTTTTGAGAACACGTCATTGCCTGTCAGTGACTACATTTTAGCAATAATATTGAAGAAATTATTTGCTTATAAATACTATTTCGACATTATTGCAAGAAATTTTCGATATTAATTCACTCCACCACGATCATATTGAGCGGGTCGTGGAAGAATTTTTGTATTTGAGCTACATTAAATAGTGGATATGGTTCGCTTTTTTTTTTGTAAACTTAAATATTTTTCTTCATAATATTATAATATTAATCTACATGCGAAAAATTGTCGTCTTGCGTAAAATATCGTTTAAGTTTTGGCAGTCGAAAAATTCAATGAGTTACGTGACTTGGTATAGGAGCTACCCTAAATAGTGGGCGTAGCTCTGTCATATTTTTCGATAACATTTCTCTTTGGAATATTTAATTATGACATTTGGAAATTAAAAAAAAAATTTTTTTTTCGTGACTTTGTATGGAAGCTATATTATGGGAGCTACATGGGATTGTGGGCGTGGCTCTGCCATTTTTGTGAAAAATATTTCTTATTAGATTATGAACTTACGCGTACATAACGTATGACAGTATGGAAAATTGAAAATTGAAACATATTTCTCGACTTTATATGGTAGCTCTAATAAATAAAGGGTGCTGCTCTTCAATTTCTTGCAAAATTATTACCCATATTAGTCAGCATACTAAATATTGTTGGTGTACAAAGGAATATTAAGTGAGCTAAAACAAGTTAAGTTTTTTTTTTTTTTTAAACTCCCAGGTTACTCCCTTTCATTGTTTTATATGGGTCCTTTGGTTAATTTTTTGATATCCATGCACCTGTATAGGGTCTAAAAAAAAGGAAAATCTCTCCAAACAATAAGTTACAAAACAATATACAAAATATGTTACTTATTGCTTGTATGTATCATACATTCTTTTTCGTAGTATACATATACGTATATAAAACAATAACTACGATAATATGCACATATATGTACACAATTTTTGTATTTGCGAAAATTCCCAACGCGTTAATCTCTAAAGTAATTTGTACTTATGTTAGCCCAAAAGGGATAATGGTTTATTCTTGTACTCGTTTACTTTGTGTATGTGTGTGTGTTTGTGTCTGTATTTTGCATTTGTTTGTAACTACATACATACATGTATATGTTTATCGTGTTGCACGCAATTTTGTAATTTTTCTTCCACAATAATGCTTATGGTATGTTACATACATGTTGCTCCTTTGGAGTTTTGTGTATTGGACCCCATTATAAAGTCCATACATATTAGTTGGAGCAACAGTTGTTCTTGACGTTGTTGATGTCGTTGTCGTTACTGTTCTGTTGTTACTATATACGATATATACCATGATTGTTACCCAATAAAATTGATTTTTAATCAAGCATTGAATTAAATTGAATTTTGTAAAATTCAACACGTTTGTAGTTATATGTGATATAACACAGAAGCATATGCCATCTACTTATATACTTAGTGGTTTATGTAGCAGCCAGCAGCCTTTAGGGATTTTAAGAGTTGACTTGACGGATGAATACTTATATACGAGTATATATATTTTTTTGGTATAAGGAAAATTGTAAAATTACTAACGCTAAAATGTTGTTAAATTGAAAAATAACAACAACATATTTTAATACTCGAAATAATCTGCTCAAAATGTAATTATATTTTGTTCTTGTCTCTGTCTGTCTGTCTATCTCTCTTATTCAAAGTGATTTATTTGAATTATTCACTATGAAGTTATTTGTCTTTCAGTTGATATACAATGTAGTATAATGATAAAAATCAAGTACGACAACGATGACAATGCAAAAGATGAGAAAAAGTAGAATTTTAACATATTGCTAAAATGTTTTATACCTGCGTTGTTGGTGTATTAAGACTTGTGTCATTTCTTATTTCTTCGTTTTTCGATTGCCTTTAGCTATTTTAGCTAAAGCAATGTAGTTTTAATTAAAAGTTGAGACGTTCGAATAGACCTTGAACAAGCGACGACGACGAAGTACACTTACACAAAAGTCATACGTACAATTTAAATCATTTGTATTAGTGTATGTGTAATTACTTGAGGTGCAATTAAATTGAAAATATAATTAAAGGATTGGTTTTTAATCAAGATATGTGTAGGTACAGTGATAGATAGTACAAACGAATATTCATTACAAATATGCAATGACATATTTTGTCGCATTTCGTAGCGATATTGGCGCATTTTTTTTCAAATAAAATTAATCACATTATTGAAATAGAATATTAGTATTACAATTTTGTATGGATATATAAATGATACATCGAAATCATTGTGATATCACAGGTAAAATAGAGAGAAAAATCATATGCCTAAAGGGTAGATAGTCCACAAGAGATGAAGATGAGATCCAATGCTCATTTATCGCCTGAATGGTAGAATTCTTCTGATATTCCATAACAATTTGATTTTTTGTCCCATTCAGCAAACATACGACTCTAATTATTATATCCTCTAAGACGAAGTGTACAAAGTGCCTTTGTTTTCCAGCTGGGGTAATACTCAGCCAGCCAGGAAGAACGAATTATGCACTTACTGTCAAATTGACACTATGATATTACCGACACTAGAGTGTTCGGCTCGGATGATATACCTTTCGCGGTATAATTTCTACTTTTTATTATTCTTTTCGTTTCTTTTAATACAAAATGAAGAAAATGGGTATTTTAAGTACAGAAAATACTCTGTTCGTTATAAAGGAGTTATTCAATTGAGACTACAAATTAATAAAACTACCCTTTTCGTATCCTACGCAAGCAAGAGGAAGACAAGGATTGAAATGTAGGAGGAATCAGCTCCTAGATTTCAAATGGTCAAAGTGACTACTTACTACCCGAAGTACCCGTAGCTGGTTTCACTGTAGGGCAAGAACTCTTATTGTCGCGTACCGTAAATGGATCTGTTATAAAAGTGAACTCGTTGGTGATAAATCACTCAACGGGTCGTTGTTGTAATATTATTACAACTGAAGAAAGACTCTTCAATAGTGATCCTAACTGGGCAATCACATGTAAATATGTCACTTGTCCAATCATGTACGGAAGTCGCTTTTCTCAATTCTTGTTGATTCAGCATGATCTTTATATATTGGCCACATGCTAAACCAAACAAGAATTCTCATATTTATTTAATTCAATTAATAAGCAATTATACAAACTGATTTATGCACATCGAAGTTGTGATGTATTTTGGTACAAGTGTTCCGTGGGTTCGTCCCACCACCTGACTTTGCCTACGTGTACGAGTTCGATCTCGTATCGCGACATGGATTTTTTTTTTAAATTAATTTTTTTTTTTTTTATTTTCTTCCTTTACTTTTTTATAAATATGTTTGATGCCGAATATATCAATATTCGGTATTTGTAACACGAAGATGCGTGTTACAACACATGCCCAGATAAGTCGACAAGCCACAAGGCTCTAAGTCGACATATTCTGTTTTTCCTCAATATTGTAGAAAACAAGGAAGATCGATATATATTCGCACAACTCTTTGTCATCTGTGTGGTTGAGTGTTAAGTGCCATTTTGAGCACGTTTTAAATTGATTTTAAGTATTAATATTTTAACGTATTTTAGCATTAAATAGGTGTGAATGTAGTCAATATTGTAAAAATAATACTTGAAGAAAATCCACAAAGGAAAACTGTATTTGATTCTTTAAAAATGGTAGATAATTATGCAAATCAGCTGATGAAAACTAATATTTCTATTCTGCCTTTAGCAAACTTTCATAATGATTTCTTCTCAATGCTCATTATATCCCGCACTTTACTTAATTATGATGTTCCTGTGTCTCTTGCTCTCTCCCTGTCTCCCTCCTGTCTACCTTTCTCTCTTTCTCATTGATTAAACTAAACAAAGTTTAGCAACTTGTATCATAGTACCTCGTCCATGGCCATTGACACGTACAAGTGTCATTCTCTTTTTGAGCCTGTTCTTTATTCTGTGTTTTTCTTTTTTTTTTGTATTATTTCTTCGAAAGAATATGATGTGTTAATGCTCTTTACTCCAACTAGAAGACGTCAATTCAGCAAATTTTATTAAATACAAAAACAACAACAACAACAACGATTAGAATAAAAATAAAAAATGTACTCTCGTATCAAAAAATATTCTATTTATACTCGTATTCTAAACTTTATAGTCACATTTGTGTATGTGTAGAATTACAAGTAAGTACATGTTGGCCTATGTAGTTATAGTACATATTACATATATTATATGTAGCATGCCTCAAGTGTACTTTGGCAATGAGACAAAACATTTCAATAACACATACAAATACATGAATATATGTATATATATTCATTTAATACTATCAGCAACCACACCCAAAACTAGCAAAATAGAAAAAAAAACAACAAAATCAACTATTTATACTCCCCTCCCTCTCTCTTATTTTTTGTCACTTAACATCAATGTATGGTATAAAACATATTTTTTTTTTTTGCATTTTGCGCCTATAGTTATGCTACAATATATGTATGTAGGTACGTAAATATGCATTTGTATCCATGTTGAGGGATTCATGCTTTTTTGAACATCATTTTATGTGACATAATGTGCTTCACATATACATAGTAGACAGGCATATTGACACATAACGTTCATTCGGTTAAATTTTTTATTGAAAAATCATCAATATCTCTGTCCCTCTGTCTATCTCTGTCTTCTTTGTTTACTTGGTATATGTTGTATAATAGAATTTTCTATAGAATATTCTCAGTGGAGCGTATGGAGATGTATAGTACAAGGGTCTATAGCTGTCATGCAGGTGCTTTTAATCGTTTTGTATTTTTTGTTGTTGTTGCCGACATCGTCATGCATACATAGTCTCATCGGTATTATTTGTACTACTATGGTGATGGTGATATACTTGACCAATGAACCTTTAAGTATACTTATGGACAATATTGACATGTGAGATTGCTTCTGTATCTATGCATGTATGTAGTTATAAGTGTGTGAAAGATCGCATATGTTTAGAACGTTTTCTTACACATACACGGAATATATGCTTAAAGCAATATTCATTTTATTATTATTATATTATTACCTCATCAATATTCTCTTTGTTTTTCTTCTTTTTTGTTGTTTTTTGTTTTTTCTTTTTTTTTTTTGCTCAAAACTTTTGTGGTTATATTTTTGAAATATTTTGTGATTTATGCGAGTAGCAAATTTTGCATATTAAAAAGCGAAATAAAATATGGCGATAAGTACGAGTTCGACAATATTGCTTAAGTTTTTTTTTAATAACGTCAAAATACAACGAAGCATTTAAAAAAATGTAGAAAATTTTGCAAAAAACATTTCAAAAAATGTCGAACTATTTTTTCCCTGTATACAAATTTCGACATTATTGCAAAAATTGCTGAAATAATGCCCAAAAATCCCAATTTTCACATCATTCTAGAAATTTTTTAAAAATAATGTCACATAATTTTTTTTTCATATAAAAAAATTACGTTATTATTGCAAAAATGCTTGAAATAATATCGAAAAATATTTTTACCATATATAAAAATTTTGGCATTATTGCAAAAATTTTTGAAATAATATGTAAACATAATTTTTCCAATATATAAAATTTCGATATTTTTGCAAAGATTTTTTAAATTATGTAGCAAAATATTTTTGCGTATATAAAAATTTCGACATTACTTCAAACATTTTATAAATAATGAAGAACAATACTTTTACTTGTATA
Source organism: Megamerina dolium (assembly GCA_963854835.1). Taxonomy (NCBI): domain Eukaryota; kingdom Metazoa; phylum Arthropoda; class Insecta; order Diptera; family Megamerinidae; genus Megamerina; species Megamerina dolium. The sequence continues at coordinate 70,045,919 of OY978527.1, forward strand.
AACGTTTTGATTATATTGCAATAAATTTTGCAACAATGTCCCAAAAATTTCAATATTATCGAAAACATTTTTGAACTGATAATAAAGCAAAACTCTATGAATTTTCATTTTCGATATTATTGCAAATATTTTTTTTTAGATTAAAAAGTTTCGACATTATTGCAAACATTTTTGAAATGATGCTGAGAGTATTTTGTGCTTACATGGATATTTCGACATTGTTCCATAAACATATTTTTGCCATAGATCAAAATTTCGACATTATTGCAAACATTTTTTGAAATAATGTCACAAAATTGTTTAATCTTCATTTCCAAAAGACAATGCAACATTTTTTGGTTTAATATTTTAATTTGATATCAAATGAGTATCTAACAGTTTCTGCATATATTTCTTTCAGTCTCATTAATAAAATTTTCGAAGAGTTATTTTCGAATTTTTTTCAATTGAAATATTATTTTGTTATTTTGAAATTAAAACTTTTAAATTCCTTTCAACTTTATTTTGTTATTTTGAAATTTTAACTTTTAAATTCATTTCAACTTTCTGTACATGATAGCTTACTGTGACATAACTACCGATATAATTCATCATCTCGAAAACAAAAAATCATGTTTTTATTCAAACATTTATACAGGAAATCGCAAAAAACACATATATTTCTTTAAAACAATGCTATAATGAGAAAACTTTTTAAATTTAAATACAAAGGTAGTTGCACAACACTTTTTACAGAATACGCTAACGGTAATTCTTTTGGCAATTCCTTTGGGTGTTTGTGCTTGTTTTTTTTTATTTGCGTTCATTTTTAGTGCTATAAATATATTATCGTTTCCCCACAAAAAATGGAAAGAAAGAAAAGAATTTCGAAAATTTTAAATCTACCATATCATAATTTAGCGTAAAAAGGATACATGAATTACATTACCACAAGCTGATGCACATTCACACTATTCCTCCTTTTTACATTTTGCGATTTGTGGTAGTGATAATAAAAAAAAAAAAAAAAAATGAAATAAAATAAAATAAAGAAACAAAAATCTTCTAGAACAACAATAACAGTTACAAAGCAACAGCTACCTATACCTTGCAATGAACTTACCTTAGCTGATTGCCCTTGGAGAAATATTCGGATATATTACAAAAGAAAGTAGCAAATGAATGGAAAAAAAAAGAAGACAAAAAGTCAGCAAGCTCAATTGATCCCTTTTGGCATTACCCTTAAGCTGATTTCTTGTACGTAGGTACTCGTTTATGTATGCACCTGTGTGTGTGTGAGTATGTGTATTTCTATCAGCTAATACAAAAGGTATATCACAATTCTTATGCTTATTTCTTATATTCACAATATACGCTTCACATTATATTATGCGATATATTATAAGCATTATGATATGGTAAATGCCAAAAAGCATGCAACGTTGGTTTATTTTTTTTTGTTGCTTAGTTTTGTAATAATAACACAAGTATTATATATTGGTACGATAATATCCTCCGCACACCTATTACACACCTCATATTTTATTGGATTTCTTTGCGTGTATGCGTGTATATTGAAGATAACATTTATTTTTATTTTGCTACATATATTTGCGTGCAGTGTGGATGTAGATGTATGCTATTTGATGCTTGTGATTATTATTATTAAATAGCCAGACTTTGAAAGCAGCATCACCGTGGGTTCGATAAAAGGCGAATATATTTTACAATAGAAAGCATTAAGTTGTGCTAAATTCAACAAAAAAAAAAAAGAAAATGTATATTTTATTATAAATAAAATTCTATATTTACACCAGACACCTATAAGTATGCTATATAATTTAGTTGCACTTTTCTTACCTTTTATTAATATTTTTTTCTTTTCTGTCTCTTTTCTTCTCTTTGCAGGTGAGTAACTACCATATTTAGTATGCTTTGAAGAGGATGTAGCAACCATTAATTTAAACCAGCTAAAATTTATTGATATTACACAATCGTAAGAGGTAGTTTCCCTCGTCAAAGGTAGTTGTGATTGTTATTTTGTTCAACACAAAATTAATCGATTCCATAATATCAGTATTAAAATTCATTGTGCATTGAAACCATAATGCATTTAATATAATTACAGGGCATTATTAATAGCTGCGTGGTGTTTACCTTCAATAGAAACGTTTAAGCATTTTATGGCATACAATTGTGTGCAAATGATGTGTAAATGATCGATTTCGAAAAGGTTAAAGTATAAATAATTGTGTCTGCAAATAATTAATTTTCTAGACATTAAATTTATTCGATGATAAAATGAAATAATTGATGCTTGTTCATAAATTTTTCATTAATTTGCATTTGTATACTTTCAAGCATAGAATAATTTTCTATAAATATATTTATTTTAGAAAATATTTGAAAATTATAGTAATTACAGCTGAAACAATGAAAATTAATTGTTAATTAAAGAATGATGAAAATATTTGTAAATTTACCAGAGTATGAATATTCACTTTATTTTCTCTAGCATAATTTTAGGCTTATAAAAACTACCTATGCGTTCTATAGAACTATATATATTAAAATAGCACACTATATTCTGTATTTTTGATATATGTTTTATCCTCTCAAGCTATAAGAATACATTAAGCCATAACAATTAATTTTATATATGAGTAAAGACAATTCTACAAATATTCTATTCAAATGTATTACATTCAATATACACACTACTTAACTAATTAACTCAATCATTTGTATTACGGTATTCTTGATATTCTCAGCCCAAAAGGCATATAGTTGTATCGTATATACACACACACACACACACACACATCTGCTTATATAAAACCACAAAACTGCACACAATTGAGGCAGACATACATATTGTATCAACTATGTACACTTACTCGTACATATGGTAGCTATTTGTAATATATGAGTTTTCTCGACTGTTACAAATTACTTGATTATACGTTTGCTTAATTTCTACATTTGCGATTCGATGATTGGAATACGTTAGTTAGGGTAAAAACAGACATCCCTTGTATTAAGAGTGTAAGTCTTATGTGTACACACTTATGGTCATATACTTGTACGTATAAGACTTATGGTCATATATATATTCGGTTAAGACTATGGTTAATTTATTAAAATACATTTATTTACAAATACCTGGAATATTAGTTAGAATTTTGTCCTAGTCACATACTAAGTAATATGTATGTTGTGTACGTTTTGTGATATTAAACAGATGTGTCATTCAGAGTGAATATATTACCAGTACCAGTATATATAGCAGTTATAGAAGTCAATATTAATCAGGTGTCAATTTAATAAAAATATGAAGAAGAAGAAGAAGAATAATAGGACATTGTATGTTACAGTGTAACATATTCATCTAAGCCTTAGTCAAAATGATTATGATTTTCAAATTGAAGTAAAATATTTAAATAAATATGCATGGAACTATGAACGACTGTGACACTATAATTTTGAAGCAATATGAAATAGGACAGGGACTACAAAAAAATCAGAAGAAACAACAAATTGTCTGCAAAATCGACAATTACCAGGGGTACAAGCTTAAATCCGCTGTTTTTTGGTAAAAAAAAAACACATTTTTTTCATAGAAAGCTAAAAATTAATTTATTCAAAGTATTTGCTCTCATTAACTATACATTTTTCCCATCTCTCGGGAAATTTACAATTTGTGTATACCATGCTAAAAGAATTCCTCATTTTTCGAAGCAAACCACTCATCAAGCCATTTTCTGACGTCTTCATACGAATCGAAGTGCTGTTCGGCGAGCGCGTGACCCGTCGACGAAAACAGGTGATATTTAGAAGAGGCCAGGTCTGGTGAATAAGCGGGATGAGGTAGCACCTCCCAATTGAGTGTGTCCAAGTAGTGTTGGACCAGTTTTGACGTGTGCGATGGGGCGTTGTCGTGGAGAAAAATCAGCTTCTCATGTCTTTGTTCATAACCAGGCCTTTTTTCACCCAAAGCACGGCGCAATTTCACTAGTTGCTGGTGGTAGCGGTGAGCATTGACAGTTTCACCAGCTCATAGTAGATGACACTCTGCTGATCCCACCAAATGCACAGCATCGTCTTGCGTCCAAAGCGATTTGGTCTTGGAGAAGACCAAGTTGCTGGTTGGCTGGGATCGACCCACGATTTTTTTCGTTTAGAATTCTCAAAGTATATCCACTTTTCATCGCAAGTCACCGCAAGATGCAGGAACGACTTTCTTTTTTGTCTAGCAAGCAAGATTTCGCATGTGATTTGGCGTCGCTCCATCTGCCTATCGTTCAATTCATGGGGTATCAATTTTCAAAATTTTTGAACCTTCCTCATGGCTCTTAAACGTATGGAAATAGCTTGTTGAGTAACACCTAACTGTTCGGTAAGAATTTTTTGCGATTGGGTGTCGCGTCCTCATCCAAAAGAGCCTGCAATTCATGGTCCTCAACTTTTCTGGGTCTATTTTCACTCTTCTTGTCACTCAAGTCAAAATGGCCTTCTTTGAACCGACGAAACCAGCTTCTGCAAGTGGTTTCCGAAAGCGCACTGTCACCATAGGCCTCCACAAGCATTCGACTCGGCTCAGCAGCAGATTTCTTCAAATTGAAGCAAAAAAGTAGAGCTTTCCGCATATGCTCTTTTTCTGGCACGAAACTAGCCATGATTATACGAGGAAAAATGTATGTTGTTGTCTGAAATCACTGACGATGTTTACTAATTGATGTAAACAGATGTCGAACTCATAAAAAAAAGGATGCACAGTCGATAATAGCTCAATATGCTCACTAACGCCATCTACTAGCAAACAGCGGATTTAAGCTTGTACACCTGGTAATTTGAAAGCAATAGGAAATAGGACTAGAACTACAGAAAAATCGGAAGAAAATTGTCTGCAAACTCGAGAATTATATTAAACTCGTTTAACGTAATGTACGCAATTAAGAAACCATATTTGTTTCTGTCAATAATTTGCTAGGCCTCAACTATGTTGTATTCAAAATATAATGCAGAATTTCGAAATCAACTATATACATATATTTTATAAAGAATGTATTTGAGAGTAGTACTTAATACAATTTTCAACATTGATTAAGCACACACTCGACATTAATGAAAATAATAATTTCATTAAATTGTTGATTAAAATTGATTTTATTTATTTATTTTTTTAAATGACCCTTATTGAATCATTCATGTTTGAACGTAATGCATTTGCACATATACTCACAATAATTACTCATACATATATACCAATAAATATATATGAAAAACGTTAAAGAAACAATAATAAAATACTTGAAAACTTTATGGAGGAGAGCATATCAAAAAGTTTGTCAAGTGCAAATGTGTACACACTTATGAAATTGTGGTTACATGTATATGAACTGAGGGACATGTCATGAAGGAGACAAGATAAATACTTAGCACACACCTTAGCATATGCTCATTATCCTTATTATCGATATACCGACATACATATATATTTATACATATGCCTACTCATATGTGTATACAGACAGGTATATATTTATATAAAAGTATGGTAAATTGTACTTGTACATTCCTCATGTAGAAATGTCAAGGCAACAAGCATATAACTTTAATAATAATCCTTGAATTTATTCTATATCTATTTGATATTAATGACACATGATCATTATCATTAACATTATGATGTGAGAAGAACATTAGTCATATATATTTCGGTATACTCATTATCAAGTTCACGACTATTTCTTGTGCTACGTTGTTGTTGTTGTTGTTGTTGTTGTTATAATTTCAGTTGAAATTAGTTGGTGGTTTAGTGAAGATACTACATTAATTATGAAGTATAAAATGTAATAACTATAACAATATCATTATCATACAGATACATAAGTCAGTATATTTGAAAATAATAATTTTCCAATGAATATTTAAGAACATCCCCTTGTTACGCCAGTCAACCATTACAACCATTCAGTCAACAAACACACCCTATTCTATCTCTCACACTTCCTGCGAATATTAATTGTATGAGTATCGCTTCCAATCTATGAATTATCGTATTTCAGCGATTCAACTTCAAATTAATTCAATTCAATTTGAGATTTTACACATTAATTAGCATGTAAGCATGCAATTAAGTTTTGTTACGCGAAAGGATGGCAATACAATATCTTTGTGTTATTTGTGTATGAACTTATATCATTTTTGATTTTTCTACAAATTAATTTAGAAGTGGTAAATTTGCATTGGAGGTGGTATGAAGGAAGAGTTGTTTTTATATTGTTTTAATATTAAGGATTCCTCGGTGCCAACCATTAACCATAATTTCTTCTTCAATTATTTATGTGTCCATATACTCAATCATTTGTTGATAACCGCCAAATAATTTAACAGCAATCACTTATACCGCCAATACTTCGTTGTTGTTGTTTTTTTTTTTTATTTGCTTCCGTACTGTGCGCATGTTCAGCATTTGCAAGATGAATTTAGTAGATATTTCTTATGATATTATCATGGCAATTCATGATAGCGAGAAAAAATGGTCCATATGTGTGATAAGGCTTACCAAAAAAGACGCTAGATGGCACTTTGATAATATTGAGTAGCATATGTGTGGTGAATAAGTTACTTGAATAAGTAATATTTTTAAGAGCAACAAAAATTTTCGATATTTGCTCTTAAAAATTTTCGAAGATTATTGTGTTGCTTTATAGAAGCAAATATTTGAATTTCACCATAAAGATGAAATGCTAGTAGGCGAATTTACAAAATGATTCTCTTAAAAAAAAGAGCGAAATCTGACGAATTCATCTCTCAATATTCGCCTCAGCAGTTTGGATCATTTTAGCTATTTGGATAACCATCAACATCATCATCATCATCATCATCAAAAGTATCATCTCCGCTAAAGGATTCTCTGTATTGTTTGTATTTTTTTGCTCCCTCTCTCTCTCAATCTTAATGTTTCGAAATTGCTCTACGATTCGTATATTCGTACATCTGCATTGGCATATATCCTCTACTCTCTATATATTCATCTTTGCCAACAACAACAACAACAACAACAACAACCAGACACTTTCAAAAAATTCATTTAACTTGATGGGATAAATCTGAAAAATGCTCAGTCTGTTTTGTGTACGGGCGTTAAACGGTCGCGTTCGAATAGTCGAGTGTTTGAGTATTTTTTTTTTCGGTATAGCGCGTTGCGTGTGTGCGTTTGATTTATTTGTAGAGCCTTACTGAATGTGAACACATTTAGTGAAGAGGAAGGAACCAATTTAGAATTGAATGAGCAAAAAAATAAATAACAAATAAATAAAATAAAAGGGAAATGTTATTGAAATTTCTATATAAAAAAATAATAACAAAACTACAACAGGAAAATTATGATAAAGACAATAAATTTAAACACCGAAATTGATTAAATTTAGAGCAAATTATGAATGTTGTTCCTCCTTTACGTACACAGCATACGTTTACATTCGGTTCAATCGTTTGTTCACTTGCTTATGCTTTGCTATGCCCATCTAATTCGTTGCTTGAGCTCTATACGAATTGAGAGTGGTTTGCCAATAATTGTAGAAAAGTTGCCAAGATAAATATCTTATGGCGCTTTGAAAAAAAAAAAAAAAAAAAAAAATCTATATCTATTTTTTAACTGCCTAAATGCAAAAGTGTATTAAAGATAAAAGAAACCAAAAATAAATGCAAAAACATAATAAATGTAATAAAGAAAGAAAAGAGAATTGAAGTAAGATAATTTCGTACCCTATGGATATACTATTGTAACGGTTCTTTGTGCTTATGTATGAGGATAACACTTACGTCAATAAAATCCCAAGACCAATATATGTAGATATATGAAATTGGTTATATAAATTGACAAACAATGCTGCATTACTACGCATTATTGGTATCAAGAATCAAAATAATAACAATATTCGTAGAAGCCGCAGCAGCAGTAGCTGGAGAAAGGATAACTCGATTTAACAAATAATAAAATTCAATTTTTATTGCTTCTTCTTATGTTCAATAACTATTCAATCTTCACTATGCATACATATATAATTTTATTGCTTTCAATTTGGTTATGACGCCGCGCCTATAAATAAATTTATATTTACGACTGAACAAGTAGTGCTTCTCTTTGCCAGTGTGTGTACATAGACACACTACATATATTTACTTCGCCGCTATACAAATATATATATAAATTCAATAAATTTGTACACATTTTCAACATATAAATGTATTAAAAAAGAGAAAGAGTAAAAGTTAATGTTACTCATACGACACGTAGAAATCAAGCGAATTCATCAAACAACGAAAAAGAAATTAATTTGCATATTCATATAAACTGTGTTGATTGTGTTAATTATAGCATAAAAGTTGAAAATTTAAATATGGCAAAAATTCTATAGAAAAATTAAAAAAAATGTGTTTAATTAAATGTTACTCATACGCCAGGTGGCATTTGTAATTATTGAAGCAGTGTAAAATAAATTAAACGAAGCGTGAATGTAAAAAAAATATGTTATTATATTAATAATTATATTAAAATAAATATTATGCTTATAAAATAACAAAATGCTTAATAGCAATATTGTACAAATAAATACAAGCAGCTGACTTGTGCGACATATATGAAGTTCCCCATACAAGCTAACGAAAAAAAAAAGGGCCACTTTGGAAAATTGTAAATGTACATACTGTGTATTACTGAGAGTTCATTTTTTCAACAATCAAATTAGTTGATTGATATTGCTTTTCGTTTTGACTATACAATAATTATATCTGATTATTCAAAAAAAATTGTCCAAAATTGGTATAAATTTGAATATGATTATAGTAAAAATTATGCGAATATTTGCCAAAAAAAAAAAAAAAAATTGTTAAAAAATGCCTTAAATTTAATTTGCTTTATTGCAATTTTTTTTTACGAAAATTTTTTATCTTTTTTAATCCTCATCAATGATTTATTAAATATTTGTTCTAACTTAAATTGTTTGACTCTGTATATATGAATTATTTTATTATTAATTAATACATCATCTTAGATGTAAATATTGCCAATTTCAATTGCATTTTTACACATTTTACTAGTAAAATGTGCAGAAATCTTAAATATAAACTTCAAGAATATAAAAATTGTTCGTTACTCATCTAAATGAGCAGCATTATTCTGCGTTGTTTAGTAGTGGCTTAAAAATTAAATTTGCAAAATTGCAAAATATTTTCTGACAGCCACAGATTTCTAGACGTTCGTAATGCCAGTTTTTATGTTTTGTGAAAATCTCTTTTGATTGAAATCCTAAATGCCTCATCCATCAATAATATTAGTTTTATCTGCAATGCAAGAATTGAAATGCTAAACAACATATGTAACAATACCTTCGAAATGATTGTTAAATCAATGTCAAAATGGATTATTTTTCTTCAGATGAAAGATAGATTTAAAAATAAAATAGTAGCAAGTCATAGGATATTATTATGTGCTGACGTTTTGACAATAATACCGTTCGCGTGAAAAAAAAAAATTGAATAAAAAAGAGACAGCTGGGGAGTAGTAAAAAATTATAATGTAGACATGCCAATAATAGTAATGATCAGAGTTAAAATATGTTAAAAATTTTGTGCTAAATGCTTTAGAGGGTACTAGGAAGTAGCTGCATAATGAATTACTCATTTTGAATATTCCTATAACACTTTTAGGTAATCAGTTTCGCTATCAATCTATTTAATTAGGTCCTTAATTAGATCCCTTTGAGTCCTTTATAAATTCAACACTCTTGGGAATATTAAATAGAATGGAGTATATATTTACATATAGTCAACTTATTAAATATTTTAGTTTCATATAGTTGCATTACTTTTTACTAATAACAAAATTCATATTAATTGCCAAAATATTCTGTATCGTAAACATATTTCAATTTGATTCCATAATATGTTTATTTATTATAGAATTCTATCATCAATTTTTAATTACAAATTATGCAAATGCGTATTTGTTTATTTTCTGTAATGCACTATTGAAATCTCTGAACCGCCCACATCTCACAGACACACACATACACTTTATCTCTTTCTCTCTGCCTCATTGTTTCTATATATTTTTCATACACATACACAGTGGACGACCATAAATATGTTTATTATTATTATTAAAGATCGTATAAAAATATGCCACAAATTAATTAATATATTTATTTGCTGAACGTAAATGTAATTTATTATATATTAAAACAATATTTGAAAAATGTCAATAATATTGTATATATATTTATTGTTGTAATGCGTAAAAAAAATATTTTAGTGGTTACTGGATTTTTTTTTTTTTGCAAATTAAATTTTAATTGAATTTATAATTGTGATTTAATTATTTATAATGAAAAAAAAAAAAAATATTTTTCCACAAATTACAATTTTTTTGTTCCATTTGCAGAATATGCCATTAAATAATTGAATAAGTCAACTTGAGTTAAGGCATAATTTTTGGGATTACTCAATAACTACTTAGAATAATTATATTCGTAAATTTAAATATATTCGAGGTAAAAATAATGCCAGTTTTAGTACTAGAGCACTTTTTTTTTATAGAATATGGTTATGCATTATTAATTCTCCATTCATGGCGCTAACCATGTGTATGCACTAGTGAATTGATTAAGTAAGCATAACTTTTAGATAATTTAAAATTTTATGATTTCTATCATTTTTTTTTTTTTTTGCTTGTCATAGGTACCCATTTTATTTTATGGGTATTTTTTGTTGCTGTTATATTCTTACGAATTTCATAATTTTTTTTTTGTGTATCAAATATACATTACTTTAGATTGCAGTAAAATTCGATGGAAATTTAAATACTTTCATCAGTCTAGTGAGCATTAAAAATTCGCTGCGTTTTTATTACAACATTTATGATTATATAGATGCGTATGTGTGTTGGTACGAGTATGTATGTATTGTGGGTTTTGTTATTGATATTTTTATTTTTTATTACCATCACTACTGTTGTGGTTATATTGATGACTTGTTTTTATAGCATTTGATATTTATGTATATGACATTTGATGGTTGTTAATTTTTTTCTTTTGCTTTTCTATTTATTTTTTTGTTTGTTTTCGTTCTTATGAGTGATTTTGTTGGTGTTTTGTTTTTGTTTTATTAGTCTTTTGCAATTGATTGAAATCAAGTTTGTGTTTTTTTTTGCTATTTTTCAATTTATTTTTATTTTTTGTACGAATTTTTCATAGTTAAAAAAATATTATGTAAATTTATTAAAAAAATTTTACTATTTAATTTATAAAATTTTCAAGGTTCTTTTAAATATTGCAATTACCTAGTTAGTATATAAATTTAAATCCTATACTCTTGAGAAAATTTTAATTATTTTTCACAATGCAGAAGCCACAATAAATAATTTCAATAAATAATTTGTAATATTGAACATGTTTATGTGAAATATTATAAGTTCAGAGACATTTACTCCTGAAGACTTTCTCTCGAAATATTTTACTTATTGAAATCTATATACATATTTATATTGATATGCAAACAATTCTTCATGAAGACTTACATTGCAATTTCGTAATATTGATGATGAAGATGATGATGATGATGCCGACGACGATGGCAGAACTCCATTGACTCTGCTCCATTGATAGCTCAATGGCATGATATTATATTATTATTATTATTATTATTATTATTGATTCAATAAATATTCTCATGTACTTCCGTGATTCTCAGTATCAGTACTTCAATGTTATAAATACTTGATGAAATATTAAGAAACTTAAGATATTCAAATAAGTGTACGTCATGCTGATGCAAAGTAATTTCGTAGAATGAGAGAGGGAGAGTGAGTAAAAAATTCTCAAAAAAAAAAAAAAAAAAAAAAAAACTAAACACCATTGACGTGCTTAGGCATTTTAATTTTGATTATTGAACAGAATTCAATAGAAATTATAGAGGCGAAAAAATAGTAAAAAAATAATATGAAGAAAGAAAAAAAAAATAAATAAATAAAAATGAAATGAAACACGAACACGTAGATTACAAAGAAGAAAAATTACTTATATTATTAAAAATGAATCGTTGTGAATTTCATCATCAACAGTCATCGTCATCATTGACATTTCTATCATCATCATCGACATCATCATCATCATCATCAGCATCAATGAATGGCATTATGCTCAAACGGAAGTTCAAGGACCGACCGAGCGACCATTGAGCCATGTATTAATCAAGAGAAATTGAAAGAAATTATAGTTGATGATATGAAAGTGTGCACATAAAATTGATGTGGGTGGGAAAAATGTAAGGGAGGCATGTAAATCAAAATGAAAGAAAGTAAGAGAAAAAAGAAGATGGCAAGTAATTGCTTAAGCATTACAAAAGTGGAAAATGAAGAAATTTTTCATTGTGATTTGTTTATTTCTTTCAGTGGTTTTTTTTTTGTTTTTGTTTTTTTTTTTTTTTTTTGTTTTTTGCCATTAATGTCTCCAATAATGACAGGCACTCACCAATGATATCATATCATTATTATCATAATTTTGATCATCATCATCATCATCATCAATATCATTGATGTCATCAACAGCATGATGATTTTTTTTCCTTTCCACTTTCAATCATATCATTCAAGCACTTTTTATCGTGGACAAAATAAAAAGAAGAAAACGCTTGTCGCCGGTGAATGTTGATGTTGATTATGATGAGCTTTTACGTTCTTCTCTCGTTTGTTGATTTTTTGCTCTTTTCCATCATAATATGCATTTATTATAATTTATTATTATTACTTATATATATTATTATTATATCAACGACAGTAAAATGTAGCCAACAAAAAAAGAAGAAGAAGAAGAAGAAAAAATTTGTTGAGACTGAGGACATTTGCCTTTCACCCACATAATTTCGTATATATTGGTTGTGTTCGTATAAATTGATGTCGTCTAAATAAAGACGACAAAATAAAGAAAATGACATAAAGAAAGGAATTGATTCAATCAATATATATATATATATGAATATATCTATATATATTCGTATATATATTTTGTATATATATAATGCTTATTGGCTATTATATTGATAAGTATAATAAAATTGAATATACGCTGGCAGAGAAAATAAAAACGAAGAGATTAGATCAGGAAAGTTGGTCTGTTTGAATATTCTTATGCTTAAATGGAATATGTAATAGGTAGACATGAGTAGCATTATATTAAATTTTTATTTTATTCATACAATTTCTTTAAGAATGTTCCAATTCAACTATGCCATAATTTATTTATTCAAATTTGTGTATATATGGATTTTCAAAAAAAAAAAAAAAAAAAAAAAAGGGAAATGAGTGAAGGAGTTTTACGGATTTCATTGTTATCTCTATTTATATCTTATATAGGAAATGTAGATAGATTGAGAAGATTCTTACAAAAATCATCCAACAAACTTTGCCAACCTATGCAACTTTCCCTTATATATCACTTGTAAAGGAAATACATATGATGGCTGCTATCACATATTTTGGTTGCTTTTGATTTCCTTTTTGATTTCGATTTTTATTTGCAATGTGTACCATCTTTCTTCAAAAATTGACTTTTATTTTATTTTCATATTGATTCAAGTGAATTCGTACATGTACGAGCATATATTTGCTGTTTGTCATTGGTTGGCTCCTTTCAAATGTATTTAAATGTAAGAACGATGTATGATGAATCTATGCCTGCATTTGTAGGTAAATATGAACATTGTCATTATATACTATATACTTATATGTATATATGTATGTACATACTTGTACTTTATTTTTTGGCAATCTGCTCCGATTTCTATCTATCTATCTATAATTCGATCAAAAGAAATCAGTTGATATATGTAACTGTACTTTTCATAGTATCTACTTTGTGTCGGTAGAGAAAAATAATTTCATTTATATTTACATATAGTGAAATTCCAAAATGATTTAATTTGCAATAAAAGAAAATGTCTCATTTTTTTTTGGTTGTGTAATGATTATTTGCTTTAGAATGTATTTCAATAAGCTTATTACAAATTTCGCAATTTAATTTATACATTCAAATATGCGACAGTGATAAATCATATTTTTGTTGCATACTTTTCAGCATGAGAAAAAATCTGCAACCAAAAATAATTTGATTTCTTATGGGTTTGTAATTGTTTAACGCTTCCAATCATATTTTTAATTTTAATTTGCATATAACAGAATTAGAAAGTGGCTAAAGCTTTTAAATTTTCCTACAATTGCATACATTTTGGTTATATTATATATGAGCATCTATAATTTCTAATGATTCCTTTTTAATACTTAGCAAGTTTTTTGGTGTTGTACGAAAAATGAAATACAGTGGCACAATAAAATTTGTGTCTCTAATTGTGGGTATATCTGATTTCTAAAATTTCTATAGCAATTTTCTATTTCTGTATTCCATCTACGTCTTCTTCGTACTTTCATATTTTCCAGTATGTACATAGTCATGTATGCATTTCCTATACTCTTTGCCATTTAGTAAATCAAATCGGTTTTTCTGTTTACCTATTTATTTCTTGGTATTTCTTAAAGCAGAAAAGCATATTTCTTTGTTTGGGTATGTATATATAGGTATACGTTCAGTGTACATTTATAAGAAAAAAAATAAAAAATACTTAAGCTACAGAATTTGAGAATCCTTTATCCTCAAAGAAAATTACACAAAAAGTAGCATATACAACGATGAATCGATAGATGATTTGATGGATGCATGTTACATGGAAGATTGAATAGTTGACTGTAACTGTATAAGTGTAGTATGAAATGGATAAAGTGGTATTATTTTAGAAAAGTAGCGTACATTATAAAAGGACACGTACTTGTGCCCTTTATTGGTATATACTACTTCCATGAATTTGTTTATTTTGCTATAAATTTGCTTCTAGTGCTTCAATGCGAAAGATTCTTGCTAAAATTTAACTTTTGAATGAATATAAAATTAGGAAATGATTTATATATTTTCTAAACTCTTCTCTTAACGGTAAGAATGTAAATTGTTCCTATTAATTTATGATGGAGAAATAAAAATCATTTATAATTTTTTATATCTAAATATATAAAAAATATATAAAAATATATAAAAAATGAATAAAAATATAAATATGAAATATAGAATTTTTGTTCAGTTTCATTAAAAAAATATTTTATATTAAATTGCATAGATTTTCTATTTAATTGCACAAATGTTATTGTAAAATCTGAAAATGTAATCACTGAACTCATTCAGAAATCTTTTACTATCAAATGTGCATCCGTAATTGGCCAAATTTCGCCTTTTTCGATCGCAATAATTATCGAAAATCTACGACAAAAAATATATAAAAAGTATAAATCCTAAAACTATACTTATATTTATATCTTTTATATAGATAGCGAATTTTTACAAAGAAAATCAGGTATCAATGAAGAGAATCTATCGATAAATACCAAAAATATTAGGAAAAATGTGAAAGTACGAATATTAACAATCACCTCTAGAGAGGTGAAATGTAGACCTGACCACCATTATTCTATATATGAAGGATAAATATGCTCTAATAAATATTGTGGTGGAAAAATTCAAATTGTCTTTCTCGGTTTTACCAATTTAGTGATTTCTATTGTATAAAATGAATTTCTTTCATACGATAAATAAATAATGAAATATAATTCAAACAATATATTATTCAATTATATATCCAAATATGTGAATTATAGGACACAAAATTGCTATAATTTGTTTGTATGCTCAGAGAAATTTACATACACACATTTGTGTGTCAATTTGAAAAACTATATCTACTCTATATGCAATACACGTTGTTGTTGACGTTGTCGTATACGTAACATTTTAATTCAATTCGTATGCTATCCAATTTTCATACATATACTATGTATGTATACATCAATATTCACGTAAATACAAACATATTACAAAAAAAAAAAAAAAAAAAAACGTAGCAGTAGAAGAAGAAGAAGATACTCGTAACGAATACGTAAGAAATATAAATACGAGTATGTAAATGGAGAAAATATCATTCGCTTTCGTTCCATGTATGTCATTCTTCTTGTATTTCTGTGTGTGTGTGTGTGTGTGTGTCGTTATTCATCCCTTTATCGAAAATACATGTATAAATTAAACCAATCGATTGATCGATATGTCATGTATGATATTATTGTTGTATATTTCATGTGTTTGTTTGTTTGTTTTTTTTTTTTTTTTTTTCGTACAATGTTTTTGTCTGTTTTCGTCATCTCGATATCCAGGGCAAATTTTTGTGGCTCACCTACCTCATCTACATATGTTCTTTGTTAAACATGATTCAAATAGCTACTATTTGTTGCTACTGCTGATATTGAATATCAGGCCGTTGCATGAGCTAACCAATAAACCAATAATGGAATCAATGTATTATAAACGCCTCACAAACCAACTAGCCCATCAAGGACTGGACAAAAATAAATAAATTGCGTAATCGCAATGTTGGAAAGCATTTATTTTTTATTTCTTCAGTGCAATTCAAAGGCACTTAACTGACATATATTACACATATATTACAAATATATATTTTGCGTACATATGTACATATTGTATTGGTCATTCATTTGGTTGTGTGTTTTTGGTCGATTGACATTTCCTGACATATGCACGCGTATGCATAAGTACATGTATGAGTACACGTGGTTATGTAAGTTGTGCCAAGCTGTTGATTAAAATTGATATATATGAAATATGCTTTATTTTATAATTGAGGAATTTTAGTGAGCTTTAGTGAAATGTATACGAATTTTCAAAAAAAAAAAAAAAAGCCTTTTGAATTTTTACTGGTTTATAATTTCAAACAAATAAAGGAACATCATCACAACAAAGCCAGCGATTTTACCAAACTTTTATAGAATAGAGATGTTTAAGATTCCTTAAAGCTACAATAAATACAACAATTAAAGTATTTGAAAGCACTTGAAATTGAAACACTGATTGTGCTCTTGAAATTTTTTTCATATTGAACCATTTCGTTACAATGACTAGGCAACTAAGAAGAAAATACAATTTTATGTTGTCATCAAATTTGATTGCACCTAAAGGTGATAGGCAGTATATGGGAATTTAATCATCATTAAAAAAAAAAAAATATATATATATATATATATACTATATATCGAATCAATAAAATCATTAAGTTTTATGTTTATTACAAACATACACATTTAAGTCGATATAAGTGTATATGGGCATAACAAGGAAATAACTATGTATGTGTACGTACATACACATATCTGCATATATAATAACAATAATCATTTTCAATGTTTATTGTATATATATGTCAGAGGTGGTTTAAGGCGTTATTGTTAACGACACTGATTATGATGATGAAGCCGGCAGCTTTAATCGAATAATTCCAACACATATGGATGTATAATGTACTGGTAGTTTTATACATTTTTTTTTGTAGGCACATGCATGAGGTATATATTTGAGATATCAGCTGATATTCATGGTATTTTATGTGTAAATATTTATGATATTCAAAAAATTCATCTAAAAGTCGAGAGAATCATTTGAGGTGATCAGAAAAAAATATTTATTTCAAATATGTTGATATATAGAGAAATGTTGAGTATATCAAAAATTTACTTACTGCATATTTTATATAAATAATTTATCTTTTTTGTAAGCATTGTAATTAAAATAATTTTTTTTTTTTTTTTTTTTACAAATTTTTTGAATAAAAATTCATTTTTTGCATAAAAATTAAATATTAATCTCATCAATTTTTATTGTTTCGCGCAAAAAAATTGAAATAATAATTAAAAAAAAAAAAAAAAAAAAAAAAATTAAGTGAAATTTTTTATTTAATTTCCACGTAAATTATTTTGTCATTCACTAAATGTTGAAATTTAAATCGACCAAAATGTTTAACCTAAGAAAATAATACTACCTATTTGTACAAGGTGAAGGTTTTGCACGATTATATGAGCTACATAGAATAAACGAATAGCACATATACACATACAATGCCCCACTAATATTAAATATACATTTTAGTTCCTCTGCCTATCTCTTTTTTACTGCTTTTCGAAAAAAAAAATAACAATAACTTTTTAATTCACAACAACAAGTACAACAATAGTAGCAGTAATATGTACCTACTACTACTACTACTACTACTACTATATATGCATGTATACATCATCAACAATAACAATAACAATTAAATTTTAATGCCATAAAGCATCAGAGATGAAGGGTAGAAAAACAATAAAAGCAAGCAAACTGAATATTTAAGTAAACAGTAGCAAGCAAGTGATGCAATTACAATAACAACAAAAAACAACTATAAAAGTAAAATAAAATGTACATACAATATAAATACATATATGTAGGTAGTTATAAATGAAAAGAACACATACATAAAATATAAACTCACAACAACACATAACATGTATATAAACAATAAAAAGAGGTTAACATTCTGAGCTATGTATATGAAGAGCAAGAACAAGAAGGGGAACCACTACAACAACAACAACAACAAAAAATAATAATAATCACAACAACAACAACAACCATCCGTACTAATTTTGGTGTTGTTGTTGTTGCTGCTACTGCTATTTTGTTGTTATTCTTGTTTCCTCTTGTTTATTCTATAACAGTTCGCCTAAAAATATGCTGCAAAATTTTTGCGTGTATATAAAAATATATAGGCATTCGTACATATCGTTATGACCATGACATGGAACTATATAAATGATGAAACTTTTCTTTTACCCATTTTATTACATCTCTCACTGCCTATATGTACGAGTATATACGCATATCATCTGGTATAGAGTACATATGCATATGCATATATTCATACATATGTACCTTACATATTGACGTACATATGTTTTATAAACATAGTACATATATAAATATATTCAGTTTGTATACACATAACCAGTATAAGTGTTGCTTTAATAACTATACGAAATATTAAAAATAAATTAAGGAGTATAAGCTACAAAAACAACTATTTAACGAAATATGTGTAATGCTTTATGATAAATTTTCTCCCATTTAGAGAAGTTAAAATTATGTGTTCAATGTTATAGAACAATTTAAGCAACATCGACTGGAAAGTTAAATAGTTCGGGAACCCATCTTAGAAATAATATTGTGCGGCAAATTTTCTAATTCAAAATGTAAAAAATATTAAAAGTTAACGGTTATTGAATTTTTAGTACACAAATATTTTGTATTCAATCTAAAAAAATTGAATATTTCCGTATTTTTGTCAAAAAGTAATTCAATGATGAAAATGTGTCTAAGCGTACATCTTTGACAGAATGATTATTCTAACACCCTAAAAGTATGCACTGCTCTAAAAAATTAATGTAAATGCACAAAATCAAAGGATTTGTTCATAAATAGTAATTTCATTTCAAAACTTATTTCTTCTAATCACTTTTTTCATGATTAAATATATAAATCTATGGCCAAAAGCAGTAACCGGTTAAGTCTAAATTTTCTAGGATGGAGTTTTTAAATTTCTGAGTGAAAGCGATGGACGTATATCAAAATTTTGAAGTTGGCAACAGCTTTCGCATAATCTGAAGAATTACCTGCAATTAAAAAAGAAAATTTGGGTTATTTTTTCCTCGAAGGAAATGAGCCTAATATAACATAAATCGGTTTTGCTGAATTTTCTTCAAACATTTGAATGCAAGCGAATTTCATTTGGCATTAAATGATTGAAATTCTAGTATTTAATATATTCTTTTCTCATCTACCAAACATTTTACGTAGTTGCAGATCTCTTTAAAAAATGTATATTTCTATATAGGAAATTATCACTTGCCATAACTGAGAGAATTAGTTGGTAATGAAATTTGGGCTTTTCAAATATAGCTGTACATTTAAATATTATTGTGTATATGCCAACCTAAGTTGTTTTTGTATTTGTTGGCTTAGTCGACAATGTAGCTATTAAATATTATTGTTATTATAGCACTACAATTACTGCTTTATTACAATCATATAATGACCTTCGTATTATTGTCTGTATATATACATACTGTTTACTGTGTTTCTTTTCATTTTCCATCTTTTTACTACATTCTAACACTTACTTCATATAAGTTTAACTCTTATTCATAGATTTTTGCCCATTTGTTTGCATATAAATAGTATACACGCGCGCTCGCGTATATGTATGTAGAGGTGTGTGTGTGTGTGTGTGTGTGTGTGATTGAGCGTCCTTGTGTGTAATGAAAATTAATTTATATTTACGCTTCTAGACTAATTTAAAATTTAATTGAAGCTCTAAAGCTAGCTAGAACACCAGCATAAGCTTTAAATGCTTTAGGTGATTCTTTTAGAGTTCTTCAACAACAACAACAACAACAACAACAACGTGACAGCATATACGTACGAGTAGGTATTGTACATAAAAGTTGATGTTTATTTATTTATTAAAGTGCCAGTACTATAAACCCTAACATTATATATAGGTATTCATATATGTTCATTAGATCTATGCGAATGTAATTATGGGAGATTTAGAATTCATGAAAAAATATTGTTGAAATTTTCCCCCAAGTTTTTGACCACTGCTAGGTAACAGTATGAAATTTTTTTAAAGAAAATTGAAATACTTTATTTGTTTTTGACTAAATTAGATTAAACCAGCATTTATTTTAAAATTATGCCACAAAGAAAATGTGAAAACTAATTTTTAAACAAATTTACAAAGAAAATTTGCGAAATTTGTTTTTCTAGATGCTGCAAAATTGTTAAAGTTTGTATATTTTTGGGCTTTGTATGTTAGTGTTTTTCAAGAAAATTCCCAAAAAATATTTGCTTCTTTAAATCATTAAAAATTTTGAACTAATCTAATAATATATATATATAATATTAAAGGACCTCTGCACAAGTGTATGTTTTGAAAATATTTACAACAACAATTAACTACTAAATTGTAAAATAATTATCTATATAAACTTTAAATCCTCTTGCATTTTACTTTTCTCAATTTTTGGGTTATAATTTATTTTTGTAAAATAAGACGAAAAGGAGAACAAAACAAAAACCATTCTTTCACTTGAGCAAACTTCATAGTGTTTTCTGGAGCAAAGGAAAATAATTTCGCACTAAATCCTTGAAAAGACTGAAAAAGGCTGGGTGAGGTCGGATGTGAAGTAGTACGTACAGAAAAAGCTAAATAATATAAATAGCATAAACGTAAAGAGCTTTACCTTTACAATATAGCAGCATAGGAACTTTTGTTATAACCGCCAGCAAGTTATGTTTCCTGCTTTCATCTTCTTTATTTAAGTTGTATTTTTTCTTCTTCTACATATTTACGTATATTTCTATTATGCTCTACCCGCAATAAAGTTTAATCTGCTGTTGTTAGTCTGAGTTGGCAATAAATTTACATGAATAAAATATCAACACAACAACAACAATGAAAAAAAAAAAGGGAATTCAGTTAGACTAAATATAATATATTTTACTGTATGTGTTGGTAAAGAAATGCAAAAATTTCTATAGCATATTTTTAGTAGTAGCAGCAGTAGGGCGGCAGACCACAAACACAAATATTAATATGAAAACATGTGCGTGCAACAAATGCATACTTTTAGGCAAAAGAGCATTATGGTTGTGAATTTAATTTGTGACTTTTTTTCTTCTTGGTTTGTTTGTTTGCAGCTGTCATCTCATTATATGTATGTATATCGTCTCGCGTTATGCAAACAATTGAAACACTAAGCTAAGAGAGAAATAACCAAGCGCTACGCATATTAGAAGAGAAATAAAATTGCGCCAAAAAGTGCACACCAACATTTATAGAATAGCAAGCAGACAAAGTTGAATTTAAAAGTTACTACAACCATATGATGCATAATAATGTCAAACTTGTGCATAATTTTAAGCTGATTTATGTGCCATAACTCTGAAAAGAATATATGTAGGGGGAAAAGTAAAATGGTGAAGATTTATATACCAAGAATTTCAATTTAATAAGAAATTTCTTCATCATTCACATTCACATTCACTACTTGTTGGTGGTTTGTCGTATAATTTCTTGACACCTTTTGAGCCATGAATGTGTTACTTATTACTAAGCTTTTCCATTTCTCTTCCACTCTCTTTTTACTAATATACTTCCAACACGCTTGAATGCTGTCATAATTTTATTATAATCCTTTTTATTTCATCAACATCAACATTTCAAGTATGAATGAAACAAACTTTTATGCATTGACATATAAATTTAATCCTTCAATTAATAACTTAATCAAATATATATATATATATAAACTTGACGAAAAGTTTGAAATGTTTTGAGCAGAATTAAATTGATTTTCATAAACACGCATAATGAGCATAATATACAAAATTTATTTTCATCTCAGTTGCACAAGAAAATAAACGAAAGAAAAAATCTGACTTCAATTCTTCAATGAACAAAACTTTAAAAGCGCTTACAAATTAAGTACAAATCTTTATGGTTGGCTTAAGAAAAAAATATATGAATTATATATGAATTGTAAATTATAACTGAAAAAGCGTGCCATACTCATGGTTTTATGATTTTTAATTAAATTCCTCTTAGTTGCGTATACTTTTTGCGACTTTTTTTCCGCCCCCCTCCCACAAACAATTTACGTTTGCTTTGTGTTTTACATTTCAAATTACTTGTAAACTGATAAGTATTTCGATGATGTAATGCATATATACATTAAATATGTATGTACTATTTCTTAAGTGCCACAAAAACAATGCTTTAAAAGTTTTAATTAAGTTTTTTTTATATTCAATTTCTGTGTTGCTCTGGGGATTATTGAGATTTATTTTTAGTTTTACAACCGAATATTTATTATAACTATCATTAGTCAATAGTCCATAGAATTTAATATAATAAGTTGTCGAACATGATTTCAAACACCTCTTTTGTTTATTGCAGTTGTACTCTTTTTTAAAATTTTCTCCGAAAAGTATACTTTAAATTTATTAAATTCCGTCTATACAACATATTTTTTATAAATTAAATTCGCAATTCGCAATAAATTCGCCAAAAATGTAATTTCCTTTCATTAAAACATCGTTTGCACCTAAAACTATGCTATCAAATTTTATACAGCAATTTAGATTCACATCGACAATTTGATAATACACAATCTCTAGCTGTTGGTTATGCGAAAACATCCATTTACATTGCTATCGTGCTATCGTGCTATCGATGAATGTAAACTGGAGACACAAATTAGTTAGCCAGCGTAATATGAAAATGGAGGAGGTGGTGGTAAAAAATTCATTTTACCACTAAAATTAAATTTTCGAAAATTTCCAAATTGAACACTACTACCACTAATATATGTATGTAATATCCAAAAGTAGTACTCATTTACTTTCTTCACATTTGCATTCGCGATCACATGCTATGCTATGCATTAAAGCTCATAGCATCGAGCCATGAGAATGAAAATATTTTATCGCTTTAGGTATTAATTGCCATTGTTGTTGTTGTTGTTGTTGTTGTTGTTTTTCAAATTTTTCATCAACCAGTTAGATAACTAATATTAGGCTCCTCTTCCCTACCAATTGGCATTCTCTGTATGTTGCTAGAAAAGAGGAAAATTCAAATTAATAGGTTTATGGGTTGGTGAATATATATATTCGGTTTGTACGATGACAAAACGTTGAGCAGTGAAGAGACAGACCAAATAAGATAGACAGAAATCATTTTAGTTAGTTTGTTCATTCATCCATTCATTCATTTCACTATCTATAGAGGCTGTAGTGGCTCTAGAGTAGAGTATGTCTATAGTGGATATGGGCATTTCTATATGTACGTACATACATTTGTAGAAATATATGTGTATATGCGTGTATAAAATTAATTCATTTTAGTTTCCTGAATACGAGTATGTATTTATCTACACACATTCTCAGTTTTAGTCTGATTATCTGCTTCTCTCTCACCACACATTGCCTCCATCTCAGTATGTGCGAATATGTGGCTTGTGTTTACTTGGCATATAATCATGGATTTTTCATTTCCTCTTTTAATTCAATGTGGTCGGGTGTTGAAATGAAATTTATACCCTTGAAAATGTTTGTCTATTTGTTTCAGTAACGAAAGTATAGTATAGCTTCAGTAGTATATCGAAGCCATGCTGAAAATAAAAATGAGAAAGAAACAGAGCAGTAGCAGCCGATTCAACCAGAATATGAGTCGAGCGTAGAGTAGGCAGGTGAAGTATGAAGATATTATATGTTTGTTTTTTTTTTTCTTCTTCTTTCTATCCTTGTTGTTGTTACATGATGTAATTCTTGAGGGACACACTATCATTATTTGCAGCAATGTGCTATGTATTCATGCCTGAAGGCCATATATTATATTATATGTATGTATAATTGTTGAAAGTGGTTAGACCTACATTACAGGAGATTATTAGAAATCTCTTAAAGTAGATTTAGAGAATTTAATCATGCTTACAAATTATTGATGTTGAAAGTAGTTATGTTACATTCTTTGGTATGAAATTTGGCTATGAATAATAGCAACAATCGTATTTATGAGCGTGCGATTATATTTAATCTGAGAATAATGAGTATTTTCAAATATTTCGTAATAAGAATTAGCATGCTTTGAGATAAGATAAGTTTGAGATAAGATAAGTTTGATTTTTTAAAAGTATTTTTTTTTTTTTGAATCTTTCCTTATGAAAATTAGCAATATTTAAGCAAATCTTAAAACTAAAATCTTAAGCTAAAAAATATATATGCATCATATTGTCAGCAGACGTTTTCTCTTCAGCCAAACGATTTGAGGGGCAGTGGTTAGCTGCCGAGCATGGTCGTTAGGGTGAGTTTGAAGCTACTAGGTTGTGTCGTTAGCAAAGATTGTAACTATGTTGTTTTCGAGAAGTGGGAGTTCATCAGTATAAATTAAATATAGAAACGGGCCAAGTACACTAGCCTGAGGGATGCCTGCATTTATCTCAAATTTCTCTGAGATAAATGATTTGATTTGAAATTTGCGAAGAGTTAGGTAGGATTTTTAGAAGCTTGTGGACATTTGCTGGAAGTGATTTCATTATTTTATATAATAGGCCTTTATGCCATACCTTAACAAAGGTCTGTGCAATATCTAGAAATACTACTGCGCAATATTTTTTAGTTTCGAATGCCTCCATAAATCGCTTTGATGAGTCTGTGAACCGTATTTGATGTTGCCTTGATTTTTTCGAAATCCAAATTAGTGATTTGGTATTAAGTTTCGCTGTGAAACAAAAGGTGAGATTTTTGAGTGTAATATTTTCTCGAAAATTTTGAAAAAGTTGAGGTAAGAGACTTATTGGTCTGTAAGAAGACGCCACTGTTGGATAGCTTCTTCGTTTTGGGATCAAGGTACGAAAGAACGATATTTTGCACTGCTTAGGATATTATCCGAACGAGATTATACTAATAAAAATAGTTAGAATTAGAAATACTGCACTATTTTTTGAAGTATTTAACTAAGTGCTAGCACCAACAAAGTTTTGCGATTTTTATCTAACAAGCCGAGAATAAGATTACTTCTGTAAAATTAAAAATTGTCAGCATCCGTATTTACATATTACATATAAATCCATTTATATGTAATATTTATCCATTATGCGGTTTCAAAAGTAAATGTAGATAAAACACATATAAAATATTTGTTATCATGATATTTCTATTTTATTATAAAGTTTGAACGTTGACATTATGTGTGAAATACTACATCATTTAAATGACCACCACGCGAATTGTTGCAAGCATCGATTCTTTTGAGGTAATTTTCGACCACTTTTTGACACATATTGGGCGGTATCTCAGCCATAACGTGACGAATGTTGGTTTTTAGGTGCTCAAGAGTTAAAGGTTTATCTGCATAAACACGGTCTTTCGCGTAGCCCCACAAAAAAAAGTCAAGCGGTGTCAAATCGCATGATCTTGGTGGCCAATTGATATCGCCACGACTAGAAATTACGCGGCAAGAAAATTTCTCTTGCAATAAAGCCATATTCGCTCGAGTTGTGTGGCATGTGGCACCGTCTTGTTGAAACCACATATTCTCTAAGTCGTATTCTTCAATAGCAGGCAAAAAAAAGTCGGTTATCATATGACCATAACGCTCCGAATTGACAGTGACAGTCGTTCCATCCTCGTTTGCGAAGAAGTAAGGTCCAATCACACCTCCGGACCAAAGAGCGCGCCAAGCAGTGACTTTTTGTGGATGTAGTGGCCTCTCTTCAATTACTTAAGGATTCTCAGAACCCCAAATACGACAATTTTGTTTGTTAACATACCCACCGAGTGAGAAATGTCGCTTCGTCACTGAAGAAAATTTTGTTCGAAAAATCGCCGTCCACCGCCTGTTGTTCAAGCACCCATTCGACGTATCTACGACGTTGTGAATGTTCAGCTGGCTTCAGTTGTTGTGTGAGCTGGATTTTATATGGATGTAGGTGTAGATCCAAATGCAAAATATCGTTCACAACGTATCTACGACGTTGTGAATGTTCAGCTGGCTTCAGTTGTTGTGTGAGCTGGATTTTATATGGATGTAGGTGTAGATCCAAATGCAAAATATGCCATAATGTGCCGTAAGACAGTCCTAATTCTTGAGAACGACGAGGAATCGACACATTCGGGTCTTCGGCAACACTTTCACTTACAGCAGCGATATTTTCGGTGGTACGAGCGAAACGATGATGCACAGGCCTTACAATATCTGTAACCGATCCAGTCTCTTCATATTTCTTCACAATTTTGCCAATTGCTTGCGTGGTTGGACGATTATGTAAACCATAATCTCCTCTTAAAGCACGATATGTGGCTGTGGCAGAATCACCATTTTTGTAGTAGGTTTTTACAATTTTAATGCGTTGTGCGATAGTTAAGCGATCCATTTTCGCAAATGTCAGACTTTGAACTGAAAAAGAAAGAAATTGTTTTAACAACTCCGTTTGACAGATGTCGGATTCTAGCCCTATACTTTTGAAACCGCGAAATGGATAACCCTTTATAAGTATTTGGAGATAATTAGGAAACTTTATATTATTTAAACTTAAAAGCTATTCGTAAATTAATTCTTAATGAAATCCCCCATGGATTGTATATATATAAAAATAGAAATACATCACACAAATAATAGAAATAGTTAGAGTAACATTTTTAATTATTATGTAAAATTTTAACAACAAAATATAGGTCATCCTACATACATATAGAAAACAAATAGGTATTCATAATGTATAAAATTTGATACTTATTGACTTTTGCATGCAAGCATCAAATATTTTAATATTAAAATATCCTATTAGCACAATAATATTTTCGATATTTTGATATTACTACAAATACATTGTATATATGAACACAACTATATATAATATAATATTTGTTTAATTTTATATTTGTGTATGTGTAATGCCGCCTATATCAAATTTAATTTACCACAAAATCAATATAATCATTGGTTACACATTATATTTGGTATATATTGTATATATGTAATTGTATTCTATGCAGCTACTATCTCTTTGTGTTTATTTGTTTCTTTATAATTGATTCTAGAATTTCATTAAATTTACACATACATTTATTCCAAAAATTTAAAAAAAAAAAAAATAAAAAAATTCAATTTAATTAAAATTACACATACGCATACACGACTCTTTGAAGGTATATCAAATTACTGAATAATAAAATAAAATAAATTAAAAAAAAAAAAATTTAATTGAAATACACTAATGAATGTGAGAAATTGAGAGAAAGCGTAAAATAATACTTATGTATGTATGTATTATTTTTTTTTTTTAAAGAAAATGATGAAAGAAAATTATGTAAAGAAACTAAAGCTTATTGAGGAGTATGTTTACCAATTTATTTACACAATTACTCACACATCTTCATACGTAAATGTAAATGTAGTCAATAAAAACTGTTTAAACAAAGAAGAAGAAAAAAACACTGAAAGTAATAAGACAAAAAGAGAGAGAGAGAGAGAGAGAGATAGAGAGCGAGAAAGTGTGTGAAATTACAAGGATTAAATTTTCACATTAATTTATTTATTTGCATTTCTGCTTTACCATATATCAGTTACAAGGTACAAGCACAGTGTAAGTATAATATTTGCATGTGTGCACATGTAGGGTAGATCCATCAAAAGAAATGTTATAATTGCCGAGAATCGGAATTTTAAATTCTTGTCGGACGTTTTAAGCATAGAAAATATAGAAAGGCCTTTTCTTATATTAGCTTTCGATGAATGATAACCCTGTAACCTTAGAGGGCTGATACACTAATCACTACCCTACAATGCTTACACTAAATGGTCTATATTTTGATCGATAATGTATTGAAAAGCATTTTAATAGATTTTTCAATTTTTTTGCCTTAGTATACCTTGTCCAAATTTTATGATTTTGGCTTCAGGAGTTAATTTTGAAAAATTGATCTTGCTTATCAAATTTCCTTCCATATTTTTTTTTCATCTTTCAGTATATTTTTATAATATACCAAAAAAAAAATCATATTTCAATCATTTTATAAATTTTTTCAAATATTTCTTTTGCAAAATTTTCCAATTCATAATACTTTTTGCGTAGACTTGCTCCATATAGCTTTATTTAAATATTTTTTTTTTGCACGACTGTGAATGTGTAAAGATTTTAATTAATTTGTTGTTGTAGTTTAATTTGTTGTTGTTGTTGTTGTTTTTCTTGTCGTTGATATTTTGCTTTTTGCAATTACTACTGCTCCCGTTGCTGCTGTTGCTTTTGCCACTACAAGTAAGCAATCAGTTAGTATCCTTTACTGTGTGTTGTAAGATACATGCTTACTTTATATACATAAATACATGTGAATATATTGATGTTTACTTAATGCACATTATATGTCCATCCACATATAATCGGAGACTTACACGTGTATTTATGCATATATTACTTTCACATTAAATTATATATATATATGTCATTATATAATACATGAACTCATACCTTGTGAGCTCTGTGGTGGGTATTATATGACTGTATGCACTCATAGGAGTACACAAGTTTATGTGTGTTTTAATTTATGCATATACTACATGAGCTTGTAAATATACATATATTGTCATTTATGCTCGTGTTTTTTGTATATTTAATAATAAATTTATATTGATGAAATGATGTACTTTAAAATGCGAACAATAAACAAGTTTTTCCCATTTTCATTTTATAAATACACACACACACATACACATACACATACTTTTAATGCTCTTAAATTGACATGCTATAATTAATTAAGCTATATGGTACATATTAATTCTAGCAATAACAAAATAAACACTCAAGTGTAGTATTGTATGTAACATATAATAAGAAATATCAATTTATTGTTGAGTGTTTGCAATAAATAAGTATTAGTTATAGTAATCACTTGAAATTAATTTCATTTAATTATTTACATAATCGTATTATTTTTGTTTTTTTTTTCTCGGAATAAAAACACTTGTCATTCATATCAATGTGGGGAAGTCATCAATAAGAAAAACAAAGCATAAAGGTCATTATGTCATTCAGCCCACTGTAATGTAATGATGACAATATAGAAGACAATAAAATCAATAAATTTATTATATAATATTGCAATATATGCTTAGCGAGAAAATTATAAGCATAGACAGAGAGAGTGAGAGAGAGAGAGAGAGAAGATTAATGTAGCACCCCCCGCATTGTTGTAACAAAACAGGACTATAAATGAGAGAGTATCGAGTTTGTTATATAATTGCGCTCTCAAAATATTTAACAATGCATTAAAAGGCTCTCTTTCGCTCATGTTTTTGATTAGTGCCTGAAAGAGATATAGAAATTTCTTTGTCAAATATCGAGTGAATGAAAATGGGGTTGAATTGATTTTGAGTTGAGTTTGAGTTGAGTTTGAGTTGAGTTTGAGTGAGACCAATTATTATATAGCTGTATGAATAAATATTTCCGTATATGTTTCGGCTCGCTGATTTAACCTTAAAAAAAAATTACACAGAATCGTCCCAATAGAGATAAAATATATGACCAGGGATTATTAGTTCTTTTTCTTCAAGATTTTTTCTGTATATGATTACCATCTATTTTCACTCCTTAGAGGGGCTGACATATAAAATCGATGTTTTTCTTAACTTTTACTTCCACAGCTCCCATAACACCTATAGGCGTGTAAATTCTACGATCGATCACCATTACTTTTTACTGCTCAACATTTTTTCTGAATGCACTCATAAGCTAAATCAACAAATAACCCAATTGCTGCCAAGACTGACGCCCATTAAAATTTTGTTGCCAACATTGATGCTCTGCGCATTAGAGGGGTTATCCTAGAAAAATTATGATTTTTATACAATTATAAAGGGTGAAGGCAGGGCATATATGAGTATATATGTATGTTATAGTACAGAAGAAGGAATGGCTTTCGGGTTTACACTTCCACTCTAGTTAAGATTTCTGGGCAATTACGCGGATATTTGTCGGATTTGTGATGATTTTGTATTCATTTTATAGGGAACTCTTCCTAAGGAGTGAAGATGAGATGTAAGTGCAATATATTCACCAAAAAATATTGAACAATAAGATTTAATAAGGGTCGATTCCTCTATTGGAATTTTGGAGTGTGGGCAAAATTTATTATTTGGTATGGCAACACCTTCAAATAGTGAAAGTAGAAAGTAAATATGTTCAAAAGTAATGCTGAGTAGAACAAATTAATACAGATCGGACATATATATTATCCCTCTCAATATGCAATTCTGAGTGTTTTATTGAATCATTCAACTCATTCATGGATTTGAATTCAATGACCTCAGCACACACATAGAAATATTTCTTTCCACTGTGGGATAAAATCTATTTATTGTAGCTGTGTAAATAATACGAATATCATAAATTTTATTTTCTCACAAAACAAAAAACATATCACATGAAAAATTCTAAAAATTAGTCCATTGACTTGTAACAAATCGTATTTATGATTTATTTGCTTCTAGTTTCAGTCTTTTATTTACATAATTGTTCACTTTTAATTTTAACAATTTGCTGGCAAATGTTCGCACAATTTTTCATGCACCACACAATGAAGAATTTTTTGCTCAAATAAAATAATGCTTTTTTATTACTCCCCTTATTTGTAGGTCTTCAGTGAATATACTATATGTACAATGATGATAATAAATAAAAGCACAAAATGTGTTCAATATGAGTTAAATAAAAATACTCGAATGCACAATGTCTATATTTAAGCCAAAAATTGTTTAATTTTAAATTGTTTAATTTGAAAAATTTAATAAAAAAAAATAAACAAAACAACAATAAGTGACTTTAGTGTTTACACAACAACAGAAAAGAAAATTAAGCTAAAAGAAAACGCGTGCCCGTTTGGATTAATATACATTTTTTTTTGGTTCTTTTTTTTGTGTAATTTCATATGCGTTGTGTGCATAGAACGCATCATATTAGCATCGATCGGTTCCTTATTGTGTTTTCTTTGGTTTATTCGCATTTCATTTTGCCAATGGCTCTCTGCTTATTATGATGGAGACATTTATTGTCCTTGGGCTATGTTTTATCCTATACGAAGCGTTGGATTTCTTTCAAGGATGCATGCATAATACTGCACCTTCGGCAAGCGATCAAATCGATGCGTATCGTCGTCAATTGGACGAACAACGTAGGGAACAGCAACAAGAACAATTTATCGCAAATCTAACACCGTTGCTGGGTGCACAATTGAGTGCATTTGTAGCTGCTGAAACAGCGGGCTCCGTTGAATCGGTAACGAGCTCAACATCCTCAACAACGACACCAAATTCATCATCGACAGCAAGTGTGATTAGTGATTTGCGGGCACAGCAACAGCAAATCGGTGCGATTGATCAATATTCCCATAGTACATCTGCCTTAAATGGTGGTGTCAGTTACGGGTTTCGTCTAGCCAATCGTAGCTCATATGACTCACAAGATCTACTACAACAAGCGACAACATCTTCACTGCCACGTGATTATTATTATGTGCAACAACAGCAATTAAAGAATAAAAATTCTTCGAAATCGATTCTTTCGAAATTCTCATCAAGTTCAGATAATCGTATTTACCCCGAAACGCAAGTGGGAATAGTGGGTGCACCAAGTAGTGTCATTACAGCACAACCACAATTGAGAAGTCATTCATTTGATTATCCATCTCCAACACGAGTGGCATCACCGTTGCCACCAGTGGTGCCCACATCATCGACACCACTTGCAGTCGATTTGAAACGTGCCATATTGAGTGGTAATAATAATTGTAATAGCATCGTGTTCGATAAAGTGCGCAAGGCGCCCAAAAATGTATGCTCAACAATTGGAACAACATCCGTACAAAATTCTCCGAATATTGAACGTATCAGAGAACGTGTAAATACGCGCACATCAGAATCGGATAGTGAAGACGGCGGTTCATCGTCGTCTTCATCCGAATCATCTGTGTCCGAATCGTCGGCATCGGCGGGCTCAGCCTCATTGGCTTCGTGTGCATACGCTAGCGATCAAGAGGAGGGTGCCGAGAGTGATCCGAACGCCGCCGATGAGCGTGAATTTGTTTCGGGCGGTTCATGTTCCTCATCGCATACGGATTTTCGTGAAATCGAATGTGAACGTTTACGGCGCAAATGTGTGAGCGTCAAACGTATCTATAGTATATCGGAAAAATTCTAAATTCGTCGTGTGTATCGTGTGCAAACTTTTGAACCAAATCGAAGGAGTATCATGCAACCGCAAAAATTAAGGCGTATATCGGTATATATACTTTTTGATTAATTGTGAAGAAATTAAATAGAAAAATTATTTATTTGATTTTTATTGATTTTTTGGTGGAAATATTCAAATGCATTTATCGTTTTAATTTGATTATCACAAATTACATGCAATTGCAATTACTCATATTTTATTAAGTGTGATTTAAATTCCCATTGAATTCATCATACTCAATATTGCTCATAATACGAGTAATAAAGCTTGTTTCATACTAAATTTATCCTCTATTAAAATATATTCCACTAAACTGCGGAAGATGAAATGCTGTCTTAATTAAATAGAATATTTCAATTAGATTTGAATGCAAAAACTGACGTATGTGTCGTCTTAACATATGTATATTGCCTTCGAAATGTGCTATTTTTGTTGATGATTTTTTTTTTTTTGGCAAAATGCTTTTCTATCAATTTTTGCAAACACATCATTATGTAAGAAACAGACACTGACAATTCAGAGGATTGGAAGGGGTCTTGATATTTGTTATTGACTGACTAACTTCCGTAACCACAACATAACAATAGAAAGTAAATGAGCAAGAAGGAAGCAAAATAAAGGAAAATAACCGAAAAAAAAATCATCAACAACAAAATATAAACACAATTCATTTGCACACATATTGTGTAATAACAATAGAGAGTAAACACTCTCTGTGTTTCGCTCTCTCTCTCTCTCTCTCTCTTTCTATACTACGCATAATTTGTGTGATAATTCCCTAAGAGTAGAGTTATACTGCCAAGACGACGATGATGACGACGCTGACGACGACGACAATAACACAATACTAACATAATATTGCTGCAAAATATTTCAATAACAATGTATTTATGCAGACACTCTCATACACAAATTTACGAAAATATTGTATATATACATACATTTTTTTGGCGGCCATATTGGCGCCAACATATAACAACAGCGACGCCATTTCTTCAACAGTAGCAACAAAAATAATAGTCTAGCTAGTATAGATACGATACTATACATAGAGCAGTGCAAGTCTATATGTAGTGGTTAGATAAACAATAGTATAGTTGATTAAGTTGAAAACCCATAACAACAACAAAGAGAACGATAACCGAAAGTCTATGAAATGAAAAGAATAAAAATCCTAGAATATAAATTGTAAATACAGATGATGATGATGATGATGATGATGATGATAATGTGAATGGCAAAGAAGAAATATAAGAAAATCGAATAATTGCAGAAAGGCTTCAGACATTTGGAACACTTAGTGGTAAGCAGAGTGACAAAGGAGCAAAATTAAAGATAGAACAGTGACAGAAAGAGAGATTTTCAAGAATATGTAAATATATAATATTCCTATGTATATACCATATTAGATGTATCATAAATTTTGCAAAAAATGACATTTTTACATTTTCGCAATACATCTTCGTGCGCATAATGTAAAAATATATATATTGAAGCATACTTTTAGGAGAGTTAGATGTGAATTTCCGCATATTCTTGAAATTATTCTTTCAATTGGTGAAAAATAATTACTTATACTAAGTTTTAGCTCGAAAATAAAATTTTTGTGTGTGTAAAGTGTGAAAAAATATTATTTTAAACAGATTTTTGTATAGGAGCTAGGCTTGATTTTCATTCAATTTCTCCCATTCTTACCACAATCAATTTATTTGTAAATCTAATCATGTGTACCAATTATCTACTTCCAAAATTTATTTGTTCATGCGCAAATTACAAAACATACATTTGAAAGCATATTTTTATATGGGAGGTGGTAGTAGTTTTCATCCAATTTCAACCATTCTCGAAATATAATATTTTCTAGCATAAAAAATCGTATATGCCAAGTTTCAGCTTTATAACTTAATTTTTATCAAAAAGTCCCATTTTTTTCCTTTGAAAATCCGAAAATTTTTACAAAGAACCTTTGAGAGAGCTTTTAGTTAAATGAAAATTATTCTTTTGAAAATTCCATATACTCTTTTTTTACAGATCTAATACAATATATACATCAAAACAAGGATGTAAATGGAATATAAAGAATAGAAAGAAAAAAAAAAAATTTAAAATAAGGATCAAGCAGTATGAAAATATTTATATCCGCACTATGGAGACGAAAAAATTGTTTTCACAACACAATAGGGAACTAATTTATTTACTATTGCTGTTGTTGTTGTTGTTATCGTTTTTTTCCCTAGCTTCTTCTTTTGACAATATGTCAGCAATTGCGCCAGTATACCAATAGACATTATAAGAGTCTTTGGATATACGAGGTGAAGTCATACGATTTTATTTTTCTATATTGCAAATTATCAATAGGGTTTCATTTCAATTTCGACAAGAGAATGGTCCTATTCAGTCAGATGTATTGTACTACGAGTATGATGGTGGCTATATATGTAGGTATATTAAGCATAATGACCAATAAGATGGCAGAGTGGCAGAGTAAAAAAGAATATTGATTATAAAAGTGGCTTGTTTTTATTATTCTTTCTTCCTTTCTTCATTCAAAATGCAAAATGTGCAGCGAATAAAACTATCGTCGATACATTCCTAGTACCACAGAAAGTTACCACAATATAATGATGATAGTAATAATAATGGTAATGATGATGATAATGATGTTGCTTATGATAACAATAAGTTTTTCTATGCGCAAACTTGTAAGAAATACAATAAAAACACAAATATATCGAAAGGCGAATGCCTTTTTGTATGATAGTGGGTACTTTTTCTTTGGATGCTTCCCTCTATGCGCTAGTCGAAGTCGCTGTTGCCCGATGTAAGTTGGTTCGTGAGGTTAGATGCAAAAATAAATTATAGAAAATTCATACATCAAACTATCGAGAACTAAATTGCTATCCGAATGTTTGCTTGTTGTTTTCCTCCCCGCACCACCAAATGATTTTTCTGCCATCTTCTCTTTAACTAACTAGAATTTTGAAAAACATTTCAAAAGAATATTTCTTTGAAACTCTTCTATATACCTTTCTTACTTCATATTTGTTTTCTAGTATTCAAATATTTTTGTACTTTTGTAAGACTTTGCATTGCAAAAGTACATTCAAATGGCAAAGCAGTGTAGAAGTAAGAGGCGAGAGAGTGAAAAAATAGTGGTAAAACCAATCAATATGGTAATTGAGTTGGCATGGAATAGATATAAAAAATATAAATGAATTGAATTGCATGCAAAAGAGTATTCTCTTTCAAAAAATTTTTTTTTTCTGCTATTGTGTGGTGCTGCAATTTTCACAAGCTTCTTATTGTGCCGATTATATGCGGTAATTAATGAATAGTTTGGTAATTTTCTCATTTGTATATGCATAAGAGGTAAATTTGTGATAATATTTTATATATTTTGAGCACATTTACAATATTTATATATATAATTGCAATTGCAATAATTATAATCTCTTCTATTCAGTCATGCATGCATGCATATAGTGCAAGCCATAAATTCAATGATAATTAAATTAAATTGCATATACGAATGCATGCTTAGTTGATCAATTAAAATGATATATCTATAATCGGTGCATGGCACAAATGATGCTAATGAAGAAAATTAAGTGTAATGAAAATGAAATTTTAATTTAATAATTTTGAGAATGCTACAATGCCTTTACCTTCTATGTAATATCACAGAAAGAAGAACAAACAAATATTCTCAAATGTGCAAAAATAACTAAAATTTTCTATATTTTATCCTAACAGATTTTCAGAAAATTATAGCACAGCACAAATAATCATACTCTGACCACAGTGGACATGAATATAATTAATTTCTAAAATTATTTCTTGTGTTAGACTATTAAGAAAAAAATTTAATTATTGTAAAAATAAATTACACCAAAAATTCGTATAATCTTGGATATTATACATTTTTATTAAAATCTTTATTATTAGCAAAAATATTAAATTTTATTACAATGTTTCGGATGTCCAAATTAATATTAAAAATCTAGTCACATTTTTCTCTAATGTGTTTCTACTTTAAAACATTTTACCACAAATCTTTGTTTCTCTTAATAATGCAATTTCCTTGAAAAATAGAATAATAATAGAAGAACAAAAAAAAAAAAAAATAATAATAAATTGAATCAACGCTTGAATTAAGTGTGAACTATTTACTTACACCTGTTTTCATATTATATACCTAAGAAAAAAAAAAAAAAAAAAGAAAGGAAAATATATAGCCACAATTTACTACAACACTTGTGTGCTTGTGACATTATTATGAGTTCACTCTATATTAAATTTTTTAATAAATATTCGACCATTGTACAACACTATTTACAGAGCAGCTAGCATAGTGGTAAAATAAGAAATTCTACTAACAAATGGCACAAGTGTTTGAAATTTCATCTGCTCTGTCCCTTCATCATTTTCTTTACCATCCCCTTGGCATTATACTTAAATGTAAATGTGACTAAAGACAAAAAAAAAAAAAAAAAACGCAAAAATAAAATACATTATGTAAATAGACCAGAAGCTAAAAAATGGCTAGTATGAGCTGATGATGTTAAATTGTAGTATTTAGAGAAAGGAAAAGAAAAACGTAAATGTCACTGGCTTAGATTATATTGTACAATACAATATAATAATGTGATGTTGTTAAGCCTGAAGGCTAAAATCATATACCGACATTTGGTTGTCTATTTGTTCCTATTTTTTTTTTTTTTTTACATGTTTACATCTTTAAATTTTCATAATTTTATTATGCTATTCATTTTGATATTTATTTTTGCACTATTTACATCATTTTTTTTTTTTTTTATCTAATTCTTATTCTGGCAATAGTATAAATTGGTTGATGTTTTCTAACGGTAGTGTATAATGCTTAATGTGTATGCGTATTCGTCTTTTGGTAATCGCAATTTTTTGCCGGAAGAATTAGAATGGCATAACAAAGATTTTCATAGTTGTAGTCTTCCACAAATCATTGATATTTTAAAGAGAAATTTCTGTTAGCATACTTTTTGGGGTACAATAAATGTGAAGCAATTATTAATTTATGTAAATGTGTTTGTATGAGTGTTGTTTATATGTAAGTCGATTTTTATGCAAATTCTACATTTTTTGAAACGTTTCAGCATTATTTGGCAATTTTTGATATTGTAAAATGTCCAAAAAATTAAGCTAACACAGCAATATGAATGAATATTACGTATGAACTATGAATTTGAAAACGTGCCATTTCATTGTATCAATTTAAAATGAAAAAAATGATGAAGAGAAAATGAAAATAACATTACGTTACGTTAAGGGCAGATCACTACAGGGCGGAACTATAAGGCAAAATAGCGACTTTTTCTTTATACCATAGACATATTTAAAATTATCGTAACGTGCATATATTGATGAGCTTACTACTACCTTCATATATTTTCTTAAAAACTTTCTACAATGACAATGCAATATTTTCGACAGCATCACGTAGAAAGAACGATTAAGTTGCTGTGGTGGTTGTTGTAACTATAAAATAGAATAAATGAAAATTGCTTCGTTTCAAATTTTTTTGCATACATCATGACAGTAGACAGATAATTTAAATAAATAGGCATGTGCACATAGACAAAAAAAAAAAAGTCTGCAAAGAAATAGAGAATATTGCAAAAAACAAAAAAAAAAAAAAAATCAGCACAAAAATAAATAGTCAACACATATTTA
This sequence comes from Megamerina dolium, assembly GCA_963854835.1. Classification (NCBI taxonomy): domain Eukaryota; kingdom Metazoa; phylum Arthropoda; class Insecta; order Diptera; family Megamerinidae; genus Megamerina; species Megamerina dolium. Next base: position 70,084,434 of record OY978527.1, read on the forward strand.
GGCATATAGTTATATTTGCGCTTGTAGACTACAATACAATATACATATATGTATTTGTATTATTATACATACAAATACTCCATAAACTAGTTACTATTAACTGCCATTGCTTTAACAATTTCATTTTACAGCATTTACTAGTACTCATACTCATACTCATACACACACTCTCTGTCTTTTGACTTCTCTTTTTCACTCTTTCTCGTTTTTGCATTCTTACTAAGTCACTAAGCATTGCCTTTCAACTGTTAATACAGTCAAGAAGTGAAAAAGAAGAAGAAGAAGACTAAAAAAAAAAAACGCTAAAGAAAGATAAATTACTTTTAACTTCGTTCTCGTCGTCGTCGTCGTCGTCGTCGGCATTGTCGTCGACGCAATCTTCATTGGTATTGTAGTTGCTTTAGCTATTACTGTGCTCACTGCAGGAATATTTCATGTTTCAGCTTCTTTACATACGCACACAATTTTACAATTTCTTCTGCCGGAAGTTGCTGTATCTATAAATTTTTGAATACACCATACTCTCATACCATGATGTCTTACATCGATATAGGGTATCTCAAATTGGCGCAGACAATAAATTGCTGATTCCTTTATCAGTTCTTTTTAAGTTTATCTGAAAATTTAATTTCATAAGAAAATTACGATTGAAAACAAACCATTTCTTTTTCTTTTCTATAATAAAATAGAATTTTCTATAAATAAAATATAATAATAAAAAATTTTTTTTTCTCTTTTTTCGACATTATTCCAAAAATGTATCATTTTTATCATATCCGAGCATATTATGCCTTTATATGCATTTACTGTTACGAAAATATTTTGCAATAATGTCTAAACGAAAAGTTTTGAAAATCACAGTTTCGACTTTATTGTAAAAATGTTTGCAATAATGCCGAAAAATATTTGCCCATATAAAAAAATTGGTTTTTCGACATTATTGTGTACCATTATTGCACTTTTTCGACATGTTTGGATTAGATTTTGCAATAATGTCGAAAATAAATCTTACTAAAGTTACAAATTCGACATTGTTGCAACATTTTTTGCAATAATGTCGTAAATTTTTTTTTTCAGAGCAATAAATGTGGAAATAGCTGAATCTCCTCTGCTGTATTTTTGAGACTCGACATTATTACATACAATTTTTACACCTTTTCGACATGTTTGCCAACATTTTTGCAATATTGTCGAAAATAAATTTTGCGAAAACTGCAATTTAGACATTGTTGCAACATTTTTTGCAGTAATGTGGAAAAATATTTTTTTCAAAGAAATAAATGTTGCAATAACTGAATATCCTCTGATGTATTTTTAGAGATTTTCTTATTTTTTCACTATCAAAAGCAACCCATGCATTTAAAAGAAATTCCAAGTGACACCCATACCTCTTTAGACGGACACTTTATATACGGAATTTCGTTAATTGTTGATATGCTCTTCAGTTAAGCCGGTGTACTGCAGAAAAGTAAAATGAATTAATGTCGAAAATAATGAAATCGTTATATGACTTTTTATGAAAAATATTTAAACCATACATCGAGTTATGGTTGTACTCACAATGCCTTTCTTTCCTACGCCAGGCATCCTGTATTTAAATTTACATAGTGATTGCAGATTGCTTACGTATACCTTCACAATCACCTTTATCTATGTGTGTGTGTGTCTGAATTATGGGCGTGAAATGTAGCAAGCACGTAACATTGATTTAGAACATTATTTCTCTATGACGTGCAAAAAGAATTAAAACAAAATTGCAATTTTTTGCAATTATTAAAAAAAAAAAAAACACAAAACGTATTTGTGATAATCACTTGAAATAAAATCATAAATGTTGGCAAAAACAATTATTGTACTATGTTCTATTCAGTTATTTGTTTTATTATTGAGTATTTTGTATTTTTTTTTTCGTTTAATTTCATCTCTTGATTAATGAAAAATATAATTTTAAGTCTTATTTATGCGATTCAATGTTTGGATTATTAATAAGGTCATTTTAAATGATATAAAAAATTTTTAAAATTCTAATTAGCGTCCAAGAATAATAAAATCCATATGTAGAACTATTAGAATGTAGGAAAACTCTACCGATGGTATAGTTTATTGGAATCAATAATGATTTGTAATAAAATTAATGCTGTCTGATTTCAAATTTAACCGAATTTTGACTATTTTTTTATAATAATTTGATTCCGAACAAAGAACTTGTATAAATAGTTTAAAATTTTATTATTCTTGTAGCAAATTATATTTTGCAATTTTTTTAAAATATACTTCTTATTTTTCTAAATATTCTCTTAAAGTCCTCTATTGATGCAAATAATAAAGAGCCCCCAATAAAACGAATAGAAAATATAGAAGAAGAATTTTAAAAAATACATACAAATATAAAACATAATTAAAACTCATCAAAGCAAAAAGACAAAAAAAAAACCGATTACCGAATAGTGGCGATAGATAAATTCTACAAAAGTGTGAATACAAAAAATAAGTGCTTAATACTATTTATATCAGACTGCCTGCTAAGTAGGCTGAAATAGCAGAGAAACTAAACAACACACATGTAAAAAAGAAAAACAACAAAAAGTAAATATAGTTATGAAAAAGTCAACCAATAGAGTAACCACAAAAAAATTATAACAATTTCCAAATAACAACAATTAGTTCTGATATGCCTAGTAATACCACCATGGTGCACTTAAATTTTAACATCAAATAAATGAAATAGATGAAATAACGAAAAAAATGCAAAAAGCCAATGACAATATTCAAAGAATAAAACCATAACAAAAAAAAAAACAAAAGAATTATATTTGCAAATATTGCGTTTCATATGTACACTTCATAAATTATGGATTCATTGGAGCGTTTAATGCGCGCCGCACCATTACCGCGTGCTCTAACTAATGTCAATGGTATTACGGGAAGTGGTGGTGGTGGTGCTGGTGGTGGTGGTGGTGCTGGTGGAGGCAATGGTGCAGTTAGTATTGGTAGTATTGTTGGTGCTGTCAGTGGTATTGGTAGTGCTAGTGCCACCACAAAAGTCCAACAACGTGCTTTAGTGCATGCCTCTCTGGCTGCTGCCACAGTCGGTCGCAAAGGTCGTCATTTAACTGGCACTTTTTGTCTTACTGGCGATACCATGGAGGGTATAATACAATGTTTAGTATTCTTGAAAGCATTTTCGGTAAGTAAGACAAAAAATTTTTTTTGCTCTTTCTTCCTATCCTACTAATCCTACTATATATTATAGCTAGCCTCCATGTAGTTATACAAAAAAAAAAAAAAAAAATAATAATCTCATATGTGAAAAGTCATGCTCTATGATCCACATACAATTAAGTTGCTTCGTTCGAGGTACTATTACACATTCATGACACTTTAATATTTTCCCCAATAGCGATATGTATACGTTTTACGCATGAGTATACATTAAATATTAAAGAATTTTCCATGCAGAAGAAGAAAAGGGTAGAAAAGCCACAAAGAATATAGAAAAAATTACATTTTTTGGTTATTTGCTACATATTAATATCATAGAAATGGTGATCTTTTTCTCCAACTCACTTAAGTCTTGCATACTTTTAGGCTTCTTTGCATATAAATATAAATGTTTTCTGAAGAATATTCGTATCCACATAATGATTAGGCACTATTTATGTAATAATGATAAAATTATGCTTAAAATGAGTTTGAGAACGAAATATAAATTGAATTGTTTAACGTTGTGTATATACATTTTATTATGACAGCCATTTTTCAGTCATTTTAAATTGTCCATCTTCATTTTGAATTCAGATATATTTTCTATTTCAACATAACATTTTCGTCTTTCACATTATTCAATATATTTCATTTATATTTCAATATATTTCTTTTCTTTTTTCGTTACAGGTGAGTAACAACTATGTGCAATAACTGACAACTTTTGTACAATTCAAATGAATTCTTATTACTATTTATTGTTAAATTCTTTTGTAAGTACATACATATATCTAAATAAGTTAACAAAATTGATATAAATTATTTTTCATATCATCGAAAATAGAATAAACGCAAAAAAATAAAACAGTGCATAACTATAGGGGCTATTAATTCATATGAGGGATATGAATAGTTTAGGTAGTTATTAAAATCGGAAGTGCTTCATATGCTTCAAATGCTCATACACAAACAATATTTGTATGGAATTTTAGTGTATAAGAGTGGATAAAAAATATAAATAAAATAAAAGTAAATAAAATACGAAAAACATTGCAGTTTTACACTGATATTGCTGTTATGCTTATAGCTATGATATTCTCCATGGCAATTATGAACGGTGAAAAACTTATTGTATTTGTGTAGTTTTTTCTTTTTTGTATTTTTCATTTATATATTCTTTTTGGTTGTTGTGTAAAAGCCAGCCATTTTTCCATTTGAGCTATTTTATAGTACACGACTGTATATGCATAATAAACGACGATTATACCATATTTATTCATCATACATACAAAAACACACAAAGTCTTTTTCATTTTCTCACTTTATCTTTTTCCACTCTTCACTTGTGTATGTATGTGTATGTATGTATGTAATAATATTATACGCCTCTATATACAATAATATATGCGGTGTGTTGTTCGCTTTTTCGCCTTTTTCGACAGCTTCAATAAAATGTTATTCACATTCATCTGTCCATCTGTTTTCTCTGTTGGCTATTATTACATATGTATATACAATACATATATTTATGGTAGTGATGGGTAGAATATGTACAAGTATTTTACAGAATTTCATATAGCAAAGTTTCAAGTGGCAATTTTATACAAAACGATATATACATGAATAAGCCTACACTACACTATGTATACCTATATTTATGTATTAGTATAAATAATTGCATGTATTCGTTAGATGCATTTATAGCTACTTGAATATGTGTGAGTGTAGTTATTGCTGGACGTTATTAATATGCAGCAAAAAATACTGTACGTTGGGATAATCGTTTCTAAACATTAATATCCCTAAAAGTATATAATAAAAATTGCTTCTTTTGTCCATTTTGTTGTATTTTATGCCAAAATGGAATTTGTTTTGTTTTTCAAATGTGTTTGTTAAGTGATAATTTTAAATTCATTTTAAAGATGAAATTTAAAAATATTGGGTTGGCGTATTATTATTAGCGCCATTTCAAGTTATGGAGCAAATTTATTCAAGACACATTTGTTTGAACCTCAGAAATTCAAAAGCACTTCTTTAAGCTCTGATGTAACACATAAACTCTATCGTAAATATAATCGATATGCTGTTTAGTTTCATCAAGATTAGTATTCAGTAAAATTGAATGGCTTAAAACAAAACAGATGCCAATCTATGGACCTTTACCCTAACTATATATTATTCATATATATATATTTTTTTTTTTTTACTTTTTATTGATTTCATTTTAATGGGATATAGGTTAAAATGAATATATATGTATATAACACAGGCACAAATATACATTTATATATTGTTCGTTTGACTTAATGAGTGAGACAGCGAAAAACAAGAGCTTAGAATAAGGTGTGCCAACACTAGTTTTATTTGTAATTTTTTTTTTATTTAATATTCCTCTTCCTTGAGAATTTTATCTATTATGAGTAATACGTTCGTTTGCGAAAAAATTTAGCAACACTTAATGGAATGTAAGTAACATAAGATCTAGTAAAAAGTAATCCATTATATTTGCATTAAATTTAATGTTTTATTTAGCATAGTTCGAATGATCCGATTTAAGTCGAATATGCGCCGTTTTGTTCGATAACTTGTTGCCATTTTGAACGTAATTTCATAATGTCACTCTCACAGAAACTCTCATCCCTATTGGCAAAAAAACTGGGACAGTCGATTTTCACAAGCTTAGCTTGAGGCAAATTTTTCATCAGCAAAATTATTCGCCACAGACAGGAACAGGTAGTAATCACTTGGTGCCGGGTCCGGACTATAAGGTGGATGCATAAGAACCTCCCAACTAAGCTCCCGGACCTTCTGGCGAGTCACTATCGATGTGTGTGGCACAATTCCTCTCCTATTGGCCTCTTCTGGGCGATTGCTTCCTTCAGACGGTCCAATTATTGACAGTACAGGTCCGAATTAAGAATTTGGCCATACGGGAGCAGCTCGTAGTAGATGATTCATTGCCAACCCCCCAAACACATAGCAAAACCTTCCTGATCGTCAATCCTGGCTTGGCCACCGTTTGCGCCGGCTCACCGCAATTCGATCACGACCCTTTTCACTTGACCTTGTCGTAAGTGACCCACTTTTCACCACCAGTAACCATCCGCTTCAGAAACGGATCGTATTTTCTCTTTACTGGTGTCCATCTTTGACGCATGCTCAAACAATACTGAGTCAAGCAATCACAAAACTGCCTGAAAAGTTTATTTAGTACGAAATCTTATCTTTCTAACGACATCTAGCGTAACTCGATCACACTTATACAACGCGAGATACAGATTACTAAAGCCATCTATTGGAAAAATAATGGATTTCTTTTTACTACACCTTAAAAAACTTATACCTAAAGAGATCTGCTATTAAATGCGCATTTTAATACAAATTTGTATTGCTAATATTCTTAGTTATTATTCGATACCACTTATTGTTTTGAATATTATTAAACCTTCTGGCTGTTGTTTTTTATTGTTGTCCTTCCTGCTAAACATCATTTATATCATTTATTATACTTACTAGTGGTTTACTACGCGCATAAGTGATATACAAGATATGTTTTTCCCTTCTCAAACAGTGTTACATAATTTGATTTATAAGAAAAAAAAAAAAAAACATTCTATATCTTAAATATATTTATATTGCCTAATGTGGAAATATTTTTCTTCCACATATATGTTCAAACTCATATCCTGTTTTAATTTTTGCATTTTGCTTGCTTTTATTTTGGTTTTAATATTTGCTATTTACTTTTTGTTCTTTTCCTCTTCTCGCATACATCAATTATATTGTATATTACAAATCAATCACATCATTTCGTATGAGCTTACGTATTAGTGTAATATGAAATAGAGCATATAGAATGACGTTCATAAAATGTTCAAAGTTCAAAGCATAATTACTTGCTTGCTAGTCTACCCAACTGACTAGGTATAAATTTGTCGTAATTTATCATTATTAAACAGGATATTAAGCCACATAGAATGTCACGATAATAATAATAATAATAATAACAACAACAACAAGAACAACAACAAATATATGATATAATGGTGAATGACGGTAGCATAACCAAGGCATATAAGCAATTATAGAGATTGAGATCTGGGCTGCTGCCTACATACTCGTAGATGTATGTCTCGTCGTTTAAAAAATAATTTTTTTTTTGCATTAGATATGTTCAAATGATTAGAATAAATATTTTTGTGTGCTTTAAAATAGGGTTTCAAAACCAAAAAGAGGCTTCTTGTAAATGGAGAACATTTTTCTGAGGGCTCTCAAAAAAATTTATAATCCTTAAATGAACCACAAAAATTAGTTAGTTAATATTAAAAAAAAAAAAGATCGAATGTGATTAATTTTTAATAATTTTTATTTATTTATATTTTTATTTATTTTTAATAATTTTTATTTATTTTTATTTATTTTTAATAATTTTTAATTATTTTTATTTTTATTTATTTTTATAATATTTAAGGATTATAAAAATTTATAATCCTTAAATGAACCACAAAAATTAGTTAGTTAATATTAAAAAAAAATCGAATGTGATTAATTTTTAATAATTTTATTTATTTATATTTTTATTTATTTTTAATAATTTTTATTTATTTTTAATAATTTTTAATTAGTTTTATTTTTATTTATTTTTATATATTTTTGTTTATTTTTACTTATTTTTAATAATTTTTATTTATTTTTATTTATTTGAAAAAATTTTTGTATTTTCGAAAACTATAAATATTAAATATAATACATTATAATTGCAAGTAGTACAATTTGTGTTGCCACACAGAATTTCCCCGAACAAATTATCAGAACATTTAAAATAAACAAATATATTGAAAATATAATATACTTTTTGGATAGATTTAATCTATATATTTTCATACATATGCGTGTGTGGCTTTTCTCCCACTCAATATTTGTGATTTGTCAAACATTTCACATAGATCAGGATATTATGTAAATTGCTTTTCATATTTGTAGAAGCATTTATAATTTTGTGTGTAAATTATAAATCACTGAGAGGAGAGTGGAAAAATATAATCGTAGTGAAAAAAATCAGTATTAACGTATTTTGTGAGTATTTTTAGAAATAAAGGAAGTAAAAGCATTTACTCGGGTAACATCGAGGCTACCCTACACCCCATATTACAACAGAGTGACGAAAAGAAAGCCACGCATGAGAACTTCCTGTAAGACAGTCTGATATTTTGATCTGCAAAGTCAACGCAGATATATTATATAGTACATTTATTCTCAGTTAAACTATTGTAGGGCCATTAGGCATGGTTTTCATATTCGAAATTATCCGCTTGATCATAAAAAAGAAGCATGTGTTCCATGTTTCAGGTTTCGAATAAGGGTTTGGTGTAGTTTTCATCTGTTTATGAACATACACAGATGAAAATTATTTTCTATCGCGTTTGTCATTTGTACAGTGTACCTACAGACATAGCTCAATCAGCACGGTTGATGATTTTGATCAATAATATACTTCTCCTTATGGGGTGTTTCTTTTTATGAGTGTTATAAAAGAAAACATCAACTCAACACATGCTTTATACTTTGAGTATTGGATATAATAATTTACATTCGTCATTTCTTTTGACTCGGTTAAAAATATCTCACCAACAATAATAATAATACCAATAAAGTGCTGATTGATTGAAAAAAAAAAAAAACAAACCAACAAATACGAAATGTAGATGAGTGAAATTAACGAGACGTAAACAATTCTTATGGCATTTACCAAGTTTTCTCTGCTTGAGACATTGGGGTAATGTATGTAAATAGCAAGTAGATGGTATTTATGTAGTAGAAAAACCTAAAAAGCATAAGAAATTGAATATTACTCATACACAAAGGCATACTCAATCCCTTTCAATAGTCTGTTTTTCCTCTCATACTTTTATTTTGCTGTTGCTTTTCACTTACTTTCTTCCACCTTTCATTTCATGTTCATATCCTTGAACCTTGTTCTTCTATTCGAACATATTCCACACACACACACACACAAACTCAAAGTAATACATCTACGATCAAATCAGACGATATATAAAATATACACCCACACACACATATATAATGTGTGTGGGTGTGTTGATTTTTTAATACTCATTCAAATTTGTGCTTTGTTCTTTCTCTATTTAAATATGTCTCTCTTTATGAGCATGTGTATATCAAATGCATAAGCAGTGATTATAATAAGGAAGTCTGTTGTAAGCATGCAGTGTTTTTGTGACGTTTCTTCAAAATTTGCTACTTTATTTTTGTGCGAGTAAAGAAACAATAAAACACTAGTACTTTTTGTAAAGAAGTTCAATGATCTGTAATGATTTGTTTGTTTGAATATTTTCTTTTTTCGAAATAATTCGTTTTTCCCTCATTATTTCTTTGCATGTCGTGCCAAAATCCTACAATGATACGATCAAGATTATAAGGTATTAATAGCCATTCAATTGAATACTATAATAAATGGTAATTAAAAGAAATATGTAAATATTCATATGGACGAGTATGTCAATCATTTTAGTGAAACAAAATTATCAGAAATTAATTTATGTATTCGAGCTTATGTGTTTAATCGTTTAATTGGACAATCGAATTAATCAAAATTCCGATTAAGCAATTATTCGATTAATCAAAATTTAATCAAAATTCAAATCATTTAATTATACGATCTGATTAATGAACACTCTTGTCATTTTTTCTTTGTTTTTGAATGCAACATTTGAAAAATGTTTCATGTTCTTATTGTTGAATAGAAACACTCATGTACATTTCTAATATTCCTTAGTATTAAAGTGTTAAAAATTAAATTTTCTACATCAAGCACTTCATACAGAGATGAGTACAGTACAAAAAAAAAAAAAGGTTTGTCATGTCAAACCCCCCCAAAAAAAATGAACAATCTAATGTATATATACATTTGTATATATACAAAGAGTACAGAGATGGATTATGTACGTGTTGCTGAATGCATGTAACAAGAAGATAATACTCATATATCATCATAATCAACATCATAATCATCATGAAATGTATAGAGTAACAACAACGATACATATATGCATAGTGTGTATGTTTGTGACTGCAATGTACATTTTTGTAATACATCATCATCATCATCATCATCATCATCATCACCATAATCATTGGATGATATCATTACATATGCAATAGCAACAGAAAGAGTAGCAGTAATAACAGCAGTCAAATGCAGTCTATAACATTTTTAATGTGGCTTAGGATGTGTGTGTGTGTGTGTGTGTGTGTGTATTTTTGCGTAGTTATTCATACAACTATATATTTCATATATGTTGTTTTATATGTTGAACTGTCTATGTCTAAGCATGTATGCAACATAATGCATTTATGCGCTGACTAACTAGTAAGAAGACAAATATACACCACACACACGCACACACACCACACATATATGCATAGGATATTGTACTATCAGAGTCATTTGTTCACACTCATTGACGCATATATGTATATCATAGATATATGCATTCATAAGAGCCAGTAAGTGTGTGTGTGTGTGTGTGTGTGTGTTCGCGTTTTGTCTATGGTGTTGAAGCAATTTAAATTATGACGTTTGAATAATGCAATCAACTCGAAATGAAATGAATTGAAATGACAACCAACACTAACAATGCAAGTATAGAAGTACATGCATCACTTATGCATACATGTATATAGATTTGTGTGTATGTTTGTATATGTTTACTTGTTGAAATGAGTTCACTCATCGAGTTCATATAGCAAAAGAATTATCATTTGATTTTACAAAATAAAACCAACATTGCAAAGAGAGAATAAAGTGTGAAAAGTGCAAATATACAAATATTATTTGTACATGTGTATGAGTAGGTGTGTGTGTGTGTGCTTTTAATTAATTATGCTTGCTTTGCTTTTTCGTTTTTTTTTTTTTTGCGAGTTGCTTACATCTTTTGTGTGAAAATGAGACTTCCTATATTTTGTATAGAAAAATTTCTGTGTAACTAAGTTAACTGTTGTTGACACTATGTCAACGGGTGGATGGCAAACCTCACACACACACACACACACACTCACATATGTATAAATGTGTGAATGCCTACGGTTATCATTTGCCTTTAGTTTTTGTGTGTGTATTTTGGTATACTGTACTGTAGTACTTTGCTAAAATTATATTGAAATTACTTGCAGAAGTTTTATCAACTCTATCTTTTTCTCTATCTCTCTCTCTCTTACGCACATTTAATACCTTGTTATTTTTTTTTTTTTTTTGTGTGATGCTATTTAACAAGAGAAATTGACGCAGTAAAGTTAGTCAAAAAGAAAAGTAATTTCCTGTTTGATTGAAACTTCATATTGTTTCATTACATTTAGAAATGTCTTTACAGGTGGTGGTGGTGGTGGTGGTGGTGGTGGTGGTGATGGTGTTGTGATATGGTTATATGTACAAATGTTTGTACTTGACGGAAATGAAGGTGAAATGCTTACAATTACTTATGTTACGTAGTAAAAGCCTCCTTTTGTAGTCGGTCCATAACCAATTCGATATCATTGTTTGTTTGTTTTACTGTTTTATTTTTATCCTCATTTTTGGTATTTTGAATATGCGAATAATGCTTAGCTTGCCTCTTTCTAGGATACTAAAAACCAAAGAAAATGGAAAAAAAAAAATTTGTAATATTGCAAAAACTGAATGAGACTCCAAAAATCGCGATATCAAAAAATGTTTTACGGTAGATTAAACAGGCTATTCAATAAGTGTGTTGGAGGACACATAGATAGCGTTACTAGAATTTTTTCCATATGATTTTTATTGAGTTCTAACCTTCAAACGACATGTGTATAAAATTGACAACAATCTGACAATTGGTTCGTGAGTTATAGCATTTTGTGTGAAGCAACTTTTGTAATAGAAAAAAAAAAAATGGATAAAAGTGAATTTTGTATTTTCATCAAGCATTGCTTTTTGATGAAAAAAATTACAGTGGAAACCAAACAATGGCTTGATAGACATTATTCGGACTCTACTCCATCAAGGCATATGGTAGAAAAGTGAATTGCTGAATTTAAAAGTGCTCGTACCAGCACAAACGATGCAGAACGCAGTGGAAGCCCAATTGAGGCTGTTATTACAGAAAACATAAAAATAAAATCCATAAATTGGTTATGAACGATCGCAAATTGAAGATGCACGAGCTAGCTGATATTGTAAAGATATTGGATGGTAGTGTTTTTACTTTTTTACGCGAACATTTGTGTATGCGAAAGCTCTGTGCAAAGTGGATGCCGCATGAACTCACAGTCGACCATAAGCAACAACGTATCGATGCTTCAACGGAGTGTTTGGCTCCGCAATAAAATCGAATTCTATCGTCGATATGTGAGAATGAATGAAACGGGGCTTCATCATTACACACCACACTCCAATAGACAGTCGTCTGGGTGGACAGCAGTCGACGAATCGAATCTAAAGCGTGCAAAGACGCAACAGTCGGCCAGTAAGGTGATGGCGTCTGTATTTTGAGATGCATCAACAGCGACTATTATCGTGAATTCTTGGATTGATTGAAGGCTGAAATCGCAAAGAAAAGGCCACAATGCACCGTGTCACAAATCGATGAAAATGATGGCAAAATTTAATGAATTGGGCTTCGAATTGCTTCCCCACCCACCACATTCTCCAGCGACTATTTTCTGTTTTCAGATCTTAAGAGAATGCTTTTTGAAAAGAAATTTATGTTCGATGATGCAGTAATCGCTGAAACTGAGGCTTACTTTGACGAAAAAGAGAAATCGTACCTATGTTGAATAATAAAATCGAGTTTTGTCAAAATTTTGTTTTTTTCATAATTTTCGTACGGACTTATTGAATGGCCTATTAAGTCCTTATATAGAAAGAGGTTCAACTTACACAAAAAAAAAAAGCTCAATAATTTTTTCCCAGCGCACATATATGCTTATTCACAAATCCTGGCACTATAAATTCATACTTATATAAAGTCTTAACCATTAAGACAGTAGTTACTAGTGCATCATATTATAAAAAAAAAAGAAAATTAAAATAAACACACAAACTGCAAGTAGCTGCTTCTTTCCTGACATATATGTATGAGTACATATAAACATGCAAGTCATTTATAATATAAAACGTGTTTGGAATATTTGCGCAGCAGCTCAGTAGCTCAGTAGCTCAGTACAACAAGCATGCAGCATTTTGTCGTCTATATCTTTTACATAGTCGTCCTCTCCATAGACTAATGCATGTTATATGTACTTGATAATGTCCTTTATTTTTTTTATTTTTTATTATTTTTCGTTTTTCGTTTTTTTATTTTTATTATTTGGTGCCAAAATGCAGTCGGTCTTATGTTTTTGTTTTTACAAAATTTTTTCTTTTTATTTTTCTATTTGAAATTTTATTATTTTCAAAAAAAAAAAACACTCTAAACGCTGCTCATGTATATGTTGGTTTAAGTTGTTCATGTTTTTGCTTGTACATAGTACCTACCTACTTGTACATGTCATTTAAGTTTAGACAGCTGCAACAAACTCAAACAACAGCCGCTACTGCAAGAGTAATGAAAACTAACAAACTTGAGTTTAGTTTAGTTTTTATTATTATTTTTTTGGGGGAATTTATTTTGTTCTTAGCATCGAAATAGCGTACGAATGAGATTTAATGTCAAAACGCTTAAAGTTGATTTTTTGAGAGTGTTTTTGTTCGTTTTAATGAAGCTATATTAAAAAAAAAAAAAAAAATATGTATGTGAGTGTATGTGAGAGGAACATTAAAATTATATACACGTCATTTGTCTAAAGTTTTTATATACATACATTTTTCGCACAGGTGTATAGAGCAGAGTGCTCACAGTGTGGGCACAGATAGACAAGCACGTGTTTGTGAGAGTGTATGGTGCCATAAAGACCTTTTGTGCTTTATGTGGGTGGGATAGTTTTGCAGTTTATTTATAGCTCATTAGAACACATTGTGCTATTTGTTGCAGAAAAACTTTCACAACACTACTACATACTTTTATGTAGATATATTGTGATATGATGACACATTGCAGAAAAGTTTATACCCATACAGGATGTCCTTTATGAATCAGTGAAAAGGTGTGATGAGATAGAAATCCGTTGAAGTTTTTAATCAATTTGTTTTTGACTGATAAAAGAAGATATTTGCTCTCATTTTATTTTTTATCATTTTGAAATAGTGTTTCCTAATGAAAGGATTTAAATTTAATCAGTTTTTACACATTTATTTATATTTAGAATAGAAGAAATTAAAGTGATCATAGTGCTTCCATTTTTGAGTAGATTTTCAACTGCTAAAATATGTATTCAGTTTTCAGAAATGGCTGTCTCGCACATATCTTCAAGGGGTATATAGCAGCGTCGTTGAGCGTATCATAGCAATGACATTGTATGGCAGCTATATGAAATAGTGGATGTGGCTCAACTATTTTTATTCAAAATTATTTCTTTCTTTAATGTTAATCACTGTTGCAAATAGTGTTGCCCTAGATGGACTATTAAGTAAGTTAGGGCGGTTTAAATTTTCAAATATTTTTGTGACTTTGTATGGGAGCTACATCAAGGAGTAGATGTGACTTGCTTAGTTCTTGCGAAATTATTACTCACCACAACATTTACCAATGCATCAAATATAGTTGTCCTAGATGGATGATTATGCAAGTTAGGGCGGTTTAAATTTTCAAATATTTTTGTGACTTTGTATGGGAGCTACATCAAGGAGTGGATGTGGCTTGCCTATTTCTTGCCAAATTATTACCCACCGCAACGTTTATCAATTCATCAAATAGAGTTGTCCTAGATGGATGATTATGCAAGTTAGGGCCGTTTGAATTTCGAAATATTTTTGTGACTTTGTATGGGAGCTACATTAAGAAGTGGATGTGGCGTGCTTATTTCTTGCCAAATTATTACCCACCGCAACGTTTATCAATTCATCAAATATAATTGCCCTACATGAACGATTAAGTAAGTTAGGGCGGTTTAAATTTTCAAATATGTTTGTGACTTTGTATGGGAGCTACATCAAGGAGTGGATGTGACTTGCTTATTTCTTGCAAAATTATTACCCACTGCAACATGTATCAATGCGTTAAAAATAGTTGTCCTAGATGGATGATTATGCAAGTTAGAGCGGTTTAAATTTTCAAATATTTTTGTGACTTTGTATGGGAGCTACATCAAGGAGTGGATGTGGCTTGCTTATTTCTTGCCAAATTATTACCCACCGCAACGTTTATTAATTCATCAAATATAATTGCCCTACATGAACGATTAAGTAAGTTAGGGCGGTTTAAATTTTCAAATATGTTTGTGACTTTGTATGGGAGCTACATCAAGGAGTGGATGTGACTTGCTTATTTCTTGCAAAATTATTACCCACTGCAACATGTATCAATGCGTTAAAAATAGTTGTCCTAGATGGATGATTATGCAAGTTAGGGCGGTTTGAAATTTAGGAAAATTTCATAACTTTGTATGGAAGCTACTGTAAATAATGGGTGTGGTTAGCCCATTTCTTCTAAAGATATTTTTGTCTGTGATTTTAATATACGTATTAAATATGATTGTCCTAGAGGAAATATTAAATAAGGTATAGTGAATTAAGTCACAAGTGTTCTGCCGTTCGGAACCGGCTAAAATAAGTAGGTCCCTTCTAATATTGTCCAAAATTTAAGACGCACAACAGTGATGGAAGAGAAGCTCGGCCAATGAGCCCTTTGGGGCTTTATGTGCCACATATTTATTTTTATTTTTTATAGTGAATTAAATTTAATATATTTCCATGACTTTGTATGGCAGCTACTCTGAATAGTTGGTGTGCTTGGCTCATTTCTTGCATGGCTGTTTATTTTTTATCAAATATGAATTTACGTGCACAATACAAAGATCCTTGATGGAATATTCAGTAATTTATTGCAGTTTAAAATATATCAAATTTTTGTGACTTTGTATGGGTGCTACTTTGAATAGTGGATGTGGCTCGTATATTTCTGGTAAAATTATTTATATCTGTAATGATAATATGGGTGTCAAAAATGATTGTTCTAAATTGAATATTAAGTAACTTTTACCACTTTAAAGTCTAACAAATTTCCATAGGAAAAGACTACAAATTTTTTCTCTTCAGATTTCTAATCTATGCCTAATAGCATTCATTTCCTTGGACAATAGATAGGTCATTGTACAAATTTGACATCATAAAGCTCAAATAAATTAGAAAATTTTATTATACACAGCACTCGGTATGAATAATATAAATTATTCAATATTTCGATTAATGTTTTTCGACTTCATTTATTAACATAATTTTACAACACGTAATGCGTAATAGAAGAATGAAAATAAATAAAATAATAAAATAAGTAGATAGGTAGATATTTTACACTTAAGTGCCAAAATCCCCAAATCTAATCTAGAACGAAACAAAAAAAAGAAAAGAAAATGAAAACAAACAAAAAAAAAAAAATGAACACAAAACTTTTAAATTATGATAGATGGTCTACTAGAAATGTATAAAATATATAAAATAATTCTTATGTAGAAATATTTTTTATTGCCATTTTACCACCACAATTGCCATCATATACATAAAATTATAATGAAGTGATGCTAAAAGTTTTCATAAAATTATATATAACAAAATGTATGTACTTTAAGCCTAAATGTATACTATAGAATTATTGCGTAAACAAATATATAATAAATAAACAAATAAAAATGCAATTCATTAATTAAAGGTGGCATTTCATTTTTATTCTTTATTTTATGTTTTGCTTACTTTTATTTGTGAAACAAAGTTTATGATGGTTCTGATTCTCTGTCGTGGCGACGTATGCTTTCAGGCGAAATGGCAAACTTTGAACGCATATATACCTATTTTCCAATGCCAACTTAATCTGTTTGTCAGCAAAATATTGTCGGCACATGCTTAGGCTTGAATTCAAAGTCACAAAGTTCACTCTTACACACACACACACACACACATTCGATTATGAGTGTACATACAATATAGTCAAAAGATTAGGAATATTAGAGAGATAATTCCGCGATGTTGTCGTGGTGGAAGAATTATATTTATTTTACTTCTGCAAATAAAACACAATTAGTTAATTTCATTTTGGCATTATTTGTTAATGCTTCAATTTTATTTTCAAGTGAGCGCATTTTATATATTTATTATTATTATTATTATTTCTTGCCATCATTATCATCATCAAATTTTGAGATACACCATTTTTGTTTTTATCATCATCTATTTTTTTTGTTTTTGTTCAATCAACATTCTTTTCAAAACAAAAACAAAATAGAAATGATCAACTCAGCACCTAATCATAGAAAACAATAACGAATAAATATTGCTAACTAAATAGGAACAATAGAAATATTTTTTTTTTGTTTTGTTATATTGTTTGAAAAGTTCTACTTGTAGTTAAGCTTACCTTATTGATGGACTTCTTAATTTAGTTGTGCAAACTTCTTTTCTGACACCTTATCATGTGACACCATCTTTTTCATGCCAACATTAATGCTTACACATGCCAAAGCGACCATTGTAAGGGGTTCACGAAGATACTACAAAAAGTGGCGTATATAAGAAGGAATTCAAAAAAAAAAAAAAATTTTTTTTCAGAATTAGGTTAGATATTTTTGAAGAATAATAAGCAATTTTATTAAAAAAAAAATACATTGGCAAATGAATCCTACGTACATTGGTTTCAAAATTGTAATTTGAAACAAAGTGAGTTATGAGTTGAGTACGAGTTGAGTGTGAGTTGAGTATGAGTTATTCTAATAGCTTGAGATTCCCATGAGTAAGTTAATTTTTCTTTAATATTTTAAAAAATTTTAAACTAATTTTTATTTAGCTTTCCCACCAAGTGCAAGTATAAGTTATATACAAAAATCCCCCTTGAACATCTGTCACTGTGTAACATCATAGTTACCTGCTTAAGTGCCTGTTTCGTATGTGCATATTTTGTGAAAATTCCTCGCCCTATCTACGAGTATCACTCAAGTTGAAACAAGATATTCTTCAAGATATTCATCACTATGATCATGTGTCATTTTCTTGCTGATGTCACTATCCAACAACATATCTTGTGCACCTTTCAACCTATACATATGCATACGATACCTATCCTATGACAAGTTTCTAATCTAATGAATTTGATCTTTTTTTTTCCTATTTGATACAAAGTAAATATCCTACTTCTTCTGCTACAAAATTAATTTTGTCTCTCATACAAAAAAAAAGAGAACGAAATGAAGGAAGTCACTGCATGATTTTAGGCATTGATAATAGCGTAAAGTATATTGGAGTAGAAATATATGTGAATACTATTCTATACATTTATACTGGGTCAAGTATTTTTTTTCGTTGGAAAATTAGTTTGCTATTTTTTTTTCTCTTCACACTTCACATAATAGAGTATGAGTGTATGTGTGTGTGTGTGTGTGTGCACAATCAACATATTCGATATTGTGATGGAAAAGTATTTGACAAGGTATATGCATTTGATTGGTTCCCTTTTTTTTTGTACTCAAGCATTAGTAGAAAACTAAACAATGAAAATATCTTTGTCATCATCTTTCTAGATATTTATCGAATATATTTGAAAATTGACTTAGTTCAATATAAGTGCTATTGTATGCATATGGATATGTAAATTACACCAATCTAAAGCAACCAATGAGCAACTTTATACGACTACGTACTGCCAAGAAGTTATGCACGTTTGTGATGATTATTAGGTCGTCTCAGAAAATAAATTGCTCCTGCATACTACAGAAAATGAACCCTTATTTATTTGACAATCTTTTCTCAATATATTCTAAAGTATAAATCTTATTTTCTCAAGTCAATCAACAAGATTTAAAAAACCGATGCAGAACCATTTTTAAGTTCATAATATCCTTTATTATTTTATTTTAGAAAATGTTAAAAAATAAATCGAAAATTGACTAAAACTTTTGCCGCTTAGTAAAACACGTCGAGCACTTATTATACCAAAATCAATTAGAAACTGACTAAAGTTGTGATGTCAGTAACAGACCCAACAATATATTGCATTTAATTATGCACGATTTGACATTACAAAGTTCTTTTTCTTTTTTGAAATTTAAAAAAAAAAAAAAATACGCAATTTATTCGCCTTTTACTCATTTTGCATTGCATAGCCACAAGTTAAAGGAAAATGCATGCAGAACAAAAGAAAATACGCTGCTATCAAAGAAGATAAATAAAACATTAACACAAAATGAAGATAACGCTGTTACAACCCCAAAAAAAAAACCCTTGCTGTTGGAAAAAGTTTGCGTTTGTGTTTTCTGACTAATATATATTTGTTCACCATTTTGTTTTATTCTTTGTAATTTCTTTTTCATAATAATTTTTTTTCTATTTTCTCATCCTTTTAATTTTATTCCGAGGAATGCAAAAAATCTTCGTTATTTTCAATATGTTACCACAATAGTAAGTTACTGGAAAGTAGCAGACAATCTGCATATACATAAGTGTTGCATACTTTTAGGTGGTTCTGGATTTATGCTTCTTTTTATCAGCATAGAATTTTCACTAAAATATATAATATTTTTGAAATTATGAAATTATTATTTCCTTCATTGCGAAAATTCTTCCAGCACTTTTGTGCGTGTTACATTTTGGACAATATTAGAAGGGACTTACTTATATTAGCCGCTTCCGACGGCAGAACCACTGTGACATCACTTTTTCTGAGTTTTATCACAGAGTCTTTTACAAGCTTTTACGTGGCAAATTTTTACTGCCGAAAGAATTTTAAATTGCTTACCGAAAGGTTTATGCCGTTATACGGAAAAATCTTTTCAATATTAGAGTTAAAATTGAATATGCAATAAAAATAAAATTATGTTGCCAATTTTTGGCATAACTAAAATACTTATCATATATTATTATTTTATTTATTACGCATTCTCACTAATTTATTTCCTCTTCTTTTCTATTTTCAGGTATGTTTTGCTACAAATGATGTACTCAATTTATAATTCACGCTAAGTATCCTTTTGAATTTGTTTCTCTTGCTGTTTTTTTTTTTTATATACATAATCATATGTATATACAAATATGTAGTGACTTAAATACCTCTAAAAGTATACTTTAAAATTTATGCACATTTTAACTGTTTTCATACAAATTTGAGCACCACCGCATGTTTATATATACAATGATATAAAAAAAAAGAATAAAAAAAAAAAAAATAAGGGCATTACGGTTCTTGTATTCATTCACTCACTTTCTTTCGTCGTCAACTTAAATGAGAACATGCATAAATTAAAATATATATCCGACTATACATACATAATTGCATATGTATATCAACTACGATGTGCTGAGACTGTATGAATCTCTGCGTGCGTATGTTTATATGTATATCAAAACAGTATAATTGCTTAATAAATACCATCCATCACCAACATACCCGCCTATATATATATATATATGGGCTATCATTAAAAAGCGCGCTCGCTTATATTTTTGCATCAGTCATATCATCTACTTGTAAAGTTGTCGTCATCATTCTCACATATATGCATGTATGTATACCATATACTCGTATCTATAGCCCAGTTTTTCTCTGTGCAAAAACAACAAAAACCAACAAGAACAAATAAAAATAAAAGAGGTGCTTAAATATGCACATAATAATGATGATGCTTATCCGCGCAATGAGAGTACCTTTTTTAAAAGCAGTTAAAAATATTTATATAAGTATGAGCTCATGGATATATCGTATCGTACTTGGTTGGTTTGGTTGTACCTGCATCCTACAATACTATACCTTACCACTCACTCACTTATTTGCTTGTGTACTTAGTGCCTGTACTCTGTCTGTACTCTGTTGTACTTTTTTGAAATTTACACTCTCACATACGGAGGGGCGTGAAAAGAGCGCATGAGAGAAAGAAAGGGAAAATATTACAAAACCGCAATATAAACATTCAAGAAATAATGAAATGTATAAAAAAAGATGTAATGGGTCGAAGGCAGAAAAACATATGAAACTGACGTTTCACATTCGGGTATATTATGTTTGAAATGTACGAGATAAAGTAAAAGTTAACGTAGACGGATTTTCATTCATTTTGGGCGATCAATTTCGGGGCGCTCCATTACATCACCTTCTCAGTAATTAAATCTGATTTGGATAAAGTGGCACATTTTGCCTTTCTACATTTCAATTACTCAGTTACTAAATATAATGTCCGAAGGGCTTTCTAAAAGTAAGTTGTGAGTTCGACTCGCGCCCACGGCTGCAGAATAATTCTTTTAATTACACGCATAAAATTTTACATTGTGGTGTAATTATTTGATAAAAATTCATTTGTAAAAGTATAGAGATTCTGTAATATTCATATTTATATAGATTTAAAGCCAACTCTCCTACTCTCTCAATCACTGGCTCAGCATAGCGACATACATAATTTCTTCAAATCATATATATATATTTGCTTGTATAACCATAGAGTAGAGGAGTTTCACACGATTTCTAACTACACAAATAAGTGTGTGTGTGTGACATACTTTTTGGCAAATATTTTATTCTAAGTATGCACTTACATTTCTACATACAATTGCTATTGTTTCTGTTCATATATTCATATACTTGTGTACGCCCATTTCATTTCTTGTTACTTACACTTTTTTAATGTTGGGTTTTTTCTTAATTTATGCGCATATGCATTTAAATTTGTTACATAGCCTAATTTTATGTTAAGAATTATGTTCAGAGTTATTTCTATGTTTTTCTATGCTATTGTTTATTTTTAACTGTTTTATTAAAGCATTTATATGTTTTTTATGACTTTACAAGTAATAAATCTTTATTTAACTAAAGAAAAAATGGCAATAATTTAAGCGTTTATGTAATATTTTTTTTTTAGGTTTTCATTTGTTGACATAAAATATTTCAAAATTTATTTTATACCAGCATCATTGCCACACATGAAGAAATATTATAGAATTTAAGTATTTTAGATTTTTTTCCAACCATTTTCTATGGAAGAACATGATGAACAGCATAAAACAATAAACAACAAGCAACAATTTACATAAATGAATATATTGTATTTTATATATAAAACAAACCGAGCACCTAAAAGTATACTACATAAAAATTATGTAAACAAGCACTTGTATGTAGTTTTGAAATGCGTGGATAAGTATACCTTTTAAAAATACATCGCATGCATAGACATGTAAGAGCAGATACATACATAGTACATCGTTAAGGAAAATATGTAAATTAACTTGAAACAATGGGCAATGTGGGCAATGTGGGCAATGTGTTCAGTAGTAGCCTTCTCATGCGAGTATGCTCCTGGTAGCAGTGCTGTTGTATTTAACCTTTATATAGCTAATTCGTATAGATATACAAGGTGTGGTCACTGTGAACATTTATAAACAGGAATGCAAAATTTTTAGAAAAATAAAAAGTAAAATCGAAATTCGATCGCTTTTGCTCAACATATTGAAAAACATCAAAATAACACACTCACATAATAGTTTCCATAGAAATGTGTGTTAAACTTGAGCAGCACTTAAGCCAACGTGCATTACTTTTCCTTCGAATTTATCTTAATTGAAGTATTACCTTCAAAATGATGCTAAATTTATTTTCATTTTAACACTGTGACCTTTTTCAATTTGGTTTCAAGTGTTTGTATGCACTTTGTGATATTTTAAATTGAACCCTCATCTATGTATTTACTTGTGTCTTAATGTTCAAAGTCATCATCATCTTAAAAGTAAAACACCCTGTATATATATATATGTATTCCAACAAAAGCATAATAATCCATATATATGCAATAGATGTACTGTAATATTATAGGACTACGAGTACAATTGAGCATAAAGGTTAAATTGATATTTATTATTTTATATGTAGAATAATTTTAGGTGTTATGTACATACAAGTATATGCAAATATTTCATTCAAGGTACTTTGATTGTTGATTTTTTTTTTTTTGCAATGCTTTTCATCCTTTTCGGAGGGTTAAGAAATTTGTTCTTTATCATAGGTATGCTGTTTTCTTAAGCATTTAACTAATAATCAACACTTTAAGCGTGTGTTGGCATTTATGTTGATGCCCTAAAATATGCAACATTTTTTTTTTTTTTTTTGTGAATATTCAAATTGTATATTAAGGTGATAGATGAGAATGTAATTGTTGCGTTTTTGAATGATTTTCAAGACTCATACTTGATTCAAAGATGGAGTAATTTAATTACATTGATATGAAAATTTTCCCATGTTATGCGTTACAAGGCCAATTCACAAAAATATCTACGTAATTGCTGATTGATTATATCTGAGAAAATACATAAATCAAAAAGCACTCTATCATCATCATCATCGATAAAAAAAAGAAGAAAGTTTTACCAAAAAATTCCCATAATAGTAATAACAACGCAATTGGTGAAATAAATGAAATTTTTTGTATATGAGTTAGTAGCATATTTGTTTTCTTTTCCATTATTTGTTTGTGCCTTTGAAAAATATTACACAAAAATGGGTTCATACTTACTTACTTACATTTAAGTATTAAATTGAACCATAATTTAATAGATGAATAGAAATACTTCAAGATATAATATGAAAGCGTAGGCAACTGACATTGTAAATAACGCATTAATCAAAAACATATTTTTCTTCGTTCTTTCACATTTTCACATCACACTCTTAGGTGACTTACACATTTGTCATACCACTTTGTCTATTATATTCAAACGCTTGATGGAAAATAAAATCAACATCAATACTCACATACGCTCAATACAATTATAGGGGAATATTCTTTGGTTAGATTAACTATTTAGTCTTTCGAAACATCGAAGGTAATATTATTTGTGAAATAATTTTAAATTTCACATATTAAATGAACTCTCCCAACGTATGCCCCTTATCGCTACTAAGATGCTTTTGAATTGTACACAGAAATTTGAAAGTAGAACATGATATAGATGAAATAAATTCCATTCTCATTCTCTCATTGGCACTGTAATATGTCAAAACAATTTGTGATGTCTTACTTATAGCATGGTTTTTTTTTTCTCTCTTCTGTTTATGAGAAATTATTCAAGTATACTTTTAGGCGCAACACAACAAAAAGGCTGTATAGTAATATTGAAAAATATTTCTTAATTTATTGAGATGCTCGTAAATATAAAAATTGATGATACTTTGCCATTTTTCGATGTCAATGGCACTGTCACATAAATGTGTGTGAACTACTTTGATCAAAAGACAAGATACGTAATGCTGCAAGTAGAATGAGTATGAGTATGCTGGTGATGCTTAAAATATTGTGGCTATAATTTATAATATTGTGTGAAAATTATATATCGTAAATTGGTTGGCATCTAAATAGTGAAAATGTCTATTTTATGATGTCATAATTTTGAAATTTTATTGTAAAAGAACAAAACAGCAAAAGATCTCCATGATTTTCGTCTATCTGAGAAGGCGAAAGACAAATAATCAAATATAAATTTAGGAATTTAGGCAGCTGTCATTTAAAATAAATGATGTGAGTGGTAGCAACACTTTTGACAATATGGTGGAAAATTTTTAATTTGAAGCACATAGGGCAGCAATATACTTATACTTATACACTCTCTGTAAGGATAAAGTCACCAAACCTAAGCCTTAACAACATCAATGGCATTATGTAAGAAGCATTAAAATGCAAAGCATATATAAATACTACATATCTACGAACTAACAACATATGGCATAGAGTCTTTCAGCAATAAAAACACACACATACCACAACAACAACAATAACAATAACAACACAATAACTGTTGACAAGGAAAAATTACGTTTGCATGTCTTTTTAACTCGCTCGCATATTGGTAAAAGTACGATAAGTTGGTTGGATATGTAGAATGACGGATTACAGGCGGCAACATTTTGAAATTGTGGGCGCACTGTGTATATATGCTCTCTCTCTCTGTCTCTGCGTCTGTTTCCCCTTTTAGTAGCAAGGTTGCCACAAAGAATCAGTAAACGAGTAAACACAATTTTAAAGTTCAACATATGTTGGATGTCTTTGTTGGTTGCTTCCTTTTTCTTTTTTTTTTTTACTTATTCTTTACTGGTTCTTTGTAAATGTCACATAATACTTGTTAGGCTCTCAAATGATTGTGGGTGTTAGAATTTTTTACTTTTTAATGAATCATCTAAAGGGTATTTGATAAGAACTTTAATTGCGTTAAGATGATTATATTAAAGAAAGTAGTGACGGCACAAAGTTGTGCTACCATTTTAATGATCTTTTCAAAATTCAAAGGCTCTTTGCGGGTACCAGAGATTAGTGGTTAGTGCGTTTTTGGCTTTCTGTAGATGAAATTATTAGCTCAAGACCTTGCCAATAACAGCTTTTTCTGAAAATTACACATATTTGCGTTTTTCGGCGATGTTAAGCTTTTATAAAATTTTGTCAAAAGTAAAAATTTATCACGAAAAACCCATGGAATTTACGACACAATAATATTTGTTGATTTTTATAATTTCACTTTTATTTGCTCTATAATCAAAACTATTTTTAAAGTTTTTTACTTTAAACAATACATTCATAAGGTCACACAACTTTCATTATTTCACTGATTTTTTTATGATAATTTCTTGAATAATATGAATTTATTTTCATTTGTTCAAGTAGTATTTTGATGGATGAACTCAAAAAATCACACAATTTCGAGTATTTCGCTAGCTTTTCCCTTACGATGAGTGAAAAAAAAGCAACAACAAAATCCAGACATAAAATCAAAAACAATAAATAAATAAATTTTTTTCAAACAAAAAATCTTAAAATATTAAACCTTAATTCTGTCTTCACGTCTGGGAGCAAAGGTAGCCAATTTAATGCAAAATTCTAATTTTGTAGTACAGCCCCCCTAAGGGATGGAAATAGGGGGAAAGTATATTCGCAATAAATTGTTATGTGCAAAAATTACTTATATTCGGTCATATATTTGACCACTCTAACGCCAATTCATATTTTCATATAATTGCTCATAGTTTGGATATTTATTCATAGATTTATTCTGTATCGATACATAATTTTCTTCGCAAAAGAAGGGCTCTGTGAAAAAATATAAGAATATTTTTTATTTTTGTGATTTACATTTACCAATTTTTGATTTTTTTGGATAGATGTTCGATGACAATTTTGATCAAATGTCGAAATTCGTTCATAGAACAAACAAATTCTTTTTTAACGTAACAGTTAACCAGTTATTTTTTCCCCCTACAATCTAATTATCAAATTATTAATATTTTGAAAAACCCTGTATATGTATATATGTACGCATGTATGTATATTTACAATATATCCATTTGTATGCATTGCTATCATTATATATATTATTGTTTTCTTATTTGACTGCCACATAACCGCATGTCTGATTCATACTTGTATGTCTGCCATATTTTCAAATGACAAGATATATTTACTACATATAAGAACAAATACAAGTATATAAAAGTGAATATATTGTATATATTTTATACATAAGCATTCTCTAATATATACTTCTGCATATGTATATGTTTGTAGGTAATGCATACAAATTAATTTAATTTGCTGAGCTATATATCTTTTCGACTGGAAATTTATCAAAAAGTTTTATTTTTTTTTATTTTTATCGCTAACAAATATTTTGCTTCGCAGTAAATATATACAAATTTATATACATGTATTTGTGTACATATATATATATGTACACATAAACTATACCGCACACTCATACATATATGACAATTTTGTGATTTGCATAAAATTATCTGGCAGTCGACGAAAGAAAGGCGCAAAAAAAAATTGTTTACAACAAATTTTTGAAGTGAATAAATTGCGAAATTTTGCAAAAAAAAAAAAAAAAAAACGAAACAGAAAAAATATATATTAAATTCTATGGAAAATTTTTAGAATTTGCCAAAAGCATCAGCAAATATGTTTAGTATATTGATTTTAATTTTTTTTTTTTTTGAAATTTACACATTTCATGAAGTTTGTATGTTATTTAATTTCAATTTAATAGCAATATATGAACTTGTATATAAATATGCGTGAAAATATAAAATCAATTTGTAGCAGACAGAGACTAGAAAAAAAATTTTTTTTTCTACAAAATTGTTCAAAGTTTTGATTGCAGCGCTTCTGTGTATACACATTTCAATATACTCTCGCGGCCAAATTTCTCATCAAGTTTAATAAACCTTTTTATTGTACATACTTTCACAATGAATGTGTAAAAGGCATAATTTCAAATTTTATTGGTATTTGGAAATTGATTAAATATTGGATTTTTTTATATCAGAAATATCTCTAATAACTAATAGGTTTGATAATATTATTGTAAAAAAAAAATTTATGTTTATATATACTTGTATAATAGTTGAAATTCTTTGCTCTGTCATTACTCAAAAAGTCGAATATTTATATTTATGAATTATAGCAAAAAATTCTATAGAAAAACAGGGTAAGAATTTCATGGATCGAACAATTATTTAAATTTTAAGTAAATGTTAAAAGAAACTGCACAAATCGATGGTATACTGCATCACATTCTAATTGGCACCGAAAAGTATGCAATGAGAAATATTGTTTATACTCATATTGCAATCAGTAGGTAATTATTTACAATTTTCTACTTTATTATTGTATGGTTTTTGTATTCTGGCTTTTTAATCTTTTATATTTTGAATCGCTTTATTTTTTTTTTTGTTACAATTGAAACTATTTTTATATATACCTTTATCTTTTTGCACTACTAGCATACTACTATATTCGTATATTATATTTATTACATATTTTTCTTTGTCACATGTGTGCGTGCGTATGTGTTTTATTTTTATTCTTTCATTTTTCAGCATTTTCATTTTCAATTTTACACAATATGTTAAGAGAAATGCAAACAATTTCATGATTGCCACATTGCTATAGAATTGCTATAAGATTACCCATATAAAAGCAAACAAATAAGAAAAAAAAAATGTAATAATAAAAATAAAAATGTAACGATGATAGAGATGCAAGAAAAATGTGTGCAACGTTTCCTTTAATGTATTATACTTGCGAATATATGAACACATGTTCATCTATGAGCTTCCAATGTGTATGTATGCATATATGTGAGCCAGTGAATGAATAAATGTTTAAAAAGAAATCATAGTATATTTTTTCGCAATTTTTTATTACGTTTTTTTTTTTTACTTTATTCAAAATCTATTCAATCTAGTTTTTTTTTTTATACCTATAAATACGGTATGAGCGGAATTTTGCAATTTATTTATAAAAAAAATATTTATATAAATCGTTTTTAATATAAAAATACATTGAAAAATTGCATAAGAATTGTATGAATGCAATATCAGATTAATCATGGTTTCATTTTTTGTTGAGTTGAGGAGAGAAAATGTGAGTGGCGTAGCAACATATTGAGTATATTCGTTCAGCTATTCAGCTATCCCATAATAATTGTCAAATTATTGCATTAGTAAAGCTTTCAAACAAAAGGCAACAGAATAACGTGTCATCTCTACTCTTTTATTAATTTATGTACACAAAATTTGCTTTGAATATTTACCCAAAAATTGGCATTGTTGAAAAGAAACCTCATTTCATCCAGCTTTGGGTGTTTAGGGTGTGTGTTTATTTTGAAATAATAATTGAAATAAAATATGTTAATTGAGTCTATTCTATATGGTAACATATACGCTTGTATTGTCTAATCTTTTGTGATAGAATATCGAATGACAAAATCATTATAATATAATTTTATTCATTTACATATTTTATTATATTTACCAAACGATATAATCGTTACTCAGATGTTACTCTGTGTCCCAAAAATTGATATCAGAATTTAATAAAACATAAGTACATTATGTGTATAACTAGGAAAACAATGATGGAAGGTTATTATTAGTTACTCAATTTGAGATTTCTTGTTAATGACATTATAAATACAAAGTTATATAGTTACATAGTCCATAGTTGGCATAGTCTTACAAATATATCGTACATTGGTATTGTACAAAAAAAAAAAAAATTTTTTTTTTACTAAAGAATTTTCAGAATATGATTAGTTACTTGTAGTTTTATGTTTAAAATTGATTAAAATTTTTAGTTTTTCCTCAGGAGTACTTATTCATGCCTTTCTAAGAAGGTAACTTAAAATACTTGCAGCACTGTATTTTTTTTCTAGTCCAATTTTGTTCGCAAATAATTTTCTCCAAGTTTTGAACAGATCTAATGTGCATACATGTATTATATATGAGTAGATATAATATAATCCTTTTATCAATATTTTCACAAACATTTATGTGCATCTATTTCTTCTGTTTTTCCTCCTTGATTTGAGGACACCCAATAGCCTATGTATAGAGTATATGTCTTTGTAAAGTTTTCTACTCAAACGCCCATTCAATGCCATCAGCAGCAGCAATGTAACAGCAAGCAGCCACTTTCTCTTCCTTATACATATAGTTTTTTTTTCATCTTCTTTTGAGACATCTTTATTCTTTATGCTATAGTCCGTATAAACTTGCTTTTGGATATGAAATCAAAGAGACACTAGCAAATTGAAAGTGTGTAAGCGAAATGGAAACTTTTTACCGAAAACAACAAATAAATATTTTACTAGTATAACAATAACAACAACAATAATAATATTGTTGTTATACTTAGAAGAGAACTAAATGTCAGTCTTTGTTGTAAGTTAGTCGTAAGTTAGTTGGTGGGAGGGGAAAAAAGTGTCTATCTTCTCTGACATAAACTTAGTATTGAGTTTGTAAGGGAAAGGTTCAAAGGTTAGAAAGGTATATATATTTTTTTTTACCATTACTTTATACATTGAGATTCAAAATAGCCAGATGAAACGCAGAAATATTAAGAAAAGTTTCTGTTTTTTTTATTTCTTCGTAATTTTAATTTGTAAATTGCTGCAAGTGCTAAAGTAATTTTCAAATAAAAGGATAAAATAAATCAATTCGAATTTTTGTAATTTTAATAATTCAATGATTGTTTGTGTTTAAAAATTATAGTAGGAGTGTCTTAAAAATAACCGGTAAATGAATATTTAGCAATAAATCTGTGCTGAAAATTATTTCAATAAATACTTTACTTGTTTCAACATCGTACACCTTGTCCTATTGACAAGTTTTCTTCATCGCAATTAGTAGTTTGTAAAAGTTTAAGCTGTAAAAATAAATCTTTGTTTTTTGTCCAACCAACATATCTTTTCCCTATAAATTTGTGTATGTGGATACTATTTGTGAATATGACAACATGTCCAGGAAGTGTATGTATATACACTCCGTATACATGTGGATGGAAGTTTACTTTGCTCATAATATTAAATCACCGTAATAACTTTTATTATTCTTAAGAAGAAAATCGAAGAAGACCAAGTAGAGCAAGCTGCTTGAAGCTTTCTATACACAAACACACACGTATATCATATAAATATTTGTTTTACTATTTTATGTTTACTACTAGTATGTATTAGATTTCAAATATGAGATTACTGTAAAAGAAACTGCATAGAAAGTAAGGAAATGCCATTGCAGAACATTGTTACATACATCATCTTTGTTAAAAGTTAAAAAAAAAAAACGGAAAGAATATATAATAAATAAAATAAAACTAACTAAGAAGAATTGTAACTTTCTAAAGAAAATAATAAAATTTTACACATATGTTTGAATTATGGATAAATTGTAAGCAGTGTATGCAATAAAATATAATATAATATAATGTAATGCATGAAATAGTGAGAGTATTGAAAATTTCAATTTTTTTTTTTTTTTTGCTGCATAATATCTTTATTATGTATACGAGTACATTTTCAGTTCATATATGCTTTATATATGCATTATATGGATTTTCTTAGAGAAATAAATTATAGTCATAATCGCATCGACAAAGAAAATTCTGATTTATAATACTTTCTTTGTAAAAATATATTTAGAATATAGTCGCAAAAATATCAAAATGATTAAATTTAATTGAAATTTCTGCACTTTGAATATTTATGTGATCATATTGTAACGCGTGCCTTTTGTTTTCCAGCTGGGGTATTACTCAGTCTGCTAGGGTCAAACAAGAGGGCAGCACCTAATTAATCAGTCTTTTGGTAGATCTGCTCAGCAAAATTCTACAAGCGACTGATAGCAACTTTTATAGCAATATATAGGAGCAGCCAATGGCGAGGTGGATGGTTGCTTCGGGTGTATGCAGTTGGTCAAAACGACCTCGGGCAGAGCTGAAGTCTCGTAGGCGACTACTTTAAGCGAGCGATCGAATACTGACAGCCTTGCTTAAAGCAAGTACTACTTATAGCCGCCGAGCGAATTAATGCCAGCGCAACTATAAGAGCACTGATTAAAATAGCAAGCTACTCGAACAAGC
Source organism: Megamerina dolium (assembly GCA_963854835.1). Classification (NCBI taxonomy): domain Eukaryota; kingdom Metazoa; phylum Arthropoda; class Insecta; order Diptera; family Megamerinidae; genus Megamerina; species Megamerina dolium. The sequence continues at coordinate 70,116,135 of OY978527.1, forward strand.
CGATTCAAAATATTCAGCAAGATCGTGTTAAATAGTAGGTTGGGTTACGACTTATTCGATCAAGCGTCAATTGGTTTTTCATGCCTTTCGTTGACAAGTCATGCAGCTTTAGTATATATCTATGTATAAAGCATCTAAGAATTATGCAACGCTACATTTTACGTTCAGTGAAAATTCATTTGATTGTTTCTTCTTTGTCTCTGTCGCCATAGCGACTGACTACACGAGTGTGTGTATGTGTGTGTATACATCTTCTGATTTTATTGTATGACTACAATAAGGAGAGAAGAAGAATCAAATGAATTTTTCTATAATACACATATTTGGTATCTTTTTTATATTTTTGGCACGTTGGATTTTTAATGAATGGAGTGTTCGTAGGTAGGTATGTAAAAAGGTTGTAACCAGCTCAGTTTTAACCTGCTACAATATAAAACGTTCAATAAGAATATTTAATGAATTTTTTTTTACTTGATAAAAGTGCTCCGAAAGTTATTTTAATAACATTTCATATTATCATGTGATACCCTTGAGCATAATATTTTTTTTTTTTTGTTTTTTTTTTTTGTGTAGAAAATTTTTATTTTTCTTCAAGGATGTTCAAGGATAAATTAAAAATTTAAAAGTAAGATTTTTGATGAAGTGCCACAAATTTTCTCTTTCATTTAATATCCATAGAATATCCATACTTCGTGAAGTATAAAGAATTTGTCGATTTTTTTTTTTGTGTGCAAAAAGGTGGGATTTTGAGATTTGGCGTGATATAGCTATCTGATGGGTATCGATCAATAGTCAATAGGCTTGCTCCTAATCGACGAAATTTACTAGAACGTTGATAAAACAAATTTCATGTCAAAACAGTGTTGTTTTCACCCAAATCAAATGAAAACCACGCCTACTTCTCATACAAAATTATATTTTCCACTGTATTTAGAGTAGATACATATTAGCGTTATAGGACTGAAACTTCCAGCAACCTATTTTTTTTTCAATGTGCTGAAGGCAATCGCTATTGGATGATAGTGGGCTCTACCTCCAGCACATAAATATTAGGTGTAGAGTATCTGTGCTTCGTTATTATCAAATGTAAGCTTTCAAAAAATTTTTTTTTTTTTTTCTATAAATTTGTTCATAATGAGTTCTGTCTTTTTTTCTTATTTATTTTTTATAATAAAAATATAGGTTCAGTTTTCATTGAATTACACGCTATTAACACTACAGTTTATTCATTAATATATATGTGTAATATACATCTAAGTATATCGAAAATTCAAGTTCTTCCATCATTAATATCAACTTCACAACTCCTTCTCCATACACAAGCATACATTTTATCCATCACACACACATATTGTTATTGTTTAATGATGCATTTGTTAATGGTGATGGTGCCTCTGATGATTATCATAATGATGATGATGATGATGATGGTGTGATGTGTTACGATGGTGAAAATGATATATCATTTGTAATGAAGAGTAATCATTAAATGTATGTGTATGTGTGGCGTATATTTTTTTTTTCCGTTGGTATACTCCATACATATATGTATACCATAAAATGAGTTCATTAAAAATTAATATGAATACTCACATATCATTTTCTCATCTGTTTTTATTTAAACAATTTTTTTAAAATATTTTTTATTTTATTTCTCACTCAACATTCTCTAATGAATGTCAAATATAGTACATCTTTCCGCAAATTTCTGAAAATTTTTAGAGTTAATTGAAACCATTCATGATTTTAATTCTTTTTCGTAATGCATAAAAATAGAAATCAATATTTATTTTAATGTAATCTATAAAATTTTGCGAATATAGCTGATCTCCGCTAATATCGAACTCTGACTTGAATCTTCCATTATTTTTTTCTAACAAGCCTAATGTATTCTATTTGATTAAATGATAAACTTTGTTTCTGACAATAACTACCGATAGCACGCACACAACCACAATATACACTATTCTTTTACATTTATAGGGGTATTTACGAGCATATATATATATATACGTCACAAAGAATTCTTTTAATTGTCATATTTGTCATAAAATTATTTGTCCCATCTTGTTTGCTGGACAAAAAATAAATGCTTTGTACTATATGATTATTAATATTTTTTTCTTTCATTCATAAGCCATGTTAATATCGAAGATCACAATATATACAAGTGTTTTCCATTAAATATATTCCTTTTAATGCTCACTACTACTATCAATAATACTAACCATCATAGTTACCTAGACAATATACGCATGTATTTACCGACTGACTACAACAGTCATTTAACATCAACGATGACGGTCTACGGTCTACATGAGATTAAATAAACGAGAACGATGACGCCGATTATGTCAGACACTTTTTGATAAATGTTATTTTTCATTGTACGTATGAATATCGAGTATATGAGTCTACTTTATAAAGCTTTCATGGTGGTAATGTTGATGATGTTGGTATTTAGAAAGTGCTTATATATGTGTGTACTTATGAATATGGTCAGTATGTGTTCGACAGGCAGACAACAACTAGTCATATACAAACTTCTAGTACGTATATTCGATATTATGAATACAGACTTTAGGCCTATTTGAATAATACTATTCAGGTCTGTTCATTTCATTTAATAGTATATCTGGCAATAGGGGCAAGAGGAGAGAAAAATAAAGAGTGAATAACATAAATGATTCTCTAAGGCTTACACATAAATTTACACACATACTAGATACGTTTGCATACAGACATGTGTGTGTGTGATGATGGTGGTGGTAGAAGTAGGGTTTTTCTTTACATCACATATGTCTACTTAACGATTAGTAATAGTATATTTATGGTATGGTGCATTTGGATATGTGTGTGTGTTTGTTTTTGCTTTTATATATATTTGAGATTACCACATGCATTTAGTTAATAAATTATTTAGTAGCAGCTTTAGACGATGGCTGACTTTTGAATTTACATCATTTAGCTCTTCTTGTATTTATTGTGTTTTTTTTCTAGATTTTCTATTCAAAAAGGTTTATCACCTTCTCATTTTACACTTTGTCTAGCGGCTTTTGTTTTAGGGATCATCATCATCATCATCATCATCATACACACTTGTTTAGTAGATGATAATTTAATGTTTTCTTGGATAATTTAATTTTATATCGAAATTTTTATTCTTCATTGATGGATATTTATTGATAATTAAGAGGTTTATGTTAATATGTTCGAATAAGAGGAATATGGAAGATATTGTTTATATTAAAAAATTGTTCCAGAGAGGGCAATAACATTAAAGAGTATCAAAGAACACCAGCAAGGACGACAATAATTTGGAATGATATTAAAAATAAAACTTAAAAAAATTATCAAAAATCAAGTAGCAAAAATTTCACATTTTTAAGAGATTTAATCTACAATATACGAGGGCGGTCCTAGAACTACCCGACTTGACATATAGATCGCAATTTGGTGGTTTGAAAAAAATTACTTTGGTGAAAAGAAACAACCTTATAAAATATACGTTGTTTAGTATTTTTTGTTTTTTGTTTGAGCCATCTAAAGTTAACGACCTCACTGAATTTGTAAATATGGAAAAAATTGGTCATCGTTATGTAATTCAATACTTTTATTTGAAAGGTCTCAGTCCAACGAATATTAAAGCCGAACTAGATTCTAGTCTGTGGGAGTCTACACCTTCGTTTACGACCATAAAATATTGGGTGACAGAGCTTAAACGAGGTCGTACGAGCTGCTAAGACCATAGTGGTCAGCCAATTATGGTGGCCACGGCAGAAACGGTTAACAAAATTCACAAAATGGTACTGGATGATCGCCGGCTGAAGATGAGTGATGAAATTAAAAGAAAAAAACCGCATTTGGCGAAAAAGAAAATGTTGTTTCATCAAGACAATGCACCAGTTCACACATCCGCTATTGCGATGGTCAAAATCATTGAGTTAAAGCTCGAATTGCTTCAGCACGCAACTTGTTCGCCAGATTTTGCTCTTTCAGATTATTTTCTACTTCCAAATTTAAAAAAAAAAAATCTTGATGGTAGAAGATTTGCAAACAATGAAGAGGTGGATTCTGCGGTAGATGGCTATTTTAATGAGCTAGACAGTTCATACTACAAACAGGGTATCGAAGCTATATAATATCATTGGGAAAAGTGTATAGAGCTAAAAGGAGATTATTTTGAGGAATAAAGAAAAATTTGCCCAAATTTGTTGTTTTCTTTTTAGGTCGGGTAGTTTTGGGACCGCCCTCGTAATATAGCATATTTGCTCAAAATCATGCAAATATTTACAAATCTCAAAAATAGAAGATGCACACGCTACGACAATAGATAAAGTCAACAATTGAAGAGGAGAGAATTTCAGTTGTTAGTAGAAGGTGAAATAAAATACAACCACAGGAAATGCGTGCTGATGACAATACTTACGAGAAATTGTATTTTTTTTTTAAATACATAAAAGCTTAACAAAACATACAAACTTTATCATACGTTTGCTTTCCGGACAAGCAACAGACAGATGAACACTCTCTTTGTGACATTAAAAAAAAAAAAAAAAAAAAAAATTAAAATTGTCATTTACAATTTACGCGATTCGTTTTTGTAGTTTTTTTTTTTTTTCTTTCTTCTAATTCATTTCAAGAAAGTAAAATGAAATAAGAAAATCCAATGATGGACGAAAATTAAGAATACAAATCTACAAGAACAAAATAAAGGAAATGGCAAAAAAGAAAAGTCGAAACAAAATATAATTTTCACTTTCTACTACTATGCATTACTTGTGTATGTGTATGTGTGTGTGTGTGTGTTTGTAGATTTTGCGGGAACGTGCGAAGCGAAGCATTATAATGAGATTTGATTCAAAACATCAAGTAAAAGCTTGCCAGAAACAATGCTCAGCAATAAAAACTTTTAAAATTACGTGCGTTTATCAATAAAAACAATAACAGCATTAGCAGCAGCAGCACCAACAACAATGGCAACTATGTAGAAGCGCAGCAATAAGATGTAATCACAAAAGAAATAAATATTAATACACTTTAAAATTGATATAAATTCGAAATGAACTTAACCAATGGCATTCAACAACAAAAGGCTCACATTCTTATACTACATCGAAAACATTTAAGAGAATATCACAATAATAACAATTTCTTACTTATATGTGGGTGAGTGTGTGCGAGAGAGATAGAATGTGAGAGAAAATTATTATTTATACTGAAGAAACTTTTTCCTACTAAAATTACTTTTTCATGAGAACTCATTGTGGTGGGAGTGCAAAAGCAGAGACAAACCAACCAACCCAAAACATTTTGGATTGCTAAAACTTTTTCCAAATTTTTTCGTTTTTTTTTTTTTTTTTGTATTCTTCTTAAAGTTTTTGTCTTTATTATATTGTACATAGCAACTTAATTGACAGCTTCTGTATTAGTGAAAATTGCGATTGTCTGTGTTGGAAATTAAAAATAAACCTTTTGGATGGACACTGTTGGAGTGATCATCTGTAATATGATGACATTGAAATATTAAAAATGAAGTTCTAATTAATTGTACAATATTTTACATAGACGTTGAAATAGTTATTTGGCATTTGTATTTATATTTATACTCTATAATTAAAGAGTCAAGTATATATTGAGGTTGTTGGGCTCGTTGCCCTCTAACATATAATATAGAGGACTTAAAAATCGATGTTAGCAAATGAAAAACTATTCTATATTTAACATAAATATTTTTTTTTCGATAATAACTCTGTTTTTCAGTCATGATATACATTATCTCTATTTCAAAATTATAGAAATTATGCTTTCAAATGCTTTTAAATACATAATTAGTCCTTTAAATGTTATTCTCCAATCTGATCAATTTTCTGATTCTAATCAGTAGCCTGAAGCCTAAAAGAAAGAATTAAATTGAAGAGGAGTAAAGATTAAATACAAAAAAAAAAAAAAAAACACACACACACACACACACACAACAACGCTAATAATGACAATGAGAATAAGGACTATCGGTGACAATATTTATCCTAATTGACGTCTTTACATTTATATAAACATTATTTCTATTCTTGCTTTATATATTTATTCATTCATCATAATTTCATTTCTTTCTTTTTTTTGTATTTATTCATTTTATTATTTACTTTTCTTTGCTATTTATTTCTTTATTTTCTATTTGCTGTCACAATATCTTATAAAGGAAATACAAAGATGTGAATGGCACAAAATACAAATTATAATTTAATTAACCCACATATGACTAAGCATTTATATATATATTTTATATATATAAAGCTATTTAGTTGGTATTCTATTTTTTTTATATAGTTTAATAATTAATCTAAGTCACTTTGTGTATTTTGTGCTTATTTATAAATTCTTGGTTTTTTATAACGTTATCTTAAATCTGTAATAATACAAATAAGGCAGCTAATATGAAGGAGATTTTAGTAATCTTGAAAAAAAGTTAAATAAAGACACATCATTGAGCGAAAATAAATCGAATTTTAATTTTCTCACTCTTTCTTTAATTTGTCTTCGTTTCAAATTGTATGTATTTGTAAAGATATGATAAAAATTTATTATATAATATTATCTGATGGAGTCATTATAATTATACCAAATTTCGAAGATCATTAGCTCTGCAGAGCCCTTCATTAGTCAAGCACTGACTCTAAAAAATGGGATCTCTTTTTTGAAAGACAAAACAGAAAAATCTCTCGAATATTGGTACTTCATTTAAGTTTAAATCCTATTAAATTTATTACTCATATTTTTTATTAAATTAATGAATAATCTCATCATACTTAATTCCGACGAATAATACATTATTAATTTAAATCTATCCATATGCTAGAAAGAGGCTGATATAGTCATAGATGAGCATGAGAAAAATCATTATCATAAAACCATGGTGCTAATATTCATTTATATACATTAACTATCATATAGGTGTACATGTACATATTTCTATTGTGTATTTGCCCTTGGCAAACAATATGATTACGTATATAACTGCGTGATGTGACGCCAGTATGACTGGCGCCATTCAAAGACAATATATGATAAATATATTTTAATATGAATTCTAGTTTTTTTTTTTTTTGCAGAATAAACACCCGCTGTTTGTTTTAATGTTTTCTTGCGATTTACGGCTTGTATTCTTTCGTATATTTTGATACTTTAATTTATATACAATACTTATGTAATATAATCTGATATTTCTTCTCTCTTACCCTCAATCCGATTAGACAACTCATACAATGTGGCTAATGACACTTGAATAGTTTGAATAATGAAACATCGAATATATATCATATGAATGAAAGTTATATAATTTATGCTTTAACTAAATAAAGTATTATACAATATATTATATTAAATATTACGTATACGTCATGCGTACCCTCGTACACATTGCATATATAATATTTTACATCAATCAACGAGCTAAGTATAAATTGATCCTGGCTTTTGAAACACCCATACAAAAACAAGACAGTTATGTGAAAATTATATAAATAATACATAATTATTATGACTCATTTGGATATATTGGATCTATAAGTGCGGCTTTTTTTTCTTCAAAATTTGTACATTTATTTAAGAAAAAAATGTACAATAGTATTATTCAAAGTATTGCCCATCTGAAGCTATGACTTTTTCCCATCTTTCTTGCAATGCCAAGAATGAATCAAGCCAATTTCTAATACACTGTTCTGATGTGAATATTATTCCAGTGAGGGCGTTCTGCATCGATCGGAATAAATGGTAGTCCGGACGGTGCAAGGTCTGGGCTATAAGGCGGGTGAGGCAAAACTTCCGAGCCGCTGTTTTCCAAATAGTTTTTGATCGGTGTTGCAACATGAGGCCGAGTGTTGTCATGATGGAAAATTATGGACTCATGTCTGGTCGTATATTTCGGGCGTTTTTCGGCTATTGCTCTCTTCAAACGGATTAATTGTGTTCGGTAGCATTCTGAATTGATGGTTTCACCCGATTTTAGCAGCTCATAATACAGCACACCCTTCTGATCCCACCAAATACAGAGGATTACCTTCGGTTACCGTTGATTTGCCTGGTTGGCTGGGTTTCACATATGATTTTTGGCGCTTGTGGTTGTCATAATGGATCCATTTTGCATCATCAGTAACAATCTGATGCAAAAATAACTTCTTTTTGTGGCATTCCAGCAGCAATTCGGACATGCAAAATCGCCTTTCAACGTTTCTCGGCCTTGCTTTTGAATGTATCCGGCTGTTTTTAAACGTTTTGAAATGGCTGCTTGAGTGACTCAACAACAATTTTCATCGAGTAATGCTTCCAGTTCTTCATCTTCAAACTGTGTTTGGCTGCCCAGGATGTTCTTCGTCTTCCAAGCCAAAATTATCACTTTTAAATAGTGCAAACCACATGTTCACCATAAACTGCCACCAAAATACGATGACTTACGGCAGCGGTTTTCTTCATATTAAAGTATAGAAGAAGAACTCCCCACAAAAACATTTTTTCAGGCACAAAGTTCTACATATTTGAGTGAAAAAAAAAACAATTATTGTTGTTTACGCTTCAAATGAATGGCATATACTGAGAAAGACGCACAATGACTGTAGCTTTCCAACTCATGTTCGGAATATTGGAGCGATAAAATAATAATCAAGTTACGCCATCTCTTAGCAAACCGCACGAATTAAGTTATAGATCCAATATTTAAGAAAATATATTTTATATACATACATATAATTTCATTGAATCAAATATAATTATAAAGAAGTCTTAAGATAGAGTAACTGCTTATGCCTTTTACAATTATAATATAATACAATACAACAATTGCTTAATTAATTTGCTAAAGACCAATAAATGTTGTCCATTGTGTATTATTTCAATCATTGCATTGCATATGAACACACAAGTCCACGTACATAAATAAATACATTTATATTAATACTCACCAATATTTGTATATTTGTCAATCACAAAAGATTGTAATTGTTGCTTTGAAAAATCACCTGTGGTGTAATGCAATTAAAATCACCTTTAACCATGCTGTCACACTCTCTCCTTAGGCATAAACCCAATGAGTATGATAAATAACATCAGAATAAAACATGCTGACTGCCCAGCAGTAACTCAATCAAAGAACACTGTCAACAAAGTATGTGTGTGTCTGTGAAAAAAAATTTACAAATGTCAAATCCGAAAATATGAATGTGTATGTGTGATTTAATTAAATTCAACTCTGTAAGGATAAATTTAATTGAATAATTTTGCGTATTTGATTAATCTAGTGTAACTGTCTCATTGTTGTTGTTGTTGCTGTTGTGGTTATTTATTATCAAGAATAATTAATTATACATTTCAAAGGATTCCATTTATATAATAATAAGTCCAGCTAACTAGCTACATTTATTTGTCATATACAAAGTAAAGTAATCAATTTGAGCAATATAATTTTTATCTCGTGATGATGAAGGAAAAATCGCAACTCTTTGTCATATTATAAATTGCAACTAAAAGCAATTTTGAAGCACTTGGAAGTAATTGCAATTTTTTTTTTATTTAACTTTGTATTAAATGTGACGACTTTGTGGAATACTATAATAAGTGTGAATTAATTAATATACAATGTGAAGTAGGGAGTTGCAAAAAATTGGTGGAATTTTTCCAGACCCTTTATTCATTACTTCTATCTATCTTGATAACTAGTACGCTTTTTGAACTTATTTGTAGCCTTAATCATAATGGAGACAGTACAGCTCAATTCTTTGATAATGTACAATTTTTTCGATTGAAATTTATATTATATATCGCTCATATATATATATTTGTGGTATCCTTTTGAATAATCCAATATATAGTATGTTTTTGTTTTGACTTCCTGTATTGTCTATACTGATGGTACTACACATTTATAGAATTTTAAATGAAATATTATATAATAAAAAAATATTCTTTTTTATTGAACTCTACTCTGTTTTGTTGAACCATTTGTAAATGGTTTTCATTTCATTTTAAAATACGAATATGATTGATTTTTTTTTTCATTCTCTGTTACAATATAAGCTTTATTATGAAAATTGTGCGTTCGTATAAGCCACATTAATTTTGTGGCTATTTATATCCAATACGACTATGGTATATGTATATCAACATATACACATATTTAAATACATATAATGGCATACATGAAAAAGTAATAATAATGGTATAATATCAGTATATCTGTTATATGAGAAAAAATGAGAATTACATCCCACATGTGTATAAGTAAAATATACGCTTCATTAAATTAACATGTGATGCGTTCACTCATATGTGGTATTTTTTTTTTTTTTGTGTTGCTTTTGCTGTTGTTGCTATTATATATTACCTGATACTTACTCCGAAAAAATTTTTTAATAAAATTATATAACTTTTTACATGACCCTATTTTGATTTGAGCTACTCGTTTAATTACAAATTGAATTTCTCTGAAATTATACATATCTACAATATTATTTAATAAAAGTTTTTTTTTTATTTTTATATATTTTAGCTTGTTGGCGGCGAATTTGATATGGAATTAAATTTTGTAATACAGGATGCACAAAATATAAAACACATGCTTGAATTATTGGATCATTGTCCACCAAATTTACAGGTAAGCATTAAATAATTTTAATTATAAATATAGAAATACAATAAAAATGAGTGTGAAATGTCTATCGTTTAGTTAAGAGCCTATATTGAGAGCATTTCAGGCCATTTGTATATTTTGGAACTAATCTAGAATCAGTCTATATCGATTGTTTGTCAACGCTTTGATGTTTGTTGCACGATCTGAACAAATTTTATATCGTTTTACAACTCTTGAGGTGCACTACATTTGCTTTTTAGCTTTTTTTTTGCTTTTTTTGAACTCAATAATTCCAAGTTAAACCAACCTAATGTGAATTTTTTTGTTTTTGATTTTTGTTTAGAGAAGTGAAATTTTTAAAAATTTTTGAAACTTTTGCATTTAACGTATTTTAATAAATGTATAAGCCACAATTGGCTTATAAAACAAAGTCAAAGTTCACATTACAAATGTATAAATAAATATTATCTCATGATATAATATTTGTATTTTCCAAGGTGTCATGGGAAAGATTCTAATGTTCATGTAGTTTGAACTACAACATATCATAATTAAAATAACGATGCAAGACAAATATTTCCTCTTATCCAATATATCCATTTCCGGGTTTTTTTTTCAATATTTCGTATGTGGATAATGGTTGGGATTGTGTCCATATTCTCTTCCAAGGAAATGTAGGCCAAAATACAATAAAACTCATTTTAATTGTCTATAAGGATCATTAGTACCAAAAAAAGGCAAAAATTGCACTTCCTATATTTCAGAAATGATTGAAAATTTCATATCCAAATCATAACAATTAAGTCGTCTGAAAGTTTCATCATTGAAGAATTGTTCCTCCACCCAGTTTGCTTCAATATTTATATAGAATCAAAATAGTATATAAACCAATTCGAAAATCGTTAGTCAAGAACCACTCTAATCTGTATACATTTACAGGAAATGTAATAGACAACATAATAATGACAACAATGATGCTGATGATGATGATGATGATGATGATGATGCTGATGTCTAATGAATGACATGAAAATCCTTTCAATCTGTATGACTACAATTTGCATATGTATTCTACTTATGTATATATTTATATATACACATGACTTGTATATATAAGTAGTTACTCCTGCTGCTATAAATTTTATCTATGCATAGATGTTGAGTTTATGTTTTTAATACATTTCTTTCCCCCCCATTATATTGCCATCACTTCCAACGATAACTCTTCATTTGTGTATGCATTACCATAGGAACATATTTTCTTTTGTAATTCATTCCATTTTTTTTTTTTTTGCACATATTTATTCCCTGATTTATGCACAATTTTCCACCCATCATTCATTGCCATAGTCTAATTCAGAATTGTACACATAGAATTGTTTCGCTGTTGAGCCTTGTACACGTAAACCTATGTACTTTGGAGGGTACCTTTGTGTATATTTAATATTCTCCAACTAGTATCTAGTATATTTATAACATCAATGATGATAAGAGATGTCAAGGGAGGTGAAGTTAGAATATATAATTTTAAATTATACTCATATGTATGCGTCATGTATACCAACTACATAGTTGATCACGCATTTAACATTTTCATCATGTACCCATGCATTGATATGGAGAAGAAGGAATGTACAAATGTATAAAACTACATATTGTATTTACTAAACTACTAGTATACCATTATAATGATAACAACCACGAATACATATGTACATTATTACGCACGTTTTTATAACTCCCTCATATGCGCACGCAGTTATGTATGTATGCATATGTACTGTATGCATTAACAACCTGCTCTTTTGTAAAATTATATTGCTTGATGGCATTTCAGTTGTTGATGACTGTTTGTTGTTGGTTCGTTGTACATATTCGTTTTTCCTTTTTGTGTTTTTCACATTACTATTAGTACCTACTACTGATGCTCTGTTTTGTTGTGATGCCGCTATTATGGCTGCATTATTATTATTATTATTATTGCATTTACGTGTTGTAGCATTTTAATGGTTCTTGTTGAATCAAGAATTATAACAGATATATTTAGATGGAAGTACAAATGCATGTCAAGACATAGAGACAGATAATGAAAATGTTATACTACAAAATGCTAATACATCGCATACGGCAACATACCATATATGCCAAAGTACCTTTTAATGTTTCGGTACATATGAGAAATGTTGCGCAACATCATGTTTATGTTTAATACAGGGAAAGAGAAGGATTATACATATTTCGGCGTTGATGGAATGTGAAATTAAGTAATCGATTATATGAGCTATCTATTATTTTAATCATTTTTATTTAATTTTTTTATTTAACCTTAGTTAAGGTGATTTTTATAGGCATTTACCTTCTTGAGGATTTCTCATATACATATGCTCTAATAAAAATTCTAATATCAATTCAATTAAGAGAGTACACAAAATGAAATTACAATAATTTCTATATATATAAATTATAAATAGAAAATCGTGCAAATGATGTTTGATTAAATTGTTCATTTTCAATTAACATTTCTCACTATAATTGTATACATTTTTGTTCCATCGAATCGAAAAAACAGAATTTCATTATCGTTTACATTATTTGCACTGCTATTCAACATATATACAAAATAAAAGAGTTACTCGAAATAATATTTGCTAGCTCGTAAAAATTTATTAAGCGTACAAATAGAGTCCTACCGTCGACTTTTACATTTATTGCGGTTTCTTCATCGCTATTAATGCGGTTACGTCTCAACTATGCCACAAAAGTTATAACAACAAAACATCAAAATAATAAAAGCATTTGTTTCTTGTAATTTTTTTTTTGGGATTTTTATGGTTTTGTTTTGTTATTTTCACTTGATGCATATAATTGAAGGTATAGTCGTATAAATTAAATTCATGAAAATTTTAAGTGACATTTTTTGCAGAAAGTTCAAGTTCGTAGAAAATTTGGTGCTAAATTTGTTGTGACTTGTTAAATTTAGCTTGACATGAAGGGTATTTCAAAGAGAGTGAGAATGAGGTAAACAAAATACTAGAGAAACCCCATAAAAATGAAAAAAAAAAGAGTCCTTTTACATGTCCCATCTACACTTTAACTACTTTCTCTCCCAGAACTGTTTTAAAAATCACGATATGGCAATTGTTTAGCGTAAGTTATAGCTTGCTTAAAGCACATTACATTATTTGCATATGGAACATTTACATTGCGTGTAATTTAAAGCATGTGTCGAAGAAAATGCTTACGAAGAATGCCTACACTTTGCGACTTAAGAAGAACCAGAAATAAAACAAACAACAAACATCAAAAAAAGAAAGTCAAATCGAGAAAAATAAAAAATTACCTGATTTATAAAACAGCAATAAAAAAAATCCTATTTTTTCTGCTTTAAAGCCTCAAATTCGTCAAATACATGTCGTGAATCTATGGTGAATAATAACAAAAGTAACAAGAAAAGAGGTAAATGATATTTGTTGGTTCGTTTTTGTATTTTTATTTATTTTTGTACAAAACCCACCACCAAATACGATTAAGTACCTGCTTGAGCCTATAAGGGTCGTATAAATATATGTAAGTGATTGTGTAGGTGGAAAGGAATATATTTAAACTTGACTTGCATAACAAATACTGCTATTCGTTGCTTATATTCACACACACACACACACATATATATAGACTTTGCAACCAAATACATGATTCAAATACAAAAATAATCAAAACAACAACAACAACAACAACTAAAGTGAGTAAGTTTACTAGTTGTTGTTGTTGTTGACTTTCAGTTTTGTACTTATATTGTATAGTATGCCCCATGTATACGTTGTATGTGTGTGTGTGTGTAAGTATAAAAGTCTAGATTCATTGCATAGATTTTTGAAGAGAAATAAGAGTTCTTGAACTCGTTAATATTACATTCTTTTTTTTTGCTTTTGATATGATGATTTTGTTTTCCATCAAGGTAACAGCATACGAGTACTCGTATCGTATACAAGTATGTGCATACAATGTGCGAACAGTAGAAGTTTGTGTCGATTTATATTTGTTGTTTTTTTTTTTACTGATTTATTATTTCTCATACTCTCATCAAACGACACGTAAATACGGCATATGTATTATATGTATGTGTGTGTGTGAAATTGATACTACTTAGTTTCGTTAAAAGAAGTCTTTGTTCTTATCTACAAGAAAATGTTGCTTTTTTTTTTTTTAATGTAATGTAATGTTGACAATCTCATCTTGTGTTGTGTGTGTATGCTAAATGTTAAAAGTTTAATTGGTTTACTCTACTATGAACACAGAATAGTCAAACATGTACATATCAAATAATTGGGTTAAGGGTTGAAACCCTTTTGATTACTGTGGTATAAGCTAATGGATGTGTTGATTGCGAAATAATTTATATCTATAACGATTGCTTTGGTGTATTTAAAGCAGATAGTGGACATGGATATTTCGAGTATACAAATTATAGCTTAAATCATTTCTACAATCGAATATATGGTTTTTATTTAATATAAATTAAATTTAATATAAATCTGATAAACAATTTTTTAAACTTATCATTAGTTCATCATTTTCTATATAAATTTTCCATTCTTTAAGACATTTAATGTTCTAAAAGCATTTCTGAATAAATTGTGCAGAAATTGATTGCTTTAATTCATTAAAAAAAAAACACGAATATTGGCGGCAACATTCTATTGATCGTTGAAAGGCGATACTCTTAGTATATTTAGTATATTCACTATTCAATATTGGATTTCATTCATAAAATGTACATAAGTGATGCATTAAGAACAATGAATATTAGTAAATGATATCAGCCACAACGCAAAACACAGTTTGTTTTTTTTTCTTTCTAACAGCAAATCAAATTGGTAATCGAGAAGTCAATTTGCATTGTTTATAGTATCGTTTTCTTGATATTTTTGTTGCTGTGTATTGTGTAGCGATTATTGTAACAAAGTGATTTATATTCATTACTGAGTGTATTACATGTAAACGATATAATGCTATTTGCTCTTTTCGCTACATTACATAGTTGGATTTTTATTTATATTTATTTTATTTTTTTTTTTACTTATTTTATGCTCATAAAGCTTTATAATAAATTAAGAAACTATGCTGCATAAGTTCATATTACTTTAACCAAAATATAATACATGACACTGTGGCGTATGAGTAATATTTAATTAACAAATAAATATAACGTATACGCATTCTTAATTGAAACTTTTTATTTACGTACAGTGGCTCACAGCTTATTTCGTACAGTGTATATATTTTTATGTACATGGCTGTAACATCGAAACTAAAAAACTTATCGATAAGTTTTGAATGTAGATGTCTGTGTATGTGTTTAGTAAACCTAATAAGAAAACGGGGAACCCCAAAAATTGTTCTTTTTGTCATGCAAGAAAGAAAAACTATTGATCAGCTGATTTTCAGCTCACATCTTATTTCGTACACAAACTTCAATGTAAGTAAGTTTCATTCTGCCGCGCAGTTACAAAGTTTTTTTGAATTGTATGAGTTTTTGGACCTTTTTAACTATTATAACAATTTTTATTATTATTATTTTAAATAGTTAAAGTGCTGTAAATTAAACATTTAGCGTTATGGGCGTCGTACAACGATGGAACAGCGTAAACTGGTAATTAACCATTTTAGGAAAGGTCAGAGTGTGCGAAAAATTGCTGAAATGACAAATTTAAGTGCCTCAACTGTCCAATACATCATTCAACGCTTCGTTCGCGAAAATCGGTTGGAGAACAAGGGCAGAGAAGCACCTAATAAGATTTTCAACGCATCAGACGAGCGTTATATTGTACGAAAAATTAAGAAAAATCCAAAGTTATCCGCTCCGAAGTTGGCTGCAGAGGTTCAGCGTGAAATAGGAAATCATCCAGTGCTGAAACTGTCCGACGTGTGCTGCGCAATCATGACTTGAACGGTCGAGTAGCCCGAAAGAAACCATTCATTTCAAAAATGAATATACAACGCCGACTTGACTCCGCCAAAGAGCATATTATTAAGACTCCTGCGTTCTGGAATACCGTTATTTTCGCGGATGAGTCTAAGTTTAATATTTTTGGTTCGGACGGAATGTCATATGTTTGGCGTAAAGCGAATACCGAGCTAAACAAGGAGAACCTTAAGCCCACAGTGAAGCATGGTGGCGGTAGCGTGATGGTTTGGGCCTGTATGTCAGCAGCCGGAGTAGGTGAATTGGTTTTTATTGAGGGAACAATGGACAAAATGAAGTACCTCGAGATTCTGAAAAACAATTTACTTCAAAGTGCAGACAAACTGGATTTGCGGGATGAATTTCGGTACTACCAAGATAATGACCCAAAACATAAATCTGGGATTGTGCAATCTTGGCTTATTTGGAACTGCCCACACTTGATGTCTCCACCACCACAGTCACCTGACATGAATGTGATTGAAAATCTTTGGTCTATTTTGGACAATAAAATAAGAACACACAAGATTTCTAATAAGCAAGACCTAAAGAAGGTACTGATGGAGGAATGGAAAAAAATCACACCAGACATCACTCAAAAATTGGTGGATTCAATGGCAAATAGACTCCAGGCTATCATTAACGCTAAGGGATGTCATACTAAATATTAAAATCAACTTACTTTGTTTTTAGTTTGAACTTAAAGAGACTGTACGAAATAAGCTGTGACATGAATTTTCCTATTTTATTCTTATTTTATTTTTTTATAGTGTCAAACACTAAAATTTTGAAAAAGTAAATTTTGGAAAATAAAAAACAAACCTTCCTTTCAAAAATGGCATTTATATTTTGTTCAAATTTTTGCTATATTAGGAATTACGACTGCAGCAATTTTTAAACTGTCACTGTACGAAATAAGCTGGGAGCCACTGTATGTACACTACAATAGTTTAAAAGTATGATAAAAATGTTGTAAAAACTTGTAGTAGAAAATTAAGAAATGCAAAACTTTTGAAATACACTCAACAGACTTTATTATCTATATGCTATACCACCAACGGCCACAATGAAAATTAACATACTCACATATGTAGATGTGTATAAAGTATATATAGAAGTTTATTTCAAACACTTGATAATAATCATCTATACTATGTACATTTGCATAAGAAAATTATGAAGAAACTTTAACACTTTACTCTTCATTTCAATTCAATGAGTAAAGAACTTCTCTACTACTGTGTAGTACTTACTACTTCTTATCACATAGATATTTTTACTCTTTTCTTTTTGCTACTTATGGTGTACTATTGTACATATTAGATGTATTCATATGCAAATGTTGATATAAGTACAATTTGCTGCACTGTTGGCATTGCATCTGTGTATGTAGAGTGATTAAACATATGCGACTATTTTGTGCTAATGTCTTCTTATAACCAAGCAGTACTTAGGTGAAGTATTTAAATTGTCATGAAGTGGCTGTGATACTGTGATAGCATCAACACATTCGATACATATTCGTGCATATTTAATGTGTAATATTTAACACAGGTATCATACACACTAATATTAGTTAAGCTCAAGAAAAAACTAGGAAAAAATGAGACATTCTAGACAACTTTGGTGATACAAGTGCATTTAAATTTTAATAATATTTAAAATAGTCAATACCAAAATACAATTTAATACAAAAATGTTTCTTTACTCGACATGCATAGAAGCAAAAATACAAGTATCTTCGTGCTTGATCGTTAAGAAGTTCAGTTTACGTATACTTAGTTAAAGTTTATGTTATATGTTCGCTTATTCGCTTTTATGCATATGATCGTATGCATCTTTATGTTATTGTTCATTTTTTACTCTGTTATCTGTATGCTTTTTGTACATAAAATCATATACAAGATATGCAGAGCAAGTGATTTCATATTCAGGTTACCCATGCTTCAGAATAATTACATTATGATAGTCGAAAGGTTCACGGTAATTCATGATTTAAAATAAAAAATTAAAAAATACATCGACTTCGTATGAAAGCTGCCTTAAATATCAGGCGTAGTGGAAAGAAATCCATTATTTTTCCAATAGATGGCTTTAGTAATCTGTATCGCGCGTTGTATAAGTGCGATCGGGTTACGCTAGATGGCGTTAGAAGGATAGGATTTCGTAATAAATAAACTTTTCTGGCAGTTTTGTGATTGCTTGACTCAGTATTGTTTGAACACGCGTCAAAGATGGACACCAGTAAAGAGAAAATACGCCATATTTAATAGCCAGAGGGCTGAAAATGTGAATAGTGTTTATGGACTGCTACTGTAACAGCAATCTGGAAGGCCAATTGTCGAAAATATCGATAAAATAATGGAAATCGTCTAGTTTGACCCTCATGAAAGCACTGTTTCTATTGCCCTGGAGCTAAAAATTGCAGAAAAAAACCGTTTGGAACCATTTAAATAATGCTGGATACAAAAAGAAGCTCGATGTATGGTGCCACACGAGTTAATGCAAAAAAAAACCTCATGGACCGAATTTCCGTCTGCGAATCTCTGCTGAGTCGCAACTAAATCGATTCATTTCTGATGAAATGAATTTAAGTACCACATATTTAAAAATAAATCTGTGGCACTTAAAGCCCCAAAGGGCTCATTGGCCGAGCTTCTCTTCCATTACTGTTGTGCGTCTTAAATTTTGGACAATATTAGAAGGGACCTACTTATTTTATCCGGTTCCGAACGGCAGAAAACTTTGTCACAGAGTTCTTTAAGAAGCTTTTTCATGGCAAGTTGTTACTGTCGGAAAAATTGCCAATTGCTTGCCGATAAGTGGGTACCGTTCGAAAGAAAAATCTTATCGATATTAAATTTGTTATGCATCAGCCGGGGATTGAACCACGACCTACAGATCAGAAGGCGAACACACTAAGCACTGAGCTACGGCTACGAATGGTTACTGATGATGAAAAGTGGGTCACTTACAACAACTTCAAGCGAAAACGGTCGAGTGGCGGTGAGTCGGCGCAAACGCTGGTCAAGCCAGGATTGACGGTCTGGAAGGTTTTGCTATGTGTTTGGTGGGATTGGCAGGGAATCATCTACTACGAGCATCTCCCCTACGTCCAAACTCTTAATTCGGACCTGTACTGTCAACAATTGGACTGTCTGAAGGAATCAATTGCTCAGAAGCGGCCAGCTTTGACCAATAGGAGAGGAATTGTGTTCCATCAGGACAACGCCAGGCCACACACATCGATAGTGAAGCGCCAGAAGCTCCGGGAGCTTGGTTGGGAGGTTCTTATGCATCCACCTTAAAGTCCAGACCTGGCACCAAGTGATTACTATGGCGATTACTGTCTACGGCGATTTTGCTGTTGAAAAATTCGCCTCAAGAGAAGCTTATGAAAATCGACTCTCCCAGTTTTTTGCCAATAGGGACAAGGGTTTCTATGATAGTGGCAATATGAAATTACCTTCAAAATGGCAACAAGTTATCGAACAAAACGGTGTATATTTGACCTAAATCGGATCATTCTAACTATGCTAAATAAAACCTTCAATGTAATGCAAAAATAATGGATTTCTTTTTACTAGAACTTATAGTTGGTGTGCTTTTCCCATATCTTACAAAATCGTTTTTCCCTTCATTATTATTCTACGTGCAAAACAGATGAATGGTAAGTCTATTTGATTGCTCCATGAGGTCATGGCAATTGACTGATCATACCAACTATCAATGGTGTCGGTCCGTCTCAACATTTCTTCAATTTAATGACCGGCTTTCAGGTAAATATTTGGACGATGCTGATCAAGAATAAATATATTTTTTATAACATCAGAGTCTCTTTCAACTTTTTACAAATATCTGACCCACATGCATTTAATAATACTCAATTCCGTATTACAACATATTAATAAATGTTGTATTAAAGTCAGCTTCATTATCAATGCAAGTGTGTGGATTTAAAACAGCATTATACCTTGTAGAATTGTAAATTTGCTTCTCTATACATACCTTTCTGTATAAATATACAATATTAAAAAAAATGGTTCATATTGATTTAGCAAACGTCTCAGGCACACATATTTGATATATAAATAATTTAAATTCAATTTCAACATCAATAAAACAAATACGATAGTAAATAATATTCTTCGAATTGCGTATTAATATTTTCAATGACCATTTTATTGTCAGTCTGATGATGATGAAATTAATATTGGTTTGAAATTCAATGGGCGAGGAGTATAGAAACGCCAAAAACCTTTTGATTTTATTTATTTTGTATTTATTATTTACATTTTCATTTCTATTAGAGATCTCTCACTATACACTTATTATTATTATTATCATTTCATTGTAGAGTATATATCGTACTATGTAGGTACATGCTACTAAATAAATATTTACCAGCAACATCCCAGCGGGTACGTTGCGTTCTTCTTTTTTTTTTTGTTTTTGTCTCCATATATTTTTATTTCTTTAGCTTTAGAGAGATGAATATCATCATCTATATTATTATCAACACGTTCATACATTTTATAGTTGACATAAGGCATAATATATGTTGCGTATTGTAGATATTGAACTTTTGCATGTATTATGGTACACTCGTACTCTTGTGCAAATATCACCAACACACAAGCATATGGCCCTTGATGATTGCCTTTGGTGGCAAAATGTACACAATACATATGCATGAGAATAAAAGCAACAACGTATTCATTGAAGAAAAAAAATTTATTCATACATATATTGAATTTGTTTGCGTGCAGCTATTTTATAATAAGTTTGTAAAATGTTTTCGGCTTTTCTTTTTTTTTTTTCTTTGTGGCTCACATGTGAGCACTCATTTTTTATATATATATTTATATAACATATATATAAGTTCGTTTGTATACTCCCTTAATGGGTGTCTGCTTGGTGGTTGGTCGATTTTATTTGCTACACACACACACACACACACACACACTGTATACATAGTTGAATGAGCAGATCAGAGTACTGCGCTGCGTCTGCTATTGATGATAGCATTGATTCTACATTTGAAATGGGTTTTTTCATTAGTGCACATGTCACGCATTTGAATTGTTTATGTTGTATTTTTATTTTATTCACTTTTTTTCTTCATTTTTTTATTTTTGGTTATCATTTTGTGTGATATTCTTTTTTCGAGCATATATGTA
Source organism: Megamerina dolium (assembly GCA_963854835.1). Classification (NCBI taxonomy): domain Eukaryota; kingdom Metazoa; phylum Arthropoda; class Insecta; order Diptera; family Megamerinidae; genus Megamerina; species Megamerina dolium. The sequence goes on from OY978527.1 coordinate 70,137,898, forward strand.
TATTGTATATTGTATAAATATGAAAATATCGGTTTTATTCAATATGTGTAAATAACTTTTTATATGTTTGTATAATAAAAAATATTAAAAAAAAAAAACCCAAAAAAAAGAAAAGGCAAATAGAAAACTATATACATAAATATGTAATACTTTAGAGAAATGACATTTTATTCACATAAATGGTACACCAACAATAAAAATGAAGCTTCCACAAAGGTCCACATATTCGTCACTTTAGAGAAATGTCATTTTTTTTATTAAATATATTTTTTTTGAAAATTATTACATAATTTTTCTCAACGAAATTATAATAAAGTGAGTAAAGTTCTTCTTAAAAATATAAATCATGAAATACATATGCTCCCCAATTACAAAAATGAACTTTAATTAGGGTTAGTTAGTTGGCGTGACAAGTACCACCTCACAACGGACACTTGAAAAAAAATTCTTAGCTATTGTTTTGCAATGTGCGTTGTGTTAATTACATAAGCGTTGAGGCATTAAAACTTATTGTAATTTCACACCATGCTGTTGCTTTCATGAAATTTTTGTATAAAATAAAATAAAGTGTAGGCACTTTCGATTAAAATGATGCTGCCAGCCATGAATATAATAATAGTATTGTGCTCATTTCGTCAAGTTCATATTTAGTGAATTTATGAGGTTTTCATTTTTATTTTTAATTCTTCCATTGTGAAAATTTTACCCTCATAGCAAGTGTGAAAGATTTTTTTTTTTTTTTTGGTGCTACTTGGCAATAACAATTTTTTAAGCTAGCTTGATATAAAAAAAATTGAAATATAGTATTATTTAGTGATAAAAAATTTGTGTACATTTTCCACTTAAAGAAGATTGGACGTAATCAAGTAAAAACTACGACTACTTACCATACAAACGTATGTCCTTGGAGGTGTTTTTTCACATTTTTCGAGCGAAATAAGAAAAATTTTAAGCTAAAAATTGGTATAGATTGATAATCTTTCGAAAAAATTGATATATAAAAAAATTGGCGTAATCGCTTCAAAACCACGTCTACCTCTCATACAAACTTATGCTTTCGTATGTATGTTTTCACATTTTGTAAACGAAAATATAAAGTTATCATGCTGAAATTCGGTGTGTATGATTATATTTACAAGTACATGTGCCCGTGTGAAATTCGACACAATTAGATAAAAATCAAACCTAGCTCTCATACAAAAATATCTTTTCATATGCATATTTCAACAGTTTGCTCAAGAAAAAATCAAGTTATAACGCTGAAACTTGGTATATATGATTTAATTTGCTAACAAATAGACGCGATCGAAAATAGGCGGAATCGGAATAAAACAACGCCTATTTCTTATACAAACTTATACATTCGAATGTATGTTTTCACATTTTCTGCATAAAAATATACAGCTATCAAGTTAACATTTGGTACACGAAAATATATTTATAAATGTATGAGCCCTTTTGAAAATGAGCGTAATCGGATGAAAATCAAGCCTATCTCTCATATAAAATTATGTTTTAAAATGTATGTTTTCACTCTTTATGTACGAAAATACAAAGTAAGGCAGCTGAATATTTGGCATATAAAGTAAGTTTCACCACAGAATAGAAATATTGAAAAAAAAAATGTAATCGGATGAAAATCAAGCATACCTCTCATACAAAATTATGCACGAAAATACAAAGTTAGAGAGCTGAATTTTGGTATATAAAATTAATTTCACCATGGAATAGAAATATTAGAAAACAAATGTAATCGGATAAAAATTACGCCTACCTTCCATACAAAAATATGTTGTCGCATGTATGTTTTCACATTTTGCTCGTGAAAATGTAAAAATATCAAGCTGAAACTTATCATTCTTCTATGTTATTTACATTGTAATTTTGTTAATAATTTTTTTTTTCTTATAATCAATATATATATAATTTACAAATTTATTAATAGCATCAAGAATTCTTAAATCTCAGAAAAAAAACTCTTTTGAATATGCAAAAGACCTACGTAATTTTCCTACAAAATTTCGTCTGATCAATATTAGTTATAATTCTGTATTTTATTCCCATAGATGTTCATATCTTCTGTCTTCCATATTTTTGTTCATTTTTCATAGCTCCGATGACCTTAGGTATTTTCGTACTTGAATATACAAGTATAGCCTAAGAATAATTCCTTTTGATTTGCAACATTGAAATGCGTTGGTGTGCTGGATGATGACTCAGGCTATTTATTTTTGTTGTCTTTTTGTTGATATTATTGTTGTTACTTAAAAATAGCTTCCGCGTCAAATGCTCTTGCTTGCTGTACGCCTGCGCTGATTAAATTGCATTAGTGTAGCGTCATTGATTAAATTTTAGTTATTAAAATTTCATTTATTTATTTATTGCTTTTCTTTTTTTTAAATGAGTTTTGGTACTTTATATTTTTTTGATGTGCAATTTGTCCATTTAAAAAATTGTGCTCTACAAACTATTGCTTGATTTTAGAGGATTTTTTTTTTTTTTTTTGAAAATTACTTTATAAAACATTTTTCAAGTATTTTTTTATGGCATTTAAGAATATTTTTAGTTTTTATGCAACTAAAAAAAATCATTTATTCATCCACTTTTGTTTTTAAACTTCACTATACTCGTAAATGCTCTTGAAAGTGTAGAAAATAATACCAAACGGAATCCACTTTAAATGTTAATTTTCTATTATTGTTTTGTCATTTCTCATTGTTTTCGTACACAGTTTTTTAAGTTCTCTCTTCCTCTTCACAGTTGGCTGTTTTTGTTTTTTCTTTTTGTTTTTCTTTCAACATATTTGTATTTCATTTACACATACAAATGGAGTGTTAGCATTTCTGATTTTCATCTGTATTTCTATTTTTTTTTTCTATTTTTTTTTTTTTTTTTTTTACTTCATTTTGGTGCGTTCTAAAAGTGTGAATGTATTTTGATTGTACCTAGGATTTTCTTTTGTTATTTTCCGTTTTCAATTTGTATGGAAATTCCGAAAGGAAAAACAACTGTTTTTCTATTCTCCACTTCACTTGCTGTTTATTTAAATTTTTGTTTACCGTTCAGTGTTTCCTTAATGTTGGTTCAGCTTTCGCAAGCTGTACGTATTTTGAATGTTTTTCTATGCATGTTTTCTATTGACAATTTTTTTTTATCCATTTCGTTCGTTTTGCCATTTTAGTGCAAATCCGTTTTATTTGTATTCCATACAATAGAATTCTGCTGCATATGCATATGTAGGTATTTATGTGTAACTGTACATTTGTCAAAGTCTTGTTTTCATTGGCAAAATTTGCAATTATTCTATTCGTATTATTTTTGCTTATTTATTTCGGAATTTTTTGCAATTTAGATATTTTATATAATTCTACTGATATTTTCAAATGAAAGTAATACTCTTACTATTAATTATGAGCTTAAATCTCCTGAAAGGCTAATTTAGCAGTCTTTTAGTATAAATTTATAACTTATTTAGCTGATGATGAATAAATCATAAATATTAAATTAAACAGAATATTATTGTTTCCATTTAAATTTCATTTTTCCATACAAAATTTTGCAATTGAAAATAATTTCAAAAAAAATTTGCTCAACGATTTTACTAACAATAGCGCATTATTACCTATTATTATTATTATTGCTATCTTTTATATATATATTATTAAATGTATGAAGACAAAAATATAACTGAAAATGAATTTTCAAACCAAACCAATTGTTAAACACACAAAAGCTCACGCATACGTATATACATACAAAAATTAATGTGAATAAATCATAATAATACAATTGTGTTTTTGCTGAGTTTCTTCTTCTTCTTCGTCGTACACATAAATACAATTAATAATTTTGTAAAGGCGTGAAATTTCGCATATTAAATATGCGTTGGTTGACATGCAATCAACAAGCTAGCAAATATATGAGGTAACCTCATCATCATCATCGCCATCATTCACATCATCATCATCATCATTATAATCATTATGATTATCATAGAGCATTTCAGGAAAGCAGACAAGCAGGCAAGCAGTCATTTCCGCAATTATACCTTCACGCCTTTAAAACGTGCTCATGAATATAAATACCTACTACTATTTACAATACAGAAGGAGTAGATTTATATGCGTGCGTATTACATACATATATATATATATATACTATTATTGTACAATATATATATATATGACCAAGTAAGGTATATATAAACTTCTAGTATATATACATACATGCATTAGTGAATACATAGTGAGCACACACACATAGTAATCGTTATGTATATGTGTATATATGTGTTTATGCCCACTTGTTCGTTCATTCGTTCATATTTTAGTATTCCAATGGCAAAATTAAATTCAAAATCGTTCATGCATCAGCAAAGACCGCAAAAAACTTTTTGTTTTTTGTCATTATGTCGTTCGTTTTGTCTAAGCAATGGGTGTGAACAGATGCAAGGTTGAATGAATGGTTGGATGGATGGATGAATAGATGGATGGTTGTACGGTTAGACGGTTGGTTGGGTGAATGAATGAAAACAGTAAATTACTGTTTACTATACATTTTGTTTATTTGTGTGCCAGTGTCTCGAATGTATGTGTAATTATAAAGGGTGTTTTTTTTTAGTATATTATAATTTCTCATTGTTTCAATCGAGCAACTCAAATGTATTTTCTTTTCGGAAAATAAACGATATTTGCTAATTGTGGAATCAACGAGTATAATATAAGGTCTAGTAAAAAGATATCCATTATTTTTGCATTAAATTTAACGTTTTATTTAGCATAGTTAGAATGATCCAATTTAGGTCAGCTATGCACTGTTTTGTTCGACAACTTGTTGTCATTTTGAAGGTAATTTCATAATGCTACTCTCATAGAAATCCTCGTCCCTATTGGCAAAAAACTGGGACATTCGATTTTGACAAGCTTCTCTTGAGGTGAATTTTTCACCTGCAAAATCATTCGCCATAGGCAGGAACAGGTAGTAGTCACTTGGTGCCAGATCCGGACTATAAAGTGGATGCATAAGAACCTCCCAACCTAGCTCCCGAAGCTTCTGGTGAGTCACTATCGATGTGTGTGGCCTGGCGTTGTCCTGATGGAAAACAATTCCTCTCTTATTGGCTAAAGCTGGCCGCCGCTGGGCGATTGCTTTTCTCAGACGGTCCAATTCTTGACAGTACAGGTTCGAATTAAGAGTTTGACCGTAGGGGAGCAGCTCATAGTAGATGATTCTTTGCCAATCCCACCAAACACATAACAAAACCTTCCTGACCGTCAATCCTGGTTTGGCCACCAATTGCGCCGGCTCACCGTGATTCGACCACGACCGTTTTCACTTGATGTTGTCGTAAGTGACCCACATTTCATCACCAGTCACCATCCGCTTCAGAAATGGATCGATTTTGTTGCGATTCAGCAGCGATTCGCAGATGGAAATTCGGTCCATGAGGTTTTTTTGCGTTAACTCGTGTGGCACCCATACATCGAGCTTCTTTTTCTATCCAGCCTTATCTAAATGGTTCCAAATGGTTTTTTGTGCAATCTTTAGCTCTTGGGCAATAGAAACAGTGCTTACATGACGGTCAGACTTGACGATTTCCATTATTTTATCGATATTTTCGACAATTGGCGACAGAGCGTGGAGCATCAAAATTACCGCAACGGAATCGACGAAACCCAAATTGCACATGATTGGCTGTTACAGTATCAAGACCATAAATACTGATGTAGCGCGATCGAACTTATACAGCGCGAGATACAGATTACTTAAGACATCTATTGGAAAAATAATGGATTTCTTTTTACTACACCTGATATTATTGTCAAGAAACAGAAAAACTAAATAACAGCATCCATACTGCATTCATATTCGATGCAGTTGCGTAACGCTGATTTTTCAATATTAAATACAACTACACTAATGGCATTAAATTGTGAAATTATCATTTCTAATTAAAATTTAGTACATTTGAATCATTTTCTTGCCTCTATACGAAAAGAAAAACACCCTTTTTATATTTTTATTATCCTTGAATTTAACTTTGAAAATTGATGATTGTTTTTTGGTTTTTTTTTTTTTTGTTGTTGATATTATTACAAAAGAAAAACAATTTAAATCATATTATAATTGTCCGTCATATTATTTTGCATATTTTACATATATATATATATATATATATATATACAAGCTGAGAAAATTATTCGATTTTAATTTGGTTCATTCTCATTTTCTTGTTTTGAACTGTTTTTAATTAAAAATTCTATTTTATGTTTTTTATCTTATATTTTTTTGCATGTGGATGGATGAATATTATTTGCAAATATATTTGTATGTAATTAATTTTGAACTAACTTCAATTGAATATTATAACACGCAATCTGTTTACGCACATCTACTATTAATACTCACCCCCTTCGATGGAAAAGAATAAAAACTTTTTTTTCGTTAAGACACAATGAAAAGTTTGCTCGCTATTGCGAGCTATTGTTGTAAATGTGCCATGCCCTTTGTATTTTTGTGTGATTTTTCTTTTTGTTTGAAGACTTGCTAACAATTAACGTCAAATTTCGGTTTCTTGTATGTAATGATTTTGATAACAACAACAACAACAGCAATTGCTATGACTTGTAGTATAGTGTTAAGGCAAGAATCAACAACAGCAACAACAACAATATAATAACATATTCATAAAATTGAAAAATTATTTTCACTACATGCATATATGCAATATAAAGTCGAGGGCATAGAATTGTGGCAGTTGTTAATAATAGCGCCAAAAAGTATACTTTAAATTTTTCGCACAGTGAAAATTAAATTTGATCTCTTCATCGATGTTGTATGTTTGAGCAGTAATGATAGCAACTTGTACTCTTCTTTCCTATCTCACTTTTTGTTTTTGCAGTTATTTTCATATTTTGTCATTTTCTAGAGTTGCTTGTGAGTCTTTTTTTTTAAGCATAAAATTTTACTATATTTTACATACAACTGTGTAGAAAAAGTAGAAACCCAAATTTTGTAATTATGTAAAAATTCAATTAGTGAAACGAATAAAAATTTATTAACATTGTTTGACAGAGAAAAAATATGAAATCAAATTTTATTATTTTTTAGTCAGTTTTCATTTTCGAACTTTTTTGCATTCACAACATTGCAAATTAGCTTACCACAAATGAACAGAGTTGAAAGTTGAAAACATCATAGTTGAAAAAAAAAAAAATATATAATAAAATTTTGTGTTTTTACAAGTTGGTGTTGCCGTTTGTTTTCGCATTGTTTTTAGTTTATTACATTTTATTTTATTTTACTCGTTTTTTTTTTTATTTTTACTGTTCCATTTCCAATTGTTCTCCTTTTATTGTTATGATATTGCATAGAAGTTTTTACATGCAAAAGTTGAAAAAAGTTGTCAAATTACAATTTGACAATAGTTGTTGTAATAATTTGTTGGTTTCTGTAATTTTTTTTTTCCCCAAGTATTACTAGTAATTTATTATTTAAGGTATCATTATCGCATATTACTTTAATAGTAATGTTAATGATAGTTTTGCTTATACAACAACAACAAATTATTTTTTAAACTATCCAAAAATATGTAAAATTATTAAATTAAAAAAGAAATTATATTATTTCGTTAGCACGTCATTTAATTAAATTTGGAGTACTTTAGGCGCAGAGTTCAAGTTTATTTCAGTTTGCTTTAAAATATTCGAAAATGTTAGTTGTAAGAAATCAAACAAAAAAAAAAAAGGAATTCAATGAATACGCATTCATTCACTTTAATTTTGTAATAAATTATTAATGAATTCATTCCACAACAAAATATAGTTTCCTCACACTTTAAGGTATTCCAAAAAATTTTATTTATTTTTAAAATATCTATTTTTGATAAAGAATCCATATAAATCATTCATAAAGCATGGACAACAACTACAATAGGAATAGAAAATGATTTAACAAAAAAAATTTTTTTTTTTTTTTTGTAGAAAGTAGAAAGTATATACATTTTGATATATTCGAAAATGCTTCCACAGTTGACTGAATTCTAATTTTTATTATTGCATTTGTATATAAAAATGTTAGAATTTCGATTTGTTTTGTCATTTGTTTTAACAATTGTGATGGTATTTGAACAAAATGGATTTACGCAGTTTGTCTTCTTGCAATGATATTGTTAGTCATTCAATGGCTGCTCTTCCATCTGTGATAATAATATTTTTAAAAGATTTTACTGTTCTTTGGCAAACATTTTTTAATAGCATTTTCTCTTCTTTATCGTTTTATTGTAATTATATTTTTTCTGCAAAGTTTGTTGTTTTCGTTTAGGCTAAAAGTTTTGAATTTTCTTAATTTTTTATTTATTTTTAGATTTTAAGTTTAAACGTTATTTACGCGAAATTACGTTTAAATAACTTTAAATATATAAAAATGATGATGATGATGATGAGGAGACCTAAAACTGTGACTATATGTATAGTACAACGATTTTCGCAGTATTCCACTTTTTGTATGTGCTTAACTCTGCTTGAATTTTTATTTATAAAATATACAAAAAGTAGAACTACTTGAAAAGGAAAAACAAAAAAAAAAAAAAAATAAAAGCAAAAAACTCAGAAAGCAGTTAAAAGCTTCTTCTTATAATGTTGATGACAATTTCATATTTCAGACAAAACGATAAAAAAAAAAACACATCACAAACTTTTTCTCCTCGAGCAATGGCTCTCTAACTAACTAACTAACTAACTGGCTGACTGAATGACTAACTACCTGACTTATTTTAGATATTTTAATGCATATTTTCCTCCTCCTCCTCATCATCATCATCGTTATAATGTTAACGATGATGATGTTGATGGTGAAAGTTTTCTAATTCACCTACATTTTCTTGTTATATGTCTATATACAATATATCGTATACACATATATGTATATTGGTTTACAAATTTTCCAGTGTATAATTTGTTTATATGTAGAACACAGGCAATATATTTTTTTTAAAAACCTTTTTTCTTTTAATTTAGTACTATGTAGGTTGAAAGTTAAACTTAAAACTATTAAATGTGTAATAGTATGCTTATTTAAATTGTATTTAATGAAGATTTTATAGAAATAAAAATAAGAATGCGAAATGTAAATGGCAAACAATTATTTACATACAATTTTCGATAAAATATCATACTTTTGTATGGGAGATAGATGTAGTTTTTATCCGATTTCACCCACTTTCAAACTCATTCATTCATTTGTAAATATAATACTACGTACCTACTTTCAGCTTGATAACTTTATATTTTCGGGTGAAAAATATTAAAAACCTACATTCGGAAGCATAAGTTTGTATGGGAGGTAGGTTTGGTTTTTATGCGAATCAGTTTATTTTTGAATATGTCTATTAATTGCTAAATATAATTGTATATATCGATTTTCAGCTTGATTAATGTATATTTTCATGCGCAAAGTGTAAAATCACACATTCAATGCCATATTTTTGTATGGGAGATAGGCGTAGTTTTTATCCGATTTCTCCCACTTTCAATCTTGTTCATTTATTTGTAAATATAATACTACGTACCTACTTTCACCTTGATAACTTTATATTTTCACGCGAAAAATGTAAAAACCTACATTCGGAAGCATAAGTTTGTATGGGAGGTAGGTTTGGTTTTTATGCGAATCAGTTCATTTTTAAATATGTCTGTTAATTATTAAATATAATTGTATATATCAATTTTCAGCTTGATTAATGTATATTTTCATGCGCAAAGTGTAAAGTCACGCATTCAATGCGATACTTTTGTATTGGAGATAGCCGTAGTTTTTATCCGATTTCACCCATTCACAAACACTTGTTTTACTCAGTTCTGTCTTTCTTTATTTTTAGGCATACATGTGTTCATTTTTGGCTTTAATAGCTCCGAAAAAAACTTTAGATATTTTCTCTTCTCTTAATGAGCATATTCAATTTTGAACACTTCAGGTATTATCCTCTATACGTTAGCCAATTCCGAATTATATATAAAAAATTTCGTACTATTATATAGCGTAAATGCTGTTAGTAATGGATAGATTATGTATATTATTACTGTTGCCAATATGCAGTAAATTTTCACTTACGAAATATCGTATACCATGCGTATTCAACACTTTGCACTTATTGCACTTATTTTCATTTCATCAGTCAACTTCTTAAAATGCATACAAAAGTTTAGGGATTATAAAAAATATACGAGTATTATACATACTATTTAGTATGTCCTCTCTCGAAGAACGAAAACTACACTCTACAAGTCTCTCATCATGCCTGTCCTAACATATGGCGCTGAAGCCTGGACACTTTCCACCTCGGATGAGCGAATACTTGGAGTTTTCGAGAGAAAAGTCCTACGCAAGATCTTTGGACCTATTTGCGTTGGTGGCGAGTACCGAATAAGGTACAACCATGAGCTGTACGAGCTGTATGCCGATATTGACATAGTAAAGCGCATCAAAATCCAGCGGCTGCGCTGGCTAGGTCATGTCGAGCGAATGGAAGAACACGCTCCAGCTAAGAAGGTGTTATATTCGGAACCCGCTGGAGGACGACGCAAAAGAGGAAGACCAAACCTCCGGTGGAAAGACCAAGTACTGGAGAACCTAACGGCGCTTGGAATTTCTAACTGGCGCCATTTAGCGAAGAACAGAGATGGCTGGCGAAGCATGTTATTTTCGGCCTAAATCGATATTCGGTTGTTATGGCCACATAAGACAAGACAAGAAGATTTAGTATGTATGTAATACCATTGTTGGATGGGGCGAAAAATGCAGCATGACTAAAATAAAAAATAAGCCAATGAACTTATAAAAAAAAAAGCTGGGGAAAACAAATAGGGTAAATCCTTTTTTAAAAATGTTGTGCTGAAAATTTATTGAAATACAATATTTCAATAATATATGCAAACGATTTTGCTCTTACCTTGACAATGATAGAAGAAGAAAAACAGAAAGCAAGCAAAAAAATGTAAAAAATTCGAACAATTTAAGCTTTTACCTTTTTGGCTTTGCATTTCTTTCTTTTATAAAGCAGTTTAGATTTCTGTAAAGTGAACAAGACCAACCTTCCTCAAACCCGAAGCATTTTACTTTGAGTAGATATGGGTATGACATGAATATGGAAAAGTTTCAATATATTTTTTCTAATAAGTACTTTCCAACATTCTTACATGTTGGCCGTCATAACAACGATACATTCGTTGTTGGTAATGAAAGCATGTTCACTTAATTATGTTATCATCTCAAATAAAAAAAAAAATTGAAATAATAGAAAAGTGAAAAAGTTTGTTTCAAACTTGACCTTTGACTTGGAATATAGCGAAATGCAATAAAACACAAAAAAAAAGAAGATAGACAAAAAGGGTCAAAATTGTTTAAAACACCGTTATGTGTACATTTACAAAATTAAGAATGTTAACTCCTTTGTGCCATATTCGTCATAAAAATGAAAATAAAAATTAACTACACTAAATAATATAAGAAAAAGGATTGATTTATAAAAATTTCCAGCAAAAACACGAAACCTAACACAACCTTCACACCTTTCCTCTACATACGAGGGCGGTCCCAGAACTACCCGACCTAACAAAGAAGACACAACAAATTTGGGAAAAATTTTCTTTATTTCTCAACATAATCTCCTCTTAGCTCCATACACTTTTCCCAGCGATATTCTATAGCTTCGATACCCTGTTTATTAGTATGAACTGTCTAGCTCATTAAAATAGCCATCTACCGCAGACTCCAACTATTCATTGTTTGCAAATCTTCTACCACCACTTCATTTTTTCAAATTTGGAAATAGAAAATAATCCGAAGCAGCTAAATCTGGTGAATAAGGTGCGTGTGCTAAAGCAATTCGAGCTTTAAGTCATTGATTTTGTCCATCGCAATAGCGAATGTGTGAAGTGGTGCATTGTCTTGTTCAAACAACACTTTCTTTCTTCACTTTTCTCTTTCGTAGTGGTCACCTCAATTGGTTGACCACTACGGTGTTCGTCTTGGCAGCTCGTACGACCTCATTTAAACTTTGCCACCCAATATTATATGGTCGTAAACGCAGGAGCAGACTCTCCCAGAGTAGAATCTAGTTTGGCTTTAATATTCGTTGGACTGAGACCGTTCAAATGAAAGTATGGAATTACATAAAGGTGACCAAATTTTTTCCATGTTTACAAATTTACTGAGGTCGTTAACTCCAAATCGATGGCTCCAACTAAATACTAAACAACGTGGCGCCTTGAAACTTAAAACATATGTCTTATAACGTTGCCGCTTTGCACCAAAGTAATTTTTTTCAAACTACTGCCGCCATCTATACAAAAGGTCGGGTAGTTCTGGGACCGCCCTCGTACATTTTATTTTATTTCATAAAGTTTTTGTTTGAATTCAACAAATTAAATATAAAATCTCAACTACGCACGTAGTGCTACACTTGAACGTTGATGATAAATTTAGAGTTCTTCTTAAATCATTTCAACAACAACAACAACAACAACAACAAAAAACAATAGTCCAAAGAGCACTCAACCAATAATATGCTTAGCATGCTTACATACACAAGTACGCACTTATCTTATACATGTATCTATGTATCTATGTATGTATGTATGTGTATTGTTCGTGTATTGCTATATTATGATGCTCTTTGTGCTTCTAACGCATCACTTATTAAAAAATAACAATAAAAACAAGAATCCAAATAATGCCGTGAAAACAAAACGACAATGGCGTCAAATCAACTTAATTTCTATTAGAGAGGCAGCATCAAATGAAAAAGAAGCCAAATCAAAGGACCAAAAAAGCAAAACAAAAACAAAAAAAAAACAAAATAAAAATAAAAATCATAAAATTTTATCAAATACAACAAGAACACTAATAAGATGAAGAAGAATACAAAATGAAGTACATGTGAAATCGGTACAACAAAAAGAAATGCCTAAAGCTGGAATTTTAAACAGACAAAATGCGTGCCACATTCTCTATGGTGGTGTACGTAGATAATAGCGAAAACAAGTGTGATACTTTGAAAAAAAAAATAAAAATAAAATGAATGAAAGAAAACATTGTGCGACAAGAAAATAATATAAAACAAAAAAAAAAAGCATTTCTACTATATAGAAATAGAATGATGTGCTGATGCTGATAATGCTGAGATGGGTTTGAGCGGTGGTTTGAGTTTTTAAGGTTTTTCAAAAATTATGAGTTGACAAATTAAATTATGCGTAGTGCATTAGCATCGTTCTCTTTTTTTTTTTTTTTTTTTCTATATACCTATTGAGTGTGTTTTGTAGTATTTGCGTATGTATGTGTGTGTGTGTGAAACGAACACCTTTATACATTATTATATATATTTTTTTCTGTTATTTATTTTTGTTATTTCAGATTTTTTTTTTTTGTTCCATTTTCCTGCTTTCATTTGCCTCTTTCTTGTTTTTTTTTTTTTTTTTTTTTTGATTTTTTGTTTAATAAAAGCTATTAAACTTGAGTGCTTTTGAGTAAAGTACATGGGTGTTTTGTAGAAGGATTTTCTAGGAATTTATTAAAATCGTTTTTACTTTCTTCAAATACTTAACAAGCATAAAAAAGGATAAAGCGCACAATAATGTTTTTTTTTTCTCATAAAAATCAAATATAAATAATGATAAATATTCAATGTAGATAATAAGAAAAATTTAAGGGAAAATATTAAAAAATTTAAATTATGATAGAGATAGTAAAATTTTAACAACTTATATAATCGGAAAATTTTTTTTTGGAGCAGCAGCATTTCCATTGAATGTAGCTCAATTTTATGAAATTGAAAGTATATCAATTTCGTAGGGGATTCTCAATAAGTGGTAGAAATAGAGGTTAAGTAGCATAGTTGGAGGAAATGTTGAGGGAGAAAAATTAATGGGCACAGGTCATAGATTTCATCATTATTGGGGGCATTTCTCAAGCAATTATTGGGATTATTTGTCGATTTTAAAATGTTTTAAGTTAATTTTGTATGAAAACTTCTCTAGGGAGTGAAGAAAGGGAGTTAGTTAGTACTTTCAGCAAAAATGTCGATTATCTATTTCACTCCTCTCAAGGAGAAGAGCAAAATTTATGAAATAAGTGTCAGGAAAGAGTAAAGAGGAGAGATAAGGGATAAGTATGTAGCGAAAAAATATTGATGATAAAAAAAATAATGGAGATCGGTCATACATTTTAATACTCTAGGGACGATTCTAAGTATTTTAACAAAAGGTTTCAACAAATATTTTGAAGTTAAGGGCGAAATTATAGCTGACTAATAGTAGTACCTAGTATCTAGTACCTAGACAGCACGTCAATCTTGATAACTACGTTATTGAAGTAGTGTAGTAGGACTTCATCTATCTTGGAACCAACATTAACATCAGTAATTACGTCAGCTTGGAGATATTGCGAAGAATTACTCTTGCTAACAGATGCTAAGGTGGGCTAAATAAGCAATTGGGAAGTCTCTCGAGCCCTTGGGTCCTCTTTCGAGCAATGAAAATCACACTCTACAAGTCTCTCATCATACCAATCCTTACATATGGCGCCGAAGTTTGGACAATTTTCACCCCAGATGAGATGAATGCTCGGAGTTTTCGAGAGAAAAGTCTTACGCAAGATCTTTAGACCTTGGTGCCTTGGTGGCGAGTATCGAATAAGGTACAACCATGAGCTGTATAAGCTGCATGCCGACACCGACATAGTAGAGCGCATTAGAATTCAGCGACTTCGTTGGCTAGGTCATGTCGAGCGAAAGAAGGTGTAATATTCGCAACTCGCTGGTGGACGACGAAGAAGAGGAAGTCTTAACCTCCGGTGGAAATATCAAGTACTGGAGAATTTGTCAGCGCTTGGAATTTCTAACCTGGACTCGAACTCATTGTCCCCAAATACATGTATATATGTAGATATTGGATGTATAGTCTGCTGGCCGAGAATTTTTCCAAATTTCTTGTGGTTGTAATTTTATATTATAATTTTTTTTTTAAACTGGGAGTGAAATTGTGTTTTATTTATTTATCTATTTATTTATTTATTTTATTTATTATTTTTTTTTGTTTTTTTTTTTTTTTTTTTGTTCAGTGATCAGTGTTTGATTTTAACTCGACATTGGAAGAGTTATGAATATATTAAATTTGTACCTTCGTTGTTTTAATAATACGAAAATGTATTTTCATTGGCAATCGTTGGCTTCTCTTAATTTGCCCTCTTAACCTCTTAAGCATCCTCTTTAGCGAGGTAAAACGATACAGTTTTACTGTATCGTAAACGATACAGTTTTACTGTATTACTTCTAGGCCGGATTTCTTTATGGACTTCTTTATGAATTTCTTTGGTCTTGATGAATTGATCTTGCTCGATAACATGATGTTTTTTAACAATTATATAACATTTTTGAATTGGTCAAAATGATTACAATATGAATTCCTATCATCATCAATAGAATATATTGGAATGCATTCATTTCAATTTTTTTTTTTCAATTAAATAATTAAAGTAGGTACTTTTAAAATGACATGAAATTCTCTTATTTATAGCACTTGATCACCTTTGTGGGTATACATATGTATGTACTTATGTGTGTAATTCAATAAAATAAATGAATTTTCAAATAAATTCTTTCACATACTTACATACAATGTATGTATATAAAATATCAGAAAATTTTTGTATGCTCATCAGAGACGTTTTGTACAAATTGACATCCTTCATCATGCTTCTTATTCGATTTAATTAAATTCCTCACACAAGAAACTCGCACACACACACACACACAGAGAGAGACACACATACATCATCACATAACTAAATACATGTCTTATGAGTATAGGTAGAATCAATAATTGCCATCGTCATCGTCCAACATTCCAACAAAATTGTTCAACATTATCAATATATGTTTACATTTTTCTTTGCTTTTATTTTATTTTTTTTTTTTGTGTTAATCGTAAGAAGTGAATATACCTTTAGACAGACCCTCTACTTAGAATGAGAACTTACGCATACGAGCACATAAATACTCATTTCAATTGTGTGTGTGAGTGATATTTTTTTTTTTTTTGCGTCTTTGTATTCGAAAGGAATGTGCGCATATGTGCATACGTTTCATTTCATTCAGGATTGATTTACAATATTGTTTACATTTCTCTTCAGCTATTTCCTGTCTTGCGTGTCTTCCTTACTACGCCTACGTGCTTTGTAATTTCTCTTTTACTCTTTATGCACATGTGCTTCATACCCTTAGGATTGTATGTACGTATTTGTTTATTCCAATTGTGTGCGTGTACACCATCAATACGACTTCTTTTTTTTTCATTTCTTTTCACTGCCTGATGCTCACACGCAATTTTCTTGAACCAATTTCTCATTTTAGATTTTTTTTTTCTTTTTGTTCCTCATTCATGCATTTATTTATTCTCATATTGATGCCTCTTCTTTAACATATTTACTTTTATTTATTCTAACTCGTACTCAATCATTCTGTACTCTTTTTTCTTCTTCTGTGTTTGTTTTTGCAGGCCGAGATCTGGAGTGTATTCATAGCAATTTTACGTAAAAGTGTTCGCAATCTGCAAGCATGTACGGACGTTGGATTAATCGAGCACGTACTTGTGAGACTGCAACGCTCGGAAACAGTTGTGGCAGGTAATGTATTGCTTGTGTATTTTTTCATTTTTATGTTTGTGTGTGTGTGTGTGTATACCCAATAAACCAAAGTTTGGATAAATCGAAACCACTTTGTATTGAAATCTTAATTTCAGTTGTGAATTATTTGCGTTTTATTGATGAGATAATCGAACAATATTTTAGAGAATAAATTAATTCCTTTGAATTTGTGACTTTTCTTCGAAAAACTTTTGGTTTGCTGGGTATATACATATGAATTATGTATCTGTGTGTGTGTGTTTTTTTTTTTAGAATAAAGTTTCAATATTATTTCTTTAATAAAAAGTAGAACCAGAAGAAGACGCATATTATTTTCAAATTCCTATCAATTTCATCGTTCATGTTCGACTATTGAGCCTCCTTCCTGTGTTTGAGTGTGTTTTTGTGCACCACATTGCAAATGTATATATACTAAGCTGCTTGTGTACACATTAAATCATGTAATATACATAAGTATTAACGTACTTGGGTACTTAATGAAACTAATTTTCTGATTTATGAATTTTAAATGATCTTGGCCTAATGAAAAACATAAAATTTTGTCAATTTCAAGCATTTCACATAAAGAAAGCATGAAAAAATGCTACTTTTGGACTCGCCTACTT
The DNA here is from genome assembly GCA_963854835.1 of Megamerina dolium. Lineage (NCBI taxonomy): Eukaryota > Metazoa > Arthropoda > Insecta > Diptera > Megamerinidae > Megamerina > Megamerina dolium. The sequence goes on from OY978527.1 coordinate 70,155,201, forward strand.
TTTACTTTTAAGAGGGTCGGAATAAAAGCATTATTTTTGTAGTTGAACCTTCCTTAGATGTGATGATATGGCGTAGGTTATGGGTTAGGTTATTTGGTTGCCCTCTCTCTGAGAGGACACACTTAGGCCAGAAATGCCCATTGTGATACCACCGAGTTTCTCTTCCAGTACGGTTGTACGTGCTAAATTTGCACAGCATTAGAAGTGACCTGACTTATATTAGCCGGTTCCCAACGGCAGAACCCGTTTATCTTACGAAGCATTTTTGGCAAATTGTTACTGCCGGAAAAATTGCCAATTCTTGCCGACAGGTGGGTACTGTTTGAAAGAAAAATCTTTTCGATATTAAATTTTGTTATACTTAAGCCGGAGATTGAACCCACGACCTACAGATCAGAAGGTCAACGCACTAACCACTGAGTTAAGTATATTTAAAGGAAATATTGATGAAGAAAAATTAATAAGAGTAAACCTGTAGAGGATATTACTGAATAACAATGGCGTTATTTGTCGGATGCTTTTTCGAACATTTTGTAAGGAAATTCCTTCAAGGAGTGCTGCTAGCGAGTAATTATGTTTGGAGGAAATGTTGAAGAAAACCCATTAATGCGGATCAGTGATTTCTGGGTGTATCTTACCGATTTTCAAAACATCTAAAAAACAACAAATAACCCCATAGTTTCCTTAGGAAACGCCCCGAAAAAAGTTTAGTATATAACCGAACCCGATTATTTTTTCTTTCTCAACATTTCCTCCGAACATATTTACAACCTGTCTCCCGACCTTAAGGAAACTCCCATACAAAATTGACATAAACCATCTGAAAATCTACATTAGCAATAACCCCATAGTTAATTATATGACCGAACCCGATTATTTTTTCTTTCTCAACATTTCCTCCGAACATATTTACAACCTGTCTCCCGACCTTAAGGGAATTGCCACACAAAATGGACATAAATCACATGAAAATCTACATTAGCAATAACCCCATTGTTAATTATATGACCAAATCTGACTTAATTTTATTTCTCAACATATGCTCCGAACATACTTACCACCTGTCTCCAGACCTTAAGGGAATTGCCACACAAAATGGACATAAATCACATGAAAATCTACATTATCAATAACCCCATAGTTAATTATATGACCGAACTAGATTATTTTTTCTTGCTCAACATTTCCTCCTAACATTCTTACCACCTGTCTTCAGTCCTTAAGGGAACTCCCAGACAAAATGGACATAAATCACCTGAAAATCTACATTATCAATAACCCCATAGTTAATTATATGACCAAATCTGACTTAATTTTATTTCTCAACATATGCTCCGAACATACTTACCACCTGTCTCCAGACCTTAAGGGAATTGCCACACAAAATGGACATAAATCACATGAAAATCTACATTATCAATATCCCCATAGTTAATTATATGACCGAACTAGATTATTTTTTCTTCCTCAACATTTCCTCCGAGCATACTTACCACCTGTCTTCAGATCTTAAGGGAACTCCCTGACAAAATGGACATAAATCACCTGAAAATCTACATTAGCTACCCATCAATCGACGCTAGAGCGATAAAATGTATTACTGACCGCCCTTAATTTTTCCTTCTCCATATATTTTCCAAACTTTCATACCCCCTATCTCCATCCTTTAAATAGACTCCAATACAAAATGAACATTAAAACGCTGGAAAATTGACAATTGCTTCCTGTAGAACGGTAAAATGTCTTAAAAAATGACCGAAAACTATTTGAAAATCTGAAAATTGGTAATAATTTCATATATTACCCAATTCTTAGAGATCTCTCAATTAAGTGCTTAGTTGAAAGTGAATATTTTCCATGGTACACTTATAATACACTCAATTTTGGTTAAATTTATTAAAGTAGCTACTAAATTAGAGCACTTAAAATTAACGATTACTTTTAATTAAGCAATAAAAATAGATATACTATCGTATACACTGTCATTTTGCTAAGCTTCCTCAATTTGAATGACATCCTTTTACCTGACACCTTCCTACGATAACATCCTTGTGCTACAAAACTTAATAAAATTCCATATGATATGTACGAGTATAATATTTTCAACATACCATACAATATACACAAAACAAAATTCTGCTACATACAAGTACATACAGATACATACTATTACTACTCGTGATGTTGATGATGTCAATTGAATATGACAATGTCAAGACATAAGACAATATGTTATATTAACATACTTGTAGTTACATTCGCACATACAAACGCTATTTAAGATTATTATTATAAACATATACGTGTGTGTGTGTGTGTGTACGTGTATGTGCGTTCAAATACGTGACATTACATAATATGATGGCCCCTCTCACTCACTTAAATGTATGTACGCATTCATTGAACTCATAAGAGTTACTCGTATTAGGCGCCATACTCACTCACCGATATTACGACATGTGAAGAAACACGTTCATTCTCACCCGCTGGAAGCATCTCAATTTACAATATTCACAAAATGACATCCGAGTAGTTGTTGTTGAACTTTAACAAACTCACATAAATAGACATGTATGCACACACACACACACACACACACACACATATACACATACATTTATTTTGTGTCGTGACATTACCCGAAAAATCAGTGTCAAAGAAACAAAAGTGTAATTAACTGTGGAAGAGAAACATGCATATGTGACACATACCTATACTAACAATCGTAAACTCACACATGCACACATACACACTCGTATAGCCAATAAAGTTGAAACATTTTGAACTGAATAAATGAAGCATAAGCATTGAGTTTGTAGCTAAATACTCGTCGTACTTACGTATGTAAGCAGTAAAATATAAAATCACACAATGTGATGAGACTGAAGCGTAATGAATGCTGGTGTAACGACTAGTGATGCTGCCATAGGAAAATGTGTAATTTGAGATTACGCTAATTTGATATAATTTGTCAATTTATGCAACCGTATAGTAGTAGGTAGCTAGATATTCGCCTTATAGGTGTTACTTAATACATAACGGTACTTACGACATACTCACACGTCAGGATATAATCAAACAAAAAGATTGTGGTCCATGATTAGATTGTTGTTTCATTATGTGGTACTCCATGCTGTACGAATATACAATACATTACGTATAAGCTGCTTTTATAACAAAAAGGATTACTTGATAATTGAATTGAATGAATGCATGTATTTTATGTATATTTAGAAATTGGAATTATCGGAATTGATTTGATAATTAATATTGTTAAAGTAGACATTAATTGGATTTAAGTGGGTTGATACTTATTACAAAATATTTATGTTAACATTCATTCTATTTCTTGTATCTTGTTGTTATTTGAAAATTGAGTATTTTTGTGGGGGGGAAAAAAAACTTTAAAACAATTTTTCTTGAAGGTCTAGTAAGGTCTAGTAAAAAGAAATCCATCCATTTTTGCATTAAATTGAAGGTTTTATTTAGCATACTTAGAACGATCCGATTTAGGTCAAATATGCACCATTTTGTTCGATAACTTGTTGCCATTTTGAAGGTAATTTCATAATGTAACTCTCATAGAAACCCTCGTCCCTATTGGCAAAAAAACTGGTACAGTCGATTTTCACAAACTTCTCTTTGGGGCGAATTTTTCACCAGCAAAATCATTCGTCATAGACAGGCACAGGTAGTAATCATTTGGTGCCAGATGCGGACTATAAGGTGGATGCATAAGAACCTCCCAACCAAGCTCCCGGATCGTCTGGCGAATCACTATCGATGTTTGTGGCCTGGTGTTGTTCTGATGGAATACAATTCTTCTCTTATTGACCAAAGCTGGCCGCTTTAGATGGTCTAATTGTTGACAGTACAGGTCCGAATTAAGAGTTTGGCCATAGGGGAGCAGCTCATAGTAGATGATACCCTGTCAGTCACACCAAACAAATAGCAGAACCTTCCTGACCGTCAATCCTGGCTTGGCCACCGTTCGCGCCGGCTCACCGCTATTCGACCACGGGCGTTTTCACTTGTCGTCGTAAGTGACCCTCTTTTCATCAGCAGTAACCATCCGCTTTAGAAATGGATCGATTTTCTTCCGATTCAGCAGCGATTTGCAGATGGAAGTTCGGTCCATGAGGTTTTTTTTTGCGTTAACTCATGTGGCACCCATACATCGAGCTTCCTTTTGTATCCAGCCCTATTTAAATGATTCTAAACGGTTTTTTGTGCAATGTTTAGCTCCGGGGCAACAGAAACATTGCTTACATGACGACCAGATGGTCAGACTCGACGATTTCCATTATTTTATCGATATTTTCGACAATTTTCGAGCATGGTGTATCTTTGACATCAAAATTACCAGAACGGAATCGACGAAACAAAAATTGCACGTGGATTCCAAGTTTTCGGTTGATGGATTGTATAGGAACATTAGTGGGTTATTGTTTTTGAAGAGATGTTTTCTGTGGATATTGAAGAATCTACAATCGAGAAGGATGTGTGTTGAATGAAAGTAATATTGGAGTTGCAAAATGTGCAAGTTGGTGTAATTACTCTCTAAGAGGTGCTGATGGGTAAGTTTTGTGTGACCGTGTATATTCGATAAAGTCTAGTCGAGTGAGAGTAGGGTGATGACTGAAGTTGAGGAAGTCTTATAATTTTAGTTTGTTTAACTTGTGTAATCCATACCCCAAGTCGAAGTTTTGCTCCATGTTTGCTGTAGTCCATTCCTAGTCAACTGTAGTTTTTGGGAAGTTCCTGGATCATCATTTGAATTGTAGTTAGGGGATAGTATATGCTGGTGACATTATGCCTAGCTTCGCTGTTTTGTCCGCATATTCATTGCCGATTATGTTTGTATGTCCTGGGATCCAGATCATGATAATTTTAGGGTAATAATCTACAAGTATATTTCTCATTAGTGTTGGATAGTGTTCATTTATATTTATGTTGCTGATAGTTTGTAAGGAAGATAGAGAGTTGGAACAGATAGCGAATCTGTCTCTTTTATTTTTTTTTTTACTAAGTTCATAGCCGATAGTATTGCAATTATATTGTTCGAAGGGCTGTTATGACTATTAATATGGTTTTTTAAAGAGTTTTATGGATGGATGGATTTTTTATCGAATTGTAATTGGTTCTATACCTGTCTCAGGAAGAATGTTCTTGAAAGCATCCAAAACTGGTCTTAAAGCAGCATTAAATATTGTTTTCAGCTTATTTAGCTGAAACGTAGGCGCCGATCCGTAAAGGGAAATACCAATATCAATCGATAATATTATTGATTTGACTACTGAAACAAGGTACAAGGCAGTTAAGCTTGAAGTTTGATAGACACTTGATAATGTTAAGTCTATAGTGTTTCTATATGCTTCTTTTTTTTATATAAATATCCATCACAAATCTCAAATTCAGTCAACTATTAAATGTACGTGAAATTGCTTATATTAGCCGCCACAAATACATCTATCAAAAATATATCTAATAATATCCTTGTATGTACCATATGCATTTATAGACAAAATAACCAACAACAATTTGTTCATATATGATTTTTTTTCTCCATCACTCAATTGTTTCTTCCGTTCTATGACTTTTTCATTTATTCTGCTCTTGTTTCTTTTTCCTTTTTCACGCCATTGCTTAACATTGTATTAATTGTAAACGTGTTGGCTGGCGGTTGCTCAATACAACATAATGAACATATAAATATAAAATTATATACATTGGAGGGTATATGTGTGAGTTTATAAGTTAGTTGTTGTGCTTAATGAGGGAAATCATATAGAAAAACTTGCAATCAAGTGAATAAGAAAGAAGAAATTCATACTTTGGCAAACAAGCGAGTACTTACTTGTATGAGTCTATGGAATGAGTTTGCCATAGAATGGCACGCAAGCAAATAAAATCAAAAGATATCATTTATTTTTAGTGGCATTTATAAAGTTGTGGTAGTAAATAATTGATTGTTTTTCCATCTGTATGGATGAATGTGTGCGTTTGTATATAATTTTCGTTAAGAGAGTGATTTAGTTGAGGCTGCTAATAGTAACAAAAAAAAAAAAAAAATGTAATGAAAAAAAAAGAAAACTATAGAAGAAAAAAGGTAATAGAAATAAATAATAATAATAATAAGAACTATACTGGAACAATGTGCAAAAACTTCATAATAGGTTTTGTGGTTGTTGTCTGACTTTGGGAAATTAACTATAATAATAATAACTGTATATAACGATAGCAAAGGCATGATATGAGTAAATTAAAATAGCTTAGTTATAGTGCTTTGATGGAATGGAGTTTATGTCGATGTATAATATTCACATTGATGCGATATTATTGATTGATTCATCAATTTAATCTATTGTTATTAGCACAGACTTATTTTGGAAGTATCAGGTCAGTCCATAAGTTCGTGCATTTTTCTTAGGTGGTTTTAAAATAAATAAAATAGATCAATAATATATTTTCCTGCATTATTTACAATGTCTTTCCAATGTTTTGGGCAAATTTTTAATTCCCTGCTCCAAAAATTGTTTGTCCTTGGAGCCCAAATACACGTCATCATCTCTTTTTTGAGGCTTCTTTTGAGATGTAGTTCTTATTACATAAATGGGACTAAAGTCTGCGTGAAAGGTGCTAATCGCAAGGTGCAATATCCGTAAAATATGGTGGATGAGGCATTAATAATCAGCTGTAATCGGCTGGTTTGGTTCCAAACAAATCGATATAAACGATACCGGCCATATCCCCCCAAATAGACAGAATAATCTTCTTGGAGTGAAGGCCATCTCTGGAGGTTGGTTATGATGTTTCATCTTTATCTAGCTGGTGTATACTGGTGGCAGCTCATATCCTTCTGTCTTAAACAACTCGTCAGGCACGCCGTCAGCATTCGCAGCTTTGTTGGTTTTCAGCATAAAAATGGCGTCTCTGACCTCTTCATGGTCGGGTTCCTCCTCCGAGAGATCTCCTCTACTGACGGAATTGTTCGAGGCATCGCCATTCAGTAACGTAAAATAGTGTTCCCTCCACAGGCTCAGTATACTCGGACAACTGTAGCCAGATTCCCATTGTTGTCACGACAGGAAGAAGCTCCGGAATTTAAACCGCCACTCAGGCGCTTGATCTTCTCAAAGAATTTTCGAGTCTCATTTCTGCCTCTACACATCTGGATCTCCTTACACTCGCGTCTTTCTAGCTCTCTCTTCTTACACCTGAAAAGACGTCTCACCGACCTCCTTTTCTCTCTGTACCGCTATTTAACAGCTCGCGTGGCACGTGCACGCAGGGTTTTTCTGTAGGCGCATCTTCCTCTGCGGTAGCGTCGCGACACTCCTGATCGTACCACTCATTCCTCAGAGGCCGATAAAAACCGATCACCTCCTCAGCAGCAGTAGTCATGGATATATGTGTCCACTATGCACATGGGAGTTCTGCATAAGCAGATCCGATAATCGAGTGGTCTATCGAGCACTTGCTGTCTCTGGTGATTGTAGCTTATTGACGTTTGTGAACAGGATTATTGTAAAGGACCCATTTTTCGTTCCCAGTAACAATACGGTTAAAAAACTCTCATTCTTAAGCCGCTGCAGCAGCTGAGAACACACATTCATTCTCTGCTGAATGTTTGCCACGGAAAATTTATACGGAACACATTTTCCCAGCTTTGCAACTATGCCCAACTGAACCAGGTGCCTGAAAACTGTGATGAATTTAACCTTCTAGCCATCATATCGACTATTAAACTTGGCTCAACTTCCACGAGTTGCAGCATGGTGTCCAAGTTAAAGACCTCAGGACGACCAGAGCGTGGGCCATGCTCAACGTCACAATCACCACTTCGGAATTTGGACAACCACTTTTGCGCAGTCTTTACACTCACGGTATTCTTCCCATGAGTTGCGTTTATACTTTTATAAAAGAAAAAATACAAAATATGCCCTTTATAGTGGTTCGAAGATTCCATTTTATTTTTTAACAACGCGTACAATACATCAGAGAAAGTACAAATAGTTCCTTTATCTTCCACGAATCATTTTTCTGTACGCAAAAAGTGCCTACTGTGAAACTATGACTTTCATACTCGCTGATGCGTAGAGCCAATTCAACAATAGTTTCCATAGTTGCAAGTCGAAAAATTTTAAACATGATCAGAGCTTTTTGCAATCACAAATTTTAACAAAGACTAGAGCTCAACTTATTACAAATATACATGTTGAGAGAGCATACTTTTCGGAATAATCAAATAAAAATTATAATTTTTCCTATTATTTGATTACCATAGATAGTGTATGCGAATACAAATTTAAAATAATCATTATTCACCTAAAGACGTGACCAAAATACAAATTATGTATATTCCAAAGAATTATACAAACGGATGCTGCATAATGGAATTGCATTAGTGACAATGCACTAACTAGATGAAATACATAACAAAGTTAAATAAATATATATTCCTATATATTTCGTATATCTATTTTTGTACAAATAAAACTATATAGTATTCTTAATGATGCTGCAATATATGACGACAGATATGTAGAATGACAGACAGACCTAAATATGTATGTAGAATATATGCAAATATATACCAGAAATATATCTGATGCTTCGAAAGTCACTTACTGACCATTAAATGCAATTTGTCTCTTCAATTTTTGTTTTTCCTTTTCGTTGATATTTTTATTTTTACTCCTATATTTTCCCATCTCACAGATAGTCTACGATTTTTTTTCTTTTTTCGCTTGAATGAATGAATGTTACTGTTAATATGAATGTGTCGTTGTAAGAGTACCATCAGTATCAACAATTCTCACACAGAGTGTAAATATAACTTTACCTTTTACTTGCCTTTTATTCGAAATAAACATTTCAATTGTCATTTGCATAATTTATGTATATCATTTCGAACATGAATTGTATAAAATACGTGAGGCAATAATATACTATATCCTTTTGTATCGTCACATGTGATGTTGAAAATAAAAAATAAAATAAAAATTGTAAATATTATTTAAATTTAAATTGAATATTTTTCTTCGAAATTCGTATACAAAGAATATCCAATTTCTTTTCATTTTTTCATGTACATAAAATTTGAATAGATGCATTAATTCCCAATACTTAATGCATTGAAATTTTATATTTTCATTAAATTTTTAATACATCAAATTTTGCTAATTTCTCAAAATTCAATGCCGTGAATCAATGTGAATATTGATGTCTCACATATTGAATCCATTAAATTATTCATAATTGTATTAACACCTAACAGTTTTAACCTTCTCATGGTAATCATCCATGTGGCATAGTTTAATATAAGGTGTAGTAAATAGAAATAAATTCTTTTTGGTTTCGTCGATTCCGTTCCGGCAATTTTGATGTCAAAGATGCAAGGCCAATTGTCGAAAATATCGATAAAATAATGGAAATCGTCGAGTCTGACCATCTGATCGTCATGCAAGCACTGTTTCTGTTGCCCCGGAGCTAAACATTGCACAAAAAACCGTTTCGAATCATTTAAATAGGGCTGGATACAAAAGGAAGCTCGATGTATGGGTGCCACACGAGTTAACGCAAAAAAAACCGCTGCTGAATCGGAAGAAAATCGATCCATTTCTAAAGCGGATGGTTACTACTGATGAAAAGAGGGTCACTTACGACAACGACAAGTGAAAACGGTCGTGATCGAATAGCGGTGAGCCGGCGCGAACGGTGGCCAAGCCAGGATTGACGGTCAGGAAGGTTCTGCTATTTGTTTGGTGTGACTGACAGAGAATCGTCTACTTTGAGCTGTTCCCCTATGGCCAAACTCTTAATTCGGACCTGTACTGTCAACAATTGGACCGTCTGAAAAAAGCAATCGCCCAGAAGCGGCCAGTTTTGGTCAATAGGAGAGGAATTGTGTTCCATCAGGACAACGCCAGGCCACAGACATCGATAGTGACTCGCCAGAAGCTCCGGAAACTTGTTTGGGAGGTTTTTATGCATCCACCTTATAGTCTGGACTTGGCACCAAGTAATTACTACCTGTTCCTGTCTATAGCGAATGATTTTGTTGGTGAAAAATTCGCCTCAAGAGAAGCTTGTGACAAACGACTGTCCCAGTTTTTTGCCAATAGGGACGTAGGTTTCTATGAGAGTGGCATTATGAAATTACCTTCAAATGGCAAAAAGTTATCGAACAAAACGATGCATATATGACCTAAATCGCATCATTCTAACTATGCTAAATAAAACCTTCAATTTAATGCAAAAATAATGGATTTCTTTTTACTAGACTTTATATATTGATATATATTGAATCAAAAATTGGAATAATTGTTGAATGAATGAATTTTTTTTTTTTGATTAACCAGCTTATTTATAGAAAATTTTTCTTTCTTTATATTTACAGATTTGCTCATCGAAATGTTGGGCGTTCTGGCCAGTTATAGCATCACAGTGAAAGAGCTAAAGCTGCTCTTTGGCACAATGAAAGCTGTCAATAATAAATGGCCACGACATTCAGCAAAACTTTTAAATGTTCTACGTCAAATGCCACATCGTAATGGTCCAGATGTATTTTTTAGTTTTCCAGGACGTAAAGGATCAGTAAGTATAATTCAATTTTTACAATCTTTTTTATTTTTTGAACAATTTTCTTCATAATTATTGTCCCCGATTTAAACCATTTTATAGTGAGGAGATAGATAAATCATAGAAGAAAATTGTCATGGAGAAAACAATAGCACAAAACAACAATGTAGATTACCTCAATTTCATTTTTAATTTAAGTGCAAATAAGCCATGAGGAGGTACGATACATTCTTCTCTGAGAGTATTAGAGAAATATAAAATAGACTAGTAATATCTGAAACAATGTGAGAGTATTACATTGTGTTATTTATGTACGCCCTTATGTATACATTTCTCTTCGCTCAATATCTATGTATGTACTCGTCTATATGTAGAGGTCAAACGTATTGCAATATTGCTTTCGTACATTATTAATGTAATGTGAATTGTTCTCTGTGCGTGTGTATTTGTGCGTATTTATTGGTTTATTTCTCATCACATCTCTATATATATATATATATATATATATATATATATATATATATATATATATAATATTGCTTTGTTTAGTACGTGTTATGCTCATTTTATCTCTTGTCCTGTCCTTAGTCCATATGCTTTTATTATGTGTTGCGCTGGCATGCTGTTTCTTGCACACATACATTTATTCGTATGCGTATTGAGTATTGCATTGAGTTTATTTGTGTGAACATAAATCGAATTTTAGATGGTTCACTTTGAAATGTTGTCAATAAAAATGCAATAAACACACGCATAGTGTGAGCGAAAACGCATAAACAATTTCGCATATACATACATACATACATTTCTATAGTACCTACTATAGTATTGGTGATGATAGTAGATAGCCACCGAAGTAAATGGCTGAATGATCAACACACAACTCTATATTAACCTCAATAAAGTATGTTATAACATGCACCGACAGCAGTTAATGCGATTGCTATTGGTTTTTTTTATTTGTTTTTATTGGAAATCTCAAGCAAAACATTGCAGAGTAAAAGAGAAAATTTGTGGCTTCTTGTGTTGCCATAGAAATGGCAATAAAAAAGAAAAATATTATAATAGAGAAAGAAGCAACAATAAAGCAATTCTAATACTGCATTAAATTCCAGTGTGAATAATGTGAATTGTATTATGAATAACATGGCTAATTTTAATTAAGCTCATATCAAAAAATCATTGGTATTAGCTACTACGAGGGTAGGTCCTAGAACTACCCGTCCTGACATATAGATGGCGGCAGTAGTTTGAAAAAAATTACTTTGGTGAAAAGTGGCAACCGTATAAAACATACATTTTAAGTTTCAATGCGCCACGATGTTTAGTACTTTTTTTTTGGAACCATCGAAACTTAACGACCTCAGTGAATTTGTAAACATGGAAAAAATTGGTCATCGTTATGTATTTCAATACTTTCATTTGAAAGATCTCAGTCCAACGAATATTAAAATCGAACTAGATTCTACTCTGGGGGAGTCTGCTCCTTCATTTGCGACCATAAAATATTGGGTGGCAATGTTTAAACGAGGTCGTACGAGCTGCCAAGAGGTGGCCACGCCAGAAACGGTTAAGGAAATCTACAAAATGGTATTGAATGATCGCCGGCTGAAGGTGCGTGAGCTACGTGAAATAACAGGCATTTCAAAAAGTGCTATACATTGTATATTAACCAAAAATGTAGAGATGATAAAACTGTGTGCAAGATGGGTGCCGAATTTGCTCACAATAGAACAAAAACAATACACAGTAATGAAGCCGAGTTTTTGCGTCGATTCGTAACCATGGATGAGAAATGGGTCCACCACATTACACCTGAGACAATCCTGAGACCTGAGCAGTCAAAACAGTCGACTGAAAGGGGAGAATAGTGTCCAAAGAAGGCGAAGAGTCTTCCATCCGCAGCCAAGGTTATGGCGTCTGTGTTTTGGGATGCACGTGGGATAATTCAACGGCGAGTAGCCCTCATTCGGCGAAAAAGAAAGGGTTGTTTCATCAAGACAATGAACCATTTGTTCACACATACACTATTGCGATGGCCAAAATCAATGAGTTAAAGCTCGAATTGCTTTAGCACGCACCTTCGGATTAGTTTTTATTTCCAAATTTGAAATTATGTCTTGGCGGTAGAAGATTTGCAAACAATGAAGAGGTGGAGTCTGGGGTAGATGGCTATTTTAATGAGCTAGACAGTTCATATTATAAGTAGGGTATAGAAGCTAAAGAATATCACTGGGAAAAGTGTATAGAGGTGTATGGAGGAGATTATGTTGAGAAATAAAGAAAAATTTTCCCAAATTTGTTGTGTTTTCTTTGTTAGGTCGGGTAGTTCTGGAACCGCCCCGGTATTATAGCAAGAATAAAGTACTTGAAATCAAATAGTTGGCTTCGGTAATATTAAAAGTTACGTGAATACTTCAATGTATAATGGAAATTTAGTCATTATATTGTAGATTCTATATGCAAAAATTCATTCGGAAAGATACACGCATTCTAAAAATTGTCTGGTTATTTGGTTATCTGGTTTATATTTCAAGTTTCAGTCTCATTTGGTTACATCCATTTTGCATTGAAGTAAAAGTGTATAGCTTCAATCAACAGAAAATTCTTTTTACATACTACCATCTGAATATTGATTATGATAATTAGAAAACCCACATATAACTTCTGGCGTTGTTTCTTCGTACTAATAGAAACAACTAAAACAATAATTGTCAATTATCAATTTTGATCCTTAAAAGTACTTGCACATTCGTACATACTCATATATATAATATCTAAACATAAAATGTGACTATTTTCTCATAATCACCCACACCAATTGACAAAACAATTTTATCGTAACAGAACTTTTCCATTTGGTGTTCATTTTTATAAATAAATAAAACTTACAAGCATTATCATCTTCTTCATTTTCATTTATTTCTTTCCTTTTACCTTTTTCTGTAGATTTATCATCGATACGAAATGAAATTCCCTTAAGCACATTTCCCATATACATAAATTGTTTCCAAATTATTCCCTCAACTCATATTACATACATTTTACTTTTGTCCGCCTTTAAGGTATATATTTCTATCTATCTCTCTCTCTCTATCACCCCCACAATATCATGTCAAAAAATACGTTATAGTACATTGAAAACTAAATTCTAAAAATTTGTACATTTTTCAATCAACTTTTTCTCAGAGGATTTCTTACGCAACTAGTTGAGTTTTAGTGCAAAATAAAAAAAAAAATTGTTTTGAAATAAAAAATGAAATTGAAAATTGTAGAGAGGAGCAATATATGTATATGTTGCTTGGGAAGGAAGGTAGAAAATAGGAGAAGTTGTAAAGGATAAATACTTCAAACTTCTCGTTCGAATTTTTTTTATGTGTCGTAATGTTGGCGCTCCATTTATACGAAATAACTTTTATCTCTACTAATTGACCAAAGTTTACGTTAAAAGTTTTTTACTGTGTCAGATATATACTACTCGAATTGACAGAATTCTATTCTATTTTTGGAAATGTTTGCTATGTCAGCACACTAATTTATTTTACTACAACGATCAATATGTTCGATTGGAGTTAAGTGGTGGGCAGAATAGGCTCTAGGCGCTTAGAAAGTACCCCATTTGGTATGAAACTTATAGTTTACTATATTTTTCTCACATATATTTTTCAATCCTAATACGATTGTAAAAGCTTCCATTTGTTGTCACTTAAATCTTTATAATTTCAACATTTCAATCGTAAAAGTAAAGCCAAATTTCCTTATAGAAATTACATCCTTTGCTGCAAGTATTTTAAAATATTTTTAAATATTCTAAATCGCAATATATACATACACATCTACTTCGAATTGAACAACTACAAATGCTTATGAATGTCACATTTTTAGACGACCTTTTCTGCATCAAAGAATATCTGATTATTACCATTATATTTATAGTCGAAAGAAAGAGTAGTGTAATGGCACTATGTGATCACTTGCTGATGATATTTTTGTTGTTTTGTATGTATGTATGATATTATTTGAATACTACAAATAATAAATTGAAATTATTGTAAAATATACAATATAATCCCTAAAAATATGCTACTATAAATCATTGTTTTTTTTCTCTTCTGTATGAGTATACACAAACTGAAATAAATTTGCCATTTTATAGCAAAAGGAAATAAAATATGAAAAAAAAAAACAGTAGAAAGAAGAACGAATAACAACAATAAAAACATTGAAAATGAAATCAGAATTGATTTATGATTTTTAAGCTCTGACTGTATGAATTTATATTTCAAAGTATGTTTGATTCAAAATGAGCAAGCGTTTATAGTATCAACCAACTGAAAGATGACTTCTGAAGGGTTGCTCTCTTTTCTATCTTTCTCGTTATTTGTGGTCTTCTTTTGCTTTTTTTGTGGTTAAAGCAGAAGAAGAAGAAAAAACGACTAAGGTATCATATGTTGCATACTTTCTGGCATTACATTATCGAGTTGTATTAGATGAAAATGTTACTGGTAATCCTGTTTGTGTTGTCTATTTTACAAAACATTCATCAAATGACTTTGCATTTAAGAAGTTACTTAACCACACATTCACACACACATACACTCATACTCATATGAGCATACATTATTTATGAATCAACTGTTTGTGAGTATCCAACTCTAAATTTATTATGCCATTAGTTTCTTAGAATATATATATATATATATATATATATATATATATATATATATATATATATAGCTTCAGATTTGGTCATACATATTTTCTTAGGTCATGGTTTTGACTTTGAATTTTGTTGATATGAGGCTAATAATATGGCTAAAAAAGATTTGTTTGTATTTCTATAGACCGCAAATAGTACCACAAAAGTTCATGGAAATATTTCAGAGCAAGAGAAACAAACTAATAGAAATAGAACGGAAGAAGAAGAAGAAGAAGAAGCATTCGAAAGATAAAGCAATGTTTCGAATAAAATGTCTTAATTTTGTGGTCATATTTTATTTATTTTTTTTGTCAAGTCATGAGATTATTATATCAAAATTAACATATGATTAATTTTTGAACCTTTACATGATTAATATACAATTTCAACTAATGGCTTTTGCAAAAGCATGCATAAAATTTGATGTATACGAAATGTACATAATTAAGTTTATACAAAACTAAGGTTCAACTAAAGGTTATGATAGCTGAACTACATATTTTCTCTGTTAAAATGTTATGGCCATTTGTTTTTAAAAAGAATAAATTTTATATATGTATTTTTGGATGAATATTTAGAATATAAAATGACTGTGAAAATGGAAAGCGCATAAATTAAAATTCCAACAAAAAAAAAAGGTCATAAGAGTCAAAAATCTAAACAATAATAAAGCAACATTTACAAGAAAGTGAATTCAGTTGGTATTTAAAGTTCATTTGATCAGAAGATGGATATATTAGAAAATGAGTGAAATCGGATAAAAACAATTCCTACCTTTCATACAAAAGTAAGCTCTTGAATGCATGTTTTCACACTTTATGCTTGCAAATAGAAAGATATCAAGCTGAAATTTTTGGTGTAAAGCTATTCTTATTATAGAAAGAATATATTCAAAAATTAGTGTAATCACATGAAAACTACACCTACCTCCCAAACAAAAATGTGTTGTTAAATTCGGTCTTTATCACGTAGTTCAAGAAAATGTATAGTTATCAAGTTGAAATTTAGTATATACGATTTTATTTAGCTTTGAACAGACATATTTAAAAATGAACACAATCGGATAAAAACTATACATACATCCTATACAAAAGTATAAACGATTTGACATTTTACACCCGAGAATATAAAGCTATTGTTCTGAAATTTGGTACAAACGATTAATTTTGCTAATAAATAAACTAGTATGAAAATAATTGCGATTAGATGAAAATTACATCTACCTCCCATACAAACTTATGCTTTCGTTGGTATGTTTTCACATTTTACCTACGAAAATCTAAAGTTATATGGCTGAAATTTGGTAAATATGATTATTAATGGACATGTTTGCAAATGAGCGAAATCTGATAAAAACCACGCCTACCTTACATACAAAAGTATGTTCTCGACTGTACTTTGTGCACGAATATATAATGTTATAAGGCCAAAGTTGCCGCATATGATTCTTACGATTATTTGGGAATGAAAATCACGCCTTTCTCCCGCACAAAAGTATTATTTGTTCAAAATTATTGTATATATGTCTAATTGTCAAGGTGCAGGCTATTTAAACTTTGATTTAAGCTATTGAAGCTAAGCTTTGCAAAATTTTCGATTTTATAAAATGCGAAAGAAATTGAAAATTCCCACTGTTATACTTTTATTATAATATTCCTAAAGAAATACTCATATATTTATAGATTTTAAGAACATTTGCCTAAAATTATGCTTTAAATTTTGTCTCAAGTAATAATATTAATTTTTTATTCATCTTTGATTCAATTTACTTTTAGGCTATGGTACTGCCACCGTTAGCAAAATGGCCATATGAAAATGGTTTTACATTTACAACGTGGTTTCGTTTAGATCCAATTAATTCTGTAAATATTGAGCGTGAAAAGCCTTATCTATACTGGTAAGATTGTAAATGATTATTATTATTTGTATATTTTGAAATTCAATTTTAATTATATTTTGTTTTTATTTCTCGTTGCATTTTCTTTTGTGCGCATAGTTTTAAAACATCGAAAGGAGTTGGCTATACAGCACATTTTGTTGGTAATTGTCTTGTACTTACATCGATGAAAGTTAAAGGCAAAGGTTTTCAACATTGTGTTAAATATGAATTTCAACCTAGAAAAGTAAGTTATAAATTGCATTCAAATTAATTATATTCTATTTTTTATTCTGTATTATTAAATTAAATTTTTTCTAATATCCTTTGTCTTCGATTTCTCTAAATTTTTTTCTTTTACACAGTGGTATATGATTGCCATAGTGTACATATATAATCGTTGGACAAAAAGCGAAATAAAGTGCCTCGTAAATGGACAATTAGCGTCCAGTACCGAAATGGCGTGGTTCGTCTCAACAAATGATGTAAGTTTGGAAATTATTTGCGCATCTAAAAATGTTCTAATTATTTGTTAATTCCTTATTATTATGTTCTTTGTTATCTTTTCATTATTATTATTATTATTACTGAAGCCATTTGATAAGTGTTACATTGGCGCAACACCTGAACTGGATGAGGAGCGTGTCTTTTGTGGTCAAATGTCAGCCATATATTTATTTAGTGAAGCATTAACGACCCAACAAATATGCGCAATGCATCGCTTAGGGCCTGGCTATAAGGTAATGAGGCTTAATATCCAATATAATTATTATCACATGTGTGTGTGTCATTGGGAATTTTTTTCCCCCATTGTTTTAAATTAATTATCATTTTATTGTAAAAAGATTTTATGTAAAAAAATAAAACACTCACATTATTGTTGTTATAATTTTATGTTATATTTTCTCTTTCTCTTTTTTCTCTCTTTTTTCTCAACACGCTACGCACATATTCGCTACATTCATATTAACTAAAATAACAAAAACAAAAAATATAATAAAATATTATAAAACTCGTATTTTATCGAAATTTTGTATACAATCAAATTGCAAATTGATTCAATTAATACATATTAATCGAATTGTATTCGTGTCCGTATTTATTTTTTATTGGTATTTGTTCATTTGTATGTGTACTCGTATATTGTCCAAATTTTTATTTACCACTACAATCACCAACATCATCATCATAATCATCATCATCAACATCACAATATTTGAATACAATGCGACTATGATCAACGCACATATACACACACATACACACACACACGCATACAGTCACAATTTCGCTTCGACAACGAGTGCTATTTAAATTTGCCGGACAATCATAAACGGGTGAGTCGTAATACAGTTACACCTGCTGTGCTTCAAGCCGAACAAGAGGCACACGATATTGATTGGTCAGATGATAAATTGAATTTAAGTGCGGCATTTGCAAAAATACGTGCAGTACTCGTTGCACGTAATTCGGCTGCAAATGCTGTATTGAATGCTTTAAGCGGTGGTGGCAGCGGCGACAATGGTACTGGTGCTGGTGCAGTATCAGCAGCAAATGCAGATGGTAGTGCTGGAGCCACGTCATCGTCAATGACATCGCCAGCAGCAGCAGCAGCAGCAGGATCCAACAATTCAAACAATACAAATGCAATAACCGCTAATACCACCAACACCACAACCACAATAAACAGTAACACAACTCCCATCATCAATTCCGCTAATGATGGCAGCATTGTTGATCCTTTGAGTCATTTACCACCAACGGGAAATGTCACATTTGGTATTTATGATTATGAGTTTTTATTATTTTCTATTTATTTTCATTCTTTTTTTTTATTTTCTTTTATTTCTGTTTTATTTTTTCTTTTCTTATTTTATTTATGGTCGATATTTTCCTGCTGTTTGCTCATTTGTTCCTGTATGCTTGCTTTGTTGTATTGTATGAGTAGACCAATTACGTCGTGTATCAACAACATCTACTGCTGATTTAATGATGATTCAAGGCTATGCCAATGAAATGACTGAAATAAATCAGCTTAAAAATGTAAGCGTAATTATTTATGATTATACGTTTATTTCTCTATTCTTTTATTATTATTATGATTATTATTTATTAATATTGCTTTAATCATTATTTAATTTTGTCATTAATGTTTATATAATACTTATTTGTTGAACATTTTTGAAGGAAATGGAAGATCAGTCTTTAATCATGACCCAAACTGTAAAAAATTCTTATTGATAGTTTTTGAGCTGATATGAGTCTTGGTAATATGAGCATGAATGAAAAGAATATCAGTTTAAATTTTTAATTATAGTTCATTTCATCAATAATTGCATTTCAAACAAAATTATATCATGCAAGTTGTTCTTTAAACAATTCTCACTTTGTGTTTATATACATTTGTTTATATACATTTATATGTGTGCTTTTGTAAACACTCTATAAACTAGACCAATCTATTAGGATTGCTTAATTACTAAAGCAACTATCTTGAATTTATAAATTACGCAGATAGATTGTGTATCTTTTATGTAAGACATGACCCAAGCTGCAAGAAATTCTTATTGATAGTTTTTGAGCTGATATGAGTTGATATCTGAGTGTTTATATTGAAAGCATGAATAAAAAAGCTCGCTGATTTAATTAAAGATTAATAATTAAATATCAGTTGGAATTTTTAATAATATTTCATTTCATCAATAATTGCATTTTAATCAAAATTGTATCATGCTAGTTGTTCTTTAAACAATTCTCACTTTGTGTTTATATACATTTGTTTATATACATTGCGTTTGTATACATTTATATGTGTGGTTTTTGTAAACACTCTAGAAACTTTGCCAACTTTAATAGCCAATTGACCTAATTTCGAAAGTGTTCTTTTATTTTGCACTTTTTTTGACCAAAAACACTATTCCACCTAAACGAATATAACACATATAAACGAAAAGTGTTCAATATTTATTTGATCAATCTACTTTGTTGGAAAACAAACTACAATACTACTAAGAGAAATATTCGCATAAAATAAATGAACGAATTAATGGTTAGACTATTTCATGTGCATATTTTATAAACAACTCTCTTTGTAAGTCGAATAGAATTGATTTTATAAGGTAATGTTATTTTTTTGCATTTTTTTTTTTTTTTGCATTTGCATTTTCATTTGAATTTTGCCAATGAACCAATTAAAAGTTTTGTAAACAAATTGCAAAACTATTTTTTGTTGCAGTGTTTGTTTGTTTATTAACTTGTTTATTATTATTTCTTTTGTTTATTGTTTTCTTCTTCCACATCTCCGTCTATCGATGCACATTCTATATGCTCATATTCGCTTATGGTGCCATTGAGTATTTCTAATTATTGAAATTATTAGAGTGTAAAAATTTTTACTTGCAACTAATTGAGTTTTCCACCTCATTCACACACACAGAGAGAGAGAGAAAAACATTCAGCCACGTAATTGAGAGCAACACTTGTATTCTTTTCATATTTTTACTGCGATAAGGTAGTAGTAGTAGTTAGTGTTGGGTACTTACTTTAGCCACACATAGAGCAGTATGAGATGCATTCGATACATAAATGAATAGAGAAAACGTTAGAGTGGGCATTGAAAATTTCAACAAAATAAATTCCTAATAGCATTCTCGACTTATTTCACACAAGCTGGTAGTGTAAATTTTCTTTTGTATCGAAATTCATTTTAATGCTATACTTTAATGGCATTTTTTACTCATAAGCGATCTGAAAATTCCATCCTTTTCATGCCCATTTTTCTCTCAAACCCCTAGACCCGCTCTAACATACATAAAAGCATACTTATGTATATGCTCAAATAAACTTCTATACATTTGATTGAACACTTTGATTAATATTGTTTATGTGTACCTCTACATATGTGTGTGTGTGTGTGTGTGTAGGTGTGTCTATGTTGGCTGACTTTGGGGATAAAGTGTATTATGAGTTTATATTTTGCATTTATTGCATTTTATTGGCTGTGAAAATTATTGTAGTGGAACTATAAAGTTATTACATTCATGATTAGCTTAAAGTGGAGTTTAAAAATTTTCAATTTGATTCTCTTTATGTTCTTTTGGTTTTTTTTTTTTTTGTAATTTTAATTGTTCATTATTCATAAAATTATTCACATTTCCTTCTTGGTTTTTCAACACAAAGCCTTAAATAATTCACTTACACAAGCACCTAATTGTGTACGTGAAATTTGAAACTTTTTTTACACAATTTTTTTTTTAAGAGTTTTTCCTCATCTGAATTTAGAGAATATTTAGGAGCAATTTTATAACAGTATTGTGGCTGTTGTTAGAGTATAGTCGTTTTTAATTGGAATTTCTTATTTATTAGAATTTCTGACAACTCATCCCTATTTGAAGTATGACTGTGGAAAGAATCAACCTTTTCTATATGTTTAAATATGATTTCGGCCATATGACCGCCACGGATGTTTCGAACCCAATTTTGGGTTACGTTTTCAAGAAATTTGGGCCTCAGCTTAGCAATAGTTCGCATAATATTGTTTTCATCCAAAGTTGTTGGTTTATCAGTATAAAACCTTATAAACTAGCCCTTTCACATATCATAAAAAAAAAATAGTCCAGAGGCGTTAAATCGCAAGATCTTGCAGGATATTTCCCAGGTACATTTCGAGAAATTATATTGTCGCCAAATGTTTCCACATTCATACATTTCACACGATGGTGCATAGATCGGTTTATCCATTATGTGGTCCCCTAAGTAAAGGTAAATAAAATAGACTTTTGTTTAGAATTTCAATAAAATTTGTATTTTAATATAATATTTGGACATTGTCATTATGTGCCAAATGTCCTTAATGGGACCTATTCCTTCTGGGGTAATTTTCGATGATTCTTCGGCACATATGGGGAAATATCTCGGTCATAATTTGACGGATGTTTGTTTTCAGAGCGTCAAGGGTTTGAGGATTATCCGCATAAACGTGATTATTTGCGTAGCACCACAAAAAAAAAAGTCCAACGTCGAATTTACATCGCCAAAACGTAGAATGAGCCTCATCGCTGAAGAAAAAATTCAATGCGAAAAATCATCATCCAAACAAAGAATCAAATCTCGTGGAGGAAAATACACCTATCTCTCATACGAATGTCGAATGTTCATTTTTCCATTTATTAAAGCCATTTTCTCTTGGAAAAATTAGTACAAATTTGTGTTCAACGACTATTGTTTTTTCAATGGATCTTCTAAGGATTCGTACTGCTTTAAATAGTTGCAATTTTTACAAGCCATTATCTTGAAAATGTAAAAATAAATAAATATGTGGCACTTAAAGCCCCAAAGGGCTCATTGGCCGAGCTTCTCTTCCATTACTGTTGTGCATCTTAAATTTTGGATAATATTAGAAGGGACCTACTTATTTTAGCCGGTTCCGAACGGCAGAACACTTGTGACATCACTTTTTCTGAGCTTTGTCACAGAGTTCTTTTTAGAAGCTTTTTCGTGGCAAGTTGTTACTGTCGGAAGAATTGCCAATTGCTTGCCGACAGGTGGGTACCGTTCGAAAGAAAAATCTTTTCGATATTAAATTTGTTATGCATCAGCCGGGTATTGAACCACGACCTACAGATCAGAAGGCGAACACACTAACCACTGAACTACGGCACCCACTTGAAAATGTACAAAAAATTAATAATTTTTTATTTGAATTTTTGGAAATAGATTTCTATTTTACAGGCCTTAATGCGAGATCTTGAAAAAATGCATTCCATTATTAAACTTTCTTACTCAGAGTAGAATTTATTATGATTTTTTGTTTAAATCATTATACATTCTAATACATTCTAGAATATTTAAATATAATTTTTACAATTTGGAGACATACATTGCCATACGATCACACTGTAAAATACAAGAACTTTTAAATCATGTGAGATCATATAGCAACGAAATATACAAAATATATAGCACTCATAAAAACTACACATACTTATCGTACATATATTTATTGTTCGTCGTGCCGAAAAGGTTTGTAGTTTGAGTACCACTAAACTAATACACAAAAAAAAAAAAAAAAAAAAATACTACAATTGTGTTTTGTGCTTTATATGCACCATTGCCACCATCGCACCTAAAAGCAAAGCAGACAAAAAAAAAATACAATGAAAATATTACTTACTACCAAATAAACTATATAAACTATAATTTATATTTTTCCATTTTACAGCCACCAACTTCAAAATCTCTTGTTTATGACTTTCTTACTAAAAATTTATTTTTCTACTCCTTTTTTTTCATTTCTCTTCTACTTCTTCTTACATATTATAGGTACTCTATGATGGTAAACTATCAAATGCTATCGTATTTATGTACAATCCAGTAGCAACTGATGGTCAACTATGTTTGCAATCATCCCCCAAAGGAAATGTTTCATATTTTGTACATACACCGCATGCACTTATGTTACAGGTAAGCAAGTCAGCAAGCAGACATGTTTCCCTGCAAGTACTTATGTATGCTTTTTCAAAGGGAATCTACTTATGAAAATTTTTTTATTACAATTCTACATGACTATGTACATATAGCTATATAAATATTTTATTTATATATACATATGTATTGGTACATGAATATTATGCTTAGCATCAATATGCACGTTGTACCCGATATCGCATCGACAACATAGGAATATACTCGTACATAATATAATAGTTGTAGTGGAAAAATAGCAAAGAAAAGATCATAAAAAATTCTATATACTTATTGTTACTTATAAGGTACACGAAACAATAAGTAGTAGTGGAAGATATAAATATACTTTTTATATATGAACATGTCATGCCATGGTGCAAACATACTTATTGCTCTCTCTCTACATTTATTACTTTGTGTATTTTATAGTATGAAATTTGTTAAAGGCTAAAATGTATATATATATATATATATATTTTAGGTCTAGTAAAAAGTAATCCATTATTTTTGCATTTAATTGAAGGTTTTATTTAGCATACTTAGAACGATCCGATTTAGGTCAAATATGCACCATTTTGTTCGATAACTTGTTGCCATTTTGAGTTGGTAATTTCATAATGTCACTCTCATAGAAACCCTCGTCCCTATTGGCAAAAAAACTGGTACAGTCGATTTTCACAAACTTCTCTTTGGGGCGAATTTTTCACCAACAAAATCATTCGTCATAGACAGGAACTGGTAGTAATCATTTGGTGCCAGATGCGGACTATAAGGTGGATGCATAAGAACCTCCCAACCAAGCCCCCGGAGCTTCTGTCGAGTCACTATCGATGTTTGTGGCCTGGCGTTGTCCTGATGGAAGACAATACCTCCCCTATTGGCCAAAGCTGGCCGCTTCTGGACAATAGCTACCTTCAGACGGTCCAATTGTTGACAGTACAGGTCCGAATTAAGAGTTTGGCCGTAGGGGAGCATCTCATAGTAGCTGATTCCCTGCCAATTTCACCAAACACATAGCAAAACCTTCCTGACCGTCAATCCTAGCTTGGCCACCGTTTGCGCCGGCTCACCTCGATTCGACCACGACCGTTTTCGCTTGACGTTGTCATAAGTGACCCATTTCTCATCACCAGTAACCATTCGCTTCAGAAATGGATCGATTTTGATGCGATTCAACAGCGATTCTCAGATGGAAATTCGGTCAATGAGTTCGTCCTCCGACGAACATCGGGAGTCGGTCGGTTTATTTGCGTTAACTCGTGTGGCATCCATACATCGAGACCTTCTTTTTGTATCCAGCCTTATTTAAAGGGTTCCAAATGGTGTTTTGTGTAATGTTTAGCTTCTGGACAATAGAAACAATGCTCGACGATTTCCATTATTTGATCGATATTTTCGACAATTGGCCTTCCATGCGTGGTGCATCTTTGACATCAAAATTACCAGAATGGAATCGACGAAACCAAAATTGCAGTTACAGTATCAGGACCATAAACACTATTCACATTTTCAGCCGTCTGGCTTGTATTTTCGCTTTTATCGAAGTGAAACTGTAAAATATGGCGTATTTTCTCTTTACTGGTGTTCATCTTTGACGCGTGCTCAAACAATACTGAGTCAAGCTATCACAAAACTGCCTGAAAAGTTTATTTAGTACGAAATCTTATCATTCTAACGCCATCTAGCGTAATCAGATCGCACTTACACAACGCGAGATACAGATTACTAAAACCATCTTTTGGAAAAATAATGGATTTCTTTTTACTAGACCTTGTATTATATAGTAACTCTCATTATTTGTAAATAGAATTTTTGATTATAATTTTACGAGTCTCAGTATTATGTACACTGTAGCAACATAAATTGTGTAAATGAAAATTTGTTTTTCGAAACATATTGAACATAAAATTTGAAGTTGTTCAAGCAACTGGAAAGTTGTGTGAAATAATTTAAATTGTATTTTTTTTTTTGTGCTAAACCAAAGGCTACAGATTTTTCTCCATATAATTGAACTCACCTTAACGCACATCGGTTTACAACGGTCTTATAAAATATTAATTAAATGCGTTGATTTGTTATTCACTGCTTTTTTTTTTTTCTTTCTCTTTTTTTCTTTTCTTAAAACTCTTTCTTTCTCTTTGATGATGGCTTGCCACGTGATATGCACTCATACATGTCTTGCTACCAACTGTGCAGGATGTTAAGGCTGTTGTTACACACTCAATACATTGTACATTAAATTCCATTGGTGGCATACAAGTGTTGTTTCCATTATTCTCACAACTGGATATGGCACATGAAGGCATCAGCGATATTAAACGTGATCCAACATTATGGTGAGTTTATAATATTTTTTTTTTTCTATTTGCCACCATTTGCTTTATATACATTTTCTTCATATACATATGCATTTAGGTATGTTGTTGTTGTATTTCTCTATTATTTTCTTTACTTTATTTTATTTTATTTTATTTTTTTTTTTTTTTGCTTACAACAGAAATAATTCTAATAATTGAAGTTCATAGCAAACGGGTGTACAAGCACTCGAAACGCCATAAAATAGCATGTGTCTGCAATTTATGACAATGATAATGAGTGTCTGCAATGCATTTGTTACAATATGTACAATAATTCGAAACGACAAAAACAAAGAAATGTACAAAACAGTTTATGATTTTCACGTTATTACTCGAAAAATATAACACAGACTTGCAAGTCATAGTTTAGTATTAAGTTAGAGCAGAAAAGTACTAGATTTGATAGTAGCGCTAGTGAAGTTTCTGAAGAAATTTCGATTTATTACGAATAATTCTATATCAAATATGCGGACAGATTGATTTTTATAATACTTGAAAGTAATTTGAACATAAAATTTGACAGTTTGAGTTGTTCAACGTAAAGAGAAATAATTTTGAGAAAGCTCTTTCTGAGGGCTGTAGTCTCAAAATAACATTTGTTGGCAATTGTGTGGCATAAATTTTCAAAAAATCGTTTTGGAATAATATTCTATAATTAGTATTAACATTTATTCTACACACAGTCCAGTTGTGTACCCATATCACTTTCTATACTTATGTATCGCCACTTGTCATTGCTATCATTTTACAAACAGGGGACACTTTTTTTTTGTTGTCCAACATTTGCAAAAGATGAAAAACATTCAGATTATTAAAAACTTTTCTGCTGTACGTGGCACAAAGTAAGGTACATGACTGCTTTTGTAATTACTATATGTGCACTTGTGTATTTTTTGTTTTCCGAGGTATAAAAAAAAAAAAAAAAATTTAAAATACTTTTGTAAATAAGTATCATACGTGCTGTTGAACACGTGTTCAACATTGTTGTTGAATTTTATTTATTCATTTACCTTTTTTTCAGTAACTTCTTCGTACAAGTTTTTATCTGATTTTTAATCTATCCCTTTCGACTTTCATCTGTTCTCATTATTTGCAGTTCAAAACTTTTGGGTTTCATTTGTGAATTGGTCGAAACATCACAAACTGTACAACAGCATATGATACAGAATCGTGGCTTCTTAGTTATATCATTTATGCTGCAACGTTCGTCAAGGGAGCACTTGACATTGGAAGTTTTAGGTTCATTTTTAAATTTAACCAAATATTTGGTGACATGCCTATCGGCGAATAGTGATATGCTGTTAAAGCAGGTAAGTCGTAAAAGTATTCTTTGTAAATTATTTTGTTTTTGGAGATATTTTTTCTTGCTATTTTTTTTTTTTTTAATTAATTTCTGCTTTCTACATAAATTCTTAATGTTTTTAGCTGAAAAAAAAATTATAATTTGTTTTTCTTGTTCAAATTTGAGATTTGAAAAAAGTACTTTAATGTATATGGTGGCGTATGAGTTATATACATTTAATGAATATCACTTATACGCCACGTATACATAGGCTAGCATCTATCCTTATTTTTTATTATTATTACTGAAAATATATTATTCAAAAACATTCAAATACAATCCAAATTTCGCTTTCTTTGTAAAGCAATGATAAAAATAAAAAAAAAATGTGTATAGGAAGCATGTAAAAAATATTTGTAAAATTCTTTGCTAAATTAATGCGTGAAATTTCTGACAAAAAAATCATAACAATAAAAATATAAAAATGTGTTTATTATAAAATGCATGACAATGATTTTTAGCTATTTCTTTCGTATATATATTGTAATTATAAATATTAAGTATAAAATAATACAACTCTGATTTTATATATATTTTTTTTTTCTTTCATTTATTTGTAAATTAACAAAAAACAAAAAAAAAATATTAAATGTATGCAGTTGAACATGGGTTTGAGATTTTCCAATAAAAAAGTAAATGTTCGTTAATATAAATAATTTATATTTGAAATTTAAGTTATTTTTCAATTGATTTTTTTATATAATTAAATTTATATTAATGATAATTAGAATAAAATTTTAAAATAGACGTATGGGTAGAGCATTATTAAATAATATAAATACTCCTTGATAACAAAAATTAAAAAAAAAAATATATATTTTAAGCATTTCTTCAAGTACAAACAGACGATGTAAATAAGAGAGAAATAGTGTTTGTTTTAATTATTATCAGTTTATTTGAAGGAAAAAAAAAAACAAAAAAATAATATATATTTGTACTGAGTATCAGCTTGATTTTTCAGTTCATAGTATTATATTTTCGTACAAAAAGTGTGAAAACCCAACATCCGACAGCCTACTTTTGTATGGGATGTATGTGTAGTTTTTATTCAGTTAAGCCTATTTTTAAATATGTTCATTTATGGGTAAATGTAAGTATAGATACCAAGTTTTGGCTTTATAACTTTAAATTTTCATGTGAAAAGTGTAAAATTTTGCATTTGGTATCATACTTTTGTATGGGAAGTAGGTGTGATTTTAATCCGATTCGTACACACTGAGCTTCAATTTGATATCCTTATTTTTTTTTTTTTCATACATAAAGTATGAAAGCAGACATCCCAGATTACAGATCTTTGTATGGGAGATAAGAGTTCGAGTATAAATATAATTTCGTACATCGAGTTTCAGCTAGAGAACATCATTTTTTTTTTTTCAAACTTACTTAAGATCTCACCATCATTTGCATCATCTGTTTATGTACTTGTGATAATATTGAAATATTTTAATCAAATTCTACCCAAACGTCATATTATACAATATTATTACATTTTTTTTTTTTTGCACTTATATTTCGAAAATCTTTCTAGTAGGCTTTTTGTAATATTATAAAATTTAGTTGATTTGCACAAAATTTTGTAGCATTATAATTTTGCATTGAAAAATTACAATAACAAAAAAAAAAAATATATATATTATATATAAAACAAAATTATATTTATTCATAATTTTGAAATGTTTGCATATCTTAAAAGCTATTGATTGTAACAAATCAAACTGATAACTAATTTTTCTATTCTATATCTTTTTTATTTTTTGTGTGTGTCTTTTATTTTTCTTTTCACCTAATAACAAACAATCTCGTTTCTGGGCACCAAACACCAACACCACCTGTCTTCTACTTCTTCTTCTATTGTATCTACATATGTAATTCTACTGTATGCATCAATTGGTTTCTGTTTTTTTTTTTTTTTTGTTCTGTTGTTCTTCTGTGCTATGAACACACGCGTTTGTAATGATGTAATGAACACGATATCATTTTAAATTGCCACGCCTACTACTATTACTATTACTTCTGCTACTATTGATTATTCTACAAAAAAAAAAAAATACTACTACTTTTCTTATATCTCATCATCATCTACTACTACTACTACTACTACTACTACTACTACTACATCGTTCGTTCGCTATCATCTTACTCTAAATTCAATCATCAAAAATAAATCAAAATAAAACGTCTCTACGAATACATCTGTATATGTGTGTGTGTGTGTGTATATATGTATCTGTTACATTGTACACTCGAACTTGAAAAAACAAAAATTTGACAAAAAATCCAACCTACTATTTATCGTGCGCGCAAACAAAATTCCAAAAAAAAAATCTGATCGATATGATTACAGTTCTATCAGGTGAAGAAATATATCATATATATATAACAAAATTTATGTAAACGTTAATTGCTTTACGTTTTTTCCATTAATTTTGTTCGCATTCAATTTGAAGTGTTTTCTCTTTTTTTTTTTTTTTGGTTTTTGTGTTACCACAAAATTAGTAGGTATAATTCACTGAGTGCATTTACTTTTTTTTTTATTTGTTTGTTTGTCTATCAACATACCTATCTGTAAACAATTTAATTAATTTGAGTGTAAAATGTATAAAATAATTATATGTATATAATACACATATCCCATGTATATATACTACATTTACATTATTTATGTTGTCCTTGGTGTTGTATTTAAATATATTGTACATATATACTCATATGACATATAAATATGATGAATCATAATGTAGTCAAAGGTGAAAACACAACAATACTGGCAAAAGGATGATGATGATGTTGTTGTTACTTATTTAATATTAAATACATTCTTTTTTGTCCTAAAGCTGACATTTTCAATTAACCATTGTCCTTATGCGTACTGTTTCGAGTGTTGTATCTTTAATCATGCTTACATCCTTTTGACTCATTTCCTTTTCTGTATAAAGGAAATACATGTATAGTGTATGTACGTATATAAAAATGTTAATTTAGTTCATATATTATTTACACATTTTTAATTAATACACAATATGAGTAGCTTTTATAATCCGTAATTTTGTATTCGTGGTAGTGATGCAAATAATGATTTATTACACTTCATAGCAACATGTGATCAGATCACAGGCTCAATGCCTATCGTTTGATATGATTTTATGCAAATCAATAGGACTATATTGCGAATTTCAAATAGCTAGATTTGCCTATCGTCAGAAATAGATATTCTACATCAGGTCCAAAATTTATTATCAACATTTTATATTTATTACAATACGAGGGCGGTCCCATAACTATCCGACCTAACAAAGAAAATACAACAAATTTAGAAAAATTTTTCTTTATTTCTCAACATAATTAATTCCCAGCGGTATTCTATAGCTTCGACACCTTGTTTATAGTATGAACTGTTTAGCTCATTAAAATAGCCTCTTCATTGTTTGGAAATCTTCTATCGCCAAGGCATTTTTTTAAATTTGGAAATAGAAAATTATCCGAAAGAGCTAAATCTGGCGAATATGGTGCGTGCTGAAGCAATTTAAGCTTTAACTCATTGATTTTGGCCATCGCAATAGCGGGTGCATTGTCTTGATGGAACAACACTTTCTTTTTCGCACAAATGTGGCATTTTTTTATAAATTTCATCACTTAAACGCTGCAACAAATCAGCATAGTACTCGTCGTTGATTGTTTTTCCTTTTTGAAGATAATCAATAATAATTATCTCACATGCATCCCAAAAAAACAGACGCCATAACCTTACCTGCAGATGGAACTGTCTTCGCATTCCTTGGACACTATTCTCCCCCTTCAGTCCACAGTTTTGACTGCTCCATTATCTCAGGTGTGAAGTGGTAGACCCATGTCTCATCCATGCTTACGAATCGATGCAAAAAACTCGGCTTTATTACTGTGAAACATAGCCAAACATTCTATAGAAACATCTTCACGACGTTGTTTTTGTTCTATTGTGAGCAAACGCTGCACCCATCTGGGCACACAGCTTTTTCATCTCCAAATTTTCGGTCAATATACGATGTATAGCACTTTTTGAAATGCCTGTAATTTCACCTGCTTCATCATCCAATACCATTTTGTAGATTTTCTTAACCATTTCTGGCGTGGCCACCTCAATTGGTCGACCACTACGGTGTTCGTCTTGACAGCTCGTACGTTTAAACTTTGCCACCCAATATTTTATGGTCGTAAACGAAGAAGCAGACTCCCTCAGAGTAGAAAATAGTTCGGCTTTAATATTCTTTGGACTGAGACCTTTCAAATGAAAGTATTGATTTACATAACGATGACCAATTTTTTCCATGTTTACAAATTCATTGAGGTCGTTAACTTTCGATGGCTCAAAAAAAAAAAAAAAATACTAAACAACGTGTGGGGCCTTGAAACCTACAACATATGTTTTATAAGGTTGCCACTTTTCACCAAAGTAATTTTTTTCAAACTTCTGCCGCCATCTATATGTCAGGTCGGGTAGTTCTGGGACAGCCTTCGTATATGTGTGCTTTCATTATCGAAACTTTTTTACTCTATGTCACTTTATACAATTTCCTTATTCAAAACTTCCATGAATATTTCCGACATAAAGTAAGTAAAAATTAAAGTAAATTCATTTGGCAATGTAGAATCTACTTCTATTAATTTTTCCTCCTTTGTATTTTCTTCACACATACGTACAACCTACATCCACTACATAAAGGAGCTCTCTCATCTGAATTGCCATTAGAGCTATGACTGACCTCTGATTTTTCTTCGCCAACATTTTCGCCACACATATTTACCCCTGTATCTTCACTTCTTGAAGTGATTCCCAAACAAAATGAACAACAAAATATTGAAAAATCGACAAATAGCCCTAGTTTCGCAGGAAACGCTTCTAGAGTGGTGAAGTGTATGACTGACTGCCATTAAATTTTCCATGGCAACTTTTTCTCTAAAGTGGATAAAAATCAATAAATATTCGCATTGTTGCTCAGGAATCGCCTCTGGAGCAGTGACATGTATGACCAATCCCAATTAATTTTATTGTAAGAAAAAAAAAAATATAGTATATTATATTATAATTATAATTATGTATAAATTCATTTATAATGATACTCATAATTAAGTTATTTATTTAAAAATTTCTTAATACACATACATATATACATATAAGATTATATATTCTCATAAGACTAAATTATAAATATGCGATGAATATCAAAGTCAGATTTATTTATTATTTGCATTTATTTTTACACAAAACATTGTCATGCATTACAATTTCATAATAATCATAATTAGCGTTGAATGATAACAATTGTAACTATTTGAAATTCTTTGTAATTATGAATTAGTGTTAAGTGTGAGATTTCTTTCTTTTTTTTTTTTTTTGTTTTGATTTATTACTAGGTTTTGGCTTTTGTTTACTTAAAAAATATGATGAAAATATATCTAGTTGATTTGAGAATAATTTTAATAATTCCCATAAGTTTTTTTTTTAATTTTCAAATAAATTGGAAAGAAATTGCAAGTCTAACTATGAAAATAATATTGTTTGAGAAAATAATTAAAGCCAAAATACTGATTATTGCGATATATTATAATTATAGTCCATTTGTTCTTTATCATTTTGCCTTTAATTAGAATTAGTGCCCATTATCCTCCTATTCTTCTATAGATATTATATGATTTAATGTAAAATATTTCAATTAAATCTAACAAAAACAAAAAAAAAAAAATTATGAACATGATGGATGTATTCTAACAAACTTTGGGAATGAATGAGCGAAAAATCAAAAATATGCGCAACATCTGCTCGAAAATTAGTTAACTGAAAACATTGATTATTAAAATATCAGTAATAATAAATTATATGATTTTTTTTTACATTAACTTCGAAACTCCAGTATGAGTACCAAATATGTCTGCATACATCTATCAATCAATCAAATTATGTAACTCTTATCGAAAGTTTCATTTGAACAAATATTGTGTAATATTTCTTAGAATTTCTTTATTTTAATTCATTTAATCATTTCTTTTTTTTGTTTTATACAATTTTTTCTCCCATTCTTATGTTTTTTTTTTCTCTCATTTATATATAATCCAACTTGTTGATGCTGTTGATTTGCGTGCTGCATGCAATTTATTCGAAATCGTTGCGTTGCCTCTTCTACCTCTCATTTTGCTACCAAATAATATATACATATATATCGTACATATGTATTTATATAACTTGTTGATTGTTGATTGTGTTACGAGTTCATTATTATTGTTCTTGTTGTTGTGTGATTTCAACAAAACCGTTTTTTTGCATCTGTACAACTATAACGATTAATCATAACATGTATGTATAAATAATTGAATTTTATCTTTTTTATATATATATGAATTTATATAACATAATTATTATTATTATATAATATTTTATATATACTCATGTATTATATTTAGTAATCAATCAATTTATAATGAGAACAGTATGTTACTTAATTAATTTGGTGTAGTTGTTTTGTTTTTCATTTCTCACATGGCAGCTACTCGATCATGTGCTATTCAATCCAGCTTTATGGATTTATACGCCAGCCAATGTGCAGGCACGCCTTTATTCATATCTGGCAACAGAATTCCTCAGCGATACACAAATCTACAGCAATGTAAGACGTGTTAGTACTGTCCTACAAACAGTGCATACTCTCAAGTATTACTATTGGGTTGTGAATCCACGCGCGAAAAGTGGCATCATACCAAAAGGTTTAGGTAAGTTCAGTGAGGGGAGGGGAGGGGGAAGAAATATTGTAATGAAATAAGAATTTCAAATTTTTTTGTTTGTTTTTGTTTTTATTATTTCATTCATCATAGATGGTCCACGTCCAGCACAAAAGGATATCTTAGCAATACGCGCTTATATATTATTGTTTTTAAAACAATTAATCATGATTGGTAATGGCGTCAAAGAGGATGAATTGCAAAGCATTTTAAATTATTTGACGACAATGCATGAGGTAAGAATGTCCTTATTTGGTGGTAAATTGAATTTCAAAGTGGTTGATTAATTTAAAAATATTGATTAATCAAACATTTTTCGACTCTCACATTTTGTTGTTTTAGTTTTTTAAATGTAAATATTTTTAATAATTTATTTCAAAAACTTTAATCTGATTAATCAAAATTTGATTAATCTATTAATTTTTTTTTAATCAAATTATTCAATTAAATTTTTCATTTAATTCCATTTTGAATATCTTTAATGATTTATTTCGGAAACTTTAATCTGATTAATTAAAATTTGATTAAACGATTAATTTTTTTTTTTAATCAAATCATTAAATTAAAATTTTCATTTAATTCCATTTTGAATAGGATGAAAATCTACATGATGTACTTCAAATGTTAATTTCCCTTATGTCCGAGCATCCATGCTCAATGGTACCTGCTTTTGATGTTAAACATGGTGTTAGAAGTATTTTTAAATTATTGGCTGCCGAAAGTCAATTGATACGTTTACAAGCGCTTAAATTGCTTGGTTTCTTTTTATCGCGCAGTACACATAAGTGAGTATACTCGAATAATAGTAAAACACTACACCCCCACACACACACACAGAGATGTCCTGTAGCATCCTTGAAGCAACTATATATTTATGGCCACATGCTGTTTGGTGAAAAAAATTACATTGTCACATTGTAGCAAAGAGTAATAGCAATAGCAAATGCTCATCTTGAAATCAGCTTCTGCTCGTCCTTATACTCCTTGTTACTATGAACAACATTTTATTAATTTATTACCTTATAACTTCTTATTTATGAATGTACATACACAATTTATATTTTCAATTTTTTTGCTTTCTTTCGTTCTCTCTCTCTCTCCCTCTCTCTCTCTCTCTCTCTCCCTTTTGATAACTATTCTTCTCTTTATGCAATATTTCACTTCCGAACACCATTTGGTCGTTTATGCTATCAAATAATAGACGAAAATATGATGTTATGTCGCCGCACAATTTATATACGCTATTAGCTGAACGTTTACTACTCTACGAAGAATCATTATCATTGCCAACGTATAATGTCCTTTATGAAATTATGAGCGAACAAATATCTCAACAGATATTATATACAAGACATCCAGAGCCAGAGAGTCATTATCGTTTGGAGAATCCAAGTGAGTTTGATTTTCTATAAATTTTTTATTGAATGGGTTAGGGGAAAATATGAAATATTTCTCTCTCTCTCTCTCTCTCTTACTTTAATTATAATTTCATATTTCTCTCTGCCATCCCCAAATGTCCACAGTGATTCTCAAGGTTGTGGCCACATTGATACGTCAATCGAAACAAACCGAATCACTGATCGATGTCAAGAAGCTCTTCCTCTCCGACATGACACTGCTGTGCAATAGCAATCGTGATAATCGTCGTACCGTTCTACAGATGTCAGTTTGGCAAGAATGGCTAATAGCCATGGCCTATATACATCCGAAAAATGCGGAAGAACAAAAAATCTCCGATATGGTCTATTCACTGTTTCGCATGTTGTTGCATCATGCCGTCAAACACGAGTATGGTGGCTGGCGTGTATGGGTCGATACACTGGCGATTGTCCACTCGAAAGTATCGTATGAGGAGTTCAAATTGCAATTCGCTCAAATGTACGAACATTATGAGCGGCAACGAACCGATAACATTACGGATCCGGCATTGAGGCAAGCTCGACCCATAAGCACGATCAGTGGATGGGAACGTGAAGAACAGCAACAAATGCGCGAACATCAACAGCATCACAATCATCATAATCATGATGCGGTGGAGCATCACCAACAACAACAACAACAACATGTAATGCTCAAAGACAGCGTCTCGATTGCATCGCTCGAGGATGTGCCACCCGTTGAGGAGGAAGTTGAGGAGAGTGAAGAGATTGAATCGGCAATACTTGACGATGTTGGTAGCGCAACAGTCAATCTGGAGACGAAAGACAACGCATCAACGATGACAAAATGTGATTGCTCTGAGCAGGAGACGATTGCTGTTGTGAAAACAGAAATGGAGAAGGACGAACTTGCTGAAAGCAATGTTCCTACTACTGCTACTACTACTACACCTACTACTACTGCTACTATGGAACCTGCGAAAACAACGATTTCCAACATCTCTGATGTATATAATGAGCATATTAAATCGGAAGTTCTTGTAACTTCTGCCGCTGCAAATTGCAATGGCAATGCTTCCTCCACCGCCTCCACGAATGCTTCAAGTGCAACACACAGCCCATTGAAAACAGGCGGTCAGGATGCACTTCAGCAAACGCTAAATCTAAAAACGGACGATCTAGAAGAGCTGGAACTTGCCACAGCCAAGGACAGCATCAATGCTGAGGAGCATATCAAAGAGGTGCTAAAGAATTCAGAGCAAGCCCTACAAGACTGCAAGCTAGTGGCCGATGAGTTGCAATTGGAAGCCTCTTCGGTGCTAAAAGATGAAGAAATCGAATTGGCTGTCAATGAAGTTGTACAGGGTGTACTGAAAAATGAGAAGAAACAATCGAAAGAACCGTCCAACATCAATGTCACCACCAGCACTACCATCACCACCACCACCACCGCCAGCAATGCCAATGCCAATGTTATCAATATTGAAGAACTCACAAATAATGACATTAACAGCGAAATAGTCAATGATAATGTAAGCCTTTTGAATAGTAAAAATTTGTTAAATATCAACAACAACAACAACAATATCACTACAACAACGCCCACAACAACAACATTTGATAAGACAAGCACAATCGAATTAAATGCGAATCAAAGTTTAACAAAACCCTCAACGATGACAACAACGTCGACGACGACGACGACGACGACGACGACAACGGCGACGGCAGCTCTGATAGAAATAGATGATAAAAAGACTGACAATGTTGT
This sequence comes from Megamerina dolium, assembly GCA_963854835.1. Classification (NCBI taxonomy): domain Eukaryota; kingdom Metazoa; phylum Arthropoda; class Insecta; order Diptera; family Megamerinidae; genus Megamerina; species Megamerina dolium. The sequence goes on from OY978527.1 coordinate 70,192,424, forward strand.
TGATGATGTTGATGATGCTGATGATGATGATGACAAAGCAAATAAATTGAATAATAATGAGAAGCTTACAACACAATTGCTAAAAGAACATGAACTCGATATAAGTTCATCACTATCAACCACCACCACAACCACGGAGACCACAGAGGAAATATCATCGATGAGCCCAGAGACGACAGTCTCAAGTGCATCAATTGCCGAAGAGAATCTATTGAATCTGCAAGATTCAGATAATGAAAGTAAAGTGGTGGAGAGCACAGTGAAAGACATCATTGACAAACTGATAGATAAAGTTATTGATGCCACTGAAAATGACCTAATGATGGCGGCCACACCGACACTAATACCGACATCAGCGGATTTAGTGCCACTGGCGCCTTTCAACAAGGAAACAAATAATAATGAAATCATCGAAAAAGACACCAACACAGTCACAACAGAACTGATCGAAGAACCAACCAGTTGCAAGGATGTTACCGAAACTGCCAAGGAAATTGTCGATGATGTCATACAATCGGCCCTCGATAGAACTGCTACCACATTGGAGGAGGCGACTATTGTTGAAGCCGCAGATGTGTTGAATGAGACAACCGAAAATCTAGATGACAACATCATCGATGACGATCTAAATGATGACAATGTTGCAGATATTGTCGAAACAGTCGTCAATAATTTGGTAGATCACACAGTGAATGCTCTTGAAAATGACAATGAGGAGCAGGAACGTGCGGCAGCCGCAATGAATATAAAACCCAAATCAGAAACACAAAGCACAAATACTGAAGTGATGACAGAACAAGCATCGACTGCTACCAGCGCAGTACGAGAAGTGGATTCGACAACACAAACAACACCAAAAATTCAAGCCAGCGAAATACATCCGGAAGCTGATATCGATGATGCTGATGATTTAGTTGAGCACGCAGAGGAGGAAACACAAACAACACAGGATGAGTTACAATCACAGCATCAGCAACAACAACAACAACAGCGGCATAATCAAGATGCCGATCATGTGACTCAGCAGCAAAGTGCCAGCACACAAGTGGAAAATAATCATTTTAGCGGTAAGTGTTGGTCATAAAAATTTGGCTATAAATTATATGCTTTGGATCACTTTGAAAAATTAGATTTTATTTTATTTATATATTCCAGCAAAAATAAATGATAGGCTTCTGCATTTAATTCTCGAATCACATAAAAATTCACATTCAAATCCAAGCGACTATTTTACATAGTTAATCCATTCATTCCATTCGTCCATGCATTAATGTGGTATTATATTATTCTTGTTAATTCTGATGGTAAAACGTTTAAAACAATAAAAATTCCATTTTACTTAGTAATGATTTCCACGAAATTAAACACATTGCATATAAATTCTTAAATGTATCTCTCTCTCTCTCTCTAAATATATCATCTACATATATTATGTACTAGCAACGGAATTTTGAGGGCAAAAAAAATAAAAAAGATGGCAAAAGTTCAACAAAAACAAAAACATCATTCCCATGATTCTGATTTATCAAAACCCAAACTATTTAACATTCATTCGTGGCAACATTTTGGTATTTTAAATACACACACATACACTTAACAAAACACTGAGGGAAAACTTGGACACTTTCAGAAGGACAGAATATTCTTTTAGTGAAAATACTAAGCTTCTTGTAAATCTAAAAATTTGAATTCATACAATTACCACGTTTCGCTCAGTGTATTCGAAATGTTGCGTTCATCTCTCTGTGCATTAAAGTACCAACCCAAAATACAGTGCTTAAAATTCACATACTTAACATGGACTCATGCATATACTCGTATGTATGCTCATGCTCATCGTATTGTATATATTTTTCTAACCTAACATCCATCACCCTTGCTACCCCAAAAGAGCAATAAAAATCACAGTAAATGCACGGCAATTTAAGCTGACGTTAATGACAGCAACGCAATCGTAAAATAGAATGAATAAAACAGAAGGAAGCATAGATGGCATATGAAAAGCAAAAGTACGAGGCAGAACTTTACAACATTACATTTTACAACACATGCAGCAATTAAATTGACAGCAAATAACACCCGCTGGTGCAACCATACCAAGCATTTTCAATGGATGCTCATTCTCTCCTCCCTTTTGATGGTTGTATATGTTAATGTTTTGCTGTTTTTTATCGACATGCTATACAAATTTAAGCTCACTTTATATTTGTTAAGTACTCTTTCTTATTTACTATTTCTTTCGGTCTCTCTCTCTCTCTGCATCGCTTAATGTTAGTTACAGCATCAACCTATTCAAATAATTTGTTACTTCGGGCATTGCTGCTGCTGTCACCGATATTCCGCTGTAAAGCAAACAAAAAAACAATTAGAAATAAGAAAAAAATAGTAGAAAACTAAGACATATGAAAAAGAATTATTAGAACATGATTGTTTTTATTTTCTTGTGGTTTATAGACCACAATTAAATTGGTATTAAAAACTCTTAGCGAGAAGATAGCAGCTGATGCTGTAATTGCACCTTCCTATAAGCCAATGGAAAGAGACAATGCGTTCTTCTTTAATAGCATTTTCATTAAGAGCGTGTTCGCTTTAAATTTTTTGCAAGAAATACTACAACTCAAATAAAAGTTCAACACAATTTTTTGAAAATATGTCCAATCCAGGGTGAATTGTATCTTTCTTCGTATGAAAACTGCTGTAAATATAGGTACTATATAGAGATAAAAATTGGTATTTAGAATTATTTTTATCAACAAATGCATGTACTTGAAAACAGATGAAATCGAATGAAAATCACACCAACCTTCCATACAAAAGTATAGTGTTGAATGTATTTTTTTGCATTTTACGCAAGAAAATGTAATGTTAACGTACTGAAACTTGGTGTGTAAAGTTCTTTTTATTAAAGAGTAGAATTGTTAAAAGATGGATGTGATTCGATAAAAACCAAGCCTACCTTCCATACAAAAGTATGGTGTTGAATGCATGTTTTCGCACTTTACGCAAGAATATGTTATGTTAACGAATTGAAACTTGGTGTGTAAAGTTGTTTTTATCACCGAGTAGAAATAATAGAAAATGAATGTGATTCGATAAAAACCAAGCCTACCTTCCATACAAAAGTATGGTGTTGAATGCATGTTTTCGCACTTTACGCAAGAATATGTTATGTTAACGAATTGAAACTTGGTGTGTAAAGTTGTTTTTATCACCGAGTAGAAATAATAGAAAATGAATGTGATTCGATAAAAACCAAGCCTACCTCCCATACAAAAGTATGCTGTTGAATGCATGTTTTCACACTTTATGAGTAAAAATATGATGTTATCACACCGAAACTCGGTACATTATCTTCATTTAACCACAGAATAGGTACACTTTGAAAATGAGCTTCATTTGACGAAAACCACATATACCTCCCATACAAAATTATATTATCGGATGTATATTTTCACACTTAACACATGCAAATATCAAGCTATTAAGATAAAAATTGGTACATACGATTATATTTCCTAATGTATGAACAAGTTTGAAAATGGATGTAATCGGATGAAAATTATGCCTATCTCCTATATAAAAACTTATTCTTAAATGTATATTTCTCACCTTTTGCGCCATAATATGAAGTTATCAAGCTTAATCTGGGCTTAGATTATTATATTTAACAACTAATGTAAATATTTGAAAATGAGTCGAATCGGATAAACGCCACGCCTATTTCTCATACAAAACTGTATTCTTGACTGTACTCTTTTGGGCGAATGTGTATAATATATCGAATCATTCGGACAAATATGATGAAAAAAATAAGTGAAAATTTAAAGCATGCAATAAATGAAAATAATTTTGAGAATTTACAACGAAAAATATTGCAAAATTTGTTCTGAAAACACTTGCATTTTTTTTTTACCCTGTGTCATCCCTTTAAATGTTTCGAAATCAAGCACAACAAGTCTGCTCTCTTTGTAAACACTGTTAACATATATTTATAGTTCAAAGTATCTTACCATCTAACTATATTCTATTTTTATTTTTTTATATTTTCTCCTTCTCAACTCATACAGAAACTAGCGGTAAGCAACAACGTTCAAAATCTGGTTCAACACGACCCATGTTTAGTCCGGGCCCAACACGACCACCCTTTCGTATACCGGAATTCAAATGGTCATATATACATCAGCGTTTACTATCGGATGTACTCTTTTCACTGGAAACGGATATACAAGTGTGGCGTAGTCATTCGACAAAGAGTGTGTTGGATTTTGTCAATTCCAGCGAGAATGCGATATTCGTAGTGAATACAGTGCATTTGATATCACAGTTGGCTGATAATTTGATAATTGCTTGCGGTGGTCTATTACCATTGTTGGCAAGTGCCACATCGCCAAATGTAAGTGAAATGGAATTTACATAAACATAGCTGTAATACTCGTACATACTCGTACCAAACATAGTTGAATGCTAATTAGTGTTAATTACTTAGCTCATTTTTTTTTTTTTAGTTACGATATATTTAATGAATAGCCATAATATTTTATTAGCTAAATAGTGTAGTGTGAGTATCTCATTTAATTACATTACAATTACAATTTTAATTCACATTCTAATTATACGATAGAGAGTATCGCATTATTTTCTTTTGCTTGTTGGTGTTTTAGGTAGCACATCCAAATCCAAATGATTTATAATTACATGACAATTACTGTTTTAATTACATTCTAATTACACTGTTTCTGTGATTTTTGTGAATTTTTGCATTTGTTATATTACTGTTTTCTCTATTTGCTTTCGTACCATTTTCACAGTCTGAATTGGATGTCCTTGAACCGACTCAGGGTATGCCACTCGAGGTAGCCGTTTCATTTTTGCAACGTCTTGTCAATATGGCCGATGTTCTGATATTTGCAACATCATTGAATTTTGGCGAATTGGAAGCAGAGAAGAATATGTCTAGCGGTGGTATACTGCGTCAATGTTTGCGTCTGGTCTGCACTTGTGCAGTACGCAATTGTCTCGAGTGTAAGGAGCGTACACGCTATAACATTGGCACAATGGCACGGGATGTACCCGGAGCAGCACACCTACAAGCACTTATACGTGGTGCACAAGCATCGCCCAAGGTTAGTATCAAATGATGTCACATACTTGTGTTGATACATACTCGCACCAACCCCAACCACTGAGAATACAAGTAGATGCAAGTATTGTCTATCGTCTTGGTGCGTGATATGATGGTTGACTGAGTGGCTTGCAATTTTAAATGATGTGAGTGGGTTTATCGACCGATGCCAAAACCAGTCATTGATGTAGTGCACACTCTACGTATGTATATATTCATAGTTCACTTGGAAAATAGAGTTCAGTGTTGGCACTACAAATCATACGAGTTGCCATATATTGCTGCATCAAGTATTTATGAGTGTGGCATCATCGTTGCCATTATTATTGTCACATAAATGTGTGGCAAATAATAACAAGGTACTCATAATAGTAAAATTACTTCAAAGATGAGTGAGTGAGTGTATGAATGATCCTTGAAGACATTGAGTTTACAAGAGTTGTTGGCAAGTTGAGATGCAAGCATCAACAATGATGCTCATATGATGATGTTACATACAAAATATAATACTTGTGGTTGTAACTTGTATGATTGCATATTTCTTACAAACAATCAACAAAATGCCTTTATCATAACAAAAAGTTTATTTTTTCTTTATTTTTAGAATATTGTCGAGTCAATAACAGGTCAATTATCACCAGTCAAGGATCCTGAGAAGCTATTACAGGATATGGATGTAAATCGTTTAAGGGCTGTTATCTATCGTGATGTGGTAAATATGTATACATATATTTATAAAATAATTTGCACGATTGCCATTAGGCTGATGGAAAATTTTGTGGAATAGTGATGAGAAATGTTATTGTTTAGAAAATGATGTCATTCTTCAACATAATCAGTTTCTATAAAATCAATACATTTTTCGGGAAATTTTTATTTTAATATAGGACAAAAGGGACACAAAGTTGCCCAAAGCTGTACTAGATTTTTTATCTTAGAGATTTTGACTTTATGATCGACCCTCAATCAGATTTCATTCTCAACATACATAACAAATGGATATCAAAATATACGAAAATCGAAAAGTAAGCCCAGGAATTGCACACAAAGCAATTCATTAGTCTTTCCTTTTCAAAAATTTTTCTCAAATAGTATCTTACTCGGAATGTCGAATGTGGTTTAAGGCGACTCTCCTTATTGGGTTATATTATGACTTTGGAGGTTTTTTCTATATTTTTTGTTTTATTAACTAATATTTGTAGATTTTTTTTTTCTAGAGAAATATAAATAACGCTCCACGAATTTTTATATAGCCTAATAAACTTAGTGCTTTATGCCATGACGCATACATAAGTTATGATAGGAAAATTATTTGTATAGCCTTTCAAATATAAAAATTTTTAATAATTGTCAAATTACACTACAAAATATCACTTATACCTGTGTTACATACATAGATTTTAAATATTTTACTGATAAATCTTTTTTTCCATTTTCACTTCTATCTTTACAAAAAAAAAAAAAAAAAAAAAATAAAGGAGGAAACTAAACAAGCACAGTTCCTTTCATTAGCCATAGTATATTTCATTTCTGTATTGATGGTATCGAAATATCGTGATATTTTGGAGCCACCAGCCGAACCACAAATTCAACGACAATCGCCAGTAATGCAACGTTCAGCAGGCGGTAAGTCAATTTTCTTTTTATAAAATATTTCTATATGTGTTTGCAAACAATATTTGTTTGTTTTTTTTTTTTTGGAATTAATATTTTATAATTTTTCCTAAGTTTTTAAAATGTTTTTTTTTTTTCATTTTTCTTTTTTTTTTTATTAATTAATTCAAACGCACTAAAAATCTCACCAAATCTCATCTAACCGATAACAAAAAAATAATAACATATGTACTAACAAACTAACATCACCTTTTTTTAATTCATCAACATAATGTTAATTAAGAAATTAATAATAAAAAAAAATTAATAAAAAATTTCAATTGAAATAAAACTTGGTAGTTTTAAATTAAATTTATTATTACTAATATACATATTTAATTAATAATATTAATAATAAAACACACTTTTAAATCTAATTTTTAATATTATTATTATTATTATTATTATTTATTTATATACATATATTTTTTAAGGGGGTAGCTCTTAATTTATTTTATATAATTAATATTAAGTTCTATTTACAGTTTATTATTTTCCAATAAGTTTTAAGTGCAAAAATTTACGTATTCACAAATTTTGAGTTGAAATTTAATTTAGAAAAAAAAAACATATTTTTTCAACTATTATTATTGCAAGTTTATAAAACTTTTTTTTTTTGTTTTGTTTTATTTGTTAGCTAAATAATATTTTAAGGTTTTATTTTCAATATGTTACATTGCCCTATGTTGTCTAGGTTACCCTCTTTTAGTTAAAAATATTTTTTTTTTAGAAATATTACAAGTTCTCCCTAAACATATTATCCCCATATCCCAGCCCAAAATCACAGTACCTATTATTTTTATAAAGTCCATAATCCAGTTTAATAATTTTAAGAAAATCTCCTTTTCAAAGTATTGCTAATCATTACATCCATAAAAATATTTTTTCTCTCTTTCTATTTCTCTCTCTCTCTCTCTATATATATATCTATTTCTCTCTAATTTATTTGATTTATTGGTCTCCTTTATGATTTTGATTTATTATTTCTTTATGAAAAAAACAAAAAAAAAATACCAAAATTTATTTTCATGCTGCTTTGTTCGGACTTTTTGTAAATTATCCAAAAAAAAAATATATATATATAATAAATATATCGTAAACGAATATATAAAATATTATAAATAATTAATAACAACAACAATCACCATCAAAAATGATCATTGCATAATGAATGATCATATATAACCTTCATTTTTAACTGGATCACTGGATTGATAATTGTGTATGTTTGCGTATGTGTAAATAATGTAATATAAATCAAAAACATCATAAATAATGTAATCTATATGTCGTCAACGTAATGTGATATATCTCAATGTTTCTGTGATCACATTATATTTGAATCCTTGCACTTATCTAAATCACGCGAAACTACCATTCCAATTGCAATTGTAATGAACGCCATTACACGACATGTCTACCGATCATACTAATCCCCTTCTTAATCCTCCTGCAATTCCTTGTTCCTTCTTAATTGAATTTTATTTTTTATAATTTTTCTTGTTTCTTGTTTCCTTTTATGTACTTACTCTATATTCAATTATAATTTGAAAATATATTCATCATTTCCTTATATTCGAATTTTTCTTGTTCAAATTTTTCTCCTGTTGTTTATTAACTTTAATTATCATGACTTCTTTTTCTCGATTTAATAAAATTACAAAATTTTTTTCTATTTTTGGTTTGTATTTACTGTCTTAAACTTACTTACTCGATTTACTCTTCTAAAAATAATTTTTCTTTTCTTATTTCAAATTATTCCATTATTTTAATTTGTCTCCTTTGTTTCTTGGCTTTCAATATTTTGTGTTTCCTTTGATCGATTTGACGATCGCTACAATTGAATTCGCAATTTTGCCATTCCACTTTCCATTGAATGCTTCTTTTTCTGAAATCCATTTCATAAAAATAAAAAACCGCAATCTCCATAATTCTTCACTTCTACTCATGGTGATCTGAATGAATCCTTTGTCCATGAAACTGCTATATTCGTACTCCTAATGTATTCCTATCGTTCAATGGCTTTCCATTTATCTATCGCTTTCTACCACTCGTTCTCAATTTTTTCCCATCTCCCAATGCAAAATATCGCCATTCATTGCCCTCATTTAGAACCCTCAGCTCGTCCATTATTTCCACAATGGTCCCATCATGTCTATCCACAATTTCTGCCCGGTTCACATCAAAATCATATGTCTGCGGTGACAACAACGAATATGCAACAGCAGCAGCAGCAAATACAGCAACAACAACACCAAGTGCATCATCAACAACATCATCAGCATTACTACCAACAACAGCAGCAGCAACAGCAACAATTCATACAACAACAACAACAACATCATGCCAATCATCACAATCATTACGGACATCAGCATTATTATGAGCAACAACTACAACAACAACATCATTTCAGTTCGAATTCGGGCTATCATGCTGGTAACATTTCACCGCCCTTAGCGTTGGCAACACAATCGACGAGTTCCTCGGCATCATCGACAGCAACATCACAGCCAGCCTCATCATCATCGTTGTCAAGTTTGGCATCACAGCCACGGCATCATCATCAGCAACAGCAACAGCAGCATCAAACTCATAGACATTTGCAAAAGCATCATTATCATCCACAACAACAACAACAACAACAACAACAACAACAACAACCCACATACGCAACAATGAATGGCCTCAATCAGCAGCATCATCAGCAGGAGCCTATGATGAATGGTGGTAAAATGACTGCAACGCATAGTCACCATCAACAGCAACAACACAATTTTGATATAAATAGCACTAATGTTGCTGTCGGAGGTGGTGTTACGAATGGAGCTGCTGCTTACCCTTTTATGCGTACATCCACGTCCACACAAATGATGAATGGCATTGGTGTCGGTACACATCAGAATGGCATACACACTGACTATCATACTGGTACGCATGGCATGTTAAATGGTGGTGATGGTGGTGGTGATGGTTTTGGAGTACTTAGCAATGGTAATAGCAATAATATTGGAGTAATGAATAATATGCGTAATATACGCAATGGACATGGAATGACGCCAACAGCAGCTGTAGCAGCAGCAGCAGCAGCATCAGGTGCTGTTGTTGTTGATGTCGGTGTTGGTAGTAATGGTAATGTTGGTGGTGTTGTTGGTTTAGCAGCTGGTGTCACTGGTGTTGATGCTACCGCCGCCTATAAGAATCACATAATTACGACTGTAAATAATCATAACAACAACAACAATAATAATAACAATAACAATAATAATAATATGCATACTCATCATAACAATAATAATACGAATAATAATAATCCAAATAGTTATCGCTATAATGGACGCACTGCCGTTACCGGAACAGGTACTACTGCTAGTTGAATGCTCACAATTGTGTGTGTGTGGGTGTGTGTGTGTGTGTGTGTGTGTGTGTGTGTGTGTGTGTTTATACTGATGCGCTAGTCTTATATAGATATGATTGTATGTATGTGTGTGCATCTTTCACTCACTTTCTTTGTCTCTGTTTCAACTACTATCTACTGCTACTAAGTACTTCACCTCTTTCAATTCAAATACCAAGTACAAATACTACGACCACTACCACACCCAATGAGAAAGTCGGCCAACAATTGTAAAGGAATAAGTAATCAACATTTTCTTTTTGCGTTTCTATAAGTTTCAATGCATTTTTTTACTTTTTTGCATAATTTTTGCAAAAATTCTAATTAATGACTCCAAATGCAACGCTTTTTTTCGCAGAGCTCTTCAGTTAATTGGCAATATATTATCTGCTTTCTCACTGGGACCACTAGCATCTCTACCACTTTCACTACTTCAACTTTTATTACTTCTACTACTGGTACTACTATTATTACTACTGCTACTAATGCAGTACAGTTACTATTAGTACCACTACTACTAGTACTGCTAGTAGTACTAATAGTAGTACTAGTAGTTCTAGTAGTGCTAGTGGTAGTACTAGTAGTACTAGTAGTAGTGCTAGTAGTAGTGCTAGTAGTAGTGCTAGTAGTACTAGTAGTAGTACTAGTAGTACTAGTGGTAGTACTAGTAGTACTACTACTAGTACTAGTACTAGTACTAGTACTAGTACTAGTACTACTACTAGTACTAGTACTACTACTAGTACTACTAGTACTAGTCTACTACTAGTACTAGTAGTATTAGTAGTACTATTAGTAGCAGTACTAGTATTACTAGTAGTACTAGTAGTAGTACTAGTAGTAGCACTAGCAGCACTAGTTGTAATACTAGTAGTAGTACTAGGAGCACTAGTTGTAATACTGCTACTAGTAGTATTAGTAGTACTACTAGTAGTAGTACTAGTATTACTAGTAGCACTAGTAGTACTACTACTAGTACTACTACTACTACTACTAGTACTAGTAGTACTACTAGTACTACTAGTAATACTAGTACTGCTACTAGTAGTATTACTAATACTACTAGTACTAATATTAGTACTACTACTACTACTACTACTACTACTACTACTACTTCTACTACTACTACTACTACTACTACTGCTACTGCTATTACTACTACTACTACTATTAGTACTACTAATACTACTACTACTTCCACTACTACTACTACTACTTCCACTACTACTACTACTACCACTATTACTACTACTACTACTACTACTACTACTAGTACTACTACTACTACAACTACTACTACTACCACTACTATTACTACTGCTACTACTATTACTACTACTATTACTACCATTTCAACTATTAGTGCTCCAAATATACGTACATACATTTTATGCATACATATACAGTTAGTTTGTAATCGATAGAGTTAGTTATACATAGTATATTCTCCTCTTTCTGTGTCTCTCCATAAGATTTGTTCGCTCTTGTTAGTTTTTGATTTTTTTTCTTCTATTCTGTCAGTTTCAAAAATAAATTTTAATTATTATTTGAAAGGCTCATAATTACAACATGTTAAGAGCTAAACTTCAACTCTTTTTAATTTGTGATTTTTTAGTTTAAATTTCGCTTAAGCGTATCAATAACAAGTTTCAACGATACAACAATATTTATTGTGTCCATTATTTTCATATATTTTATTGATTTTTATGAAAACTTCAATACCATAGTTCAAAATATGCTCCTACTACATACTACTTATTTCAATATATATATATATATAGGTACTATCTCAGTTTTCTTATATTATTTAGTACGTTTTTGTTTTCTTTAATTTATAATTTATAATTTTTTATGGTTTCCTTTTTTAATTCAATTCGTTTTAGATACTTTCTGTATAGTCTCATTACGTTGAGTGTAATTTCAAAATATATTAATAAGCATTTTATTTGTATAACTTTTTATTAGATTTAATAGATTTTTAGTAATTTTAATTTCTTTTAATTTTTTTTTATGTTACTATAATTTTTTTTTTGTTTTTGTTTTTTGTATATTTTCCAAAAGAAAATTTAAAAAAAGCTACCTTCTTGCTCTCCTGCACTTGGAATGCTTTAGATTTTTGTTGTATTTTTTTTTTTTTTTTTTGTCTTTTGCATACATAAATATCAATTGCATGTTATGGTACTTAGCGTTTTTATATATATCACTTCATTAAATCCATCAGAAATATTACTAAAAAATATAATATATCTAAAGTTTGCATTGAAATTTTTATTTTTAGTAAAATACAATAATTGTGTCATTATTATTGATTAGCTCATAAAAGTCTGGGTACTTTTCATAATATTTCTGTAATTACATTCATAAATATAATGTTTTTATTTAATATTTATTTCACATTTAATGACAATATGCATTCATCTCCTAATATTAAGTTCAAACGTAGCAGCAAAATTATTGAAAAAAAAAAAAAAATTGGTGCATAACAACAAAATCTAATTGGCAAACACACACAGTAAAGTTTAAAAAAAAATTATAATTTATTTTTTCAAATTTTTTTATAATTTTTGAATTTTGTCTTATTTGACGACATTGCCAGCTTAACGATATTTTGTAAATATATTAGAATTTCTAAAAAATTTTTCAAATAATACATGAATAAATTCTTTGAAAAATTATCAACTTTAAGCTGCTCATGTAGCCACAATCATTATTTTTCGATTAAGATTTTTAATGCTTTCTTAGCAGGAAATTATATTTAAAATGACACAAAAGTTGGTTGTATTTGTTACTATAAAAAAATTGTTTTTTTTTTTTTTTTGAAATATCATAATTGCACTCTGCTCACTCATAAATCATTTCTATACGATAATAAATTGAATATGTATGCATGCATGCATACAATATGAATTATTACATTGGCATTTTGCGATTTCCTTTTTAATAAATCAACAACAATGCACTACTGTGCATATTTATAAATATGTATTATTTCTTTTTTTCTTTTTTGTTTTTTGTTCATGCATTTTTAATTTATGCAATTGAACCTCAATATTATTATAACATACCTACCTATGAATTATTGGTCTAGGAATTGTGGCAAATTGAATTGGAAAATCGCAAACATATCATTTCATTTATTATAGTTGAATTTTAATAAATGTGAGTGAATAAATACGAAAATCGCATTGTGGCTACGTAAATGGGTCATACCTATGATTCAGGAATACATATATGCATTTACTGATTTAAGTTTTTGAACCTATTTTTTATACCTATGAAATTCAAATATGTCCTTTCCATATTATACTTTTGATATAATACATATATAACAGGCCATTCAATAAGTCCGTAGGAAAAGTATGAAAAAAACAAAATTTTGATAAAACACGATTTTATTATTCAACATAGTTTCATTCGAGGGTGATACAAAAAGTATAGCGATTTTCCAATTTTTCGATACCATTTTTATAGTATGATTGCTCGATTACTGCATCATCCAGAAAACAGAAAAAAGTCGCTGGGGACTAAATCTGCAGAATATGGTGGGTGGGGAAGAAATTCGGAGCCCAATTCATTTAATTTTGCCATCGTTTTCATCGATTTGTGACACGGTGCATTGTCTTGGTGAAACAACACATTTTGCTTTTGCAAATGTGGCCGTTTCTTTGCGATTTCAGCCTTGAATCGGTCCAGAAGTTCAGAATAATAGTCGCTGTTGATGGTGGTTCCCTTGTGCATATAGTCGATGAATATTATTCCATTTGCATCCCAAAATATAGACGTCATCACTTTGCCGACTGTTGCGTATTTGCTCGCTTTGGATTCGATTCGTCGACTTCTGTTCACTCAACTGACTGTCTATTGGATTGTGGTGTGTAATAGTGAAGCCATGTTTCATCCATTGTCACATATCGATGATAGAATTCGGTTCTATTGTGGTTTAACAGCGCATCGATCCGTTGTTGCTTTTAGTCGACTGTGAGCTCACGCGGCACCCACTTTGCACACAGCTTTCGCATACCCAAATGTTCGTGTCAAATGGTAAAAACACTACCATATGATATCTTTACAGTGTCAGCTAGCTCGTGCACTTTCAATTTGCGATCGTTTTTAACCAATTTGTGGATTTTTTTGATGTTTTCTGTAATAACAGCCTCAATTGGGCGTCCACTGCGTTCTGCATCGTGTGTGCTGGTACGACCACCTTTAAGTTCAGCAATCCACTTTTCTACCATTTGTCTCGATGCAGCAGAGTCCGGATAATGTTTATCAAGCCATTGTTTGGTTTCCACTAAATTTTTTTTTTCATCAAAAAGCAATGCTTTTTCAATAACAAAAGTTGCTTCACACAAAATGCTATAACTCACGAAGCAATTGTCAAATTGTTGTTAATTTTATAGACGTGTCGTATGAAGTTTAGAACTCAATAAAAATCATATGGAAAAAATTCTACTAACGCCATCTATGTGTCATCCTACACACTTATTGAATGGCCTGTTATGTGTACTATACATTTATTTTGTCTGACACAACCTTCATTTATATTCATTATACTTATATTCAAGCTTAACAAAATATAAACATAAATAACAATATGAAAATAGAGATATTTTAATGGCATTCTCGCTTCATTGACATTATGATACATGTCATAATACATATACATTCGAATATACAATACCTGTTTGCATATATTACTATGTACATATATTTACATATTAAATTAAAAACGTAAATAATCATAATTGACCAAATCGCAAGCAAGTGCAATTATGACAAGTACGTATGTATTGCATATATGAGTATACTTATATCTACTTATATAAACGGGCAACTCATAAATACTGACATTTAAGCAATAAGGAAACCGTAATTAAGTCATTATTTTGGTCAAAAGTTGTCGTAATGGTAATACTTATGGATGGATGGTCAACTTCATACGTGCTTCTATGGTCACATCCGTACATAAATATATGCCAATATGAAGGCATACTAATTAGGTTGTGTCGTGTATACAAAATAAGTTACCCTACTTTGAAATCAATAAATGTATTTCAAATTCCGAAAAACTGTCAATTAAGTTCTTCAAATTTTATAAAAATAATTGTAGAAGATGCTTTTTATGGTGTAATTCGAATTTCGAAGTAAAATCAAAGAGAAAATGCAACCGTGATTGTAATTTTATTCGTTATAAACTATTATAATATTTTTTGTATTTGATCGTGAATTGGGTCAAATGAGCATCACAGCTGGCGTAGTACAAATTTCGAATACTTTTTTTTCAATATTCAACTCTCCAAATAGTAATGGACTTTGTCAAGTACTTTTCGTAACCCAATCTAATGCAAGAATGGAAAAGAAAAATAAAATTAAATTAAATTCAACATCAATTTTAAATATTATTTTGAGTAAAAATTTAAATATTGTATTATTTACTAAAAGAAAAAAAAAAAATTTTTTTAACTCAAATTGTAGAGCAATGAAAATTTAATCAGTTTAATTTACAAATTTAACTTTAAAACAACACAACACACATGCATGCGCAAAATATTACGTTTGTGCTTTCCATATAACTCTTAAAGTAATCATGGCTGAGCAAGACCACATACATAAAAACGCGAGTGGCTTACACAAAATCGACATATGTACATATGTATGTGTGTGTTTTTCATTTTGTGACACCGCACTACTCACAAGTACTTACATATTCGCAAATATGAATGTACGGGGCGAGTGTATATGACATGATGTTATTTTTGCTTAATTAATGTCACATACGCACTCTCTCTCTCTCTCTAAACAGAGTACAAACACAGTCATGCTATGTTCTTTGCTTTATGCAAATAATTTCGTATTTAAGTACTATGATATGTAACAGTGTTTGTGTGCATACATTTGCGATATTGTCCATGTGAGCATAAATATTCAAACACGTGCTCGTGTGCATGCATAAATGAGTAGCAAAATTAATGATTTTTTATTGCAAAGCATGCATACACACATACAAACGCAAATGTTGTCCCAAAACATGTAGAGAGAACACATAGAGCAATAATCAAATTGTTTTAGTACATACATACAATGGTCGAAATTTCTATGAGCTCAAGTTATATATTGGTGATATTATTTATAATTTTATGCATTTAAAAACTTTTAAAAAATACTAAAACAATTTAAAAAAGCTTTGATAGGCTTAATAAAATTAATTAAAGTCTGATTGAGTGTATTGGCTTTTCTAGCATTGTCTTTACTACTCTGTAAGGTACGTTCTCTATGCATATGAAGTACTCGTACTTTATGCATTTGCAATCATATTTGTATGCAACTGATATAACTACTATGGATTATACTTCAAAGTGTCAACAACACCATCATCATCATCATCATTATCATCATTATCTGCATAATCATGAACATTATTGGTATTAACGTCATTGTTTTCAGCATTCAAGCTTTAATCATGTTTTGGAAAAAAATTTGAAACAATTTTTCACACTGTAGAACTTTTTTTTACATCACATTTACAGTAGATTTTTAGAAATTTAGTATAAAATTTTAAAAATATATAGCCATCGATTTACTATGTAGAAATGTAGTTATTTAGTGATAAAATTGTTTATTTACTTTTTTTTATTAAAGCACATTAATTTTTTGTTCGATTTTTTTTTTAAATTAATTCTTATGTATTATTATTGTTATTATGATTTTAATAATTTTCAAAAAAAATTCTAATTTAAACATTTTATTTATAATTTTTATTTTATTGTCATAAATATTTTATATTAAATATATATATATATATTCAATACAATACTTTTTTTTTTTATTATAATTTTAATTAAATTCTAAGTTAATTTTAATTCATGTTATTAATGCATAGGATTTTTATAAATGTATCATTTACCTATTATATACTAAGTGTATGTGTGTAAGAATTTAATGCCATCACAATGCATTTTTACAAATCGTACTATAGCATTTAGGTGTAATTTCTTAAAGTGATGTCTTCATTGCAAAACTATATGTTGTAGTTACAGTGAATTACTATTAAATTACTTTGTAATTACTTCTAAATCGATCTATCAACTAATTGATAATTTAGAAATGAAAAAACCACTCAAAAAATTCTTTACTACTATTTCAACTACACCTGCTTATATGTTTTTTTTGTATTCTAATCAAAATTCTAAATTCTAAATACAACTAATGTATTGCACGACATTACTACTATATTACACTGAACGTATGTTCTCAATAATATAAGTATATTTCGAAATTGAGGATATTACCTAGTATTTTCTATCAAACATTTTTCCTGGACACTCTCTTCTATCTGTGTAATTTACTATTAGCTAGTAATAATTAAAAAATTATATTTAAAAAAAAAAAAAAATTCTATAACTTCGTCAAACTATTTAATATTACTTTGATAAGAAATTTCTAAATATTTTAACTAATTATATTCCCATTTCTTTTTCTACAATTCTACAATTAGTTAAGTCTATTTTCATTTTCAAAATAAAAAAATTTAATGTAATTTCTTACGACAACCTTGACATTACCGAATATTATGTTGCATTACCAATAAATTAGTTTCTTTTAATATTTACTAGTAATCTTACTACATGAAAATATGCGTTAATTTTTGTAATGAATTACAGACACATTACCTTATAATTACTGAACCGATTTCTAATTACATGAAAAATGTTGGGTGACTAATAGTATTATATTTATATAAACACCGACACTATAAAATACGGTGATTTGTTTAAATGACCTTGTTTTTGAATATAATGTAATCCATATAAAGATTCCTATCAGTAATTTAATGGAGTTACATTCATTTCCATTGTCATTACTTCTAAAATATATACTGATTATAGGGTGAATTACAGGCAAATGTACATCCAATTACTTTTATTCTATAACTAATTCCATATGGGGACTTCTTTTCTAAATATCATAAATGATTTTGCTGATAATATAATCCATATAAAGATTCCTATCAGTATTACAATGAAATTACATTCATTTCCATTGTCATTACTATTAAAATATGTACTGATTATAGGGTGAATTACAGGCAAATGTACATCCAATTACTTTTATCATATAACTAATTTCATATTGAGGCAAATGTACATCCAATTACTTTTATTTTATAACTAATTCCATATTGAGACTTCTTTTTGGAAATAACATAACTGATTTTGCTGATAATGTAATCCATATAAAGATTCCTCTCAGTATTATAATGAAATTACATTCATTTCCATTGTCATTACTACTAAAATATATAATGATTATAGTGTGAATTACAAGCAAATGTACATCCAATTACTTTTATTTTATAACTAATTCCATATTGAGACTTTCTTTTGTAAATATAATAACTGATTTTACTGCTAATCATTAAAAATTGTTATGTATTATAACATTCCTTTTCAATTACTTACTTTACGAAGTGCTTAGAAGCATTCCTTTCGATAATTTGTTATACTAGTATATACATCCTCGAATTGAATTTAAAATATAATTGAATTAAATCTATTTTGTTAAATAGGTTGTCGTACCGAACGAATAATATATTGACATTTATCTAAAGAAATTTTGAAATGAATTCATTACCATTACTTCTGTCAGTATAAGTATTAGGTATATTTCTTGAGGCTTAGCACTATTTGTAATATTTAGCATATTGAATTATATATATAATATCTTGTTTTGTATGTAAATAGCGTAAAATGAGAGCAATGAAGTAACTTAATCAAAAAGAGACTCATAATTTTTCTATTTTTTTTTTTTTTGCTTACAACTTTTTACAAGAAAATGTACAAGTAAAAGTAACTTTCAAGTAATATTTAAAAGTAGTAATTTACTACAATTTTATTTCTTTGTTCACTTTATATTACATTTATCTGTAATCTTTTGCTATCTTTCTCTTTTGTGCTTCGACTACTTTCTAAAGAAATGTAAAGGCACTTCACAAAACAAGAATATACTTAATTTGTATTTAAAAAAAAAAATAAAACTTTTCTTTGTCTACACTCTCTGTTCATTTCTTTTGCTCTATTGTGTAATAAATATTACTTACTATTCAAATGAAACTTAAAAATATAGTTCTAACGACTATTATCTATTACTAAACTAACTATTTAGTATAAGCATTGTATTTACTATATAAATACTATTGTATTCTTTTATTCATTCTTACTGTCCATTTCTCACTCTAATTAGTTTTGTTTATAATATTTTTTTTTTTTGTAAAATTTATAATCACAATTAATTTGATTTTCCTTTCTCTCTTTCTCCTTTCTTTGTTTTTGACGACATAATACAGCAACACGTACAATTCAAGATGGTGACTATGAAATAATTGTGGTCGATGAGAATAATCCATCTGTTTTGGCAGATAATGATTCACATTCCAGTGGACCACCATCGATAAAGGTGAGTAGTAATTGTTCTTTGTTCTTGTTTGTTGTCTTAAGTATAAATGCCTCTATGTATGTTTACAATACTGCCAATTTAAGTTTTTGACTATGATCTAGATTGATTCGTAATAAACACGTTCCATAAGAAATAGGTTTGGGTGGGCGGTTAATATAATATATTGAAAGTAGATATTACATGGTAATATATTAAAGCTATTGCTTGATATTTTGCTCTCATATATAGTATTATTCTATACTATTGCGCTTAACAATTAAACTAACATTGACACACAATGACATTAATATTATTTAATCGCTCTCGTATATATATATTTTTTATATTTATTGTATTTGTATATATGAAATTTGAATGTTTCATAAATATATTCTAAAGCTTTCTTACTACTAATCTTATTAATGGAATTGCATGTTGCAATGTTGTTGAATAACATTTATGAAAGGCGTGCAGGCAAAGCTTAACAGGCGCCACTGTTTCTAATTTTTTTTTATAATATTCTGGTTAGATAATTGGATGCTTTTAAATATCAAAATTATGAAATATGATATTGTCATGTCTTAATGCAAATTTTCGGTACTGGCGCTTGTGAGAAGCTTTGATGACACGCCTTTTACTTACAGTTTAGATATTATAAATTGTACGATTAAATAATTGATATAGTAATTATTATTATGTAGGTAATTTTTTCTATAAGAATAAATTCAATAAGTCTGAGCTAAAGGGTTTTCCATGAGGGACATAACAATTTTATCTATTAATAAAACACAGAAATATTTGAGATATTGAGTTCAAATATATTACAAGTATTACATTTTATGAATGAAATTCGATTTTGGTCATATGACCACCACTAGCCCGTTTACAGCGGTCGATTCTTTGGATCCAATTTTCCATCACTCTAGCACACATTTCGACCAGAACGTTGGTACGAGCTCGTCTAAAGTTGCTGGCTTGTTTGCATAGACCAGTGACTTGGTAAAGCTCCATAAAAAGAAATCCAATGGTGTTAGATCGCATGAACGAGGCGGCCATTCGACCGGATCATTTCTCGAGATAACACATTCACCGAATTTGCCTTGCAATATATCGATTGTGACGTGTGCTGTGTGGCTAGTGACACCGTCTTGTTGAAACCACATATCGCTGATGTCAAGTTCATCCAATTCTGGCCACAAATAATCTTCCAACATAGCATCCATAACGATAGCGCTCTCCATTGACGGTAACATGACGGTCGTTTTCATCCACGAAAAAATACGGCCCAATCACACCACCGGCATGAAAACCGCACGGTGCAACGGTGTCTCAAGAAGCACTTGTGGGTTTGTTGCTGACCAATAACGCATATTTTGCTTATTGACAAGGCCATTGAGCCAGAAATGCGCTTCATCGCTGAAGATGATTTCTCGACGAAATTCGTCATTTTCTTCAAGATTCGTCAGAGCCTAATTGGAGAAGTTTCGGCATTTCAAATGATCAAGTGGCTTTAGTTCTTGAGTCAATTTGATCTTGTAAGCATGTAGGCCAAGATCTTTTCGCAAAATACACCACAGTGTCGTTTGATCGATGCCCAATTCTTCAGAACGACGTGGAATCGACTGATTTGGCTCATTTTGAATCTATTTGATATTTTCTTCACTTCGAGCGGTACGACGTCTTTTTGGCACCGGAACGTCCAATAATGAAAATGTGGACTCGAATTTATCCACTATAGTACGCACAGCCTGACGGGTGGGACGATTATTACGGCCAAAAATTGGTGTAAGCGCTCTTAAAGTTGCGACCACCGACTCAGAATTTCGGTAGTAATTTTTAATCATTTCCAAACGATGCTGGTTCGTGAACTTTACCATGATGAAAATGTTAACTTTAACTAACGTTTTGACATTGACAGTTGATTAAAAAAGTTTAAGGATGCGTTCATATAAAGATACGAAATTGTTATGTCCCTAATGGAAAACACTTTATTATTAAATAATTATTGATTTTAAAAATACTAACGAATAAAAGATGCGGCAGGTTTAATAAACCATTTCTAAAGTATAGTTATCTTCAAAAATATGAAAATACTTCTTCTTGTATTTTTACAATCTAAGGTGAATATTCTTAAATTGCTAATTTTTACATAAGTATTGTTTTTATAAATATGTATTTCTCTATGTAACTGATTTAAGCAATAATTGCCATCATATTATGTTAAGCACAAATTAGTGTAATATTTTTCTATAATATTAATAATTTTTTTGTTTCTAAATTTATTACAATAATACTCAAATTTTATACACATATGTATGTATATATAAAAATTGCAAAAAAAAATCGAAAAAAATATATCAAACAAAGGTGGTTCAAACATCTTCATCACCAACAACCACCACAATGACAACATCAACAACAACAATAACATCGTTACCAAGTACTACAATAATTGCAACAAATAATAATAATAATAATAATCATAATTTCTCAACAATCACGACATCAACAATTAAAAATAAAATTACAAGTAAATTACAACAACAGCCATTATCACCTCCGAAACCAGTAATACCACAGAAATTACTAAAGGTAAAAATTACAAAAATTGAAAAAATAAGAAAAAGCGACATTAAAAAAATTTTTTTTTTAAATATTTGACGAATAAATAAAAATTACAAAAGCATAAAAGTAAATAAAATTACTGCATTAAATTCAATTAGTAAATAATTAGAAAATCAAACCAAAAATTTCCATAAAAAAATATGTTGAAAATTGGTAAAAATTCACACGCACTCAGCAACACACACACACACACATACACATTCATAGAGATCTATACAATTTTTTTCATATTTTTATTTTTTAATTCAATTACTTTTAATCTTAGTTTTTTTTTTTTGCATTTGAATTTGTTTTTTGTATTTGCATATTAATTAAATGCATTGCATATCACATTTTGTGTTGTCTTTTTTGTTGTTGTTGTTGTTAAATTTTTGTTTTTGTGTGCTATTTGTGTTTACGTTAATACATACAATATTGCCATTCATTTCATTTCACATTGCCTACTTTTTGGCGCATATTATTTTTACTATTTACATTTCATTGCTTATTTGCATTTGATAATCATCATTTGTTATTTAAATAAAATCCATATTATTAAATAAATATTGTGCAATTAATTTGATAATTTATTTGATTTTATTGTGTTTTTTTTTTTATTCTATTTACGTATTTTGTATTTTGTATTTTTAACAAATTGATTCAAATAATAGTTAGTCATACGAAATTCAAATAATCTGGTACATTGTATGCAATTGAATATTAATCCAATATTAAATTGGAAATAATGCAACAAAAGCAACAATAGCAATTGCTAATTTGATTTAATAGAATACGATGTAGGAGTATGAACTACTAGGAACTGCCAACGATATAGGAAAAAATAAAATTTTTTAATTCTACTAACGCAACTGTGATTTAATTTATGCAATAATAATACTATGTACTAATTATAAAATAAAACCCTATCCTATATAAGAGCGGATTATGGCATTATTTTTATTATTTATTATTTTTTTATACTATTTAAATGACAGATGTCCTATTGGATGACCACGAAATGACACCTGGAGATTTGTATACAATAAATTAGATTGAATTTCAAGTATTAAATACTTGTACATATGTTTAATTAAGGGATTTACTCACTTGGCTAGAATTTGTACTTAGTTTCTCAATTATGAAGATTTATTAACATCATTTTCACAAAGAAAAAAAAAATTAAACCAAATTGCGTGTGAATAAAAAATATGCAAACACTTTTCAGAGAAAAGCTCTAAACATTTAGCCTCTAAGCAAACAGTTGTCATAGCTACTGAACATGTGTTCAAAGTGTTTGAAACTAAGCTTCCTAACTAAGCATTTGTTGCATCGCATCGAATGACTGTTGGATGGTAAAATCCAATTTTTTTTTTTTTTCAAATATTTTCTATTCTATGAAACAGAAGCTCATGTTATATACACACAAAAGAATAGCCTAAAGTTAGAAAATGTAATTAAATAAAATTTGTGCAAGCATATATGTTTCATTTTACAAAAATCAAAAATAACAAAACAGCAAAAAAAAAAAAAAAATGATTTCTATTTATTTGAACTCTATGAAGAGAGAAAAAAAAAAACAAAAAACAAATACGATATATAAATCCCTGCACAAAAAATTTTTAAACCTATATACTATACACTTTTTAATACAAAAATAGCTAAAAGGCAAATACTATATGAACATCTCTATATACATACATACGTACACAGCAACCTTCTCGCTGTCATATGCCATATGCCATTTTATACGAATATGGTACATACTCAGTATGTGCACATGTGTATAAGCATATTTATCTACATACATAGTATGTAATTGTTATGTAAAAGCCGAGTCATCGTAATCAATGTGTAGCTGTTGTATCGAATTTATGAATTTTTCAATATACCAATACGTTTAGTATGAACGTTGAAACATGTAATCTATAGCAAATCTACATGCACCACTAGTTACTATAACAACAACAATGCCATCAGCGATATTATATAGCGTATGTTTCACCATTGATTATTAAATTCAATAATAGCAGAATTTACCAAAAAACAAAAAAAAAAAAAACAAAAATTCACTCTCATACATATTAAATTCCCGTTTCTATGCATTTATGTTATGCTGCGAGCGATTGCGTATGAAAAATGTAGATACTTTTATAAATATGCCATGTCAAATTAAAAAAAATAAATTCAATACGTAATAATAACAATTTTTTTTTATATTTTTCCGAAAATTGTATTTAGTATTTTTTTTTTTTTTTTTTTGTTTTTCTGCGAATATAAAATCTAATATTATCAAATAGTCTACTGATACGGGTGACCTTTTTGAAATTGTTATTTCATTTCAATCAACTAATAGCACACTAGATATATGTAGCATGTATGAAAGCAGAGAAAAAAGTTAGATAGGAGTTTGGTTGCAAAAAGTTTTTTTAATAAAAACGTTTTTTTTTTTATTTTGTAAAAAGTTGTAAAAAAAAAAAATTATATAATAATAAAAAAACACTCTTGCTTCTCTTAGCATCAATTTACATGAAAACTCAAATAGATATTGTCCAGCAGACGCAATAAACATTTCTATACAAATTTCAGGTTGATGAATTCAAAATCGGTCAGATCACAATTTGTTCATATAAAACACCCCAAGAAATTACTAACGCTGAAAAATTCATTAAAATGCCCTTAATCGCCCCCAAAGGGATAAAACGTATGATTTACCCATATTAAATTTTTCTTCTCAATATTTCTTCTGAAAAGAATATCCCTGTAACACTGAAGAGTCCAACAAAAAGGCCCAGAATCGCCCCCAAAGGGATAAAACGTATGATTTACCCATATTAAATTTTTCTTCTCAACATTTCTTGTGAAAAGAATATCCCTGTAACACTGAAAAGTTCAACAAAAAGGCCCAGAATCGCCCCCAGAGTGATAAAACGTATGATCGACTCATATTCGTATTTTCTTCTCAATATTTCTTCTGAAATTAATATTCCTGTAACATTGAAAAATTCAATAAAACGACCCGAATCGCCCCCAGAGGGATAAAACGTATTGTCGATTCATCTTAGATGTTTCTTCTCAAAATTCCTACTGAAAATAATATCCCTATAACGCTGAAAAGTTCACTAAAATGCCCAGGATCGTCCCCAGAAGGATTAAACGTATGATCAACCAATATTAGGTTTTTCTTCTCAACATTTCTTCTGAAATTAATATCCCTGTAACGCTCAAAAGTTCACTAAAATGCCCAGATTCACCCCAAGAGGGATAAAACGTATTGTCGATTCATCTTAGATGTTTCTTCTCAAAATTCCTACTGAAAATAATATCCCTATAACGCTGAAAAGTTCACTAAAATGCCCAGGATCGTCCCCAGAAGGATTAAACGTATTGTCGACTCATAATATATTTTTCTTATCAACATTTCTTCTCAAAATAATATCCTTCTAACAATGCCGCTTAGAGGAACTTCCATACAAAATTGACGCTTTAAAAAATATCGCTGCCACCAGTCACGGAGTGTCCTTAGAGTGATACAATGTATGACCGACCCTCTTTTATTTTTATCGTTTAACATTTTTTCTGAACATATTCACCTTCTATCTTTACTCCTTACAGAGCCTTCCCTTCAAAATAAATTAAAAAACACCTAAATATTGCGATATAAAAAGTATAAACGACTCTGTCACTTTCTATGCCTAAAAACAGCACTTAGAAAACCTCTCCTCAAAAAAAAAAAAAAAATAATAATTTTTTTTCATTACAAATTTTGCTCCCAAAGCTTCCACAGTGATCGTAGAAATTTAAAATTAATGATCGACCTCCACTAATTTCCACTACTCATCATTTTCTCCAAATATGCTGACTCTAAATTTACGCCTTAGGTAAGCTTCCCTACCAAATGAATTCAAAATTCAGATGAAAATCGTAAAATAATTACCTGTAGAGCGATGGAATACATGATCGACTCAAATTAATTTTTCAGCCATATTTCCCCCCCCCCCCCCCCCCCTTAATAAACTTATGCCTATTATCCCACACCTTAAGCAGGCTTCGCTACAAAAATTAATATTCACTATATTTTTATAAAAATTACCTCTCAAATCAATCTGCTGCTCCATCTACAATGTTCTGATTGCAAAATATTTTAATATCTGCTTTCTTTATTATCTGTTTGAAACAAAATAAAAAAAAAAAAATTACAAAATTGTGGTAATAAAGCAACACCAACAATTTTACATAATAATCTAATGAGTATTTTCTATTTATTTAACATCTACTCTTTGCTACAATGAACACCACCTGTTGTTGTTCATGACTTTCATATTCAATGAGAATATTTTATTTGCAATCTAAATTATAAAGATAACAGCTGGTTGGGTTGGCGTATTGGTACATTGTACTGATACAAGAAAAATAGACGAAAAGACCAAAAAACGTTATCATCAACCAACCAACCAACCAACCAATCAACCACCAGCATTAATGACCATCTATGAATATTAATTAAAACCGATTGAATAATTTATAACAATGTTATAAGCTATTCATAATGTGTTCATTAGTATACACCTTACCCATACACATTGAGCGATGCTACAAAGAGCCTATGGTATTTGGTGTTGTATGTTATGCGCCACCACACCATCAACTCATTCTAGAATTTATTAAATATGATTATTCCATCATCACCAGTCGATATAAAAATTATAGATAAAATTGAAAGCATAAATTGGAAGAAGACATGCAATTTAACGATTAAATATTCCATAGTAGTATGTGGTGGTGATGATGATTATAATTATAATGCTGATGATGTTTGTTCAAAGTTATATGCAAGAGGAATATACATACAACAATGCTAAAGCAGATTTCAGAAATTTCATTACCTTTGAGATAATTAATATATAGAAGAACTATAATGAAGAATTTTACCAAAATGTAGGGAGAAGAGTTCATTTGTGTTACACATTTAAGTATAAATTAGTTGTTGTTGTGTAGTACGAGTATAGTAGTAGGATTAATGAAAATGATAATGAGGTGCTATAATATACAAGGTGCGACAATTATGTATTAAGACTGCTTCTAGAAAACACAATTAAAACACGATATCTGCTAATTTTTCGGTATATTTATTCGAAATATTCTCCTCCAGCTCATTTTTCGGAATTGCATCCAGTGCCCTCGTCCAAGCCCGTTGTATGATTTGAATGTCATCAAAAAAGCATCCTTTCAATTTCAATTTCAATTTTGGTTAACAAAAAGAAGTCAAATCAGGTGAATACGGTGGGTGATTCAACACACAGACCTGATTCCGAGCCTAAAATTAACGAACAATGAGTGCTGTGTGACTTTTTTCTAACTTTGCTCCATGTTAAAATTTCAACATCAAACGAACACGAACAGAGGAAAGTTGAAGCTTCAGAACGCATGTGCTCACACATAGATGGCGCGCTTGTTTGCTGAGATATGGTTCGAGTCTTAATACATAATTGTCGCACCTTGTAGTTGGCTGATTTATAGAAATTGCTTTATCATTTCAATGATTTGAAATTACATCTTGTTTTGCTGCTGTTGCATAGTCAGTGAATAATTTTTTGTTTAATTCTAAAAAATGCTTTACCAAAAACTGAAGTTATCATCGAAATTCAATTTAGATATGACATTTTTTTGACCAGCAATTATATTTACAAAAGTTTTTAAAAATATTTTAATATATTTATTTATATAATATTTATTTAAATATTATTCATTAAGTACTTGATTTATTTGTAATTTTATGATTCAACACTCTGTAAATTATTTTATATATTTTTAATTGCTGCTCACTATTTCTATAAGTATTTAAATTAAATTATTTTATATTTATTTTTTAAATTTAAATTTTTTAAATTATTTTATATTTATTTTTATATTTTTAATTGCAGCTCATTATTTCTAATTTTATTATTAATATTAATTAGCAATAATTTACTTTATTATTGTTATTATTATAAATCTCATTATTATTATTCTCATTATTTATTATTATTCTCATTATTATTATTATTATTATTATTATTATTTCAAAGCACTCTACTAAACCTCGACCACAAATTAATACAGCAATAACGCAAAGCAAAACAAACAAAAAAAGTCTGCGTAATTTATACAATGCGAATTCAAAGCAACAATATTCACAATCTATCGCTGCATTTTATTACATTAAAATTCAGCACTTGTAACAGTTAATACATATAACACATCACACATACATACATAACATATATATATCACACGCAGAAAAATTCTACCTATGTTGTTTGTCCACCTAATGTGTAATTCATCTATGCAATTATGTATCTAATATATTTAATTATTTTTTGTATCCATATACTTATACTTTATATGTACCTCTAACAAATATGTATATGTCTTTGTATATGTATTTGTATAAGAATATTTTAGTCTTAGGTCACTTATTGCACACACACACACACATAGAAATACAATACTATTTAGATATATGTATGACATACTGATTTCTGTAATTTAGCTTTATATGTAAATATTTGAATAAATAGCTCCTTTTTATATATCCACATATAATCAATTGCCTATATAAATGTTAGAAGAAAATATACAGTGTTGGAAGTAAATAGTGAAACACATATGCATTCAGTGAGCTTCAATTACACTGTTGTATATAATTCGAATGCATTTCATTTCTATTCAATTTCATTATGAGAAACTTAATTCAAATAACAATTTTTCAAGGTTTGATCATAACTTTGACTTAATTAAGCTCTTAATAACTTTTTGATTGCAAAATTGAAAAAAAAAAAAATTGCAATTTTTATATGACAACTATATTTATTTATGAATAGATTCGCTTGAAATTTTGTATGGTGTACTATTTTAATGAATAAATAAAATTCCCAATGTTTAAGAATATTACATTGAACAATAAGGGTACCTTTCATACAAATTCCTTGTTTTGTTTGATTTATGAATTTTGTGTATAGTAATATTTGAATGAACAATTAAGATTTACAAAATTTTAAGAAGATTATTAAAGAAATTATTGTTTTTTGAGCAAATATTTGCTAGAAAATGTTTGTATGACGTCATAGCCAAATCTGGTCAATGGCATATTAAATATATAAATGTCTCAAAATGCACAGAAATAATGCAAACATATGAGGAGGAAGCCACATGAATTTGACAATCTCTTTCATGTTATATGTTTCTATTATTTCTTCCAGTACTGTACATAATTCTCGTCTATACTCACTTTCCTATACGCACATTTATATTCGCAAATACAACTTGAATATTAAATTCCTTTTATATTGGGTTATAAAAAGTATAATTACGACTTATAAAATTCTTAAGTAATAATCACAAACATACTCTATATGTATAAGCATATATTCTCTATACTCTCCTATAGTCTCTATAGTCTCTTCTCTGTATATTTTGGGCATTTATGTAATTTTATATATATGAAAAAATCGTATGTAAGACTTTTCTTTTAATTAACTCTTAACCATTTATCTACATAGTAAAAATTATATTTACTTGTATATATTATAGCTTTAATTGCTTCCAAGCACATACTCACTATCAAACACTATCACATGCAATACTATACATATATAATCACATATTTATAATTAAGATGATGTATTTCCTTTGTTGTTCTTAATGTTGTTCATGTCCATGTCATATGTGCCATTTGAAATGTACTCACACAAACAACGAAGCATTCAAATAGTTCAGAAAGTTATAATAGCTTATAGCGTGGAGGACATTTTCATACCTATACAAAGTGTTGTATATGTACACCCACACATGAACACCTACAAGCACATATTTTTTTTTTTCATATATAGGCGAAGCTAAAATGGCTTATATTTTGTTATTGTTTTCGTTTTTTTTTTTTTTTTGAAGAATAAACTCATCATTTTAGCTCCCCATATAGATCATATGCATATACCATAAATAGACCAAAATTCATTTGGGCATCTACTCCCACATACCGATACACATACATACACATATGTGCACACA
This sequence comes from Megamerina dolium, assembly GCA_963854835.1. Lineage (NCBI taxonomy): Eukaryota > Metazoa > Arthropoda > Insecta > Diptera > Megamerinidae > Megamerina > Megamerina dolium. The sequence goes on from OY978527.1 coordinate 70,222,678, forward strand.
AACGGAAAAATCTTCATTATTTTCATGTTGGTTTATTTTTGTCTACATTTTCATTTTGCTTTGTTTTTCGTATTTTTTTGTTTCACATTTTTTTTTTTTTGGCTCTTGATGTCGTTGTTATCATTCCCATACACAACAAGTTATCCCGCTGTGATTGACACTTTGTGGTATTTGACAGTTGACATTTGTCAAATGATCAAACAACAACAACAACGACATTTGTACATACGACAGTATGTTGTCAATTTTATATGTGCACACTCGTGTGTATGTGTGTGTGTGTGTGTGTGTATTTTCGTATGTAATACGTGCCTAACAGCCAACCTTTATGTAAATGACAAATGCTTGTTGACGGATGAATTGATTTCGACCATGTTGTGGTCAGCTACAGGAATACCATTACTATTTCCGAGAATGCAGCGTGCATGCTATACCAACACAAAAAAAACAAAACAAAAACGTCTCTTTATCTCACGCTGTAATAATTAATGGCTGAAAAGTATTATGCAAAAATTGAAAGGTGTCAATGTTAGGCGTATACGTATAGTAGGCGTTTTCATGCGTAAATTGCATTTTTGTCCATCAACAGTGATGAGCAATTAATGAGTTTGACATACGATAGATAGGGTGATCCAAGTTTCCATTAGAATTTCTACGATTATCATCACGAGTAGTAAATTGCATTACGATATGATTAAAATACAAATAATTGCTTTGATACGACTTCCACAATGAAGAAATAATTTCGTGATAACTTCCATATGGCCTACAAGAAAGAAATTCACAAGCTTTGTAGAGGTTTGAAGAGAAATAGTTACTTCAATCTGCCTTAGATCTTTCGAAGGTTGAAGCAATAATTTCGTGATAACTTCCATATGGCCTACAAGAAAGAAATTCACAAGCTTTGTAGAGGTTGAGCTTTCAATTTAAAGTCAATTTGTGAAGCTTATATCTAAAAACTTGCCTCTTTTTTATCCATTTGATTAGAATGTTTTCAAATTTTGTATTCGTACGATAATTCGGATCAGCCTGTATTCAGGTTTGTTTCATTCGCTCTACAATTTCAACGCCAAAACGCAAGTGGGCTCTGTAATGTTGATGTTTTAATTAAATTTCAATGATTTTGGCTCTAAATTGGAGTGGAAATTTCACATATTCCACAAAATGTTGCGTTAATAGGCCCCACCCAATAAACAAAGTAAATGAAAATAATTCTGTACAAAGAAAAAAAATTTATCCGTGATTAATTTGTCGTTAATTTTCCAATATTGCACTTTAATCAAAGCTGCTTTCAATCAATAAATCCCTCACCCATACAAAAATTCGATGAAGCTAACCTCAACGCAAAAAACATAAAATAAAAGTAACAATGGCAAGTGTGTAGCACTTGTGAAAGTAAAACAACCTTTAGTGATTTTAAAATCAACATATCTCAAATTACTTTGTGTTTTTCTTGTTTCAATGAGGGCTCTATTCTAACGCATTCGATTCATTAATTTTAAATGTGATCTAATTAATTTTCTTCAAAGGAATTTGAGTTGAGAATTCGGTAGTGGCCATTCGCTTAATAAGCTCCACTGCTTTAATGTATAGATTCGCGTTGGTATAGAATTTCTTTAAATCAGCTAAATTTAAGCATCAGTCAGCAAGGTTCATTTGTCATTTACAACAAGAATTTTATGTAGTTTTTGACATTCCCCAAAAAAAAACAGATTACTTTAAGCTTGCACTTAAAATATTTTTCGTTATTTTCTTTTACATTCTATTTCTCATTGTCGCACAATTTTGTGAACACCAAATGCAAATCAACCCCATCAATAGAGTGTTGACTCTGATGTTGCCTCATTGAACATGAACTCAACTGAGAATGAAGTTCCTGAAGTGGAATCGTCAAGCGAAATCATGATCGATGACAATAAACCAACCAATTCAAACGATGAGAGCTGGACGGATGTCAATCTGAATGAAGATGGTGGCATTGTTACAGGTGCTGGCACCGCTGGTACCATAATTATTGGTGGTGGTGGCAACAATGGCAGTTTAGTTGGCGATGCAAAAATGCGTGATGCTGATGGCGCCATGCAACATGGTGGTTCACATCAGCAGCAACAGCAGCAGCATTTACACTTAGTTGGCCAACAGCAAGGACACCACATGGTTGGTGGTAATGTAGTCAACGAACGGGGTGATAAACCAGATTCGGAAATATCTGTTGTACGAGTGCCAACAGATAGTTATGGTGCATCATCAGCAACATCTGCAGGCGCCAGCTCAGTGGGGGGCAGCAACGCAACAAATGCTTCCAATGGTGGCGGTGGAGGGGTTGGGTCACGTGGCTCACGCGCCGATGATTTACCAATGAAGCCACCATTGGTTGGACAATTGCCAATGACGACACCATCACGCGAAGCAAGTCTCACCCAGAAGCTGGAAGTGGCTTTGGGTCCGGTTTGTCCGCTGTTGCGTGAAATCATGGTCGACTTTGCACCGTTCCTCTCGAAAACACTTGTAGGTTCGCACGGACAAGAGCTGCTTATGGAGGGCAAGGGTTTGACCACCTTCAAGAATTCGCATTCCGTTGTTGAGCTGGTGATGCTTTTGTGCTCGCAGGAATGGCAGAACAGTTTGCAAAAGCATGCTGGCCTCGCTTTTATCGAACTCATCAATGAGGGACGTCTGTTGTCGCACGCAATGAAGGATCACATTGTGCGTGTCGCAAACGAAGCTGAATTCATTTTGAATCGTATGCGTGCCGACGATGTACTGAAACATGCCGATTTTGAATCACAATGCGCTCAGACGCTACTCGAGCGGCGCGAAGAGGAACGCATGTGCGATCATTTGATAACGGCGGCCCGGCGTCGCGACAACGTTATTGCCAGTCGTTTGCTGGAAAAGGTACGAAATATAATGTGCAATCGTCATGGTGCTTGGGGCGACTCCAGTGGGAGTGTCCAGAAGCAAACCTATTGGAAGTTGGACGCTTGGGAAGACGATGCACGCAGACGTAAGCGCATGGTTCAGAATCCGCGCGGCTCTTCACATCCACAGGCGACATTAAAGGCGGCCATCGAGAATGGCGGTCCCGAGGATGCAATACTACAAACTAGAGATGAATTCCACACTCAATTGGCCGTTTCACGTGCCCATCAGTCCACTCAGCACACTGCTGAACTGCTGGACGATGCTGAGCTGCTGATTGAAGATCGTGAACTCGATTTGGATTTGACCGGCCCCGTGAATATCAGCACCAAAGCCAAATTGGTCGCTCCCGGTTTGGTTGCGCCAGGCACCGTGTCCATCACAAGCACGGAAATGTTCTTCGAAGTCGACGAGGATCATCCCGAATTTCAGAAGATCGATCCTGAGGTGCTCAAGTATTGCGATCACTTGCATGGCAAATGGTATTTCTCCGAAGTGCGTGCGATTTTCTCACGTCGCTATCTGCTGCAGAATGTCGCTTTAGAGATCTTCCTAGCTAGTCGAACATCGATTCTGTTCGCCTTTCCCGATCAGCATACGGTGAAGAAGGTGATCAAAGCGCTGCCACGCGTTGGTGTCGGCATTAAGTATGGCATTCCACAGACCAGACGAGCTTCGATGATGTCGCCACGACAGTTGATGCGCAACTCAAACATGACCCAGAAGTGGCAGCGACGTGAGATCTCCAACTTTGAGTATTTGATGTTTTTGAATACGATTGCAGGACGCACATACAACGATCTGAATCAGTATCCGATATTCCCATGGGTTCTGACCAACTATGACACCAAGGAATTGGATCTGAGTCTACCCTCGAACTATCGTGATCTATCGAAACCGATTGGTGCTTTAAATCCTTCGCGGCGAGCCTACTTTGAGGAACGTTACGAAAGTTGGGAGAGCGATTCGATACCGCCCTTCCACTATGGTACCCATTATTCGACAGCAAATTTCACCCTCAACTGGCTGGTACGTCTGGAGCCGTTCACAACGATGTTTTTGGCGCAACAAGGTGGCAAATTCGATTATGCCGATCGTTTGTTCTCGTCGATATCGCTGTCGTGGAAGAATTGCCAACGTGACACATCCGACGTGAAGGAGTTAATACCCGAATGGTATTTCCTACCCGAGATGTTCTACAACTCATCCGGCTACCGTTTGGGCCATCGCGAAGATGGTGCTCTGGTCAATGATATTGAATTACCGCCATGGTCGAAGAGTCCCGAAGAGTTTGTGCGCATCAACCGCATGGCATTAGAATCGGAATTCGTCTCGTGTCAGCTGCATCAATGGATCGATCTGATATTCGGCTATAAGCAACGTGGTCCCGAGGCGATACGTGCCACCAATGTCTTCTACTATCTAACATATGAGGGCAGTGTCGATTTGGATGCCATCGCTGATCCGGTAATGCGTGAAGCTGTCGAAAATCAAATACGCAACTTTGGACAAACACCTAGTCAATTGCTGATGGAGCCACATCCGCCACGCAGCTCGGCTATGCATCTGTCGCCGATGATGTTCAGTGCAATGCCAGACGATGTGTGCATGTCATTGAAATTCTATCAGAATTCACCGATTATACACATCTCAGCGAATACATATCCGCAGCTGTCACTGCCATCGGTAGTCACGGTGACGGCGGGACATCAGTTTGCAGTGAATCGCTGGAATTGCAATTACACAGCATCCGTCCAGAGTCCAAGTTACGCGGAATCCCCACAATCGCCAGGCTCCAACCTGCCATTAACGATGGATCCAGTGTTGTGTAAGTATATATGTGTCATTCATATGTGCATCAATCGTTTTAAAAATTCATTAGCCTATCGTTTAACTAATGATTTACTTTCAAATCTCTTTTCCTCCACCGATAGCTACACAAAATACTGGTCACAATAATCCAATGAATCGCCGACATTTGGGTGATAATTTCAGTCAAATGCTGAAAATACGCTCAAATTGCTTTGTGACTACAGTCGATAGTCGTTTCCTTATTGCCTGCGGTTTCTGGGACAATAGCTTCCGTGTGTTTGCAACAGAAACAGGTGAGTGTTGTCAAGCGCTTTTAAGCGCGCGTTTTAAAAATCGCACAATTTATGGGGTAAAATATTTATGTAGACGACGGCGCTGTTTAAACCGCACAATGAATATTTTGTGCGTTTTTTACAGCTCGAAAAAAAATATATATTGAACATCCATGTAATTCGCAATAGTTTTTAAAATTTCTTTATATGCTGTCAATTGCTTACGTTTCTATATTTTTTCCTTCACCTTTTTTTCCATTTCTTCCGAAATATATAGCGAAAATAATGCAAATTGTATTCGGACACTTTGGCGTTGTCACCTGTTTGGCACGTTCCGAATGCAATATTACATCCGATTGTTACATTGCATCGGGTTCGGCAGACTGCACAGTATTACTGTGGCATTGGAATGCACGTACACAAAGTATTGTCGGCGAAGGTGATGTGCCAACACCACGTGCCACACTGACAGGACATGAACAGGCTGTGACTTCGGTTGTGATTAGCGCTGAATTGGGTTTAGTTATCTCAGGATCAACGAGTAAGTAATAGTAAACGTTTGTTTTGCGAGAAACAAGATGATTATTTCTACATTATTGATATGACATATATATTTTTATGTTTTTCTTCTCTTACCCTCAACTCTTTCACAGATGGTCCTGTTTTGATACATACCACTTTCGGTGATTTATTACGTTCTTTAGATCCTCCAGCAGATTTCTATTCACCTGAGTTAATTGCTATGTCACGTGAAGGTTTTATTGTGGTCAATTATGATAAGGGTAATGTTGCGGCATACACGCTGAATGGCAAGAAATTGCGACACGAAACGCACAACGATAATTTACAGGTTAGTTGGCTAGACGATTTTTTTTTCTTCGTTTATAATTTTTGAAAGAAGTTTTAGAATTTTGAAGTTTAACATAAAATACATTTTTTTGTTTCTTCTTGTCTCTTTCTTATTTTCGTAAAGTGCATGTTGCTATCACGCGATGGTGAATATCTGATGACAGCTGGCGATCGCGGCATTGTCGAAGTGTGGCGTACCTTCAATTTAGCACCACTGTATGCATTCCCCGCATGTAATGCTGGTATACGCTCGTTGGCATTAACGCACGATCAAAAGTAAGTAGCACTGAATTTAGTGGAGAATTCTCTTTATATAGTTTTTGCAAATTATTGTGTGAATATAAAAGGAAGTATAATAAGCAAAGGAAACTAGGGAGACTTGATCTAAAATCCATATAAAATCATATAAAATCCAACACAATGCAACTATTGGTTGTTGCATATGCATATAATGCGAAATGATTCATGATTTTTTTGCAGATTTTTGAACTCATTTTTTTAGGTTTTTTTTTTTTAACCGTCGGGTATTTTGTATGGCAACATTTTTATTTGAGAGTAAAAATAAATAGTGTTCGGAGAGAATAATTGTTCAGGATAGAGGCAAGGGGTAAGTATGTTCCCTTAAAATGTTGAGGAGGAGAAATTAATGGGAATCAGACTCACATTTCACCACTCCAGAGGCGATTACCTGACAGCTATGGTAGCATTTGTCGATTTTCCGATGTTTTAGACACATTTTGCATGAGAGCTCCTTTAATGGATAATGATAAGAGGTTGTAATGTTCGCAGAAAATGTTGAATTCCAGAAATTATTGAAGGTTGGTCATAGAAGAGACCTTTTAGCGACACTAGTGAGCCAATTTCGTGAAAAATATTAATTTTTGTATGAAGCCTCCTTCTAAGTGCACATAGGTGGTAAGTGTGCTGCTGGAAAATCTTAAGGAAAAGTATTTTCACAGAAAATATTTTTTCTGCAGCTGACGCGGATACTAAATTGTCGTCTGTCCCCAAGCCGTTTTTACAGAGCAGTCCGGACTGCTACTGTTATCCGTCACCGATTCGTGCGATCAGACGAATGCGCCCCTCGGTCGGTTGGGCGGGTAAGTGGGATCACTGGGATCGTTCGAGGTCAGTTTGACATTTCACCTCTCTGGGGGCGTTTCCTCGACAGCTATGGAGGGCATTTGCCGATTTTCGGAGGAACCCCCTTGAAGGGAAGAGATAGTAGGAGAGTGGTGTTTGGAGAAAATGTTTAGGTTGAGAAATTAATTTATGTTACACCATACCCCTCTAGAAGCACTCTGGGAAGTGATGGTAGCGAATCTGATAAAATGATAAATTTTGTGGTGAGGCCCTCCTAAGAGATGCAGTTAGGGAGTAAGTATATTTCACAAAAATGTTGAGAAGAAAAAATTTATTGGAGTCTGTAATACATTGTATCCCTTTAGAGGCGACTTATGAGAAGCTATAGGTTTTTTTTTTATTTCCCTACCATTTGTTAGAATTTCTAACTCCATCTCTGCCCATAGCATCTTTGAATTCAGACTTGCAATTAAATCAGCTAGAAATCCTGATGAACATCTATCTACGATCTTTGTATAAAATTGCTTAACATTTTATTTTACGTGCTTACTTAGTAACTCTTTAATTTTTACTTTTTTTCTATTTTTTCTTCTTCTTTCTAGATACTTGCTGGCTGGCCTCTCGACTGGTTCCATAATCGTATTCCATATTGATTTCAATCGTTGGCATCATGAATATCAGCAACGCTATTAAAACTATCACATTCATATAATCTAAGCGTCTAACTTCTACTGCAATTCCTTCTACTCCCTCTGACATCATATGGAATGGCATGGCGTAGCATTGGTGTAGCTGGAAGACACGACCGAAAAGTATCCAACAGATGAGAATGTAAGCGAATTTAATGCTTTACACACGATACACAATGACACAACAAAAATATAGAAAAAGAAATCATTGCAATACACACACACACACACACACACTATAAAGAGTGAAGAATGAGAAATGAAGAAAAAGGCCAAAAACTTTTAAAGCAGTACTACAGTAATAGCAACAGCAACAGCAACAACAACAAATGCTAACTTAATAAAATATGATGCTACAAGAAAGTGTACTCATAAATCGTAGAGTATCTAATTGTGGCATCATCTTTTTAGAACATATACACATATACATACGTACACATATGAAGCAAAATTATTATTAATAATAATAAAAAATAATAATGATAATAAGAAAAATTATGTGAAATCTTTTTTTTTTTTTTAATTTTTATTAAAAATTATTAGGTTAGGTATAAATGTTTGGTTGGTATTTGTATTTGTTTTTGTTGGTTTTTTTTTTTTTTTTTTTGATAAATAATTCATCATAAATATAATAATTAAAATTAGTCAATAGGGCACTAAACTTTAACACAAATAAATTAATAATAAAAATAGAAAAAAAAAAAAAAACAAAAATAATAAAGCAGTTGAATAGTTTTAGCAACTTACAAAGTAGTATTAATAATAAATAATACTAAAAACAAAATAGATAAAAGTAAAAAAAAAAAAAACAATTTTTTAATTTATCGAAATTTAAATTCACTTTTTTTTCTTTACACAATAACAACAACAACAAGAATTGAATGAAATCAAGCGGCCAAAAATAATAATAAATAACAACAAATGTTTTTGTTTTTATTCTTTCAAGAAACTTGTAATAACATTTAATAATAATACAAAGCGAAATACATGCAATTATAGTTTTTTGTTGTTATTTTATTTTTTTATTTTTTGTTTTAGAACAGAAGAAGTGAGTAAAACAAGTTCAACTTAAATTAAAAAACAAAAAATGCACAGTGTGTTTCAAAAGTTTCCACATAGACGCTCATTAAGCTTACAGAGTGGTGCCATCTATTGGTGTATTTTGTGAATTTTCATGAGGTTACACTTTCACGAACATCTGGACACTTTGAACGTATAACAAAGTTGGTGCTCAAAGGTGAACGTTTCTTTTTAACTCGTCTTTAAAATGAAATTCAAGCAATTGGCTAATATCAAGTTCTGTTTTCAAATCTATAAAACATTCACGGAGGCTGCGAAGAGTGAAAGAAATTTTGAAAAGGTCTTCAACACAATACTGAACCGTTTCAAAATCTCGGCAACGGTTTTTTAACTAGACTTTGAACTACCGAAAGATCTGTGATCCTCCATACCTCTCTCTTAACGGCCACTCCTTATATGGGGTTTTGCTATTAATATGGTCCAAATGTTGTGCTGTTAGGCCGGTGTAAAAAAATTATTGAAAAAGTTTGCCCAGCGATCCCGGATCGCTTCAAAATCTGGGCAAAAACATTGGAGCAAGACTTTGGCGTACCTACTGCTACTATTTTTCATTTGAAGGCGACTTTGAGTTACCGAAAAAGCTGTACACTTATACTGCGCTTTACGGTCGCTCTTTATAAAGCATTTGGCTATAATAGCTTCATTGATTTGAGACACTTTTTCGATCTACTGCCCATAATTCTCCATGCTGTTGGGGCATACGTATAATTGTCAATAATAATTGATAGATTAGGCCATATAATGTGGTATGTATTGTGGCCAATCAATCGCAGAGACCCAAACCTTATTCAAAGCATAATTATTTGTAATAAAATAGTATTCTGTTTCAAACAAAGCTACCAGAGGAAGCCAGGTCCCACAAATAGTTCTAAGGACCAATGCCTTGAAAGACACTAAGACTTCTTGAGCGCTAGATTTGCTATTTATATGATAAATTGGCATTTTAAAAATGTCCAAATACTCATGTCTTTACAATTTACACATATATATCTCAATAGATGGCGCTACTATGTAGGGCAACTAAGCACCAGTCCGGAAACTTTTCAAACACACATATGTAAACCTTAAAATTATATTAATAATATTAATGTGCTAAGGTAAAAAGAAAAATCGCACTAGTTTTTATATGAAATAAAAATCAAAATTATAGTAAAAGTAAAATAAAACATAGGCATAACATATGAAAGTAATAAAAGAATTATTTTTTGTTTTTTTTCCAAAAATTTTTTTCCAATGCCAGAAGGTACTTAATCAATAAAATAACACATATTCTCTTCGCTTTTCATATATATTTTATATTAATTTTTTTATTTTTATTTTTTAATATCACTTACAAAAAGAAACATAATCAAAATAAACACGAGTATTTCAATTGCGTCCATTTTGTTTGTGAACAAAATAATAATGACAACAACAAATGAAACATAATTAAGCAAAATTAATCATTATCAACATTTGTTAGATGCTACAAGTATCTATACTACAAGTATTTACTTACTTACTTACCATCATTTCTATTGTATTGCACTCTACTCCATCTTATATACAAACTCATCCATTTGCGTCCAAAATGTTTACAAGTTAACCTTTATTGTTTTTTCTCTTAGTACTACAAACATTACTATTTACTTGTAATTAAATGGTTGTATGTATCCAATATTTACACACTAATAATAATTAATTATTTTTGTCCATTTAGTGTTTTCAGTCTGTCCATTTTAAATACTAGCATTTTTATTTCAATTAATATCCCCATTAGTACTTATAGAGTAGGTGGTTCTAACCTAAAAAAAAAAAACATAAATTGTTATTATTATTATTATTATTATTATTATTACCATTCCAAAAGCAATTTAAATGACTAGAATTTCTTTTGCCATGTTTTTATGTAATATACCCTCTTGTACCTATCTACTGAAACATTCTTCATCCATCCATTTTATATACAAAAATTTATGCAATATTTGTACTTAATTTTCATATTGTTTTTTTTTTTTTTTTTTTGTTTTTATTTTTTGTGGAAAGTACGAATATGTATTCTTTTGAAAATCAACAAAATTCAACTTTCCCATAAATATTGTGAAATAAGCCTAAAACAGTTATTCAAGAAGAAAAAGAAAAAGAAACAAATTTCATATGTACGAGTACATTCATTAAATAATCAAATCAAATAATAATATTCTAATAATAATATAAAATTATGTTGAACTGGGTGTGTTTAAATGTATACCTAGCCAAAAACATCAGAGAGGTTATAAGTGATGTTTCTATTATTTTTCATTCAGAATTTATTGTACTTAACAACTTTCTCAGATAAGAATAAGAAAACAGAAAATCATAGTCGAAAACATTCGTAGCATGATTTTTGTAAATTTTTATATTTTTCCAAATAAAAATTTTTGATTTTAAATTTCCCGCATTTTATTATCTCAAATGCAATGTTTGCTCAAATGTTAAAATTTCTTGCAAAAATTTACAAAAGTGGCGAACCATTCAATATTGACCATTTCAAATAATTTGATTAATTTGATCAATAAACACTTTGTGTCATATTTCCTCAAGTAGAGATTCTCCATGTATTTGCAGGAATAAGTAAATTGTGCTAAATAGAGAATTTGTGTATCGATTTGTATCGATTTAATTGCTAATAGTGGTATTAACGACTCACATAGATGCTGCTAAATTGTTTGAATTTGAATAAAGCATAGTAAAGACCTCATTCATGATTTAGTAAAATCATTAAATTTATGCTAGAAGCACCTTGAACTAGGAATATCCGAAGAGGACAACAAGGAAAATTACTCTGCAATTTTTTCTCTTTTTCATTGCTACAACTTCTATAAAATCCCCATATTAATTGTATAGATTTCAATAATGAAAGAGTAATTATTCATTGCAATCATCATGATGGACGTATGCCGATGCACAGTGGGAACCCACCATTTATATTGATGACCTAAATTATAAAATTTTGGAAATGCAATCGCTTCAAGGTGTAAATCCATATTAAGAAACTAATCAATTGTTTGTTGTTGAAAATAATACCTTAACAAAAAATATGGGCGTGGCAATAAGGCCCCTTTTTTACGAGATGTCACAATAACGCCTTTTTTAAGTATGGAATTTTTCAACTTGTGGCAAAATGCTGTGCTCTAGAACCGGTGTACTGCATAAATGGCGAAAATTCTAAATCGTATGAGTGAGATATCTGTGTGATATGGAAAACCTTGATTGCTACAAAAAAAAAAAAAATCTCTTTATTATAATATTTGAGAGAATTTTGCGTTTAAATAATTGCTGACAATGAATTGCATTTTTAAAAATTGTGTGAAATTTTGAAAATATGGGGTAAAATTTGGAAAGAGTAAATTTTAGGAACCATGAACACCACCATCATCTAGATTCTTCATAACATTTAAAAGTGGAAATGTATAGGCGAAATCACTGAAAACACTTTTTACATCTCTAATGCATTTGTCAAAACCCTTACGTTTTAATGAAAGTTTTTTATTGAAAGAAAAAAAAAAATAAACATATGGGAAAAATCAGTTTTCTCATTAGAGCCATGAGCGTCAATTTATAATGCGGACGAAAGCAGTTACGTTACTCACCTAAAGGTCGAAGATACTAATAAAAGTTAATTTATTTGTCATATATCGCATATATCGCAGCATAATTCAAACTTATAAAAGAATCATTTTTATTCTTGCTATAATTCTTAAGAGGAGGTTCATACAACATTTACTTGTTATATAACCTTTTTGAGAATTATTTTCAAAACTATTTTGTGGGAAATTTTAAATTTAAAAAAAAAAAATAATTTTGGTCACTCATTTCATATATGGGCTCCCACTGTGCAACGATCAATTAGGTAGTAATCATTTAAATATGCAAAAATTTTGAAATTCAATTACAAGTCTCCATTTTCGTAACCGAATGTGTACGTGAATGCAATTAAAATCTGATATTAGTCGAATCGATAAATTGTTTGAGATTTGTTCGTGCAAAGAAATTATTCGAATAGTCGGTTACTAAATATTCGTTGAGGATCGTATGATTACAGACATCAGTTTCGGAAAGGTGAAAGGATTATCAGTTTAACAAGAGTTGTAAATGCATCTTCTATAAGGGTAACATTTCGTAAAAAACTGAGGTTAAAAATTATAGATTTTTCGTTTCAAAAATAAAAGAATTCTACTACAATAATTGCGCTATGAAACTGAAATTGGACTTGGTACTATTGAGATGTTGTACTAGAACATCGCTACGAATATTTTCGTTCTACTTGAAATTATGACATAAAATTTTGTGAGACCATGTGAGACATCTCATAGTCTTTATCCTTTATTAAAATTTATAATTTTTTAAAATATTTTTTATTTTCAAGCAAATAACTATTAAATATACTAAAATCAATTGGAATGGCTTAAGAGATAACGCATAAAATTACAAAATAAATAATTGAATAAATAATATATTAACAAAAAAAAACAAAAACAACATATTTTGCTTTCATTTTGATTATATTGGGTTTAAATTCTTTATAATTATAAAAGATATATGCACGCATACATATAGAAAATAATGCAACAAATTAAAAATATGTACAATTTTAAGAGAGAGATACATTTTAAAATTAAACACTATTCTGTCCAATTTGCAATTGTTTTTAATAATTTTTAAGTTTAATTAATATTTAAAGTGAAAATAAATAAAAATGGAAAAATGGAAAAATTATTGCAATAATGCTAATATTAGAGTAAAAATATTTGTAAATAGGATTTTTTAAAAATATATTACATAAATTGCAAAAAAAAAAAAACACACACACACAAAATGTATGTTTGTGGTTTTTATTTTCACGTTTTTACGTTTAGCTTTTGCGCTTTTAGTTGATTGAAAATGATTTCATATAGTACATAAATGTACATCATGTATTTGTCGCGTAAATACATATAAATATGATTGTAAATATATACATATACTATATATTTATGATTTGATGTATTTTATAAAAATAAATAAATTAAAAAAAAAAAAAACAAATTACAAAAAATCATAAATACATAAAATTTATAAAAAAAAAAAAAAATTACTATACATAAAGCATAAATAAGCAGCCAAAATAAAATTTAATCATAAATAATATTAAGCATATTTTCACAAAAAAAAAAAAAATAAATAAATAAATAAATAAAAAACTTAAATACTAGAAAAAAAAAATGGAAATTAAAGAATATGCAATAGTAGATTTTTTTTTTTTTTTGTTATTTTTATTATTGATTATTTGTTTGTATTTATGCTCACCTAAATTTTTTGATAAGCAGCGCGCATATAGATTTTATTATTAAAAAAGAAATAAAAGCAAAAAAAAAAAAACCAAAACAAATCAAACAAAAAATGCAAAAAGACAACAAAAAAATACTACTAGTAATTTTGCTAATATTGATCAATTCAATGGCTGAAATTTTTAAAATTATATGAAACAAAAAAAAAAAAAAGTAAGAGAAAAACGCAAGCAAAATACTAATCTAGTAGATAATAAAGATTTGAGAATTTATTAATGCACTTGAAACATTTTAATATTAATGAAAATAAATTTATAAGCATTCACACACACACACACACACACACACTAACTAACTTTTACAAAAATTATTATTATAAACTAAAAACAAAAAAAAAAAAAAAAAAAACAAATTAAAATCAAAGTTAAATAATTCAAATATAAAAATATTTACTGAAAGAACGACAACAACAACAACAACAACAACAACAACAACAACAATAACAAAAATCAAACAATGCTAGTAAAATATTGTTGCTCTTTTTCGATCATCCCCTACTCAATTATAAACCAACAGCAAGACAAACAGAGAGACAAAATTGATAAATAGCAACCCCTAAAAATATGCACTCATATATTGTGTCATTTAGTTTCATTACGCAGTGAGTGATCTATGAGTGATCTATGAGTGATCCACTTTTTTACGAGTTTTTTTATATATTTTTTATTTGAAAAGAACAACTTGGCACGCAAAAAATATTAGTGTGTTTATACCTCCGATCAGCAGGCCGTTTTTGAAACGGGCGAACTTCCTCTATTTCAGTTTTTATACAACTTGATGGCTGAATGACTGGATGACTGTATGTATAAAGACACTAACACGTTTGGTGAGCTGAATTTGTTATTTGTTTGACAGAGTGCCGCTTTCAAGGTCTCGAAATATTCGTAAAGCAGTAGGCCCTAATATTCCTTCATATGTCAATAGAGAGCGCCACTGTTCCAACCAAGGGAGCGCTAGTGTGGACACTCTTGAAGCGCACTGTGTATTTCCATTGATAAACACACATTCCACATGCATACATCCGACACTAACTGGGATGAATATAAAAATAGTACTACATTCGATAATGCTTACATTGCTTTGTTGAAAAAATAAAAAAGAAAATAGAAATAGACATACCTAACATAAAATGGCTGAAATAGTATTGTACTTATACATATATGAATGAATTCATAATAATAAAGAATTAATAAATAAAATAAAATATATTTTGTCAATAATAATAAATATTAAAATGCTATTTTCATCATAATTTTTTTTTTTTGTTTTTTTGATTTTTGCCAACAGCTAAATAGCCTAATAAAATATTATGAGAAAAAATTTAATTAATTAAACACGCCATAAAAAGCAAATAAATACTATAAAAACTAGTGAGAAAAATGTTAATTAAAGTAAAGCGAATAAAATAATAAAAATTATAATTATACAAATACTAATAATTATTATTGCTAAATACAAAAAATTAAAGTAAATAACAAATTATGGCTAAAGCAAATTAAAATAATAAATAAATAAATAAATAAGTAAATAAAATTCTACACATAACCATTTACACTGATATACCAACACAGCAACATCTACACAAAATTTAATTATGTAATATAAGTACTTATAATACTTACAACTTATATGATTAATAAATATTACAATTTAGATTTAAAAAAAAAAAAAAAATAAAGCTAAAATTAAAATTCAACTTCAACAAGGTCTAATATGCATACACTGAAAAAATAAAAAATACACACACACATACATAAACAGTGCATAAGAATTAATATACATATTATAATTAATTATTAATAAATAATAATTAAATATATTATTGTAATTATTATTATTAATATGTTCATTAAAATATGAAAATATGAGGAAAATTAATGAAATAAAAATTTTTGATTTAAATAAAAAAAAAAAAATTACAAAAAAATGTGTCGATGTTTTTCTAATGGATAAAGATCTACAGAATAACTACAAAAATCGGAAAAATAATATTTTAATCGCTTTCTTCTATCTTTCGTATTGCTGAATGAATGCGAACTCATTGAATGACTGGCCTTTTCCCATGGTAAATTTGCTTTTTGTGCTGCTATTTGATAGATTGATAAGAATTTAGAGATTTATCATTCAAGCGGTTTGGTAAGTAAGAAAATATATATGATGGATAAGTTAAGGATTTTTCTACAAAATGCAACCGTGTCAAACTCGTGTCATGAAACTTCGCATTGTTTTGGGGAAAAACTATCACTTTGTAATTGACAAGTTTTAGTCAATTTTCAAAAAAAAAAAAAAAATATTTGATGGTTATTATGAGTTGCATTCGATTTTCGATCTTCGCTGGTTGTCGAAATACACAAATGTGCAATCCTATCGAAATTTTCGTTGAGTATCGAATTTTCTGTCGAACAGAATTTTGATTAAGTTGCTGTATCGAAGTGAATGTTCGAATAAGAGTCATAACACCAAATGAAAATTCGTTCGATCAGCACTTTCGACCACAGTCGAAGATCGAAGTTGAGACGACAATACGAGGGAGGTCCCAGAACTACCCGACCTGACATATGGCGGCAGTAGTTTGAAAAAAAAAAATTACTTTGGTGTAAAATGTGTCAACCTTATAAAACATATGTTTTAAGTTTCAAGGCGCCACTTTGTTTAGTATTTTTTTTTTTTTTTTGGAGCCATCGAAAATTAACGACCTGAGTAAACTTGTAAATATGGAAAATATTAATCACCATGTTATGTAATTCAATACTTTCATTTGAAAGGTCTCAGTCCAACGAATATTCAAGTCAAACTAGATTCTAGATTCATAAAATATTGGGTGGCAGAGTTTAAGCAAGGTCGTTCAAGCTGTCAAGACAAACACCGTAGTGGTCGACCAATTGAGGTGGCCACGCCAGAAACGGTTAACAAAATCCACAATATGGTATTGGATGATAATCGCCTGAAGGTGCGTGAGCTAGGTGGTAAATTACAGGCATTTCAAAGAGTGCTATACATCGTATATTGACCGAAAATTTCGAGATGAAAAGCTGTATGCAAGATGGGTGCCGCATTTGCTCACAATAGGACCAAAAACAACTTCGTGAAGATGTTTCTATGGAATGTTTGGCGATGTTTCACAGTAATAAAGCCGAGTTTTTGTGTCGATTCATAACCATAGATGAGACATGGATCCACCACTTCACACCTGAGTCAAAACAGTGTCCAAAGAAGGCGAAGACAGTTCCATCTGCAGGCAAGGTTATGGCGTCTGTTTTTTGTTTTTTTCTGTTTGTTTCTTTTTGAAATTAAAGAAAAAAAAACGAATTTGGCGAAAAAGAAAGTGTTATTTCATCAAGACAATGTTCTCCAGTTCACACATCCGCTATTGTGATGGCCAAAAGCAATGTGTTAAAGCTTGTATTGCTTCAGCACGCACCTTATTTGCCAGATTTAGCTCCTACGGATTATTTTCTATTTCCAAATTTGAAAAAATGGCTTGGTGGTAGAAGATTTGCAGACAATGAAGAAGTGGAGTCTGCAGTAGATGGCTATTTTAATAAGCCAGACAGTTCATACTATAAACAGGGTATCGAAGCTATAGCATATCGCTGGGAAAAGTGCATAGAGCTAAAAGGAGATTATGTTGAGAAATAAAGAAAAATTTTCCCAAATTTGTTGTGTTTTCTTTGTTATGTCGGATAGCTCTGGGACCGCCCTCGTACATGTCCGTGTCAATAATCTGATTTCTCGCTTAGAAGTTTTAAGAATGACTAGTTTAGTGAAGATCTGCTATGGAAGTTGTTAAAACAGTTTTTTGTTTTCACCACTGCGGCATGATCGCTTACATTAAACATCGAGTGGTGAACGATATATTTTTCAAAGGCGGTCAAAATCCGCTTGAAGAATCGTCTGATGAATCTCAGCTTTATTAATTGGTTGAGCATGATTGAATGATGAGTCTCTATGCTATTTCGAATTGAGTTATGGTTGTGGTTGCTTTGCGATAATTGCGATAAAAATCCCGGGTAAGGAATATCGTTGGCATCAAAATTTCAATTGACCTTGAAAATTAATATTTAATTCGCGAAACATATAGAAGCGAATTTTTGTTCGAAAACATGAAAAACATCGTTTCAGATGAAATATGATTTCATATAGTTTTTATTGCAAAACTTGGAGCACCGCCGTAATGTGGTTCCAATAGAATATCGATATAGCTAATATTCCTCGTCAAGTGGTCGATTTATTGAGAGCAAAGTTTAATGAAAATATTGTTTTATTTTAATTATCAGTTGGAATCATGACTGAGCTCCATCAATATAATTCGAATAGTGTCTTGCTGACAAACCAGTCTGACTATGCCACTATTTACAATAACAAATTTAAACATCTTTAAATATGATTTTAAACATTTCAGATTATGAAAAGTTGAAACTTTTGAAATATTGTACATAAATTTCAATTGTGTCCATTTTAGTTAAGTGGAAACTCTACCGGACAGAAGAAAAAAAAAATACCATTGCTAAATTATACAGGAGCAATTTTTTTTTTAATGTCATACATAGTCATGACATGTAGCTATTTACATATACTCGTACGTATACTTATGCTATAGCTTTTTATAAGCATTGAACATTTTCCACTAAATTTACTTTGAAGAGTATTAATATAATAGCTACTAAAGAAAGCAAAAATAAACAAAATGGAAAAATTGAAATAATAATAATAATAATAATATTGTGGAAATGTATTCAAAAGTTTGTTGATTTTACAATTTCAACAAAGTTTATTATTCTTTTTAACAATACATATCCATTTGACATACTTAAATGAAACACATGAGAAAGTTGAATTATTTGTAATAACGAGTAACCAGTGTTGCCTGGGGTAGTAATAGCACTGGTCTTATAACATTCCATACATACATTTTGTTTGGGAATACTTTAAAAATGTTGAGCTAAGTGTAAGTAAAGGGTTATCCATTTTGCGGTTTCAAAAGTAAATGTAAATAAAACACATATAAAATATTTTTTATCATGATATTTCTTTTTTATTATAAAGTTTGAACGTTGACATTATGTGTGAAATACTACATCATTTAAATGACCACCACGCGAATTGTTGCAAGCATCGATTCTTTTGAGGTAATTTTCGACCACTTTTTGACACATATTGGGCGGTATCTCAGCCATAACGTGACGAATGTTGGTTTTTAGGTGCTCAAGAGTTAAAAGTTTATCTGCATAAACACGGTCTTTCGCGTAGCCCCACAAAAAAAAAGTCAAGCGGTGTCAAATCGCATGATCTTGGTGGCCACTTGATATCGCCACGACGAGAAATTACGCGGCCAGAAAATTTCTCTTGCAATAAAGCCATATTCGCTCGAGTTGTGTGGCATGTGGCACCGTCTTGTTGAAACCACATATTCTCTAAGTCGTATTCTTCAATAGAAGGCAAAAAAAAGTCGGTTATCATATGAGACAATAACGCTCCGAAGTGACAGTCGTTCCATCGTCTTTTTCGAAGAAGTAAGGTCCAATCATACCTCCGGACCA
Source organism: Megamerina dolium (assembly GCA_963854835.1). NCBI lineage: Eukaryota > Metazoa > Arthropoda > Insecta > Diptera > Megamerinidae > Megamerina > Megamerina dolium. The sequence goes on from OY978527.1 coordinate 70,242,273, forward strand.
AAGAGCGCACCAAGCAGTGACTTTTTGTGGATGTAGTGGCCTCTCTTCAATTACTTGAGGATTCTCAGAACCCCTAATACGACAATTTTGTTTGTTAACATACCCACCGAGTGAGAAATGTGCTTCGTCGCTGAAGAAAATTTTGTTCGAAAAATCGCCGTCCACCGCCTGTTGTTCAAGCACCCATTCGACGTATCTACGACGTTGTGAATGGTCAGCTGGCTTCAGTTGTTGTGTGAGCTGGATTTTATATGGATGTAGGTGTAGATCCAAATGCAAAATACGCCATAATGTGCCGTAAGACAGTCCTTAATTTCTGAGAACGACGAGGAATCGACACATTCGGGTCTTCGGCAACACTTTCACTTACAGCAGCGATATTTTCGGTGGTACGAGCGAAACGATGATGCACAGGCCTTACAATATTTGTAACCGATCCAGTCTCTTCATATTTCTTCACAATTTTGCCAATTGCTTGCTTAGTTGGACGATTATGTAAACCATAATCTCCTCTTAAAGCACGATATGTGGCTGTGGCTGAATCACCATTTTTGTAGTAGGTTTTTACAATTTTAATGCGTTGTGCGATAGTTAAGCGATCCATTTTCGCAAATGTCAGACTTTGAACTGAAAAAGAAAGAAATTGTTTTAACAACTCAGTTTGACAGATTTCTCAATTTCAGGGGTGACTCGAATTTCGTCGTCGATTTTCAGTGGTTTTTAAGTTCATTTTGTACTAGTGCGCCTATAGAGAATAGGAATAGAAGGTGGGTTAGTTCGTAGAAAATATTCAGCAGTAAAAATTTATGGAAACGGTGTGAGCGAAATGTATTAAAAATGCAAATTTTGTATGGCAACCATTCTAAGGAGTACAGAGTACAGGGTATGAGTGTTCAGGAACCATCCACTTGCTCCATGAACGAAATGCGACCTCACAAATCTCACATCATCATCTATATATACACACTGTGCGACCGATCATTATATCATTAATATGATACTAACATACTATATTCCTCGTTGGGGAGAAGGCTTAAATGATGTTACAGTATACCCTTTCTTGTATTCACTTTACGACTAATTCTTTTTTACTATTCTCTTGTCGTTTCGTGTTCCATCACAAGGCCAATAATAATAATAACAATAATAATAAAATAATAATAATGATGACAACTAACCAGTCAAGCAGGCAACCAACCAACCAAGCAACCAACCAACCAAGCAAGCAACCAACTTGTGATGAAAATTTAAATGACAAACAATCTAAAGAAAGAAAAAAAAACAAATGATAAGAAAGAAAAAAATCGCAAAATTGAGCAACAAAAATCGCTTTCGGTTTTTTTTTCACACACACACACACACACGCAAAATATATGTGTAACAACACGTATGAAGATAGTACATGTTGTAATATCAAATACGAAACAAAATATCAGCCAGTGAAGCAATAAAGAGAAGACTCACGAGTAGAACAATTGAACTCGCAGACTGACTATGAATGTGCTGAACAACAAAAGAATGGGGATGCTGCAGTGCAGTGAGCTGAATTGATGGTAAATGCTAGATTCTCACAGGCAGATAGTAGCAGTACGAAAGGAAGGAAACAAGCAATGTAACGACAACAACGTTTTATAATAGTCAGTCAGATTTTCTTTTCACTTTTTTGCTTTTACATATTTTGTTTGCTCTTGTACAATTTTTCGTTTTTCGATAAATATGCTAACAAAGAGAAAAAAATAAGAAATTACACACAAAAAAAAAAAAAGAAGAAATCCTTGAATCCTTACTATGATGATGGTATAGCGATTGTGTTGTCGATCGATGTTGATGCTTTTACATGTAAACACGTGAATATATACGAATATGTACTCGTATGTATGATTCGATTGGTGTGGAGGTGTGTGTGTCTGTAGCGACGTATGTGCGTGTTCGTTGCCGGCAGTGCCGAAGGCAAGCTACAAGGCAAAATATCTACATACAATCACGTAAAATGTACAATGTACGAATAATATGTTATTGCAGCAGCAGCGGTAGCAGCAAAAAAAAAAAAAAAAACAATAATAACAACAACCATAGTGAAAGCATTACAGTAAGATTCAATCAAGCGCATTTTTGATGTGCTCCATCTGCCAAATAAAAATTGAAATTATGTCATGCAGCAGATATATGTAGATGAGTAGTCAGTGTAGTCAGTCAATCGTATATATTAACATTCATACACACACACACACACACACGCATATCCACAACACCAATGCAATCATACATATGAACGAACTCATACATTAGTGTGCGACTCTCTGAATTTCCTCTGGAAACCTAGGTATAGGAAACTAGTTTTTGTTTTTAAGATTTACATCATCCCCTCACACAAAAATATTTCCTTGAGTATGTAAAAATGTTTCTTAATCAATCAATGTAATCGAATAACAACAAGAAGTGCCACATTTGTTCTAAAATTATCGTTATAATTAAATGAAATCTCATTGGGTATATATTGAATTTTGAGCACAATGTGGCACATCTTTGCATTCTTTGATTATCATAATTTTTCAGAAAGCATATTTTTAATCTTAACTATAATTCGATGAGAGGTAGGAATGACTCATTTAAAATATATGGCACCTATAACTAAGGCACTATGTAAGAGGCTAATCTGGTTCTTTCGAAAAAAAAAAGAATTTTGATTGTACAACTGAAGGATGCACCTTAATGTACTTTTACATTAATTTTTTTTTATATGTACATATATTTTTATATGTATGCATACATAAACTTATGAGATTTTACCTTTGCGTACACATTCTTGTACATGCTTATATGTTAGCATTTACTTGCATGCTTTTACTATAATAGGCCATTCAATAAGTCCCTAGGATAAGTATGAAAAAAACAAAATTTTGATAAAACTCGATTTTATTGTTCAACATAGTTACCTTCGAGGGCGATAAAAAAGAGTATAGCGATTTTCCAACTTTTCTATACCGCTTTTATTGTATGATTTCTCTTTCTCGTCAAAGTAGGCCTCAGTTAGGGCGATTACTGCATCATAGGACTTAAATTTTTTTCCAAAAAGCATTCTCTTGAGATCTGAAAACAGGAAAAAGTCGGTGGGGACTAAATCTGAAGAATAAAGTGGGTGGCGAAGCAATTCGAAGTCCAATTCATTCAATATTGACAATTTTCAATTTTCATCGATGTGTGACACGGTGCATTGTCTTGGTGAAAGAACACTTTTTTCTTTTGCAAATGTAGCCGGTTTTTTTTTGCGATTTCAGCCTTCAATCTGTCCCACAAGTTCACAATAATAGTCGCTGTTGATGGTTCGCTATCACCTTACCGGCCGACTATTGCAGCTTTGCTCGCTTTGGATTCAACTTCTGTCGACTACTGTCCACTCAGCTGACTGTCTATTGGATTACGGTTTATAATGGTGAAGCCATGTTTCATCCATTATCACATATCAACGATAGAATTCGGTTTTGCTGCGAAGCATCGATACGTCGTTGCCATCTATGTGTCATCATACACACTTATTGAATGGCCTGTTATGAGATTACAATTCCAAGTACATATCATACATAGATACACGCGTTCAATCAAATATTAATGCAAGACAAAATCATAGCAAAAAGAATGAAGCACTTTTTGAAGCACTTTGCTAAGAAAAAGTGCATCTAAAAATCAACCAACTAAAAGAAATAATCTTCCGGGTGATAAGATACGATTAGTAACATATTTGGAAGCAGAAATCGGGCTGTGAAGTAGTTTAAAGTTATGTGTCTACTATATGGTAAAAAATTAAAATTCATTCAGATGCCACAAAAGTCACGCTTTGATTTAAATCATTTTGTATATTAGATTTGTTTCAATTTGGGGCAGGCTTCTTATCTAAATTGATTGCAGAATGCTTTGACATATTATTGTGTCTAGCAGTAAGACTGATTTGGGATCTAAATTCTAATAGTCTTATTGAAGCCAAAAAGCTCAAATACAGTTTCCCGTCCCATAAATCTAAGCAAACCCGATCACATCCTCAGATAGCAGCTTATCTCACTCTATTGTCATAGGAAGAACTTTAGCGAGGAAGGTCTTTGCTTGCATTATTTCTAAGCTAACTCCTTTAAAAAAGTACAAAACGAAAATGTTTCAAAATATTATTTTTTTTTTTTTCTACAAAAATTTATTATTCTTCAAATATTCCGAGTTTAATCATGATTAATCTGATTAAACATTCATAAGAGCAAAAGAGGCAACGTCGTCAGGGAATGAAATTTTTCTAATATTCCGAGTTTAATCATGATTAATCTGATTAATCATTCATAAGTACGGTAAGAGGCAACATAATCAGGGAATGAAAGACCTCGAGAGACAAATTTTGAAAATTGTATTTTAGTAAAATGCTGAGTAATCACTGGTGGGGATACTAACGACTCAGTAGTATTAGTGCCCATAACATCCATTGTGATTCATTTGAGTTAAGTGATATAAATCACTCACGATATGTACTCACATTTCTGCCTTCCATTACACAACGCACCTGTGCTCGTATACGTAGCTCTACCTTAGAGTAATCTATACAAATATTTCGTAGCAAAAAATGCAAACAAAAAAAAAAAAAAAAAATGTTTCAGCAAAAGAATACTACAACTATTTTTGTAATATTGTAATACATATTTGTAATGTAAAAAGATTAAGGAAAGAATTTCATATAAAAATCATTTAGAATGCGGGTTGGAAAAATGTAATAATTATTTTTGATAAAATTGCAATTGCGAAAGGCATAACAGCAATAATATAACAGAGAATTTTAGTAAAAAAAAAAAAATTGGAGAATAGGACGATGCTGGCTAAATGGTACACTATCTACTTGTACTCGTACTACTATATTCGTGGTATATATGCATGTATATTAAGGTGACTCAAATTGTATGAATTTATATGGAAATAAATATTTGGAACCATTTTAATCATTTCTTTGCGAGGAGGCAACCAGAAATTTGATATTTGTAGCCAACTACATTTCTCAGCACTTATAAGCGCACTAATTTTGTATGGTAGAGCCCACACCGCCCTAACAGATGAGAATATTGTGTAAGTATGTTTATAGAAAATGTTGAATAGAAAAATTAATGGAGCACTGATGATAAATTTCATTGCTTTTGAGATGATTTCTGAACAGCTATGCCGATTAATTGCCGATTTTCTGGTGTGTTTGTGTTTATTTTGTATGGGAGCCTTTCTAAAGAGGATAGGGTGTACGAATTTTTGGAAGAAATATTGGGCAGGAAGAAATAATGAGGGTCGCTCACACATTTTACTGCTCTAGGGGCTATTATGTCGGCAACTCACGACAAGGGTATCAAGACAAACATGCAGAAAAGATTCTCAAAGCATGAGACTGTTCTCAGGGTGCCCCTAGAGGGTCAAATATGACCCTATAGATTATTTTCATCATTATACTAAACGAAAACATATCTATCACCCTCCCTGACTAGCTTAAAATCATTGCACAATATGACACAATAATAATTCATTTCATATCATCATATTTAATATTATTTGGAGCATACTAACTACAATACATTCTGTCAAATAAGTACCCGGAAATTCTCATTTTTAATTTTCCCTCTGAGAATATTTCAAAAACAATTTTTTTCCCAGGTTGGCACAACTGTCAGCCACTATTCTGTGAATTTTTATTGCTATGTGTCATTTAGTTTGGTTACGGCGTCATTAGGAACAAGTCAATCTTTTGTGTGCGTTGCAATTTTTACTATGGATATACATCAAAACTAATTCGCAACGAGAACTGAAGGCCATTCCGGAATATAACTTTAAAAAGTGTTTCGATGATTGGATTGTTCGTTGGAAGAAGTGTATTGCCCCAGAAGGGGCCTATTTTGAAACGGATATAATAAATTTAGATGATTGATAAGTTGTTTGTGTTTTATTTCAAATTTCCGGGTACTTATTTGACAGAATGTATAGCTTTAAAAAGTGTTTCGATGATTGGATTGTTCGTTGGAAGAAGTGTATTGCCTCAGAAGGGGCCTATTTTGAAGAGGATATAATAAATTTAGATGATTGATAAGTTGTTTGTGTTTTATTTCAAATTTCCGGGTACTTATTTGACAGAATGTATATATGTACGTAGGATACACTCGTACACTCGTATGTATTCTGTTGCATCCTGTATGTTGGAAAGCATTAGATGATGATAATAATAATAATAATAATAATAGTGATGATGGTTACGATGGTGATGAAATTGTCATATCAAAGTGAAGTAGAAAAAATAAAAATCACACTATAATGGAAGCAAACTCTTAACTTGGGACAAAGAAAAAATATATGACGTTAGAATGAACGACGATGATAAAGAAAAGAACTAAATATTTATATACAGAGTTATAAAAAATATGATAAATAAATTAAAGTTGTATTTCATATTGTAGAAATTATTCTGAAAGCTTTTACGTATTATATATATGTATCCCAATGTATTTATAATTGTATGAAGACATGTGTGAAATACATAAAATCCTGTATACATATGATGTTAGGTATATCTTTCTACCTTTTACTCGGATAACATGCTCATACTTCTCGCTTGCTCATTGCAAAACATATTACTTCAAATGAGAGTTATTCGCTTTTTTATACCCTGCATAATGCAATATGCATGGTATATTCATTTCGGTCAGATGTTTGTGTCCACTTGAAGGAATCTCCGGAGATATAGACATGGATATATATTCGTGATCAGCGTCGATTAAATTTTCGATTTAACGATGTCCGTCCGTCCGTCCGTCCGTCCGTCCGTCTGTCTGTCACCTGGCTGGTTCGCACGATAACTTGAGTAAATATTGAGCTATTTCGATGAAATTTGGCACAAATAATCTATGATCCAAGGGTACGGAGGGGATTCATATTGGGCATGATCGGTCAATAACCACGCCCACACCAAGCATTCAAAGCGACTAACCTCGAAATTTTCAAAATCTTTAACTTGCTATAACTCACATAATATACAACTTGGGACAACAATATTTGGCACATAGACTTATATTATACTACTATATAACCTTGCCAAAAGTGGTTGAGCCACGCCTACTTTTTAGCGTAGCTCTCATACAAAGTGTCTGTACTTCTTTTAAATTGAAACAGCTGTAACTTCTACAATCTTCTGTCCAGAATAACCATAATTGACACTCAGATTAACATGGTAGTCGGAAATAATATGACAGAAAATCAGTGTGCCACGCCCACTCCTTTTTGGGTCTCCCATACAAAGTTGCGGAAATTAAAAAAAATGTTACCTGTTATAACTTGCAAACTATTCAGCGTAGAATAACGAGATTTAAGGTGTGGATTAGTATTGTACGAGCAACTAGGCTCACAGAAAATGGGAGCACCACGCCCACTGTTTATCGTAGCCCCCATACAAATTTTAAATTGAAACAGCTGTAACTTCGGCAATCTTCTGTCTAGAATAACCATAATTGACACTTAGATTAACATGGTAGTCGGCAAAAATCTGACAGAAAATCAGTGTGCCACGCCCACTCCTTCATGAGTCTCCCATACAAAGTCAAGGGGATTAAACTAAAACTTTTAAGCTCCATAACTTACAAACCATTTAGCGTAGGACAACGAGATTTAAGGTATGGATTAGTATTGTAGGAGCAACTAGGCTCACAGAAAATGGGCGCACCACGCCCACTGTTTATCGTAGCCCCCATACAAATTTTAAATTGAAACAGCTGTAACTTCGGCAATCTTCTGTCTAGAATAACCATAATTGACACTTAAATTAATATCGTAGTCGGCAAAAATCTGGCAGAAAATCAGTGTGCCACGCCCACTCCTTCATGAGTCTCACATACAAAGTCAAGGGAATTAAACTAAAACTTTTAAGCTCCATAACTTACAAACCATATAGCGTAGGACAACCAAATTTAATTTGTAGATTAATATTGAAAAATTAATTAGATATACAAGAAAGAGATAAGTCACGCCCACTTTTTATATAGCTTCCGTACAAAGTGTCGGATTTATCTTAAACATTAAAACACCCATAACTTCCTAAATAATACACCTAAGTCAACCCATTGCAACCTATGTAGTTAGTAGTATAGGCAGAAATTGATCCTCCAAAATTGGTGAGGTACGCCTGCTTCTTAATGTAGGTCCTATACAAAGTAATGGAAGAAAAGGATGGATATACGAGCAAACTTTTTATATATACATCTACATATGCAGGGTATAATTTGGTCGGCCCCAGCCGACTGTAAGGAAATTTTTTTAATATCATATAAATTCATACACAGCAAGAAAATTTGATCTGTAAAAGTTTTCGATTTGTATTGAGAGTATAAATAAGATCATGCAGATTTTCATCTGGCAACACTGCCATTTTGAAATGTCATCATTAAGATTTCTTTTTTAGTATCTGTCATTTCGCTGAAGTGTAAACAACATAGAGTCTGTGTGCTCCGAAAATGTCAATTTTTGCACTAAATAATATGTTTTTGCTGGGAGTTTTACTTCATACTACTTTAATATGAAGAAAATGGCTGGCGAAAGTCATCGAATTTTAGTCGAACTTTATGGTGACCACGCTTTAGCTGAGCGAATGTGTCAGAAGTGGTTCGTACGATCTAAAAGTGGCAATTTTGATTTGGAAGGTGAAGTGCCACCAAAGTTTCAGAATGAGGTATTGGACGCTAGGTCAATGAAGATCCATCACAAATGCAAAATGAACTCGCAAAAATACTTGGAGTCACTCAGTCAACATCGTTTAGGGGCAATGGGAATGTTCCGAAAGGTAATAGGAAATTGGGTGCCGTATGAACTGAAGCCACCAAGAGACGTCGAACGCCGTTTTTCTCGCGTGATCAACTGCTCCAACGGCAAAAGGAAAGGTGACATCGAATTGTGACTGGCGATGAAAAGTGGATCCATTAGGATACCCCGGCCATGACTCATCATCGACGGCCAAGCCGAATATTCATGACAAGAAGCTCATGCTGTGTATGGTGGATGGGACCAGCTGGATGTGGTGTATTATGAGCTGTTGAAATCGGGTCAGATGATCAGTGGGGATCTGTACCACATGACAATTTATGCTGTTAAATCGAGCATTGCTAAAAAAAAAAAAACCGCAATATGCCGATAGACACGAGAAAGTTATTTTGCAACATGATAATGCTCAGTCACATGTTGAGGCGTCTGTTAACACGTTCTTAGAAACACTCAAATGGGAATCCTACCACACCCGCCATATAGCCCACACATTGCTTCTTCCGATTACCACCTGCTCCTATCGCTGACACATAGGCTGGCCAAAAAATTCAAATCATGAATTCATGGTCGATTCGTGGATTGCCTCAAAACATGTCGACTTCTTCCGACGCGGAATCCGTTTGCTGCCAGAAATATGGGAAAAAGTAAAAGCGAGCGACGGACAATACTTTGAACATTGAATGTATATTAGGCCGTACCTCAAAAAATCGCAATAATTCCTTTGCAAAGGTTTAATGATTCTTTGCGAGCTATAATTAACTGGCATTAGGGTGGTACATTAGGGTAGTAGGAACTGAGATTTGGTGGGTAAGTATTAGAACGCGGTACTTGAGGTCAATGATCTTTGAAACAAAAAGATGTGTTTCTTTGAGACAAAAACATCGATATATTACACTTCAAAATCTGACTGCAAATGCTGAAGTTACCACGAAAAATGTAAAAAGGCTACGTCCTACGTTCGACAAAAAAAAAAAATAAAATTTTTCGGAATTGCCTTGCAAAACTTCTTCAAATTAGGGGGTATACGGCGCACTTTTTTTTTTCTTTCCCTGTAAGGTGGTACGGCCTAATGTATATCCAATTTTTCACAATAAAATTTCGATTTTCGCAAATAAACCGTCAATACCAAAAATATAACAATTTAGGTCATGTCAATTGGCAATGAATAGTCAATGCAAGACTTTTGCAATGAGAAGAGTCGATCATGATCTAAGATAATCATTGTTGGGACCACTTTTTTTGTTTTAATGAACTTCCGCGTCCTAAAATCGAAACTTGAATTTCTGTTCTAGAGTTTTTGAGCTATTATTCAACATTTCTGGTTTTTTAATTGCAAAGTCCACTAGGCTACTTCTATGTCCTAATAGTCTTATCGTTGCATTTTTATCACAGTGTACATTGTACATTATTTGCCATTTCTTTTCTGCTCCATATTGCAGCAATTGCACTTTGACACTTGAGGCAGCAGCAAAATGGTTGCGAAAATTATATGCATTGTCGAACAACAAGTGGCAATAGTGGCGTGTCAAGACGACGAGTAATGATGACGTTGAAGTTGTAAGGGGAGCATTTCATGATGTATTCCATGACTTTTCACAGGATGAAAATGTATATATACATATACATTAGAGCTGTCGCATAAATTTTAAGAGATTTTCAGCGAGTGTATTTTTTGTGTGAAAAAATATGTGCAACAAAAATATAGAAAACTAATCCCTCTATTCACTGAAAGGAAAGCCTCATAAATTTCACATTGTGGGTTCTGCAAATAGTTCCCAAAAAAATTCTCTTAAGGGGGTGTTCCCGTCTAGAATGCCGATTTTAGGCTGTTTTTCAAAAAATTATTTTGCAGCTACAAGGCAACATGCAATATTCTGGTTTTTTGCTTGTTGTTCCTTATTATTTGGAGAACAGAAACTCATATTTGTGTCAAAAAATTTTATTTTCTAAGTACAAATTTTCAGTGGTCAATGTGACCTTGTCACGCTGATTTTCACTGCTGGCCGATAAGAAATTTCGGGAACCAGTAAACTGAAACAGAAATGGGATGCTAAACCACAGTTTTAGTCAAAATGTTGATTAGAAACAAAATGGCGGCCATATGAAAAAAAATTGTCCAGTTTTGCCACCTTTTATTTACCTTTAGAGTGCTTGAAAATATATTTAACAATAATTTTTTGATGAAAACTTTGGTTTAGCATCCAACGAAAACTATCTAGAACATTTTCCCAAAATTTCAAGTCGATACCTCTCATAGTTGCTGAGAAAAGTTATCGGCCAGTACAAAAAATGTGTTTTCGAGAAAAACGCGTTTAAAGTTTCGACATGACATGACAGCAGGACCAGGATTACTTCAATTAACATGCAAAAAAGTGGGTACTGAGTTTGCGGATTGAAAAACGACCTTGGGGGGCGATAGTATATAGTATAAGGTACAATAAAACGCCAAAAAAAAAATCGATTTTTTCAAACTTCTACCCGGGAACACCCCCTTAAGTCTCTCTAAGAATAATTTTTTTTAAATACAAATTTTTTGCAAAAAAAAAAAAACCAAAACAGGAATGTTAAATATTATGTACCGAAAATTTTGACAAATTTAATGCTCATATATGTGATGACATTTTAATGTCATTTTTTTTTTCTCATTCAAATTGATTTACAGCTACTGATGGAATATGCTGTAATTGAAATGGAAATATGAGGGAAAAAATTAGATCAGAGAAAAATAAAAATTTGCATTTGCAAATTATTGAAGCGTATATCAAGTAGATGATGAATGGATAAGATTGACGTCTGTTTTTTCTCTTATCGTTCACAATTTCCTCAAATACCAGCTGCTCACTGGAGTAAATGTGGAAAAAATGTGGTAGATCTGTGACAATTTCACAGAAGAAGAAAATATTAATATGATGTTTTACGTATATTATAATTATTTTAATTTAACTAGCCAGAATAGGTATTAATGTGATGTGATCCAAGGCAAAATAACAAGCTATGCTTGCTGAAGTAATTACAAATGATTAACTTAATTGCTTAGAATGAATTGATATATATATTTTTTGAACTTGCGCGATGTTAACATAGTTAACACTCACCAATATATTTCATACAAGAAGATGTATCCAAAAAGGGAGTGTCGCCACATTTAATTGCAACTCAATTTGTATAACAAAGAAGTAAAATTAAATGGGCTGGGATGTATGGTTTTTTGTTGGATTGTAGAATTGTAGATAATAAAATGATTGCTAAGAACGCAGAAAACGGAAGTAGGTGATACGAATTCCTCGTATTTCCGTGCAAATTATTTATTAACACAATATGATGATGATGACAACATCGTTAGCAATTGCTATTGTACTTCAAGCGACAAAAAAATAATAATAAAAATGTTAATTAAATAAAACTAAAATAAACAAGAATAACAAACAAATATCAACAATAATATAAAATATTTGTCTGGCAGGCAATTTGCGGTATAAAATAGCGGGAAAGTCGCTTGGTTTGCAATGCTTTTTGCTTTTGGTGAGGGAATAGCGAGTTGGGGTGAGGGAGTAAGAGTTGGGAAAATAGGAAAGCAATTTTCTGAAATAATTTTGGAAGCAAAGGAAAAGTTTACAGCTTAAATTTAGCATTATTAAAGCCTATATTCCTACACAGAGAGTCAAATGTTCGAGTTGCTATGAGAAATAGACATGGTTTTCATCCCATTACGTCAATTCTCAAATTGGTCTGGTATTAGTAAAGTTAATAAGCGTATATCTCAAGTTTCAACTCCATAACTTCATGTTTTCATGTGCAAATTCCGAAAACATACATTTAGAAGCAAACTTTTGTATGGGAGGTAGGCGTAGATATCATTCGATTCTATCTAATTTCAAGCTGGTGGATTCATTAGTTATTATTACATAAATTTTAGCTTGATAACTACAAATTTTCGTATGCAAACTGTGAAGAAATACATAAAGAAGCATACTTTAGTATGGCAGATAGGCGTGGTTTTCATTCGATTTCATCTATTTTTCAACTGCTGCATTTTTTTATAAAAAAAAAATGTATATGTGCCAAATTTCAGCTCAATAACTTTTTATTGTCGTACGCAGAAATGTGAAAACATACATATGGTAGCATATTTTTATATGGGAGGTAGGCGTACTTTTCATTAGATTTTGCCTATTCTTATTCTAATCTATTTATTTATAAATATAAGCAAATGTACCAAGTTTCAACTCCATAGCTCTGTATTTTCGTGTGTAAAGTGTAAAAACCTATATAAAACATACTTTTGTATGTTAGCTATGCGTGGTTTACATCCAATTTAAACCACTCTAATATTGGTGTACTTCTTTGTAAATGTAAGCGTATATACGGAATGTCGGCTTTATAACTTTGTATTTTCGTGCGAAAAGTGGGAAAACATTCATATGGAAAGCAACTTTTGTTCTGGAGGTTGATGTAGTTTTCATCTGATTTTGTCCAATGTTTGACTATATTTTCCATTAGTAAATTAAATCATATGTGTTACGTTTCAGCTTGATAGCTTTATATTCTCGTGCAAAAAGTGTGAAATCATACATACGACAGCATATTTTTGTATGACACTTAGGTGTGTTTTTTATACGATTTCACTTATTCTTTAACACATACGTTTCTGCGTCAAAATATTCATATTTACAAAGTTTGATCGTTCTAGTAATAAGTTTTCAGCGAGAGAGAGTCAGTTATACAGACAGCCAAACATGGCTAAGTCGACACACATCCTCATCAATAATAAATATTTATTTTTTCCTATATCTGACACATATCCTTACAGGTGTTACAAACGGAATCACTAATTTAATGTAAATAATATACATTCTGTCAAATAAGTACACGGAAATTCTCATTTTTAATTTTCCCTCTGAGAATATTTAAAAAAAAAATTTTTCCCAGGTTGGCACAACTGTCAGTCACTATTCTGTGAATTTTTATTGCTATGTGTCATTTAGTGTGGTTACGGTGTCATTAGGAACAAGTCAACCTTTTGTGTGCGTTGCGATTTCTTCTCGTCCCTCTTTGAACGATTTATACCAATCGCAAACTTGAGTTTTGGACATAGTTGAATCACCAAATGTTTTTTTTTTCAACATTTCCAACGTTTTGGCACAAGAAATTTCGTTTGAAACACAAAATTTCACACAAACTCTTTGTTCGATATTTTTATCCATAGTAAAAATCGCAACGCACACAAAAGGTTGACTTGTTCCTAATGACGCCGTAACCAAAGTAAATGACACATAGCAATAAATATTCACAGAATAGTGGCTGACAGTTGTGCCAACCTGGGAAAAAATTTTTTTTGAAATATTCTCAGAGGGAAAATTAAAAATGAGAATTTCCGGGTACTTATTTGACAGAATGTATTATAAAGCGTAATTTAATTCGATTTAAATATTAAAAAATTGACTATCCATCCTATTATATAGACCTTTCCCCTATTGGTATTCCAAAATTACTGTTTATGAAAGAATTATTACTTTCCGTGATTCTTGAGTTCATTTCCTCAATTATGTATGATGATGCTTCTACATTCCAAAATTACTGTTTATGAAAGAATTATTACTTTCCGTGATTCTTGAGTTCATTTCCTCAATTATGTATGATGATGCTTCTACATACACCTGTATGCCAAAGCACGCTTGTCCAAATAACAAGAAGGACAACAACAACAATCGTAACGACTAATTGAGTATACAAACAAATAATTTTACCCACAAATGTCCTTTATTTGTTATGTATATAGTAGGTACACACAAAGATAGCAAGGATCATAGATTTTCTATAGCAAAATATGTATGAAATGTATAAATTGTCATAATAAAAAAAAAAAATTACTGAATTTTCAAGTAATGAAATTATTTGCATATTTTTTGTATATTTGTATCGAGTGAAAAAGAAAAAAAAAGTTATAAAAATAAATAAATAAAATATATTTGGTTGTAGTATGATAAATGAATGAACTATGAACTTTTATTATTTCATTGCATATTTTTAGGTGTTTTTTTTTTTTTGTGGGTAAGTAAATATGAGTAAGTATATTTACAATACCGAGTACTATTTATCTTTGAGCAAAAATGAAATATTCATAATAATTTAAGTGCCTACAATAATTGTGAATTGAAGTCGTTTTTTTTTTATATGTCATTATGCCTTTCTGTGTTAATTTATTGAAACCAAAGTGTTGTAACATATTTCTAGGCATTAAAAAAGTTTGATACAATATTTTTAATATTTTCAAGCTATTCTTTCAATGTATAAAAGCTTTTTAATTTAACAAATTCTATGAAAATTGGAGTTGATAACTATGAATTGCATCAACATGTTCATTTTAATTTGATTACACATACTCGTGCAATTTAGATTAAAATACTGAAAATATTTATGAGATAACATACAATACTACATACATAATTACCCTTGGGCAAAAGCTTACATAAATAAGTAAATAGCTATATATATTGTGCATATTGAAATTACGTAATGATAGTATTGTAGGTGATCACGTACTCACTCAATGTCCTATGTGATATAAAATTTTATAATTTCATTCATTTTACGTGATTGCTGTAATGTGCAAATTTATAGGAACAATACGTCTATAATAATTTAGCTTTAAATATATGCTATACAGATACTTACTTACTTATGTGGCCATAACAACCGAATATCGATTTAGGCCGAAAATAACATGCTTCGCCAGCCATCTCTGTTCTTCGCTAGCTGGCGCCAGTTAGAAATTCCAAGCGCCGTCAGATTCTCCAGTTCTTGGTCTTTCCACCGGAGGTTTGGTCTTCCTCTTCTGCGTCGTCCTCCAGTGGGTTCCGAATATAACACCTTCTTAGCTGGAGCGACTCGACTTCTCAATTGCTTACTCAGCCCAAAGTAACACCTGTTAGCAAGAGTTATCCTACGCATGATCTCCAAGCTGACGTCATTACTGCTGTTAATGCTGGTTCCAAGATAGACAAAGTCCCTTACTACTTCAAAAGCGTAGTTGTCAACAGTGACGTGCTGTCCAAGACGCCGGTACTCTTTGTTTGTTGACACTAGATACTTCGTCTTGCCCTCGTTCACCGTGAGACCCATCCGACGCGATTCACTTTCCAACTCTAAGAATGCTGCACTGACTGCTCGCGTGTTCATGCCGATTATGTCAATATATACAGATATAGATTTAAAATTTTGTTGGATCCTAAAAAGGTAGCAAATATGGGTTAGAATATTCGACAGTGCTGAGCGAAGGGAATGAAATATTTTCAGTATTGACACATCCATTCACATTTCATTTAGGATAATTTTTTGAACATTAACCCTTTCATGCCCGAATTAATTTGGGCGTGGCAAAAATTTTTTTGATGACCTATTTGAGTTGGTGGGGCCCTAAATATGAACTGATATCAATTTCAAAATTCTATCCCTCATGGTTTGACCGTTATGAAATGTTGCCTATAGGCAACATCTCGCCATTGTGGTACAAATATTTAGAAAAACACATACGTACATATTCAGATATGTTTTATTTGTTTAATTAAAATTTTTTAAAAATTAAGTGTGATATGAGACGAAACAATTTTTTTGTGGGTTCGAGCATAAAAAAACTTTACATTTAGAGCACTTTGAGCGCGGGAAACCAGTGTGACATAACCTACACCTCCCTTTTGCTCCCCACTCAATCCAGTGACCGGTTTGATTAAGACGGGTGGATTTTGGAGGTTCCGCAATGTACGAACGCTTACTCGATGCTGATGTACAGGGTGATGATGGAGCTTCTGAATCATATGGTGATGATGGATTGGACTCCACGGTTGAAGGAAGAAACGAAGGGCGACCTCTTTTGCGTGGGTTTGTTGTAACAGTTTCCTGTGCGCTTAGCAGCTCGTTTGCTATTTCCAATTGAAAATTTAGCAATGACATATGATTCGTTTCTCCGCTTTCGTTTTTTCTGTCTCTTCGATGCAACAGCCAGCTATTGACTACCGCTGTATTGAAACACCAGTAAACTATCCGCATATACCATTTCTTAGAACGGTGGTTGATTTTGTAGAGCTCCAACAACATGTCAGCAAGATCAACCCCTCCCATATGTTTGTTGTAACATTCAACAATGGCAGGTCGGGGTATGTTTATGTGCTTTAGATCTTTACGACACCATCGTTTGCATTCCGATAATGGATTTTCAGCGACATAATTTGAAAGCAGTTGAACGGTTTTGTTGTCGTACCAGCGACAGGCAATTATATCGTGCGTTGTTTCATATTTCAAATCGTATGATCCTCGTCCTTCTTTTTTAAGGTCCTGTTTATTTTTTAACCGATTGCTTCGAATTGTGCCTATTGCTAGGATTCCTTTTTCTTTTAAAGCAATCATAAGACTTATGGAAGTGAACCAATTGTCGAAAAACAGCTTGAAATTCTTATTTGCAGGAATACTATCATCTTCAGCCTTTTCTTCGTCGTCAACAATTCCCTCCAATAAATTCAAATCAATCTCGTCTCGTCCCCATTTTCTATAACACTTTGAAGGGTTTCTTCAATGATATTTTCCAAATGTACACCCATGCTCATTTCCTCTTCGTCATTATCTTCCTTAATCTCTTCGTCTGCGGAATCATCCCAATCAAATTCCATTATTTTATTTATTTCCAGTTGAGTCAAACCTCGCCTAAAGGCAACATTGTGTTTGCAAAAATTCCTAACTCAAACTAAAAGCACTTTTCAAAGTTTTATTTTTTTATTTCATTTTCTTACCTGTTTTTAATAATTTAATTCACTTTTTGTAAAAAAATTCCTTTTTTTTAATATTTTTTTAAAACTTTTGCACAAACACCTTTTGTACATTTTTTTTTCGCACATGTAGTCACAAAGAACAGAAGCTAGCAACTGAACAATTGCAATGCTCATATCATGTGATTCCCCTTTGTCTTTTCATAGCATTCTAAGTTGTCAGTTGCAAAAAACCGTTAGCCAAAATATTTCAAACAACGTGATTTATAAGCTAAAATGTAAAATGTTGCCTATAGGCAACAACGGGCATGAAAGGGTTAATACATCGCTTATAATAAAAATATATAAAAAATATTATCAACACCATCGCCAATAAGGATAATGAGGTAACCAAGAAATGAAAAAAAAATTAAAATAATGTAATAAAGTGCAATAATGCAATAATGGTTGTTTAAGACTAGTTATGTGGTAGCAATAATGTTGGTAAATTGTTGACATGATAATGATGATTATAATGATGATGATGTTTTTTTTTGTTTTTAACTGCCATTCGACGCAACAACATTTATCAACAAATTGCTTACAACATCACCATAACAACAAACCATAACCAGCAAGCATGCAGCAATAATAATAATAATGAAGGCAACAAAATCAGCGAAACAGCGTAACAAGGAACTTACAAAAAAACAAACAAACAAATAACCGAGCAACTAACCAACTAGCAGACCAAAACAACTTTCAACTTTTTAATTCTATTACTAAAGCTGTTGTTGTTGTTGTTGTTGTTTTTATGCATGTTCGTATGCAAGTTTTTCTTTTACTTTGCCTTGTTTTTTGTTTGTTTGTTTTTTGTATTGCTTATAATAGAATAATAGTTATAATTGTTATTTTTGTTGCTATTATAAGTACATATTAAAATTTTTCGCCTTTATTTTTTTATATATATTCAAAAAAATGTATGCAATATATTTTTCATATACAAATATAGTAGCGGTGTTCACAATCTTGTGCATCTTGGAATACGGTCTTGCAAAATGAAAAAAAAAAAAAAACAAACCAAATATTTTCAATCAATTGTGAACAATAAAGTTTATTTTACTTCACTAATCGCGAATAAATTTGGTTTACATTTTAATTTAACATTAAATGGCTGGTGTCATTCCTTTTTAAATCGCAAGGATTTGGTCAAAAAAAAAATACTTTACGTAAAATTTTCCCCGGAAAAATTCCTGACGTAATGCCGTTAGGTCAAGGTATTGAAAATGTCAAAATTTTGTCAATTTTTGTTTTACTTAAATCGCAATATCTCGGGTTCTATTGGTCCGATTTAGTTCGTTTTACATCCGTTGCATAGATAATTTTATGTAACTTAATTCTTTGCTATATTATAATTTTCTACGATTTAAAATGAATGTATAAAAAATTGAATATAAATTTGAAATGGCTTTTTCATGCCCATCCTCAGGAGTAAATTACCTTTTTGACAGCACCAATGAATGCGCTATACATTTTCACAATATACGAAATTGTCAAAATAATGCAGCTAATTTTTGTTTAGATTTTATATACATTTTTCTTTAGCACGACCTATATGTGTATATAATAAAATTTGCGAACTAACGTGTTCTCCCACTTGATGATACATGCGCACGGTGGACACATATATCCCACTCCATGACTACTGCTGCCGAGGAGGTAATCGGTTACTACCGGCCTCTGAGGAATGAGTGGTATGATCAGGAGTGTCGAGACGCTACCGCAGAGAAAGACGCCGCCTACAGAAAAACCCTGCGTGCAGGCGCAACGCGAGCTCTTAAGGAGCGGTATAGAGAGAAAAGGAGTGCAGAGAGACGTCTTTTCAGGCGCAAGAAGAGGGAGTTGGAAAGACGCAAGTGTGAGGAGATAGAGATGTGTACCGACAAGAATGAGACTCGAAAATTCTTCGAAAATATCAAGCGCCTGAGTGGAGGTTTAAATCCCGGAGCCTCTTCTTGTCGTGATGGAAATGGGAATCTGGTTACAGATGTCCAGAGTATACTGAGCCTATGGAGGGAACACTTCTCCATGTTACTGAATGGCGATGCCACGAACAATTCCGTCAGAGGAGGAGATTGCCCGATAACCCCAATTACAGATGATGGTGTTGATGTTCCACCACCCGACTATGACGAGGTTGAAACGGCCATTTTAAGGCTGAAGAACAACAAAGCTGCAGGTGCTGATGGCCTGCCTGCCGAGTTGTTTAAGACCGAAGGCGATGAGCTGCTCACTCGCATGCATCAGCTCATAAGCAGAATATGGTCGGATGAAAGCATGCCTGATGATTGGAGGCTCAGTGTTCTCTGTCCTGTACATAAAAAAGGAGACCCCACAATTTGCGCCAACTATCGTGGAATAAGTCTCCTGAGCATCGCATACAAGGTTCTATCGAGCGTACTGTGTGAAAGGTTGAAGCCTATGCTCAGCAACCTGATTGGACCTTATCAGTGTGGCTTCAGACCTGGTAAATCCACCATCGACCAGATTTTCACACTACGCCAAATCCTGGAGAAGACCCAAGAAAAACAGCTCGACACACACCACCTATTTGTTGGTTATAAAGCCGCTTTCGACAGTCCGGCAAGGGATTACCTCTACGCAACAATGTCTGAGTTCGGTATTCCTGCAAAGCTCACACGACTTTGTAGAATGACACTGCATAACTCCCGTTGTGCAGTGAAAATTGGGAAGCACCTCTCCGCACCGTTTAATACCGAACGGGGTTTCAGACAAGGTGATTCGTTATCGTGCGACTTCTTCAATCTTATTATGGAGAAAATAATACGAGCTGCTGATCTACGACATAATGGCACTATCTTCAACAAAAGTGTCATGCTGTTAGCGTATGCCGACGATATTGACATAATCGGCATGAACACGCGAGCAGTCAATGCAGCATTCTCAGAGTTGGAAAGAGAGTCGCGTCGGATGGGTCTCACGGTAAACGAGGGCAAGACGAAGTATCTAGTGTCAACAAACAAAGAGTACCGGCGTCTTGGACAGCACGTCACTGTTGACAACTACGCTTTTGAAGTAGTAAGGGACTTTGTCTATCTTGGAACCAGCATTAACAGCAGTAATGACGTCAGCTTGGAGATCATGCGTAGGATAACTCTTGCTAACAGGTGTTACTTTGGGCTGAGTAAGCAATTGAGAAGTCGAGCCCTCTCTCGAAGAACGAAAACTACACTCTACAAGTCTCTCATCATGCCTGTCCTAACATATGGCGCAGAAGCCTGGACAATTTCCACCTCGGATGAGCGAATGCTTGGAGTTTTCGAGAGAAAAGTCGTACGTAAGATCTTTGGACCTATTTGCGTTGGTGGCGAGTACCGAATAAGGTACAACCATGAGCTGTACGAGCTGTATGCCGATATTGACATAGTAAAGCGCATCAAAATCCAGCGGTTGCGCTGGCTAGGTCATGTCGAGCGAATGGAAGAACACGCTCCAGCTAAGAAGGTGTTATATTCGGAACCCGCTGCAGGACGACGCAGAAGAGGAAGACCAAGTACTGGAGAACCTGACGGCGCTTGGAATTTCTAACTGGAGCCAGCTAGCGAAGAACAGAAATGGCTGGCGAGCGCATGTTATTTTCGGCCTAAATCGATATTCGGTTGTTATGGCCACATAAGTAAGTAAGTAAGTAACGTGTACCATGCATAACATACTTAGAAATTGGCAAAACTTTGTCCTATTCCGTTAAAAAATTTTTCCGAGAGAAATCCTAATACTTATTTTACGTAATGAATTTTTATTTATTTCAAAAATAATTACCCATATTCATATAGGAAATATATGCTACAGTGTTGCATACTTTCAAGCGCGTGGAAAATATAGTTACATTAAATTATATTGCATACGTATAACAAAAATTAGCTATATGTTCCAACTATGGTATATGTCTATTTCGAGCGTATAATAAAAACAGATCTGATTTTTTTTTTTTTTTTTGAAAAATTTAGCTATAACATTTTGCATGAAGAAATTACTCCTTTGCAAGACCTATGCATCGGATCACGAATTCCACTAATAAGTAACATTGACTACATAAAGCATTCGTCGTCGTTATTGTTGTTATTATTGTTGTTGTTGCTGTTGTTGAACTGCTGTTTGTAGTTTGCCTTTAAAATAAAATAAAATGTAAAATTAAAACATGATTCTAGATGGTGTTCATACTATTTTACATATTTAAATACAAACAATATGCAATGCAATGAGATGAATTCGTGTAAAATGAATAAACTATAATGAAGCATAGAGATGGATAAAGAGGGGGAGAATGCAAAATGGAATACGTGGTAGTGAAATTGCATTATGAATGATGATGTTGATGATGATGATGATGATGCATGAATGCAAGGGCAGTATGGTATGCTATATTTGTGGAATATATTTGTTCCTTTATATGTGTACACAGCATGTAATATGCGATATGCAGAAGTGCATAAATCTACAATGTAAACAACAGATTACAACAAATATGTACAACAGCAATGAATACAATAGGATAGTTGACCGGCAAGAAGAACAACAAGTTGAACAAAATGTAAGCTTAATGCATGTAAGAACTGAAGCAGCACCGGCATACGCATAGTGTGAACCAAAAAATATTTTTTAAAATAATATTTTAATAAAAATACATACTCTTGCTTATACATGTATGTATGTAGTGAGAAAATAATATATATCATTGATGAGGGAAGAGGTGAGCAATTATCCCTTAAATATAAGGTATTACAAATAATATATAACATATAACAGCAAAGAATATGAGAATCCATTGAAAAGTGCGAAAATGATTTCAAAAATAAATATGACAAATACACAAAATTTGACAAAAGTGCCCTAGGCCGAAAGCGAAAATAATCCCAAAAATGAAAATGGCGAATAACTAAAATTTTGTAAAAAATCGTGGTAAAATTTCTTGTTTCCCGACACCATTTCATTTTTCATTTTCGCTCTACAATTGATAGTGAAATATAACCTCAAAATATGTTGAGAAAAAGACACCAAAAAATAATTTTTTGAAAAAAAGCCTAAGAAAAAAATGTCTAATTAATTTGCATCCAATTACTCCAAAAGGGTACTCACAGTTGTGGTACACTGATGGGTCTAAGATGGAAGATGGCAGTGCTGGAGCGGGAATTGTTGGACTAAGATTTCGGAAAGCAATCGTAATGGGGAAACCAGCTTCCATCTTTTCGACGGAGGTCCGGTGCCCTAGAGGCGGCTCTAAAGTCCCTGGCAAAATTCTCGCTTCAATCGAGGCTGGTTTGTGGAATATTTTAAACTTCTCAATGCCCTGGCAGCAAAGAATCCTGTCACCCTCATGTGAGTGCCGAAACATGAGAGATATGAGGGAAACGAAATGACCGACACCCTTGCAAGAGAGGGCGCAAGCATTCCTTTCATTGGACCAGAGCCCTTCTGTGGTGTTACAAACATTTTCATAAACAATTTGATATGTGAAAGGGAGAAATGAAATCTACTCGACTACTGCAGAGCACAAAGGGACATGCCGCAGTCGAAGGGACTCATTGAACCCGCACATGTTGAGGTGGGCATTGTTTTGAAGCTCAGCAGAAATGACATAAAACTCTACACAAAGCTGCTCACTGGGCACTGTAGACTCAATTATCATATGAAGAAAATATATGTGGTAGAAAACGATATCTGTCGACTCTGTCATGAGGAGCATGAAACATCGGAACATATTCTATGCAATTTTGTCCAGCGGTGGCAAGACGTAGACTTGGTTACCTAGGTTACCAATGGAATCTTGACTCCAAACCACAATTATAAGATTTATAAATATTCTAGAATTGTTTTAATTGGGCAGTAAGAGCACAGAGGGATGTTTTAGGTCGCAGTGCCTGAATAAGGCTATAATAATAACTTCATGGATAGTCTTACTTCTGATCACATGTGGACATTCTTCATACATTTCGTATTTGGACTTTTATAATTTTGAAGTGTTTTGGAAATCTTATTGTACTTGGTTCAGCAATATGAGAAAATATGTATTTTTGTCATCGTTAATTCAATTCGAAATTGTGTTACTTAAAAGAATTGCACCCACTATATGTGGGCATACACATGTGTAAATATAAAAATGTCCCAAAATTACCATCATATTGGGACATTCGTATTAATTGCTAACATATACAGAATGATAGATGAATGTTGCAACACTAGCAACACAACTTTTATCGAAACGATGAGAGCAATGTGATTAAATGAAAATGCTGTAATTATAATTAGGACAGAGTAAGTAAACAAGCAGTAGAATTGAGGTATGCATATAAGTGTAGTAAGCCTACCAATGAGCCCAAACCAATCCCATCTGACCGACCATCCAACCAATTAACTAACTACTAACCACTCAAGCGTGTGAACAAAGAAAAAAGTACAAAAAAAAAATTAAAAAAAAAAAAGAAGAACAAAAATAAAATAAAATATAACGACATATGAAACACAAAGTTAATATTTGCACAAGTGTCCATATAAAAGTGTATGTGGTTGTATGTATGAATACCAAACGACGATTCTATGCATTATATCTCGATACGAATATGTATGTAGTTACTTAAACACATGCATGTAAAGGCAACCGCTATCTATGTACTAGCGTAATAGTAACCACATGAGAATGTTATGCATACGTCGCATTGGTTTGGTATATCTACGTACCTAAGTATTTGTTTTGTAAGTGTAGGAAATATACACTCACTCTCTGAAACACATATACACACCCACATACCTATTCATGTGACATTTGGATTCCTTTGAATGTTGACATGACCATTAATTATTCTCATCTAATTTGGTTAGTTTGTTATTAAATCCACAAATATTAATGATGTTGTACAATTAAACGGAAGAGAGAGAGAGATGCTGGCGATATTTGTCAGAATTATAAAGGGTTATCCATTTTGCGGTTTCAAAAGTAAATGTGAATAAAACACATATAAAATATTTTTTATCATGATATTCCTTTTTTATTATAAAGTTTGAACGTTGACATTATGTGTGAAATACTACATCATTTAAATGACCACCACGCGAATTGTTGCAAGCATCGATTCTTTTGAGGTAATTTTCGACCACTTTTTGACACATATTGGGCGGTATCTCAGCCATAACGTGACGAATGTTGGTTTTTAGGTGCTCAAGAGTTAAAGGTTTATCTGCATAAACACGGTCTTTCGCGTAGTCCCACAAAAAAAAGTCAAGCGGTGTCAAATCGCATGATCTTGGTGGCCACTTGATATCGCCACGACGAGAAATTACGCGGCCAGAAAATTTCTCTTGCAATAAAGCCATATTCGCTCGAGTTGTGTGGCATGTGGCACTGTCTTGTTGAAACCACATATTCTCTAAGTCGTATTCTTCAATAGCAGGCAAAAAAAGTCGGTTATCATATGACCATAACGCTCCGAATTGACGGTGACAGCCACCAATCACACCTCCTTTTTGTGGATGTAGTGGCCTCTCTTCAATTACTTGAGGATTCTCAGAACCCCAAATGCGACAATTTTGTTTGTTAACATACCCACCGAGTGAGAAATGTGCTTCGTCGCTGAAGAAAATTTTGTTCGAAAAATCGCCGTCCACCGCCTGTTGTTCAAGCACCCATTCGACGTATCTACGACGTTGTGAATGGTCAGCTGGCTTCAGTTGTTGTATGAGCTGGATTTTATATGGATGTAGGTGTAGATCCAAATGCAAAATACGCCATAATGTGCCGTAAGACAGTCATAATTCCTGAGAACGATGAGGGATCGACACATTCGGGTCTTCGGCAACACTTTCACTTACAGCAGCGATATTTTCGGTTGTACGAGCGAAACGATGATGCACAGGCCTTACAATATCTGTAACCGATCCAGTCTCTTCATATTTCTTCACAATTTTGCCAATTGCTTGCGTAGTTGGACGATTATGTAAACCATAATCTCCTCTTAAAGCACGATATGTGGCTGTGGCAGAATCACCATTTTTGTAGTAGGTTTTTACAATTTTAATGCGTTGTGCGATAGTTAAGCGATCCATTTTCGCAAATGTCAGACTTTGAACTGAAAAAGAAAGAAATTGTTTTAACAACTCAGTTTGACAGATGTCGAATTCTAGCCCTATACTTTTGAAACCGCGAAATGGATAACCCTTCTACGATTTTGTATGCATGTGAGCAGTAGTTTCATTATATTTTCCTGCAATAGTAATAAGCTAAATTTGAGTTGATCATTGGGCTAAAGTATGTGATCCAAAATGCTGGCACATTAATGCAATGCCCGATTACTCAAAGTACTACATAATAAAGGAGAGTTGAATTGAAGACAATGCTAGTGATGATGATGATGATGATGATGATGATGCAAATGATGATGATAATAAGAATAACGATGATGTCCAAAAAGAATTTATGAACCTCCATCCAACTACATACTTCAAATTGGTTGTTGGTGTTGGTTGCAAGTCATTTTAGGCTAGTTGATTACATTTTCAAATGGTCTATTCACACTTTAATGCATTCCGGAGCGAATGCTATTATTGCAGGCAAGTGAAATGCAGTGCCGTAAAGTGACTACACGTTTGTGCAATATAAATTCTCTAGTTAGCATTGTATTCGGCACTAAATTATAGGTACAATTGCATGCCTTTTGACGATGTACTTTAGATACGAGTATATGCAAATGTATACATTCATCAGAGAGCATCATAAGGATTTTTGTTTTTTTTTTTTTTTTTTTTTGGTTTTGTAAAAGTGACCAAATGAAAATGAAAGATGTACATCACTATGTGATGATTACTTTCTAATTGTTGTTGCGGATGATAGGCCAGGATGAATATTTCGATAATTGTGAATTGAAGACTGAAAAGCTACTAATAATTCTGAGCTGCTTAAACGAAGCCAATGAATGAATGTTATCTTATCATTGTGAAGTAAAATTTTTAAGGCACCTAATCATTTGGATTTTTCTTTAAACTCTTTACAAAAGTATGCCATCCAAAAAGCGATTATCAGAAAACCATGAACATATTCATCTATGACTATTATTGCCACATTGTCTGAAAGATGATAGATTATTTTGATTTGTTTGAATAGATGGAAGTCAAAAGAAATCATATGTGTTTCATAGAGAGAATTTTCAAACCGTTTTCCAATATAAAATATTCAATTTTTTTTTTTTTTTATAAATTGGGAATTTTTGCGTAGAATTTCACAATTAACTTTTTCACAAGTAAATTCTAAAAAAAAATTAAATTTTCATCAATTTTCTATAAATATAAATATGAGGTATAAGTTGGAGGTAAATCTATCAGGAAGAAATTTTGGAGTAAAAAATTCAATAGTGGTCCTTTATGTATTGCATTAAGCTAGGAGTGACTCCTTCAGAATTATTGGGATATTTGTCGATTTTTTTTTTATACTTCTAAGTTCATTTTGTATGAGTGTATCCCTAAGGAGTATAGATAGGCAATAAGTAAAAAAAAAAAAAATAAATATGTGGCACTTAAAGCCCCAAAGGGCTCATTGGCCGAGCTTCTCTTCTGTTACTGTTGTGCGTCTTAAATTTTGGACAGTATTAGAATGGACCTACTTATTTTAGCCGGTTCCGAACGGCAGAACACTTGTGACATCACTTTTTCTGAGCTTTCTCACAGAGTTCTTTTTTTTAGAAGCTTTTTCATGGCAAGTTGTTACTGTCGGAAGAATTGCCAATTGCTTGCCGACAGGTGGGTACCATTCGAAAGAAAAATCTTTTCGATATAAAATTTGTTATGCATCAGCCGGGTATTGAACCACGACCTACAGATCAGAAGGCGAACACACTAACCACTGAGCTACGGCACCCACAAGTAGGCAATAAGTAGGTTAAGAAAAAATATTGCATAGTAAAAATTAATGTAGATCGGTCATATATTTCATTTACCCACTAGGGCGGTCCCAGAACTACCCGACCTAACAAAGAAACAAATTTGGGAAAATGTTTCTTTATTTCTCAGCACAATCTCCTTTTAGCTCTATACACTTTTCCCAGCTATATTCTATAGCTTCGATACCATGTATATTGTAGGAACTGTCTAGCTGATTAAAATCGCCATCTACCGCAGACTCTACCTCTTCATTGTTTGCAAATCTTCTACCACCAAGCCATTACACCACTACGGTGTTTGTCTTAGCAGCACGTACGACCTCGTTTAAACTCTGCCACCGAATATTTTATGGTCGTAAACGAAGGAGCAGATTCCCCCAGAGGTGAATCTAGAAGATTTTTCTTTCGAGCGGTACCCATCTGTCGGCAAGCAATTGGCAATTTTTCCGGCAGTAAGAATTTGCCATGAAAAAGCTTCTGAAAACGAATTCCGTGATAGAGTTCAGAAAAAGTGATGTCACAAGAGTTCTGCCGTTCGTAACCGGCTAAAATAAATAGGTCCCTTCTAATGCTGTCCAAAATTTAACACGCACAAAACAGTAATGGAAAAGAAGCTCGGCCAAAGAGCCTTTCGGGGTTTTAAGTGCCACATATTTGATTATTTTTTATTGCCGCCATTTGTATGTCAGGTCGAGTAGTTCGGGAACCGCCCTCGTAGGTGTATGATTTATTAAAAAATACGTTCATTTTGTAGGAGCTTAGAGGTATAGTATAAGTAAAACAAAACTTTTGCCTGAAAAATTGTTACTTCATCAGTTAGTTAGCAAACTAGTTGATGGTAGATAGCTTAGCTTGCAAGTAAAATCATCTAAGAGACGTTTATGCTGAAGTCTTGTAAAAATGAAAGTTTTAAGAGCAACAATTTTGTGTGAATACTGATGGTTACTAATACAAAACTAAAAGTTGTGTCTACATTTGCTCTTCTTTTCGACACCTTACCAACGCAAATAGGAACAAAAAACAAGCCATTTGGTATTTCGTTAAAAGAAAGTAATCCTTGCAATTTGCATGACAAAATGCTCTATGTAGTATTATCAAAAGAAACAATATGGTATTTATGTAAATATAATCCTTATGCACATTTCTTGTTCAACCTTTTGCAATTTTTTCATTTAATTTTGTTGTTGTTCTGTGACTCATCTCATTTTTCGTTGCTCCATTTCTAACAAATGAATACGAACAAACGTTCGTTTTGAGTTACGTTTGTATGGAAGCCTGTATAAGTGAGTATTTCCGAAAATTAATTTCTTCCATTGTCTCATACAAATGAAATGTACGCGAAGAAAAATAACAAGAAGAAGGCTGCAATTGTAACAATGGCAACGATGAGGATAATTTTTTATATATTTTTTTTTTTTTTTTTTTATTATTTACTGAATTCTCTCTATGAACATTGCTGCATAGAAATGCAAAAATAATGCAAAAGTGAAAGAGTAGAAATATGTATAAGATGGAATCAAAGCAAAAGTTGAATGGAAATAAAGCGAAAAAAAAAACATATAAATGAATAAAATAACGAACTAATGAAATCTAAGGCGCTGGTAGCTGGGTGGTTAGTGCGTTGGCCTTCTGATCTGTAGTTCATGGGTTTAATACCGAAAGATTTTGCTTTCAAACTATACCCCACGGCAATTGGCATTTCCTCTAGCAGTAAAAATTTCCAATATTTCCAAGCTTTTAAAAGAGCTTTGTGACAAAGCTGAGAAAATGTGATGTCACAAGGGCTCTGCCGTTCGGAGTCGACTAATATAAGTATCTCGCTTCTTGTACTGTTTAAAATTTAACACGCACAACAGTACTGGAAGAGAAGGTCGACCCTTCGGGGCCTATAACTTCAACATATTTGTTTATTTATTTATTTTTTTATGAAATCTGTATTCACAACTTAAAGTAAAGAATGTCAGTGTTGCTGATATCACTAGGGTTATAAGCCTAAAACATAACTAAATATTTAATTGACACTGTAAATGACTGAGATCTTAATTTAGGATGGTATTAAAGGTCAAAATTGTACAAAAAACTTGACTCAATCTCGATTAATATAAAAATATTGATTATTAGCTTTATTTTTTTTATTTTTTTTTCTACCAAATTTAGAAGAAAAAAATACATATAAATTAATCTTTGATTCTAATTTGGAGATCATTATCTCAGACTGTAAGGAATGGCATATTGGTGGGCTTTGGATTGATCCTAGAAGCCTAGAATGATTCACTGATGGATGAAAAACAGATACTGGAGTTTGTGCAGGGGTCTATGTACCCAACACACAAAATTTCAGAGTCAATGGGCGAATGGCCTAGCATCTTTCAGGCCGAAATTCAAGCAATTTCGATATGCGCGACACATAGCTATCTATTCAGATAGACAAGCTCCATTAAAAGCACTAGCTTCTTATTCTTCGGCGTCGAAGCTAGCTCAAAAATGTTTTAATAACATCCTATCCCTACGCACAGCAAATAAGGCTGTACTCAGTTGGGTCCCGGGCCATTCTGGGATTGAGGGAAACGAAATTGCTGACGAGCTGGCGAGGGCCAGTTCCGCAGTAAACCTTGTTGGTTAGGCCATACACCCACAATAGGGGATCGCGCAATATGCGCAACGCAAATATCACAAAAATAGTAGGTTTCCTTTCACGACATTACTACTTGAAATTTCACCTCACTAAAATCCACATTCATGACAATACGGAATGTCGGCTCTGTCTTGAAGAGGATAAACCTACAGAACACATACTGTGCGACTGTGTATTGCATTGGCAAAAGCGAGGATGCAAATTTTCCATCGTGATTGACTATATCCCGAGAAAATAAAAAAGGCTCCTGTCGTGGATATACTCAAATTCATCCGCAAAACGGAAATGATACCGGAAAAACATGGCTTCCAGCTGATTCCCTTCCTTAGACAGGTAATATCTAGGTAGAAAGCGATGTAATGCTATAGCATACTAAAAACATTGGTGTTAGACCTTTAGAGTATAGTAGATTGGATGATTGTGATCGCACAGATCACACTTTTATAAATGTAGCGGGAAACAAAAGATCTTTAAGGTCGCAGTGTCGGCCTTTGGGCAACCTACGACAATAAATTACTATTATTAAACTTTGATGCGAAAATTCAAAAGCTACTAAAACTGTCGATATATCGTACTCGTAAGATGACGAGAAATAAGATATAAAGGCTTTTTTCCATAGTACCGGAACTTTTAAGGTCTGTCCTGGACTCTCCACACCCGACCAAGATGACTAAAATAGTAATAAGACCAAGGTTCTTTATAGTCTGATTATGATTTTATTAATTATTAATTATTATTTTTTATTTGGTGCACCAAAAGCCTAGCCTATGCATATCAACCAGCGATTTTATATGATTTAGATGTCAAACTTCGTGTTATTCCTATCAAAATGCGGCTTCAGCTATTAGGAAGAATGGTCGACGACTTAAACCTGCAGTTAGTGATAAATTTGGAATAAAATTATTCAATAAATAAAGTCGCATTTTTTTATTTTGGATTTTAATTCAAAACTACTGCACTCTACACGAAAAAACACCCTTTATATAACAATCGCATTAAACAACTGCATTATTGTAGAAAGAAAAAAAAAAAACAAAAAAGTAGTAAAAAGGAGTTGCATTACCATGACGATGATGATGATGCTGATGATGATGTTGATGTTGATGTAGAAGAAACTAATGGCTTGAATGACACTAGATTTGTGCAGAGTGCATCATTGTCATGTAAATAATAATAATGCTGCTGATGTTGATGCGCTCTTGTTACTATTCCTATTCTGGATGGTTACAATACGCATTAGAAAGAGAGAGAAAGAGAGAGACGCATTTCTAAAGGAAGATGAAGCTAAAACATTAAACTTTGAAATGGCACAAAAAACAATAACAACATTAACAATAAAAATAACATTAACAGCAACAACAACAACAACAACAATAACAACAAGAACATCAGTAAAATTAATGCAGCACCAGAACAAAAGAAATGGTGCAATGTAGTAAAACATCTGCTCGATTGCTTGAAACATTTGACTCATGAGTATGTGAAAGGTACTACTATGTGAAAGCGTATGTATAAGAGTGCAAAAATGGACAAAAGTCAAACGAAACGGAAGTCAAACAGTCGACGAACAATGTATAGAAATAATGACAGAGTCAGAGTAGCACCATCACCAGCAGCAGCAGCAGCAGCAGCAATAGTAGTAGGAAGAAGCTCGAAAATGACAACAGAGCAAATAAAGACAATGTTAAACTCCATCGTTGCATGTATGTTTGTATGTCACATAGGCGTACAGATAACAGGAAACAGGAATTAGACATACACACAGGCGCACACCAACACGAACACATCATTGATAACTTCACTCTGGCTGAGTGTGATACAATGCGTGTAAAAGAGTTTGCACGTCTCTGTGCGGACAGATTTGTGTGTGTGTTTTTAAGCTTAGATAAATATGGGATTTATATTTCATCTTGGTTTCTCACACACACACACACACACACACACACACACACACACTATTCTACTAGAATGGATGGAATCATCATCATCATCATCATCATCATGATACTTTCTAGCTGCTGTTACTACTACTTGTGTGTATTGTATATATACTGAATGCCATCTCATATGAATATAGATATTCTTATTTTCATTCGTATTCATAGAAAACACTACAAACATATTCTCTTAGATTAGAGCTAAAGACTTTTGTTTTAAATTCTAAATCTAAATGATGTCAGTAACTGTTTTGTGTGTGTTTTGTGCGCTTCCAACGAATATACGATTTATTTCGATGCCATCTTTTATTTAGATGAGAGTATTTGTTGTTGTTGTTCTTAAAGGATAATATCTTTTGTGATGATTTTCTATGAATACATTCATATGTCTATAGTACTCATATACACAAGAGTCCAAATGCTTGATGGAAAGCATTATTTGTAAGGTGAATAAACTCTTTTTTTCTTAGAATTAATTTGACGAGAATTTCACCAAATAGTATTCGAGTAGCAGCATATTATGTGAATAGCATACAATGCGTAGACAAAAATCTAAAAATTTGATCATTGATTTCAAGTCCCATTCTGTCATGGTGACAATAGATGGACTGAGGAAGGCCGTACTAAATGTTGGCATTCTATTGCAAACTAACTATTGGGTAAAGTAACAAAATTTGAACATTTTAACTTTATAGAATTCAAATTAAAGTGTGAAAATTCAAAAAAAAAAAACCGGATAATATTATATTTATAGCAGTCCTTTTGAGAATATTGGATGTTCGAAAAGGTTGTTACAAATTTTGACCAAAAATGAAACACGATTTTTCTTATATTTGAAACGAGTTTTATTAAAGGCTCAGTGTTCTCTGTCCCGTACATAAAAAAGGAGACCCCACAATTTGCGCCAACTATCGTGGAATAAGTCTCCTGAGCATCGCATACAAGGTTCTATCGAGCGTGCTGTGTGAAAGGTTGAAGCCTATGCTCAGCAACCTGATTGGACCTTATCAGTGTGGCTTCAGACCTGGTAAATCCACCATCGACCAGATTTTCACACTGTGCCAAATCCTGGAGAAGACCCAAGAAAAACAGATCGACACACACCACCTATTTGTTGATTATAAAGCCGCTTTCGGCAGTAAGGTAAGGGATTACCTCTACGCAACAATGTCTGAGTTCGGTATTCCTGCAAAGCTCATTCGACTTTGTAGAATGACACTGCATAACTCCCGTTGTGCAGTGAAAATTGGGAAGGACCTCTCCGCACCGTTTAATACCGAACGGGGTTTCAGACAAGGTGATTCGTTATCGTGCGACTTCTTCAATCTTATTATGGAGAAAATAATACGAGCCGCTGATCTACGACATAATGGCACTAACTTCAACAAAAGTGTCATGCTGTTCTTATTGTATGTGTATGCTGATCATATTCACATAATTGACACGCGAGCAGTCAGTGCAGCATTCTCAGAGTTGGAAAGAGAGTCGCGTCGGATGGGTCTTACGGTGAACGAGGGCAAGACGAAGTATTTAGGGTCAACAAACAAAGAGTCCCGGCGTCTTGGACAGCACGTCACTGTTGACAACTACGCTTTTGAAGTAATAAGGGACTTTGTCTATCATGGAACCAGCATTAACAGCAGTAATGACGTCAGCCTGGAGATATTGCGAAGAATCATTCTTGCAAACAGGTGCTACTTTGAGCTAAGTAAGCAATTGAGAAGTCGAGCCCTCTCTCGAAGAACGAAAACTACACTCTACAAGTCTCTCATCATGACTGTCCTAACATATGGCGCTGAAGCCTGGACAATTTCCACCTCGCATGAGCGAATGCTTGGAGTTTTCGAGAGAAAAGTCCTACGCAACATCTTTGGACCTATTTGCGTTGGTGGCGAGTACCGAATAAGGTACAACCATGAGCTGTATGAGCTGTATGCTGATATTGACATAGTAAAGCGCATCAAAAACCAGCGGCTGCGCTGGCTAGGTCATGTCGAGCGAATGGAAGAACACGCTCCGGCTAAGAAGGTGTTATATTCGGAACCCGCTGGAGGACGACGCAGAAGAGGAAGACCTAACCTTCGGTGGAAAGACCAAGTACTGGAGAACCTGACAGCGCTTGGAGTTTCTAACTGGCGCCAGCTAGCGAAGAACAGAGATGGCTGGCGAAGCATGTTATTTTCGGCCTAAATCGATACTCGGTTGTTGTGGCCACATAAGTGAGTAAGTAAGTTTATTAAAACAAATATGTGCCATTTTGATCGATAAACTTTTGCCATTTTTGGGTTAAATCCATTATTCTGTTTGTGTAGAACTTCTGAGTTTTCTGAGTTTTCTGAGCATAAAATTGATCCAAGTGCATTTTACAGGCCTCTACGGAATTTAAATTTATACCATTAAGCAAATTCTGCAGAGATCGAAACAAATGATAATCTGAAGGTGCAAGGTCCCTATATGATGGATACATCAAAACTTGCCAGCCATACTCTTTAAGTCTCTGGGGGGTCACCAAGGATGTGTGTGATCTGGTGTTATCATCATGGAACACAATACCATTTCTATTGATTGAATTGTGGCCATTTTAATTGAATTGCTTGCTTCAATCTCATTAATTGTTAAAGCTAGAGATCAGAATCAATCGTTTGACCAGACTGTAGAAGCTCATAATGAACAAATTGCCTTCCAATCCCACCAGACACACAGCATTACCTTTTTTTTTGGTGATAATCCTGGCTTTGGCATCGTTTGCGAAGGTTCACCTCGCTTCGTCCATGATGTTTTTTGCACATTACCATATTGTCGTATGTGATCCACTTTTCTTTCTCCGATTTCATTGACTATTTCAGTGAATGGTCGACCATAACAAGGTGCACTTTTAACATTAAAATTATCAGATCGAGAATGAGCAAACCACTTCGCTGCTGTTTTTCTAGTTACAGCATCGTCTCCGTAAACTTCACAAATTTTTTTCACCAGCCTGCGACACATTCTTACCTTTTTTATAATGGGAAAAACAAAAGGTGACGATATTTTTTCGAATTTACACTCTTTTTTAAACGTAAGTAGATAACTTTTCACAGAATAAAGCGATTTTAATAATGTCGTCTAACAAAATCAAGCTTAAAAAGTCAGCTTTAAAGCTGCATAGCTTTCAAACTATAGTATAAAGCTATATATATGGTATATTGTATATAACTATAGCAATTAATATTACCAGAGATGTTATATTTGAGAGCCATCTACCGACAATATGTCACTGAACTTTTTCGACACCCAATATATTTTCTTTCAAGTCTTATTATTCATATTCAAACCTCACACCTGAAACCTCTTGAGAAAATACAAAGAGCGGCAAGCATATTGATTACAGCAGCACTTAGGACAACACCAACGTTGGCCTTGGGAATGCTTTTAAATTTCACCCCACTTGATTTACTCGGTAAGCAGATGGCAGCAAATTCTGCATTAAGACTTACAGGCTTGCACCAATGGATATCGAAATCTTATGGACACGCAAGAATTTTAAATCACTTCAACAGTGAAATATTTG
This sequence comes from Megamerina dolium, assembly GCA_963854835.1. NCBI lineage: Eukaryota > Metazoa > Arthropoda > Insecta > Diptera > Megamerinidae > Megamerina > Megamerina dolium. Next base: position 70,277,885 of record OY978527.1, read on the forward strand.
ATAGGAAATTCAAAAACCAGCCTCCCAGACAGGTATGTCTGGCCGTGGTGGATATTCGGATAATTTAAACTTAAACTCACTCCACTCCAGTGTATTTCAAGCAGAAGTCAAAGCTATTTACACTGCACTCACTTGGACCAAGCACAACAATGTCTCCTATTGAGACATTTGCATTCTGAGTGACAGCCAAGCTGCCATTAACGCCCTTGATTCTTTTCTCGTTAAATCAAAGATCATTCTAGACTGCCGCAGATCTATTAATGAGATTTCCGAGCAGCATAATATTCTCCTGTGCTTGGTACCCGGACACAGAGGCATACGAGAAAACTCCAGAGCTGATGAGCTCGCTAGACAGGGTACAAACGAAGCTTTAACTGAAGAAAATCTCACCTGGGGATCCCCATTACCACAAATTGGATGTATTCACATCTAACGCCTTCCAAAAAAGATGGACGCATTCATCCATCTGTAGGACGACGAAAGTGTTGTGGCCCACACTCAGTAAGAAACGCTCGCGTAAACTCACTGACCTTAACAGAAAAGATATCTCGACCTATGTTGGAGTGGTTACCGGCCACTGCCTCAATGGACCTAACGCAGAGAGAATAGGCTTAGGGCATCTCGTGTATGACTACTGCAGAAGCTGCAGAGATGAGGAGGAACTCTAGACCGTCTCACATCTGCTGGGTACCTGCCCTGCTTTGTGCAAAGACGCAAAAAATTCCTGGAATATTACCAGTTGAATGACTTAGCCCCCTATCAGTGGTTGATATTAGAAATCTCCTAAATTTCGTCAAAACTTCTGGTTGGTACGACGTAGTAGTGTAGGAATATTCGCGTAATACCACAATGGGCCTGTCTCTGGCCTACGTGTGCCCTCCTTTTGAAGGGGCGGCCACTCTAACCGAACCCAACCTATTATTCATATGATCAATAGAGAAATCACTTACATCTCTGTCAAATATCAAGTTACTCTTTAATTTGTGTGTAACAATTATTACGAAAAATATGTATCTACCAACAGCTTTTAATTGAATTTTACAAAAGAGAAAAGTTTTCATAAAACTATTTCATTTTTATACCCTGCATAATGCAATATGCATGGTATATTCATTTCGGTCAGATGTTTGTGTCCACTTGAAGGAATCTCCGGAGATATAGACATGGATATATATTTGTGATCAGCGTCGATTAAATTTTCGATTTAACGATGTCCGTCCGTCCTTCCGTCCGTCTGTCTGTCACCTGGCTGGTTCGCACGATAATTTGAGTAAATATTGAGCTATTTCGATGAAATTTGGCACAAGTAATCTATGATCCAAGGGTACGGAGGGGATTGATATTGGGCATGATCGGTCAATAACCACGCCCACACCAAGCATTCAAAGCGACTAACCTCGAAATTTTCAAAATCTTTAACTTGCTATAACTCACATAATATACCACTTGGGACAACAATATTTTGCACATAGAGTTACATTATACTACTATATAACCTCGCCAAAAGTGGTTGAGCCACGCCTACTTTCTAGCGTAGCTCCCATTCAAAGTGTCTGTACTTCTTTTAAATTGAAACTGCTGTAACTTCTACAATCTTCTGTCTAGAATAACCATAATTGACACTTAGATTAACACGGTAGTCAGAAATAATATGGCAGAAAATCAATGTGCCACGCCCACTCCTTTTTGGGTCTCCCATACAAAGTTGCGGAAATTAAAAAAAATGTTACCGGTTATAACTTGCAAACTATTCAGCGTAGAGTAACGAGATTTAAGGTGTGGATTAGGATTGTACGAGTAACTAGGCTCACAGAAAATGGGCGCACCACGCCCAGTGTTTATCGTAGCCCCCATACAAATTTTAAATTGAAACAGCTGTAACTTCGGCAATCTTCTGTCTAGAATAACCACAATTGACACTTAAATTAATATCGTAGTCGGCAAAAATCTGGCAGAAAATCAGTGTGCCACGCCCACTCCTTTTTGGGTCTCCCATACAAAGTCGAGTCAATTAAACTAAAATTTTAAGCTCCATAGCTCACAAACCATTTAGCCTAGGACAACGAGACTTAGGGTATGGATTAGTATTGTACGAGCAACTAGGCTCACAGAAAATGGGCGCACCACGGCCAGTGTTTATCGTAGCCCCCATACAAATTTTAAATTGAAACAGCTGTAACTTAGGCAATCTTATGTCTACAATAACCATAATTGACACTTAAATTAATATCGTAGTCGGAAATAATCTGGCGAAAAATCAGCGTACCACGCCCACTTCTTATTGGGGCTCCCATACAAAGTTGAGGAAATTAAACAAAAATGTTAACCACCATAACTTAGAAACTATTCAATGTAGGACACCAAATTTAAGGTGTGGATTAACATTGAAAAATTAATTGGATTTACTAGAAAGTGGTAAGCCACGCCCACTTTTTATATAGCTCCCATACTAAGCCTCGGAATTATCTTAAAATCCTTTTACTTCGTCAAAGTCAACCATATTTCGGGTGTAAATTAGTAGTATATGCAAAAATTGTTTCTCGAAAAGTGGAAATAAAAGAAAAGTTGGATATTCGAGTAAACTTTTTATATATAAATCTACATATGCAGGGTATAGTTTGATCGGCCCCAGCCGACTGTAAGGAGATTTTTTTTTTTTTTTGTGCCACTTTCATATTTCACATTGAAAATATTATCATCAGATTCCAAATAATTTGAATTGAAACTTTGAATACATGTAAGTGAAAATTTCAAAAGTCAACTTTCAATTCAATGTCCGTATAGTACATATAAATTGAACATTTAATTAATAGGGTAAGTATGCGAGAAAGCATTTACGCAAATCCTTTTTGACATTTCTACTTATTATGATGTTGCAAAATTAACTTGAAATTAAATTAAACAACTTTGCATTTGAAGTTTTTCCAAAGACTAATTCCAACAAATTAGGGGATTTCAATTTTGTGCTCTTTAACTAACTATGAGCATACAATACGATATATACTCTTGTATATACATGTACTCATACATGTACCATAGCAATAACGATAGCCATAAACTACTCGTAAATGTATATAATGTTGCTGGTGGCTGTTGCAGTGCAGTTTGGTTGCATACGCAAAAATAAATAAAAGTATTCCCGGAAAACCACTGAAAGCAACAATAAGAAAGGATATTATAATGTTGAGAGTAACAGACAACAGCGACCAACAGCAGCAGCAACAACTGCACGAATTACGAGTGAGAGGAGACTGACTTGAGTGCAAGAATAGTTGTATATATACAGATATGTATAGACTATTACAAATTAAAAGGACATTTGATAAAATATGTACGCCATTTAGTCTTTAAAAACTCTGAACGTACAACAAAAATACATATTATCTAAATGATGATGCTGATGACGATGATGATGATGATGATGAAAAATGATTCTAATGTATTCAACGCTTATTACGCTCGATTACAATACAAATAAGAATCATATTAATGATGATGATGATGATTATGATTATCATAATGATAATGATGATGATAAATATGTTGTATACTTTACTACTGACTTTAGCTATTTGTTGCATGGTTGATTTAACTGCTTGACTGGCATTGGCGATGATGTTGTACACATACATGCATAAATGTTTGCTGCTTGAACGGTGGTGATGGTGATGGTAAATACTTTGATGGAGTTCTACATCATTAAAAACTTTTTTTTATGGAGACCAAAAAAAAATGAAAATGAAAATGAAAATCCAGAAATTGCAAACTATGCAAAATTATATATGTGCGTACGCATGATTTTCGAACAAAATTCAATCAGTTTAGCAATGATGAGAATGATGATACTTATCATATTCGAATTTTTGATCAAGTTATATAGAAATAAATGTATGTACTATGGAATATGTGTATCGTAGTCATTCTACAGTTTGAAGTGAATTGCATACTTTAGCACACCAACAAACAACAAACAGCTGGGCAGGCGGACATTCCAAAAAAAACGGAGATTATTTAGATAGAGAATTGAAAGTGATTAAAATAAAATTGTATTATTAGAGGGTTGTATTACACTGCGACCCTACGTCTATTGTGCACCCCATCATGGACTAGAGTATTTCTCCAGCAGTCCAGCATCCATAAAGAATTTTAGTATAGATTCTACCCTAATGGACTTCAGCAGATTTTCCGATATTACAAATTCTCCGAAGTTTTTCTTTCTTGTGTGCATAAGTGCTGGGCACCTTCCCAACACATGTTTTGCAGTCGCATTCTCCTCTCTGCAATGTCGGCAGGTTTCATCCGAGAAGATTCCCAGTTTCGTTAGGTGACAATTCAGCCTGCAATGTCCTGTCAATAATCCCGTAATGATTCTTATATCGTTCTTGTTTAAACTGATACATTGCTCAAGTCGTTTTAGGTTATAGGTCCCTAAAAGTGTCTTGGATTGGGACAACCCTGGTAGGTTTTCCCCAGTATGATTGTCAATAAAATTGTAAGTAGAACTTTCATATTCCCGGATTCAATAAATCTCTGAATTCTTATTCAAACTATTCGCTGCATTTCTAAATTTCCGCCTGCAACTTTCTAATTGCAATTTAACCAATGTTGCTGTAATATTAAGCCTTCGGGTTTAGCTTAACACAACTTGTGCAACTATTTAATTTCTTGTACACGTTCCTCCAAAATTCACAAACATTTTTTTCAACTGAATCTATAATTTTCAATTAAATATTATTAGTGCCCGATATTTACTGATTTTCTACACAAGTAAAGTATGCAACACTAAAAACTGCAGCACTCAAATCTGACAGAACACAATTCGCTTGCATATTGCATTGCTAGATGCAAAATATGATTGTATACTTTTTGCGCCTAACTAATAAAATGCACACATTTTTACCCTCATGAAAGTATGCAACACTAAAATCTTTCATGACAAAAGAATAATAGGGGATTTTTACACCAAATTCCTTAAAATTTTACTCAATATGCGTTAACTCGGCTAGGTTTTCAAGTGGGAACCCACCACTATTGCTATTGTTTCTTATTAAACTTCAAATGCATCATTTAATTCGGTTGATTTTGTATTTACAACGGAAATTAAATAATTATGGCAGTCTGCCAGGAAAAAGTGAAAAATCTAAATTCTCTGAATATTTGATAATCAATACACTCAATTTTATACTTCTTCATAATTTGTACTTGAAATTAATGTCAGCACAAATCAGCTGGTGCGTTAACAAATTTCTTTAATACATTCTTTACAACTTTATTAGAGCTACGAAATACATGACAGAAGTTAATGAATGCCGACTACAACTTTACTGAGCAGGGTGTGAAGACCCTTAATAAGAAATAATATGAGAGTTGGCCCCCTTAAGGTATGTTATATTATGTTATGTTAATTGTGGCTGCCCTTTCTCTCTAAGAGGACACACTGAGGCCATAAAGGCCCATTGTAATACCACCGAGCTTCCCTTCCAATACTGTTGTGTGTGTTAAATTTGGACAGCATTAGAAGGGACCTGTTTATATTAGCCGGTTCCGAACGGCAGAACCCTTGTGGCATCACTTTAACTTACGGCACGGCACAATAGAATAAGTCCACCGCATTGTAACTCTGATAAGGAACACTTTTGAAGAAAAAAAGTATTGCTCAGCTGTCTTTCTTGATATCACTCAAGCTTTCGATAAAGTATGGCACGATGGCCTTATTTACAAACTCAAACTATTACTGCCTGCAAATGTCTCCTCATTGCTTAGTAGCTACCTCACGAAAAGACAATTTCTCTTACATCACAAGGATTTCACAACAAATCCATTGGATATTCACGCTGGCGTTCCTCAGGGAAGCGTTTTGGGCCCCTTACTGTATCTCTTATACACTACAGATATGCCCAGCAATAACTATACATTTATATCGACCTTTGCAGATGATACGGCAACATTGTGCGCTCGCTCTAACCCCATAGAAGCTACTAAACTCCTGCAGACTCATATCGATTCTCTCGAAATCTGGCTAGCAAAATGGCGTATAAAAGTCAATGAATCAAAGAGCGTACATGTAACCTTCACGCTAAGGCCAGATACATGTCCCCCACTTAAAATTAATGGCCAATCAGTTCCACAATGTTCCTCAACAAAGTACTTGGGTATTCACCTAGACAGAAGGCTGACCTGGATAAATCACATAGAATCAGTTATGGTGGCTGTTACACAAAAGATCAGAGTTGAATCTCAAATACAAAGTGCTATTATATAAAGCAATACTGAAGCCAATTTGGACTTATGGTATTCAGTTTTGGGGAACCGCATCTCCCTCAAATATCGAAAAATTGCAGCGAATACAATCCAAGTGTCTGCGAATTATTGTAAACGCGCCTTGGTATATGAGGAACGTTAACATCCATCGAGATTTAAATGTACCCACAATTTCTGAGGAAGTTGCAATGTCTTGCAGAAGCTACATTCAAAAATTACACAGTCATCCGAATCCCCTTGCTAGGCAATTGTTGCTGAGCACGGGGCATCGTCGATTAAAAAGAAAAGACACACTGAATATGCTGTGAAATTGCTATACCTCGTGACTCAACAAATTGTGATGGAACGTTGGGAATATCACAAAAAATTGAATTAGTTTGTAAGATTTGATTACTTATTATTAGTTTCTAAGTAATTTTAGAAAGATCCAATAAAAAAGCTTGTTAAAAAAAAAAAAAAAACTTTAACTTAGTTTTGTCACAGAGTTCTTTTAAGAAGCATTTTTGGCAAATTGTTAGTGCCGGAAAAATTGACAATTCTTGCCGACAGGTGGGTATCGTTCGAAAGAAAAATCTTTTCGATATTAATTTTGTTATGCTTCAGCCGGCGATCGAACCCACGATCTAGAGATCAAAAGGCCAACGCACTAACCACTGAACTTCGGCACCCACAAGGTAAGGTAAATGTTAAAAGAAAAACAAAAGAAGTGTATGTATTTACAACTATGCCACTGTTTGTCTCTCATTCGCAATTCTATGTTATTATCATGTTATTATCATGTATAGTCATCTCTTTCCTACTTATTGCATTACCTTCTGTCATTAATATTTTTATGTTGAAAGTCGAACCAAGCGGATGTTTTTCCGACGCTACTATGAATGAAGATTGTTTTAAGTAGATTTTAAATGGTTTTATATTGAGTATTAATACTTAATTCTCAATATTGTATAGAAATTGTAAAACATCATCGTGCACACAATGTTGTGTCCTTCATATTCTCCTGATTTATCTGAGACTGATTAGTTTTCCCTAACCTGCAATTAGAATAAAATGGGCAGAATATATTCTATGCTATAGATGAACATGAATGGAATTTGGATTCTTTCTGTGGCTTTCATATTTTCATCTCTAATATTATTGTGCTTTTACTGATCAACAGAGACAATTATGAGAATCGAAATACAACACTGTAACACAATATATCTTTTGGGCCTATTTCCGTAATTTATTTGAAACATTGCATCGAATATCTTTTCGGATGGCTTGCCGAAAGGACTCACTGCAATGCTATGCAATTAATTCGCGCTTTAATTCCAAAAATTTTCATAGGGCAACTATATTAAAATCTCATATACAGATTTAAGTACTCCTGTATGAGTTTCATAAGTTACATAAGTATAAATCGTCCATTGTTCTTAATGTTGAGCTGATTTGATGTATTTTTTTTTTTTATGCTGCCGCATAGAAATTACATCATCAAATGATGTGATGTTGATGATGGCAAATGAAAATTGGCAACACATAGTGATTTTATATCAGGGATCGGAATGAATGTGGGCATAGTGTATGAGTACGAGTATGTCTGCATGTAACGTTAACGCATACAATTCGCACTGCATAGCAATACACAAAAAGCAATAGAAGCATAATCGCTGCTTATGGTATATACGATATGTATGTGCGATTATTTACTCGTTCTTCTCTTTCTTCTTCTCTACCTCTCAGAACACTATTAAGTTGGCAAATGAAGTTATTTGAGAATCGCATGTATATTTATGTACATATATGGATATATGTATATTTGATTGTGTGTGTATATGTGTGTGTGCATAATGTACTCATGTCTAACAGTTGAGCAGCAGCAACAGCAGCAGCAGCAGCAGCTGCAAATCTTTACAGTCAATTAGCAGCTTTGATTGCATTTCATTGCAATCGTTCTTGTATGTTGTTGATTGTTGTTGTTGTTGTTGTTGTTGTTGAATTTATTGTTATCAAAAGGAGAGAAAGAAGGAAGGCATGCATACATACATTAGAATTTAATAGCATCTTTCACCTTACTCATCATGCATCATTGCATGCAAAATAAGTGCTTAGTGATGGGGTCATTTTAAATTGTACATTCTTACTTTAAGATTTATGTCTGTAACTCTTCGTCTATTCGATTCGATTAAATTCAATTTGAAAATTTCACTTTTCAATTCTCATCATCGACATACTTCGACGTACTTTCAATCATTGCCCCGAACAAAACAATCTATAATAGCTCATACCATTCAAATAGCAATATGTTGGCAAAGCTTAAGTGAATACTCGTTTGTTAAAAGCCTCTTTATTCTGGTTATGTAGGCACCAGGTTCACCATATACTGATATTAAATGAAAGAAGAAATATAAATAAAAACTGGCACACGTTTAAAGTAAAATAAAATAAAATAAAATTAAAAAAAAAAACGGCAAGCATCAGTAGAAGCATTTTGGTTCAGGTTGAAAATGTTGAAAAAGTTGAAAATTACTTTTATTCTTTTGTCGTTTCTTGTTTGGCTGCTCAATTTTTTTTGTACATTTTTTTCCTACTTTTCAATATAAGCGTGTATTTTGTAGTGCTGATTTTTTTTTTTTTTCTCCTCCTCAACAACAAGCTTACATGTACACGTACATATGCATATCTTAACATATACATAAAGATATAAATATGTAATTCGGATATGTCCAAAAAAAAAAAATTATAAAAGATTTAAGGCAAATATTTTTTTCAGTTCTGACAATTTTTTGAAAATTGCAGAATTTTCGAAAATAATATTGAAGAGTTTTTTGTTGAAATTTATGCAATTTGTGAAATATGATTCTTATTATCAGAAATATGAGAAAAATGCATTTTTTTTAATTTTTCTTAACTTTTTTTTTTTTTATTAAAAAGTTTCTCATTGCTTTAGGGTGAAAATATTAAAAAAAAGCAACTCCAAAATTCAGTGTGTAAAAATCATTCAAAATGATTTTCAATGCATAAAAATCATATTTTGCAAATTTGAACATATCTAATGTACATTTACAATATATACACTTATCTGAGTATTTACGTTTTTTTTTTTTTTTAGGAATTAACTTTTGAGTGTTCACATACATACCTTAAAAGCATTTTCAATGACTTTGAGAACAAGTCTCAGCACCACCAGCATCAATACCTGCAGTACCAGTAACAGTGCCAGCAACAAAATCATCAATATTTAAATAAGTACCTGTATGTACATACATATGTATTTATGTGACTGGATGCTTATCGTTATATGGGTACGCAGGTACTTCAGTTTGTATTTATTTTAAAATGTTTTCTTATTGTTGCTATTGTATGTAGTTTGTTTATTTGTTTTTTTTTTCGCATACAAATAAACACATTAACAAATACATTACGCGACATACACACTGATATGAACAAAAGGGTCTCTATATGGGCACATGTTTATGTATACAAGTATGTAAATAATATAGATTACTTTCTGCATTTAAATATGCCTTTGATGATATGAAGAATAGCAAAGTTATCGATATTTTAGTCGCACTGTATTGTGTGACTACAAAAAAAGTCACAAAACGTTTTCACGTCGATATTTTTGCAAGTTTTTTTTCTTCATTTTCCGAAAATTTTCAATGCGATTGTGGTAAATATTAATTAAATTCAATGAGTTCTCTTTCACATAGTGTTTATAAATATTTCAATAATATATTCGTAACCATTTCATATCACTAATTAGAATTTCCATTAAAACTAATACTGAGCAATTATTTGAAAAATAAATATATATTCTTAAATTAAAATATTTTAATTTATTTGTTTTTGATATGTCCATACACAAATTCTAATTTTGTATATAAACAAATATTGCTCAATTCAGTTCAATCACCATTCATCATCGTCACCAACTACATAATTGTCATAGATTTAAAGCAACATGTTATGTACATAGTATACATGTAGCTACATTCATGGATACAAATCAAATGCATTTATTCTTAAATTGAAAAAACACAGAGAACCACATCAGCATCAACATCAGCAATAACAACTACATAGTCGTACAGAAACAATATGAGAAAACATTTTCGCTGTGCTCTGATGTTGCAATTAAATTTCAATTCTATCATTCCAATACAAATCCACTCCATATGTTCCTATACTATGTATATATACATTTCCATATGTATATATACAATATAAATATGTGCCGAGCACATACAATATGTATACTATGATTGTGAGGTGAGGTATTTGGCAAATTAAATAGAATTTGCAACAAATGTGTATGGTCACTTTTTGAAATAAAGTGTTTTCCATCATTTTATTTTAATTCACATGAGATTGCATATAGCTATAGGATTATAATGATACCTTCGAAGAAGATACAACAATTACAATGGAAGAACTATCAGTGTTAGGATTAACTGGTATCCTTAATTTTTCGGATGTTCTGAGTGTTGGATAGAAAAAATGACTGTTGGATGGTCATACATTACACTACTCTATGGAGCCTATTTGACCTTCCTTAATTTATATACAATATATCATCAATATCAACATCAAGTGGTCTCAGTAATATAGTCAGCAGCAAATTGACATTTATAGTGAAAGCAAATATGAGCTCCTTTTTTAAAATCATACTTGCTTATCGTGCTTTTTATTTATAATAGCCATGTTTTATTCGAAATTCTTGCTTAGCTAGCATCGATAAATACATGGCAAATCAACGACAAAGGTGCTAAATTTAGCGAGTATAACTACAGACGCTAAAAATCTTAGCAAACGATACTCGTCAAGTTCAGCATTGCCAATTACTTTCATTTTTCCTACTGTACAGAGATGTTATTCATCGAATATCTATTTGTTCAAACTTCACAAATGGTATAATTAAGAAGAAAAGGAAAAATATTGCTATAAAATTATTCACTATGTTTGAAACATTTATTAGTTAAATAATTAGAATTCGTTCTATTTGAAATATATATAAATTAAATCAACTCTGCTTGGGAAACTTAGCATCTATGTTGTTCTATTGGCACAAAGATAGCGAGTTGTTAAATAAAAAATGCCTAACATAGGAAATTCAAAATGTTCCAAAATACATTAGAGACAGAAAACGAGAGAAAGAGAGAGAGAGAGAGAGAAAATGAATATCCTCTAAAGTCAATTATAAGCTATGACATCTTTCAAATGTTATTTCTAAAAAAAAAAGGTAAAGGAAAGGTAAAATGTCAAAAAGCCATTAAAACCAGAAACCTCATGTATCAATGTACATACATAAATATTATATTTGTATGTTGAAGGACGTGTGTTCAATAGAGACAAAATTAACCACTACAATTGCAACATATGCAAATAACATCAATTGTTTAATAATTACATTGTTGCAACAGCTTGAGCACTAAAAGAGTGCAATGTAAATGTATGCATATAAAGGGCCATTGAATATTTGTAACGTAATTTTGCGCTTTTTTTTCAGTATTATAAATTCAAGTATGGGATTTTTAAACATTTTAATTCTTGAAATACCCTGTATACTTTCATTAGCATATTACTTTTTATATTGAATGCCATTGATTCTTGGCTGGCAGATGATATTCAGTATGTATTGCTAGACTTCTACAGATTTAAGAGACTTTAATATCGGTTGAATATCTTCCGGTAAGATATCTGAGACTATCAAAACAAATATTGTGGTGTAGAAAGCTTTTTTTGTAATTAAGAATATTTATTTCCATACTAGATCCCAATGATTCAATGGTATATTGGTTTTACTACACCAAGGCCCAGGATATTGTTGTACTAATATTGTAAAGGCAGAGAGGAATGTAAAATATATTTAAAAGTTCTAGTAAAAAGAAATCCATTATTTTTGCATTAAATTGAAGGTTTTATTTAGCATAGTTAGAATGATCTGATTTAGGTGATTTTGCCATTTTGAAGGTAATTTCATAATGCAACTCTCATAGAACACTCTCGTCCCTATTGGCAAAAAACTGGTACAGTGAATTTTCACAAGCTTCTCTTGAGGCGAATTTTTCACCAGCAAAATCATTCGCCATAGACAGGAACAGGTTGTAATCACTTGGTGCCAGGTCCGGGCTATAAGGTGGATTCATAAGAACCCAACCCAACTAAGCTCCCGGAACTTCTGGCGAGTCACTATCGATGTGTGTGGCACAATTCCTCTCCTCTTGGCTGGCCACTTCTGGACGATTGCTTCCTTCAGACGGTCCAATTGTTGACAGTACAGGTCCGAATTATGAGCTTGGCTGTAGGGGAGCAGCTCTTAGTAGACGATTTCCTGCCAATACCACCAAACACATAGCAAAACCTTCCTGACCGTCAATCCTGGCTCGGTCACCGTCTCCGCCGGTTCACCGCGATTCGACCACGACCGTTTTTAGTTGACGTTGTCGTAACTGACCCATTTCTCATCACCAGTAACCATTCGCTTCAGAAATGGATCGATTTTGTTGCGATTCAGCAGCGATTCGCAGATGCAAATTCGGTCCATGAGCATTTTTTTTTTTGCGTTAACTCGTGTGGCACCCATACATAGAGCTTCTTTTTGTATCCAGCCCTATTTAAATGATTCCAAACGGTTTTATGTGCAATATTTAGCTAATGGGTAATAGAAACAGCACTTACATGACGGTCAAACTGGACGATTTCCATTTTTTATATCGATATTTTCGACAATTGGCCTTGCATCTTTGACATCAAAATTACCGGAACGGAATTGGCGAAACCAAAATTGCACATGATTGATTGGCTGTTACAGTATTAGGACCATAAACACTTTTCACATTTTCAGCCGTCTGGCTTGCGTTTTTGCCTTTATCGAAGAAAAACTGTAAAATATGGCGTATTTTCTCTTTAGTGGTGTCCATTTTGGACGCGTGCTCAAATAATACTGAGTCAAGCAATCACAAAACTGTCTGAAAAGTTAATTTAGTATGAAATCCTATCTTTCTAACGCCATCTAGCATAACCCGATCGCACTTATACAACGCGAGATACAGATTACTAAAGCCATCTATTGGAAAAATAATGGATTTCTTTTTGCTATACCTTATATGAACGTAGAGAGAGGGAGAGAGCGAATGGTGCACGTTACAAATTTAGTATTATTGAATTTATGCCATGTTTCAGATAGATACTAGTACTAGGTAGTAGTAAGTACTACTATTACGACAGTACATAATTGGTTATAAAACTTTCGAAACTTGCATCCATAATATGAACACATCTACACTCAATTCCTACATATTACCACGTTCAATTGCTATCGGCATATTACATATACGTGTATGTATCCATATCACTACTCTTGACATATAGAAAAATCAATTAAATTGTTATAAAACTTGCAAATTAATTCTAATATCTATCGATTGCTGATAGAGAAATGTACGTCATTGTAGCTACGTATTTAGTACTATACTGCATATCGATTTGAGTGAGGTGCCATTGAAACGATAAAGTTTTCATTTTCCATAGTTTAAGGCAGTCAGTTAGCTAGCATAGATAGTAGTATTAGAAGTATAAGGATGAAATTAAAATGTTTCAAGTACTTTCTAAATTTGTTCATCAAGTGGCGATAAATGTTGCCACTTGCTTGGCTTGCTATTTTTATTTTTATAGATTTGTATTATATAGAAAGATTGAGAAATATGTATGGGGGAAAAGGAAAAAAGTTGTTAAACAACATAGAAGAGCTCAAATCTATCGGCAATCAACCACCAACCAAATACAATAAATAAACTTTTCTAAATGAAATGGAAAAAAACAGAATTCTTCGGCAAGTTTGAATTTGATAGACAAAAATATCATTTATACGAAGTACAAGTAGAATGGAATAAGAAAACAAAAATAAAAACATATGGAACTCAACAAAGCTCACATGGAATTTAGAGTATATAATTCTTCTACTCACCCATCAGCCATTTAGTTCTGTTCGAAAAGAAATCCATTGTTCGAATTGTGTGTTTGTGTGTGTTTGCGTGTTTTTTTTTTCTGATTTTATTTGTCAGCTCAACGAACGATCATGATGGTGGTATGTAATTACGATAAACAATCTTTGATCCTTTTCTTGTAATATTTCCACGCGATTTCCTACGAGATTGAAAGAACACCAAAAAAAAAAAAAAAAATAGAAAAAAGAAGACAAAGAAACAAAGAAATAAAATAGCATACAAGTAAAAAAAAGGATTTCCTATCCAAAAATATACGCAGACGTATGTATTTTACACACACACACACACATACCCATATTCATGCAATGCTGTGACTATGGCTCTGAAGGGAATTACACCATAGCTATTTTTGACTGCTTCTCATGCTCCCACTCTCCTCCTCCTCCTCACTCTCGCATGCATTATACTATATTTAGTGTGGCAGTATTGGTTGGCTGGCATTTTCCATTGCTTTGCTTATCTCTGCGAATCGAATAAATACAAATCAGCACTCAAGCGAGCATTTTCTCTTAAATGCCTGCTGCCTGCCAATATAAGTACCGACGGTTGGTTGTTTGTCTATGGATTAGTGAGTCGAGTGTATATGCGTTTGTCTGTACTTATGCTACGGAAGGAAACATAATCAACGCACACTACGTACACACTCGCACCCATACCAAGACAACAAACAATTACAGTAAACAAATACCAGCTCACACACAGCCACACACATACACAGAAACTGACAAATATACAAACAACACTCGAACAACGTTATGCTATAGCAAATTATCAGATGACGGCTTATGGTGGTCGGCATACTCAAACTCAAAGTTAAACAGTTAAAATATCAAGATTTAAACAACAAAAGTGGTAGAGACATAGCATTAGCAATATATATTACGTACACATGCATATATGACTAAATGAGTATATGTATATGTGTGTGGATATGTATTATCTTCAGAAGCTCTATAAAGGATCAAGTAATGAGTCTAACCAACAATCATTTCCCTCCACAAAGTTTGGTGGTAAGAAATCAAATTTATCTTTCCCTGATGATGTTCTCTCTGAGGTTTAGATTTCGCTTCTTTTCGTTAAATTAAAAAATTTTTGCCTTTTATCGAATCATACTACTTTTCAGAAAGTACCCTTAATGCACCGATTTTGGTTGCGTGGCTTTTTTTTATCCCATTTTATTGTTTTTTTTTTTTTTTTCAGAAAACAGGCTTGTCTAAGGTAAGACGCATAAAAATGCTATTTTTCTTTTGAGACAACCCAAAAAAAAATTTAAATTCAATTATGCTTTGAACTTATTGTAAAAGGCGCTAACAGGGTGTGTTACACTGTGTACACATTTAGACTCCAACTCAAAAAGATTTTTGTCTTCGTTAAATATGCTTGTACTCCTCTTCTTTCATCTGAAAAAAATCTATTAAAGGAATTGTTGAAAAACAAATAATTTGTATTCTTCGACAGCCGAAAATTTAATATGACCTCCCACCTCTAAAAGAGCGCCTCAGTAGTATAACCAATATTTCATATCAAATTTTGCTTCCAGTTGTCCAATTTTTCATATTTTTCTGTAAACTTCTGTCTTTACTTTCTTCGGAACCGTCATAGCGTTTTGAAATTTTGGTTGAATTTCATATCAGGTGTAGTAAAAAGTTATCCATTATTTTTCCAATAGATGGCTTTAGTAATCGGGTTACGCTAAATGGCGTTAGAAAGATAGTATTTCGTACTAAATAAATTTTTGAGGCAGTTTTGTGATTGCTTGACTCAGTATTGTTTGAGCACGCGTCAAAAATGGACACCAGTAAAGAGAAAATACGCCATATTTTACAGTTTTTCTTCGAGAAAGGCGACAACGCAAGCCAGACGGCTGAAAATGTGAATAGTGTTTATGGTCCTGATACTGTAACAGGCAATTTTGGTTTCGTCGATTCCGTTCCGGTAATTTTGATGTCAAAGATGCAAGGCGAGTTCTCGAAAATATCGATCAAATAATGGAAATCGTCGAGTCTGACTGTCATGTAAGCACTGTTTCTATTGCTCAGGAGCTAAACATTGCACAAAAAACCGTTTGGACCATTTAAATAAGGCTGTATACAAAAAGAAGCCCGATGTATGGGTGCCACACGAGTTAAAGTAAAAAAACCTCATGGACCGAATTTCCATCTGCGAATCGCTGCTGAACCACAACAAAATCTATCGATTGAAGTCACTAGTGATGAAAAATGGGTCACTTACGACAACGTCAAGTGAAAACGGTCGTGATCGGTGAGCCGACGCAAACGGTGGCCAAGCTAGGATATACGGTCATGAAGGTTTTGCTATGGGTTTGGTGGGATTGGCAGGGAATCATCTACTATGAGCTGCTCCCCTACGGCAAAACTCTTAATTCGGACCTGTACTGTCGATAATTGGACCGTCTGAAGGAAGCAATCGTCCAGAAGCGGTCAGCTTTGGCCAATAGTAGAGGATTTGTGATACACACATCGGTAGTGACTCCACCTGGCACCAAGTGATTACTACCTGTTCCTGTGTATGGCGAATGATTTTGCTGGTGAAAAATTCGCCTCAAGAGAATCTTTTGAAAATCGTTTTTTGCCAATAAGAATGAGGGTTTCTATGAGAGCGGTGCATCTTTGACCTAAATTGGATCATTCCAACTATGCTAAATAAAACCTTCAATTTAATGCAAAAATAATGGATTTCTATTTACCAGACCTTATATATTCATTCACTTGGAATGATCGAGCCAGCAAATATGCTAGTATCTAATGCGCTCGCAGTTAGTTTAACTTATTCTAGAATAGACTTAGGCTCACTTAAACTAAAAGGAACTTCATGTGATAGCGCGTGGTTATATCTTCGTACTTACTGGTGGAAACAGTGTTTGAGCTCTTAGAGTACTTAATGACATTGCCTATGACAACACCTGAAATTGGGACTAGGTCATCTAAATAATAGCAACCCAGATTTTGTAGATATTTCCTTCATGATTCAGGAAGTGAATGATGCTTTGGAGGTCAGGTGGACTTGAAGAAGGCTCAAGGTATGGATGTGTGTGAGCCATGACCTACTGCAGCTCTGTGACATACCACCTTGATCAAAAAGTTCCCGGAATAAACACCGTGTACCAGCAGATGTACCAACTTAAAAAAAGAACAGAACTCAAATTGCAGCGATGGTTACCACACAGTGGTTATTCCGGGAACTTTTTGATCGAGGTGGTAATTAATTCAGACTTCCCCGGCATTTTTTCGCTTCTATGATCCTTCCATTAAATTCATCATGACATTGAATTCAACCCAGTGAATTGCTTTTGTGATTTCTGCAATAATTTGAAGTTTCGAAATAATGATTTTCTAGTTCAGAGATGAATTCAAGATAGAATGAATTTTTGAAAACTTGAGAACGGCAGATGAAAAATGTTTTCTGAGATGTGTTTATAAATGACAAAATAGTCGAATTTTATTTTACAATATAATATCACGACAATATGAGCAAAATATACAAGAGTTTGTTTATAAAATTATTTTATGCCACATATGTAACATCCTGTATTCATAAGACAATCATGAAGAAGCAACCGAAAACATTGCGTTCGCTCAAGTGTTCACTCAAGCATCAACAAAATATTTAATTGAGCTTCAGCTATGCGCTACCAATACCAATAAGACTTTTTGCTCTTGCCGCTATTTTCTACCAATACTAATACAATTTTACTTATAAGTATACACACACACACACACACACTCACACATAGATATGTGCTTCCATATATTTGTTTTCTATTCGATTTCTATGACTCTTAAGTACTGAGTTATTCTTCATTCAACTTTCAACAACAACAACAACTCTCCTTCGAGAACACAGACGCACACAAACACCCATACATAGTATAATGACATCGTAGGAACGCCAACAAATTAGCAAAGCGTGAATTTTTGTGTACATATCGTACTCGTCAAAATAAGTAAGTAAGAAAGAAGACAAACTTGAAAATACTTGTACATTGAAAATTAAATTTATACGATTAATTACTTGTAATTTTCTGCATTCCACAGTGAAAGTATGAGCCAGAGACATGACATAGAGAAACACCCACATCAATGAGTGACTGAATGTGCACGTTTAATAGTCGTCTGATTAGTAAGTAAATGATAAGGCGTAACAAGAGCGATCGGATAAAAACGAAAGAAAATAAACAAAAAACATTTCAATGATAAGTAAAAATGTATTTTGGTATTCGTAGATGTTAGATTTTAGTCCTATACAGACCGCCTCTAAAGGCATTAGTTGCATTTACTTTGAATTTATTGTTATTGTTGTTTTTGTTCTGTTCTGCTTTTTCCATTCTAATTTCAATTGAATTTCTGTTGAAATCTCCTCTTTAATTAATTATAATCATATAAGCTAAAACTGGCATGCCTACAGAGACACACTATTGTAGTTAAAGTTTTCCAATGGAAAAAATGTTGCAATAATACATCGATACCGAAGCTTGGGATGTCATAGAAAATTCAGGCATTTTTCTCATCGCTTATAACATTTAAGAAATTTGTCTAAAAAATCTATGTGACCTTGATCATATATTACACATATTCCCATTGAGTCATTTCTATATTTCTTCAGTGAATATAAGATGAGGCTGAACAGTGTTGCAAAGCGCAACATGCTTCGTCTTATTTGGGTTTCGGGACACTTCGGTGTCGAAGGTACTAATAAATTGGCAGATGGTTTGGTCAATGAGGGCTCTGCTGGTACGCCCATGGGCCCTGAACCTAAGTTAGGTTAGGTTATGGGGCTGCCCTCTCTCTGAGAGGACACACTTAGGCCAGAAAGGCCCATTGTGATACCACCGAACTTCTCTTACAATACTGTTGTGCGTGTTAAATTTGGGCAGCATTAGAAGGGACCTACTTATATTAGCCGGTTCCGAACGGCAGAACTCTTGTGTCATCACTTTAACTTAGTTTTGCCACAGAGGTCTTTTAAGAAGCATTTTTGGCAAGTTGTTAATGCCGGAAAAATTTTAAAATTTTATTATGCTTCAGCCGGGGATTGAACCCACAACCTACAGATCAGAAGGCCAACGCACTAACCACTGAGCTACGGCACCCACGCCCTGAACCTATATTTAGCGTGAGCTCTGCGTGGATCCAACGATGGATCAAAGACTCTGTGGGCATGATCCACAAGACTCGATGGTCCACCTCGGAGACATGCAGGGTTGGTTGCCAAAGGCTTTGTAATTGAACCTCACAGCAGACGAGTGAACTTTCTCCTACGATCAAGGAGGATGCTGATTGGGGTAATTAGAAGGTACAACACTTGTGGACATCACATGGCCACAAGTGTTCGGTCATCACCGATCCAACATGTCGTCAGTCTTGTTTGGAGGATATGAACACAACAGAGCACTTCCTCTATCACTGTCCAGCCTTTGCACGAACAAGATTGAGATTGTTGGGGAGGAGATGTTTTGAGCCTGAACACAGTTCAGTCTCTCCCTCTATCCGATCCGATCTCCTTAGATTCGTTAAGGGTAGTAGGGAATTTGAGGTAGATTAATATTTTCTACTCTAACGCTTCTTTCTGTTCTTGTTTTTATCTCCCACTTCCTTCTATTTTCTTTTTCGTTTCTGGGTTTTGGGTACAATGGTTGTTTGACTGAGTGTCCTGGTTCTTGTCCTGCCCACCTCTTCACTTTCATATATATTGTCTATGATATTCCTAGTATTTTTTTCTGCATGTCATTCCACTCACTTTATTATCTACATATGAGCAAGTACATATCTTCATCATGTTCAAGGGATGAGTTCATGTCCAGTCATAGTATTGAATTGAAAATTTATTTTCTTGGAATTTTTTTTCTCAATTTTTGAAGCATATTCATCAGTGTAAACATGTCAACGTACATATACATAGAATCAGAATATCAGAAGTCCCATCTATAGTGGGAGTAGTCTATTTTGTTATCACCAAACGTATGTGATACGTGGAATGACAGAAGACGTCTGGAGAAAAAAAAAAAGCAAAAAAAAAAAACTAACCAACTCTAACTACATTATCACTAAGCTGGCTACCTAAGTACTTTATGCGTTTTGTATGCAACTACATCTCAATACCTCTTGATATTGATCTTCCCTTTGGTAGTAGTAACTATTTTCATAGACTCAATGGCGCTCTTGTGGTGCATAATCATTAATGATACTATTTTGCTTCCATTGAATACAGTTTATATTCTCAATATTGAATATTCCATTGTTCTTGGGGATTTTTTTCTTCTTCTTCTTCTTTTTCATTTCAATTGAATGTCATTCATTCTGGAAGTTTGACAGCTGCAATGTGAATGCAGTAGTAGTAGTAGTAGCTTACATAGTGTTAAACCCTTTTTGCATTGATATCACATTTAAGAGTATGCCATTAATTATTACGTAGTAGTTCAACCTTAACATTTTCAACATAAAACTCTTTTTTGCTACTGCAGCTATAAATTTCATTTCATATCGAATATGTATATATACATGTGTATAAACATGCGTACGTGCGTATGGCTGTATAAATCCATATACATGTATATATGAGTATGTATGAATGAAAATCCGTTTTTCATGTGATTTTTCATTTTTTCTTGCTTACGTTTGCTTAATGAACATGACATGCAATGTGCGTACCATTATCAAGCATTGTGTCATAATGGAAATGCGTAATTTTTAAGCATCATTTAAGTATAGTAATATGATCTGTCATTGTCTGTCTCTACTGCTTTTCCTTTCCCGCACTTATTCACTTGTCTTCTGTATTTTACATTGAAATTTACTCACGCACTTACTTATGCACTTTGCATAACATAATTTAATCGAAATTGTGATAAAAATATGTATTAAGCTGGTTCAAATTGTTTGAGTGACACAAACTATATACTAACTAGTGTAATAATTTACGGATAATTCTAAATAAATTTTGTCAAAACTTGACGAAAATATAATTTTGAACATTTGCACTGTTACAAATACATATTGTCAGATATCGAAACCATGCGAGTCGACTTAGACATATTTGTTTATATGTTTGTATTTAAGTCGCACGAATCTGTCATGTTTATGAAACAATGTTTAGGAACATTTGCTTCCCATACAAATGATTTACTTTCTAATGTTATATTGTACAGGGTGATTTTTTAGCAACTTCTTTTTGGCAACACTGTTTTTGGTAGCTCAGCTGCTTTCGTCTAACATGTTACTGTCAAAAATGTTCAGTTTGGTCTATAATTTAATCGAATCATTATTATCAAAATTCATGCTCGGTTAAGAAAGTGCATCGTTCACTCCTTCCATTTTATGGTTAGTGTGGTCGACCTTCTGAGGCAGCTATTCGGAATCTTGGGACTAAATTTCGCACCAAATTTACATTATTGGACATTAAACCACCAACACGCATATGTAGAGTTCGGACAGAAGAAAATATCGCAGCTGTATCCGTCAGTGTTGTTGATGACCGTGAATTATCGATTCGGCGCCGTTCGTAGCAATTGGGTCTCTGTTACTGCACTACGTGGAAAATTTTGCAGAAAGATTTAGGTGTAAAACTTTTTCAAATACAGCTGGTGCAAGAATTGAAGCCACACGACCTACTACAATGGCTAACTTTTGATGAATGGGCGCTGGCAAAGTTGGATGAAGATCCACTTCTTCTTCGGAAAATTGTGTTCAGCGACGAAGCTCATTTCTGGTTGAATAGGGATACGTGAACAATCAAAATTGCCGTATTTGTTGTGAAGAGCAGTCAGAAGCATTGCAAGAACTGTCAATGCATCCCGAAAAATGCACTGTTTGGTGTGGATTATGGGCCGGTTGCATCATTGGACCGTACTTTTTCAAAGACGACGAACGCAGGAACGTTACTGTGAATGGCGAGCGCTACCGTGAGATGTTTACAAACTTTGTGTTTGCCCAAAATGGAAGAGCTGGACTAGGCTGACATGTGGTTTCAACAAGACGGTACCACATGACACACAGCATGTGAAACAATGGCCCAATTGAGAGGCGAGTTCGGTGGACAGTTTATTTCACGTTTGCGGTCGGTCAATGGGCCGTATAGATCGTGCGATTTAACGCCTTTAGACTATTTTTTGTGGGGCCATGTTAAGGCTCATGTCTATAGCGACAAGTCCGCAACGGTTGATGCACTGGAAGCCAATATTGAAGAATTTATTCGTAAGATACCGGCCGATATGTTGGAGAGAGTATGCCAAAATTGGGCCCAGCCTATGAACAATTTGAGGCGCAGCCACGGTCAACATTTCACATGAAATCATCTTTAAACATTGAATTATATAGATCGTTCTATCGACTCAAATAAAGATTGCATACATTTCTCTAAATTTTATGTGTTTTTTTTAAATCAAATCCGAAAGCTCTTGAAAAATCACCCTGTATATAGTATAATTTTAAACTCATTATATAAATAATTGAATAAAAGAAAACAAAAAAACTCTAACACAACACAAAATGGATCATTAAAATATCCTCGAAATAATCGTAGAAGGTAAACAACCTTTTATATCATAAATTAATTTTAATGTGAAAAACATTAACACACTTGTGTCCATACAAGAACATTTTCTAATATACAGATAGTCACATACATGTACAAGTGGCTCTTTTAGCACATGTTTTATTTTAATATACGATACATTGTATGAGTATTAAAATTAAAAAAAACAAAACAAAAAAAAAGTGTTGTTGATGAAGAGAACAAACAACAATAACAAAAAAAAATTAACAAAGTAACAACTAAACAACACTTCTTTCATAGCAGTTGCAAACACTTACGTGTATATAGTGTTCAGTGTAATTTCAAACACTTTTTGGCACAAAAGTCATTATCGTTAATTGTTATGCTCATTTGCTGGTTTGCAAAACCGGTAGTAACAATACGATAGTGTTGTGGTAACGACTGCAAATAAAGTAAACGGCAACAGCTGCAACATTGGTGATTATCCTACGGGATATTAAACGAATTAGAATTGTGCAACATACAATTGCAATCTCTATCGAGAAATAGGGAGATATAGGGAGAGAAAGAGAGAGAGAGAGAGAGCGAACTAAGTGAGAATGTTAATATCACATTGCACAACGTGGAAGTAAACCATTTCCTTTACACTGTATTACAAAATCAAGTGGATACTAATAGTATACTAAACGCAAGTGTATACGAGTATATGCACTAAGGTGGTCCCTAACTTTACAGGGCACACTAATTTCGAATATGTTATCATTTCTGATATGACATGAAAATCGAATTTTTTGAATTTTTAACAATTCTAAATTTTCGAAATTTTTAAATTCGCTCTATGGTTGAAATACCTGAATCAAAACTCAATTCAAATAGTATTTCAAATGACCTATAATTTGTGACTATTATTCACCAAACTCTAAAGCAGCTAACTGATTTAATATCGAAAAGATTTTCCTTTCAAACGGTACCCATCTGCTGGCAAGATTTGGCAATTTTTCCGGCAGTAACAATTTGCCAAAAATGCTTCCTAAAAGAGCTCTGTGACAAAACTAAGCTAAAGTGATGTCACAAGGGTTCTGCCGTTTGGAATCGGCTAATATAAGTAGGTCCCTTCTAATGCAGTCCAAATTTAACACACACAACAGTATTGGAATAGAAGCTCGGTGGTATCACAATGGTCCTTTATGGCCTAAGTGTGTCCTCTCAGGGAGAGGGCAGCCACATAACCTAACCTAACCTATATTTTGAACAAATTACATTTTTTACATCATAAAAATTTAATCTTTAATGCATTTCAACGAAAAAAAAGTTGAATTGCATAATTCAGTAAACCTTCAAAATTGATCAATAAGTATCACTCTAATGTACATAAATGCATATATATTGAAATTCCATCTAGAAGCTGGCAATATCCACATGCTTGTATGCAATATTAAACATATTAAAAATTCTCTAATGAAGCATACATACTTTTACATACTTACTAGAATGTATTGTATGAACAGAAAGGAAATATTTTGAAAAATCTGCAGTCGAAAATATTTTCTGTAATCCAGCTCCTCACTAAACTCGATTACAAATATGTATAACAACAATATTGTGTTCACATATTATACGTATTGGACATTAGCCAATACATACTAAACCATATAAAAATATGGTATGCCCCATCAAAGGATATACACACATTAGAAGTGTTCAACTTGCAAAATAAAATTGTTCAAGTTCATGTTCCAAGTGCTCGATAAAAATTGTTTAGAATTTTTTTTTTTTTTTGTTATATTAGTTGGTTACATTGACTAACTTTAAAAACTCATATAAAAAAAAAAATTCTAAACAATTTTTGTATGAAAATTGCATTTGTTAACATTGTTGACTGAACTATGGTACTGAAATATGGTAAGGAATGTATTTTTTTTTTTTCTTCCAAAATCACTCCTTTAAAAAAATTTTTATGTATATGGACAAATCTAATATACACATATATAATATATTAGAAAATATTGCCAATACAAATATTATAGTTAAAGTGTAGAGAGAAAGAAAAGACGGCGTATATGGAGCTCTTTAGAGTCACTTAAAAACACTGACCCACAAGAATTTAACAAGTCGGAATCGAATTTTCTCAATTTACCTCTACTTTTCCTTCTATAAAATCCAAAAAAAAAACTGCACAAAAGATCTTCAGGTCGCGGTGCTTCATAGCCTTAATAATAATAATAAAATCCAAAAATTTCATTACCCATCATCTGTCGCTCTCAAACCTACTCTTACACGCCAGCAATGGCATTTGTGACAATACAATGAGCCGAGCAATGGGCTAAGTGTATCCTAATGCCAAAGACAAACCAATTTCGTAGACTATAATCATCATCATCATATAAGAAATCAGCTGCTACGAGGGCGGTCCCAGAACTACCCGACCTAACATATAGATGGCGGCAGTAGTTTGAAAACAATTATTTTGGTTAAAAGTGGCAATATAAAACATATGGTTTAAGTCTCAAGGCGCCAAGTTGTCTAATACTTTTTTGGGGCCATCGAAAGTTAACGACCTCAGTGAATTTGTAAACATGGAAAAAATTGGTCACCGTTATGTAATTCAATACTTTCATTTAAAAGGTCTCAGTCCAACGAATATTAAAGCTGAACTAGATTCTATCCTGGGAGAGTCTACTTCTTCGTTTATTGGGTGGCAGAGTTTAAACGAGGTCGTACGAGCTGCCAAGACGAACACCGTAGTGGTCGCCCAATTGAGGTGACCACGCCAGAAATGGTTAAGAAAATCCACCAAATGGTATTGAATGATCGACTGAAGGCTGAAGGTGAGTGAGCTAGGTGAAATTTCAGACATTTCAGAAAGTGCTATACAACGTATATTGGCCGAAAATTTAGATTTGAAAAAGTTGTGTGCAAGATGGGTGCCGCGTTTGCTCACGATAGAACCAAAACACCAGTTCACACATCCACTATTGCGATGGATAAAATCAATGAATTAAAGCTCGAATTTCTTCAGCATGCTCCTTATTCGCCAGATTCGGCTCCTTCGGATTATTTTCTATTTCCAAATATGAAAAAATGGTTTGGTTATAGAAGATTTGCCAGCAATGAAGAGGTGGAATCTGCGGTAGATGGCTATTTTAATGAGCTAGACATTTCGTACTATAAACAGGGTATAGAATATCGCTGGGAAAAGTGTATAGAGCTAAAAGGAGATTATGTTGAGAAATAAAGAAAAATTTTCCCAAATTTGTTGTTTTCTTTATTAGGTCGGGTAGTTCTGGGACCGTCCTTGTATGTATAGGCACGAAGAATTATTTTATCGCCATTTCATGCTCGTATTCAATTAATTTTTCAATTTATTGATAAATATTTTCAATTCAGTTTAAAACTTTCTGTAAATGTATATAGTAAAAAGAAAAATTGAATTTGAAATACAAATTCTATTTTGGAATCTCATAAAATTCTCATATCATAGTATAGAATAAAAAATTATCAAATGAAGTGTATTGGTTACATATGCATCATAGTGCATTTCTAGTTTATAGAATTGAACAAGTAGGTAATATTTTTCATATATCAAATATGTATGGTTAGATATGTGGATCAGTAAATAAAAACAGACAAGAATTAATATGCTTTAGAGCAACATGTACGTAGTATGTAGATTATAAATAAGAGCTGCATACTGAAGTTCAATTAAATTCATACACACATAGGCACAAACACAGCATCATCATCATCATCATCATAACGACCATGGAGATGTATGTAGAATATGATCAACACATGTACTTGAAAAATTTATTGTACAAATACACTACACTATACATACACCGGAGACACAAAAACATATTCACACAGAAACACATTCAAGCATATATTTTTTCTCTCACCAATTACTCCAACCAACATATACAGTAAAATACAGTCAGGATGTATTTACCTATAAATTGCATATGTACTTATACTATGTTTGTACTGAATACTATCTACGTTATTCGTTAAATAAGTATGCGCACCTATACTAAATGTATGGGAATACAGATATGTGTGAACTCATGCTGCGAAGAAAACCACATGTTTGACATTTTACAAGCAACATACACATATGGTTTGTTGGTTACTTAGTTGCTATTGCCATTGCTACTATGTGCTGTACACACTATACACAATATTCTATTCTACTGGACACGCGATAATGACAATAGGAATTTTTCCATGAATATCAAATGTATCATACGAGAATGTTCATACAGTCGTTGAAAGTATGTATGCATGTTACATTCATGTAAGTGCCATTAAGTTCAGCACAATATGAATACGAGAGCACAAGTAATAGCACCAATGACAACTACATACAACAGCAGCAATAAGCTCGGTACTAGAAGAATGTTTTTGCTAACCGATGACGCACTAAATAACAATAAATTTGCCAACGAATTTGTAATTTGCAATTTTATCAGCAGCAGCAGTAACAAATTCAAATTAAGATTATAAAAACAAAAATAGAAAAATGTTTAAACCAAAATGAACGAAAGAGAAACACAAATATTTATATGAAATATTATTAATTTAATCCCAAAATTACCTTGATTAGGATCTGGTTAAGAAATTGCCACATCTATTTACACGTGCGCGTTGTGTCTTCTTTTCTAGAAGATCACGACAGTCACTTAAATTAGTTACAATGCTAGGACTCACCCATTTTATTTCCCGAGATAATGTTTTGATGTCCAATTTTATTTAAATGTTTGCCGTTTTTTTTAGGTTTTTAATTTTATCCTTTTACACCTATTAATTTTTATATTAATATACTTGACGGCCTGAGAGAAAGACGCCGCCTACAGAAAAACCCTGCGTGCAGGCGCAACGCGAGCTGTTAAGGAGCGGTATAGAGAGAAAAGGAGTGCAGAGAGACGTCTTTTCAGGCGCAAGAAGAGGGAGTTGGAAAGACGCGAGTGTGAGGAGATAGAGATGTGTACCGACAAGAATGAGACTCGAAAATTCTTTGAAAAGATCAAGCGCCTGAGTGGAGGTTTAAATCCCGGAGCCTCTTCTTGTCGTGATGGAAATGGGAATCTGGTTACGGATGTCCAGAGTGTACTGAGCCTATGGAGGGAACACTTCTCCACGTTACTGAATGGCGATGCTACGAACAATTCCGCCAGTGGAGGAGTTTGCCCGATAACCCCAATTACAGATGATGGTGTTGATATTCCACCACCTGACTGTGACGAGGTTGAAACGGCCATTTTAAGGCTGAAGAACAACAAAGCTGCAGGTGCTGATGGCCTGCCTGCCGAGTTGTTTAAGACCGGAGGCGATGACCTGCTCACCCGCATGCACCAGCTCATAAGCAGAATATGGTCGGATGAAAGCATGCTTGATGATTGGAGGCTCAGTGTTCTCTGTCCTGTACATAAAAAAGGAGACCCCACAATTTGCGCCAATTACCGTGGAATAAGTCTCCTGAGCATCGCCTACAAGGTTCTATCGAGCGTACTGTGTGAAAGGTTGAAGCCTATGCTCAGCAACCTGATTGGACCTTATCAGTGTGGCTTCAGACCTGGTAAATCCACCATCGACCAGATTTTCGCACTGCGCCAAATCCTGGAGAAGACCCAAGAAAAACAGATCGACACACACCACCTATTTGTTGATTATAAAGCCGCTTTCGACAGTCCGGGATTACCTCTACGCAACAATGTCTGAGTTCGGTATTCCTGCAAAGCTCATTCGACTTTGTAGAATGACACTGCATAACTCCCGTTGTGCAGTGAAAATTGGGAAGGCCCTCTCAGCTCCGTTTAATACCGAACGGGGTTTCAGACAAGGTGATTCGTTATCGTGCGACTTCTTCAATCTTATTATGGAGAAAATAATACGAGCTGCTGATCTACGACATAATGGCACTATTTTCAACAAAAGTGTCATGCTGTTAGCGTATGCCGATGATATTGACATAATCGGCATGAACACGCATGCAGTCAGTGCAGCATTCTCAGAGTTGGAAAGAGAGTCGCGTCGGATGGGTCTCACGGTAAACGAGGGCAAGACGAAGTATCTAGTGTCAACAAACAAAGAGTCCCGGCGTCTTGGACAGCACGTCACTGTTGACAACTACGCTTTTGAAGTAGTAAGGGACTTTGTCTATCTTGGAACCAGCATTAACAGCAGTAATGACGTCAGCTTGGAGATCATGCGTAGGATAACTCTTGCTAACAGGTGTTACTTTGGGCTGAGTAAGCAATTGAGAAGTCGAGCCCTCTCTCGAAGAACGAAAACTACACTCTACAAGTCTCTCATCATGCCTGTCCTAACATATGGCGCTGAATCCTGGACAATTTCCACCTCGGATGAGCGAATGCTTGGAGTTTTCGAGAGAAAAGTCCTACGCAAGATCTTTGGACCTATTTGCGTTGGTGGCGAGTACCGAATAAGGTACAACTATGAGCTGTACGAGCTGTATGCCAATATTGACATAGTAAAGCGCATCAAAATCCAGCGGCTGCGCTGGCTAGGTCATGTCGAGCGAATGGAAGAACACGCTCCAGCTAAGAAGGTGTTATATTCGGAACCCGCTGGAGGACGGCGCAGAAGAGGAAGACCAAACCTCCGGTGGAAGGACCAAGTACTGGAGAACCTGACGGCGCTTGGAATTTCTAACTGGCGCCAGCTAGCGAAGAACAGAGATGGCTGGCGAAGCATGTTATTTTCGGCCTAAATCGATATTCGGTTGTTACGGCCACATAAGTAAGTAAGTAAGTATACTTGAGAGCCTCGTAAGGATCGCGGTATTCACTTATGAACTATTCACTGTTAAGTCACAATTACCCTCTGTCTTCAGTAGGTTGGCCGCTGCTATGCAATTTTACCTAAAACTATCCATTTAGAGATCTATCGCACACCAACCTACAATCCACAAACCACAATCGATTCACACCACATGAGTAATCCACATGAATTTGGTATCAATGCTCACACATGAGTAGTCTACATGACTTTAGTTTCAATACTCACACATGACTAGTCCACATGACTTCAGTTCCAATACTTATACATGAGTAGTCCACATGAAATTAGTATCAATACCCACACATGAGTAGTCCTAATGAATTTAGTATTAATACTCACACATAAGTAGTCCACATGATTTTAGTTTCAATACTCACCCATGAGTAGTCCACATGAATTTAGTTTCAATACTCACACATGAGTAGTCCACATGACTTTCGTAACAAAACTCGCACATGAGTAGTCCAAATGACTTTCGTATCATTACTCGTACATGAGTAGTTAACATGACTTTCGTTTCAATACTCGCCCATGTGTAGCCCACATGCCTTTAGTTTCAATACTCACACATGAGTAGTCCACATGACTTTCGTATCAATACTCGCACATGAGTAGACCACGTGACTTTAGTTATTGTATAGATAAACATTTCAGTATGCTGACATAAGCATCTACTATATTACGATTTGTGGCGGAAAACTGCTTTCTCAGCATTTTCACACTAAATTGCAACTCATATGATTCAATGTTCAATGGCATTTCACAATTATTTGAAATATGTCATAGATTGTGTATTTCACAATTTTAAGCAGCAATGTTGGTGTATGGTTAAAGAAGTATTTCACAATTTTTGGGAAATATGTCGCGAGGCAAAATATGCATATATCCATATTTCATATTTTAACTCGCAATATGAGTAAATAGTTCTAGTTTCCTATATTACATAACAATCTCTCATATTTTTCTCATTACTTCTTTTGAGGGCATTTCATAATTTAGTAGTCGACGATCTTGAAAGTCCCTAAAATCCCTAAATTTACTATCTGAGACTTAAAATACCTAACGATCATTGTGAAAAACAAGATCTTAACGAAAGTTGTTGGCATGACCTGTTGCCCGAAATATTCGTTGAATGAACTAACCAAACATGACACTAATAATAATCGTTATCCTCAACTTGAAGGATGAAGTACTTGACTTAGCAAATCAAAGTCATAAAAAATGTGCTTTAGTTGGAAAGGAATTGAATTGAATGAATTGAAGGAATGAATTGAAAAAAGTTGTCGTAATTTAAAGGTCACAGTCAGAGAGCTCCAGAAGTAGTGAAATAATCAACCAGTTCTACATTTGAATTTTTACAGTACAGACTGTCATACAAACTCTTTGTTCCATACATCCGTACATTCATTCGAACTACTACAGGTCTTTGACATATTTTCATTGAGTATCAATTTTATTTATTTTGCTATGCAATGTCAACATAAATGAGACATACTATTCAAATATACTATGTAGATAGACATATTTCCTTCAGGTTAAATTTCAAGAAAAATAAAATGTAACAAATTTTGTCATCTTTGTTACATTTTCTTTGATAAGAGTTCTTGTTAGCTCATTTTGGTATATTAACCCGTTTTTCGTTCATAAATTAATCAGACAAATTGAATATGTATGAAAGATATAGAAATAGGGTTCCCCCTATGTGAGAAACTGCACAAAGCAGCAATAAACACGGCCACAAAAACAAACCCTTAGCATCAGTAAGAGCATCGGCAGAAGGAATTGTAGCGCAGCGGCATTATCAAGTAAATTAGCAGATGTATATGTATACATAAAGCAGGTGCTGTGTATGAGAATAATTTTTTTAAAGGTTTTACTAAAATATTTTTAAAAATGTATCTCCTATTTCATTTAAATTTCATAAAAACAGCTTCAAAGTCAAATTCTATTCTTGAGAAAACCAAGACAGCCGTCAGCAGTCATGTAGTTTATAATCAAGACGACCCATTTTTAAAAATATCAAAATACTAAAATGATCTCTTCAAACATTTTATGTATGGTTTATTTAAATCACCTTCGAACAATTTAAGACAATTTCACCAAAAGCTACAACTGTGACAATGGAAGTTGTATTAGAAGCACTCTCTTCATCTTCTTCTCTCATTTCAACCGGCCAACAAAATATTGCCACAAAATGTTGCAATGTATGTAAAAAAGTGTAGTAAGTATATGCATACGTTGAGGCTGCAACCTAGGATAGTATTGTGGAAATAGGTCAAATACACGCAGAACAATAAATACAAAAGAATAGTGATTATGAGGAAGAGAGAAAAAAAAATCTCCTTACAGTCGGCTGGGGCCGACCAAACTATACCCTGCATATGTAGATTTATATATAAAAAGTTTACTCGAATATCCAACTTTTCTTTTATTTCCACTTTTCGAGAAACAATTTTTGCATATACTACTAATTTACACCCGAAATATGGTTGACTTTGACGAAGTAAAAGGATTTTAAGATAATTCCGAGGCTTAGTATGGGAGCTATATAAAAAGTGGGCGTGGCTTACCACTTTCTAGTAAATCCAATTAATTTTTCAATGTTAATCCACACCTTAAATTTGGTGTCCTACGTTGAATAGTTTCTAAGTTATGGTGGTTAACATTTTTGTTTAATTTCCTCAACTTTGTATGGGAGCCCCAATAAGAAGTGGGCGTGGTACGCTGTTTTTTTGCCAGATTATTTCCGACTACCATATTAACCTAAGTGTTAATTATGATTTTTCTAGACAGAAGGATGCAGAAGTTACAGCTGTTTCAATTTAAAATTTGTATGGGGGCTACGATAAACAGTTGGCGTGGTGCGCCCATTTCCTGTGAGTTTAATTGCTTGTACAATACTAATCCATACCTTAAATCTCGTTGTCCTAGGCTAAATGGTTTGTAAGCTATGGAGCTTACAATTTTAGTTTAATTCCCTCGACTTTGTATGGGAGACCCATGAAGGAGTAGGCCTGGCACACTGATTTTCTGCCAGATTATTTCCGACTACCATATTAACCTAAGTGTTAATTATGATTTTTCTAGACAGAAGGATGCAGAAGTTACAGCTGTTTCAATTTAAAATTTGTATGGGGGCTACGATAAACAGTTGGCGTGGTGCGCCCATTTCCTGTGAGTTTAATTGCTTGTACAATACTAATCCATACCTTAAATCTCGTTGTCCTAGGCTAAATGGTTTGTAAGCTATGGAGCTTACAATTTTAGTTTAATTCCCTCGACTTTGTATGGGAGACCCATGAAGGAGTAGGCCTGGCACACTGATTTTCTGCCAGATTATTTCCGACTACCATATTAACCTAAGTGTTAATTATGATTTTTCTAGACAGAAGGATGCAGAAGTTACAGCTGTTTCAATTTAAAATTTGTATGGGGGCTACGATAAACAGTTGGCGTGGTGCGCCCATTTCCTGTGAGTTTAATTGCTTGTATAATACTAATCCATACCTTAAATCTCGTTGTCCTAGGCTAAATGGTTTGTAAGCTATGGAGCTTACAATTTTAGTTTAATTCCCTCGACTTTGTATGGGAGACCCATGAAGGAGTAGGCCTGGCACACTGATTTTCTGCCAGATTATTTCCGACTACCATATTAACCTAAGTGTTAATTATGATTTTTCTAGACAGAAGGATGCAGAAGTTACAGCTGTTTCAATTTAAAATTTGTATGGGGGCTACGATAAACAGTTGGCGTGGTGCGCCCATTTCCTGTGAGTTTAATTGCTTGTACAATACTAATCCATACCTTAAATCTCGTTGTCCTAGGCTAAATGGTTTGTAAGCTATGGAGCTTACAATTTTAGTTTAATTCCCTCGACTTTGTATGGGAGACCCATGAAGGAGTAGGCCTGGCACACTGATTTTCTGCCAGATTATTTCCGACTACCATATTAACCTAAGTGTTAATTATAATTTTTCTAGACAGAAGGATGCAGAAGTTACAGCTGTTTCAATTTAAAATTTGTATGGGGGCTACGATAAACAGTTGGCGTGGTGCGCCCATTTCCTGTGAGTTTAATTGCTTGTACAATACTAATCCATACCTTAAATCTCGTTGTCCTAGGCTAAATGGTTTGTAAGCTATGGAGCTTACAATTTTAGTTTAATTCCCTCGACTTTGTATGGGAGACCCATGAAGGAGTAGGCCTGGCACACTGATTTTCTGCCAGATTATTTCCGACTACCATATTAACCTAAGTGTTAACTATGATTGTTCTAGACAGAAGGATGCAGAAGTTACAGCTGTTTCAATTTAAAATTTGTATGGGGGCTACGATAAACAGTTGGCGTGGTGCGCCCATTTCCTGTGAGTTTAATTGCTTGTATAATACTAATCCATACCTTAAATCTCGTTGTCCTAGGCTAAATGGTTTGTAAGCTATGGAGCTTACAATTTTAGTTTAATTCCCTCGACTTTGTATGGGAGACCCATGAAGGAGTAGGCCTGGCACACTGATTTTCTGCCAGATTATTTCCGACTACCATATTAACCTAAGTGTTAATTATGATTTTTCTAGACAGAAGGATGCAGAAGTTACAGCTGTTTCAATTTAAAATTTGTATGGGGGCTACGATAAACAGTTGGCGTGGTGCGCCCATTTCCTGTGAGTTTAATTGCTTGTATAATACTAATCCATACCTTAAATCTCGTTGTCCTAGGCTAAATGGTTTGTAAGCTATGGAGCTTACAATTTTAGTTTAATTCCCTCGACTTTGTATGGGAGACCCATGAAGGAGTAGGCCTGGCACACTGATTTTCTGCCAGATTATTTCCGAATACGATATTAATTTAAGTGTCAATTATAGCTATTCTAGACACAAGATTGCCGAAGTTACAGCTGTTTCAATTTAAAAGAAGTACATACACTTTGTATGAGAGCTACGCTAAAAAGTAGGCGTGGCTCAACCACTTTTGGCGAGGTTATATAGTAGTATAATATAAGTCAATGTGCCAAATATTGTTGTCCCAAGTGGTATATTATGTGAGTTATAGCAAGTTAAAGATTTTGAAAATTTCGAGGTTAGTCGCTTTGAATGCTTGGTGTGGGCGTGGTTATTGACCGATCATGCCCAATATCAATCCCCTCCGTACCCTTGGATCATAGGTTACTTGTGCCAAATTTCATCGAAATAGCTCAATATTTACTCAAGTTATCGTGCGAACCAGCCAGGTGACAGACAGACGGACGGACGGACGGACGGACGGACATCGTTAAATCGAAAATTTAATCGACGCTGATCACGAATATATATCTATGTCTATATCTCCGGAGATTCCTTCACGGACGGACGGACGGACGGACATCGTTAAATCGAAAATTTAATCGACGCTGATCACGAATATATATCTATGTTTATATCTCCGGAGATTCCTTCAAGTGGACACAAACATCTGACCGAAATGAATATACCATGCATATTGCATTATGCAGGGTATAAAAATTAAAAAACATATAAAATACATATTCAGTATGCTTTATAATAGCAATAAGGAAGTTGATATTAAATAGGACAGAACACAATAAAGGCGACACATTATTTTAGGTCAGCACTTATGACAAATATAGTGGAAACTTAGTGGAAAAATTTACAGAAATAATAGGGGGAAAATGTAAGCAAACTTCGATATGATAGATTCATAACATTTGGAGTAATATCTATCAAATCAAAATTCATACTTAATTTCATCATCTAATTCGTAAATGTGTGACTTTTTTCTCTAACTCTATATTGAATTTGATTATTAATATGCAAATTACCTCATCGCTTAGCAAAGCATACAATTTTTTATTGAAATATTACCAAAAAAATTGTTTGTACAGATAATTTTTATATAGTGTGACTCTCATTTTACCACTGGTAATGAAGAAATCACTTTGAACAATATACAACAGTAGCATTTGCTGCACAGATGTGTATGTCCATCTGTGCATCTAACCTAACCAAACCAAGCTAACCGAACAACTAAAACAGCATTGGATATTCTTCTGGTGACACTTACATACATTTTATGCTTGTGTTCTTCATCTTATTCGTCTTCTTCTTCTTCTTCTTGATTTTGTTCTTCTTCTTTTTTTTTTTAACGTAAATTATGGTTGTATCAAGAATGTCATGTTCTGTTACTATTATTGTTGTTGTTGTTGTTGTTGCTGGTATTATTGTAAATCATTGGTATTATTCTGTCAGAAAAATATACTGAGATTTTTGTGGCTACAGTGGACAACAGTATTTCTGCAATAAATGTACTCAACTCAATTCAAGTCATATTTGTTGTTGTTTTTGTTCCTTATCATTGTGGTCGGTTTATGTAGGATGATATGGAGATTAATCAAAAAGAATATATTTTGTATACAATGCAAATGTATGGATAATAATACTGTTTTAGTTTTTGGCATGAATATTTCTTCTTTATCAACGTTCCATTAAATTCTTTCGGTTAGGGACAAAACCTATAAAGTTGATCAATACCCAGCCGAGGGCTGTATAATGTCAAATTGTCGAGAAATCAATTTTTACAATTTCCCATCTTTTTTCCACAAAAAAAAAATCGAAAATATTTCTAAATTTTACCCAGTATAATGATATGGGTACCAAATGAAAGAGAGCAAAAATTCTACTTTAAAATCTTTCTGAAGAAAAAATTATAGAAAATAAATATATATTTAATTCTTGAATATCCTTGTAGAAAAGATAACAAATCTTCCAAAAAAAATTTATATTTAAAGTTGTCATTTTTTCTCTCCAATGCAAAAATTTTAATTTTATCCATTCATCATCGACAGCACAAATGGCTTTTTAGCTCACAATTCTTGAATTTCTAACTTAAATTTCTTATTTTGGTTTAACGAAGGACACCCCATATGGAATATAAAATAGTATAAAAATCTATTTAGGTCATTTTGTCATATTTTCAAACAAAAATACTTGTAATTCTTTTATAAGCACTGGATTTAATGAAAAATATCTAACTAAAAAAAGAAATTATATATATGAAACTATCAAATTTGTCAATTTTTAAAATTTGCTTTAAAAATTAATTTCAAAAGAATGATTTCCAACGATGTTGCTAAAAAATGTGTGTTTCGCATTAAAAAGTAATCGCAATATATCTATGTGTATGCATGCGTGTATAAGTATTTATTATTCATGTCAATCAAACGTTGAATAAATCGATTGATTGTTATTGACTTTGACACATTATGACTAGATAGACAAGTTGATATTCTGCCATCAACCAACGCCTATCAATCGTATGGCATTATTCTACATATTCATAATTAAAATTTACAAAGCAACAATTTGATGTAAATACATAATTCATATATGTACCTGTATAGTATCGAAATATGCTAGTTGTATGTATGATATTTTACATGCTATTAGCACTCCAGTTATTACAAAGAGGATTGGAAAGAGTAAATGGCAATAAAAGTGCTTAGGTACTACTACTACTACTACTACTACTACTACTACTACTACTACTACTACTACTACTACTACTACTACTACTACTACTACTACTACTACTACTACTACTACTACTACTACTACTACTACTACTACTACTACTACTACTACTACTACTACTACTACTACTACTACTACTACTACTACTACTACTACTACTACTACTACTACTACTACTACTACTACTACTACTACTACTACTACTACTACTACTACTACTACTACTACTACTACTACTACTACTACTACTACTACTACTACTACTACTACTACTACTACTACTACTACTACTACTACTACTACTACTACTACTACTACTACTACTACTACTACTACTACTACTACTACTACTACTACTACTACTACTACTACTACTACTACTACTACTACTACTACTACTACTACTACTACTACTACTACTACTACTACTACTACTACTACTACTACTACTACTACTACTACTACTACTACTACTACTACTACTACTACTACTACTACTACTACTACTACTACTACTACTACTACTACTACTACTACTACTACTACTACTACTACTACTACTACTACTACTACTACTACTACTACTACTACTACTACTACTACTACTACTACTACTACTACTACTACTACTACTACTACTACTACTACTACTACTACTACTACTACTACTACTACTACTACTACTACTACTACTACTACTACTACTACTACTACTACTACTACTACTACTACTACTACTACTACTACTACTACTACTACTACTACTACTACTACTACTACTACTACTACTACTACTACTACTACTACTACTACTACTACTACTACTACTACTACTACTACTACTACTACTACTACTACTACTACTACTACTACTACTACTACTACTACTACTACTACTACTACTACTACTACTACTACTACTACTACTACTACTACTACTACTACTACTACTACTACTACTACTACTACTACTACTACTACTACTACTACTACTACTACTACTACTACTACTACTACTACTACTACTACTACTACTACTACTACTACTACTACTACTACTACTACTACTACTACTACTACTACTACTACTACTACTACTACTACTACTACTACTACTACTACTACTACTACTACTACTACTACTACTACTACTACTACTACTACTACTACTACTACTACTACTACTACTACTACTACTACTACTACTACTACTACTACTACTACTACTACTACTACTACTACTACTACTACTACTACTACTACTACTACTACTACTACTACTACTACTACTACTACTACTACTACTACTACTACTACTACTACTACTACTACTACTACTACTACTACTACTACTACTACTACTACTACTACTACTACTACTACTACTACTACTACTACTACTACTACTACTACTACTACTACTACTACTACTACTACTACTACTACTACTACTACTACTACTACTACTACTACTACTACTACTACTACTACTACTACTACTACTACTACTACTACTACTACTACTACTACTACTACTACTACTACTACTACTACTACTACTACTACTACTACTACTACTACTACTACTACTACTACTACTACTACTACTACTACTACTACTACTACTACTACTACTACTACTACTACTACTACTACTACTACTACTACTACTACTACTACTACTACTACTACTACTACTACTACTACTACTACTACTACTACTACTACTACTACTACTACTACTACTACTACTACTACTACTACTACTACTACTACTACTACTACTACTACTACTACTACTACTACTACTACTACTACTACTACTACTACTACTACTACTACTACTACTACTACTACTACTACTACTACTACTACTACTACTACTACTACTACTACTACTACTACTACTACTACTACTACTACTACTACTACTACTACTACTACTACTACTACTACTACTACTACTACTACTACTACTACTACTACTACTACTACTACTACTACTACTACTACTACTACTACTACTACTACTACTACTACTACTACTACTACTACTACTACTACTACTACTACTACTACTACTACTACTACTACTACTACTACTACTACTACTACTACTACTACTACTACTACTACTACTACTACTACTACTACTACTACTACTACTACTACTACTACTACTACTACTACTACTACTATCATTACTAATATTAGTGAGTACCACTACTACTTTCCACTACTTTCTATTTTCAGGATTACACACTAATTGAGTCAGTTGTATGGTAGCTGCATACATGTTTAATGAAAACAATATTCCCTTTGAGAATTTTGCCATATTTCAAAAGGTGAAGTAACAACAGCATGAACAACAAATCTCAATTGTAACTCGTTTATGGAACATGTTATAATATTGTTGATATAGATGTTCGTACATATATCGTATATTACCTATATATGAAACGTATTCATATCAACGAGAGAAACGACAAGGATAATGTTATGTAGGTAAAAAAAACAACAAGAACAATAACAACAATAGCAGATCTAATAATTGCCATTGAGCAAAATTATATAGCATGCATTTTCGAAGAGCATGTATGAATGGAAAATTCAGAGAGTTTGGGTAAACTCATACTTTTATGTAGCAATAATATCTAAATACAGGGTGATTTTTGAGCAACTTTCTTTTTGGCAACACTGTTTTTGGCAGCTTAAGTGTTTTCGTGTAACATGTTACTGTCAAACATGTTCAATTTGGTTTATCATTTAACCATGAATCGACTTACAAACGAACAACGCTTGCAGATTATTGAATTTTATTATCAAAATTCATGCTCGACTCATTCATTCATTCATTTTATGATCAGTGTGGGCAACTTTCTGGGGCGGCTATTCGAAATCTTGTGACGAAATTTCACATCAAATTTACATTATTGGACATTAAACCACCAACAGGCATACGTAGAGTGCGGACAGACGTAAATATCGCAGCTGTATCCGCCAGCGTTCACTGAGTGGCGCGATTAGATGAAAAATCTTCGACCTATAATTCTCGTTTAGTTCAAGATTTGATGCATACTATGTAAAGTGCATGGCATGGTACTTTTGCCCGAACAAATAATTCTATTGACATGTTCTAACAATCGATCATTTTCTTCTCTTACATTTAGTATGAGGTTTTGCAAGAAGTTTCATCTTATGTGAACTATGTGAAGTCACTAGTCACTAGTTTTCGAACAACAGTTTGCTCCCCCGTATTGTTCGTTCAAAGCTGCCTAGGTGTTACTTCAGCTGGAAACCAAAAGCACGCGTTATAACCATCATCAGCACTATCACTATGTACCACAGCACACTATAACACACCACCACTCGGGTACCCACACATGTACACTCATCCACGTACGCATCCAAATGTTCACTTACCATAAAATGAATTCAACGAAGCGTTGAAGTAAATTCCCATTGCACAAATGTTGTCGATATTTGCATGCAAATATTTCATTCACTCCTACGTTTATGTGATAATACATATCTATGAACAATGCATGTATGCATGTATGTGTGTGAATGGATGCGTAGATGCAACTAATTTTCAATGTTGCCAGATGCGTACGAGCATTACTTTTCTATATTGGTTGTGAAAAAAGTATTTGGCATTTTTCTGCTCGAAAACTACTTCCTAATTCTAAATAAATACAATTTGTATGTAAATTAAAAAAAAAAAGACTATTTTGTATTGTTAATCCATCACCAAATGAATAAAAATAAATTAATATAGAATAAATAATAATGAACTTTGTAGCACTAAAAATCGCAAAAATAAGGGATTTTTAAATATAGCGGTAAAAATAATAAAAAGCAGATTCAGATTCGTCATATTCAAAATTCATATAGGATAATATTATACCTAAAATAAAAACGTATGACAATTTTTTTCCGATTTCAATGCAGTTTGAAGGTATATTTCACGTTTCATCAACATATGAAAGTTAATGTCTGGATATCGATTGGGAATT
This sequence comes from Megamerina dolium, assembly GCA_963854835.1. Classification (NCBI taxonomy): domain Eukaryota; kingdom Metazoa; phylum Arthropoda; class Insecta; order Diptera; family Megamerinidae; genus Megamerina; species Megamerina dolium. The sequence continues at coordinate 70,318,992 of OY978527.1, forward strand.
TATTGAAATTTTCGTTCAAGGAAATGTAGCCAATGTGAAAATAGAATATCATTCGGAAGATTTTATTCCTCTAAAAACTCATATTAATTGTATTTTGGATTCGAAAATCGATTTATCAAGGTAGAGGTGAATATCTAGCAAACGGTTGGAAATTCTTTTATACTTGTTTTTAACGAAATATATATCAAATTAAAATAAAACATTCGTCCAAATATTTTATTGCTATAAAAATTCATATTAATTGTATTTTAGGGTGTTTAAGGTGCAATTTTCAAAAACAATTGTATTTTTGCCCGATTTTTCTAGATAAAGTTATATTTTCTTCAACCAAAATGTGATACAAGTCAAAATAAAACTTTCACTGCAACATTTCACTGAGACATAAAAGTTACATTAATTGTGTTTTGTTTTTAAATAGTTACAAAAAAAACTTATTTATTGATTTTTATCAAAATTTTCAAAATTGACTCCCATATTTCAGAAATTGTTGAAAATTTCAATTGCTACCTTGTAGCCGAGAACATAAGAAAAAAGATATCTAAAGACTTCATTAACGAAGAATCATTAATTCGTGAGTATAGATTCATTTTATTTGAATAACTCTCAAATAATTGCATATTTCAATCAATAATTTCTCATTTGAGTTTTCATAAATTATTTATAAATATAGAAAGTATATTTTATTCCACCATGACAATGTCATACAACTTAAATTTTTACGTATTCGTGAAAAAAAATTGAGAAAATTTGGTTGGGCATCCACTGCCTTAAGATTTTATAGCATTAAAAATCGATAATATTTGGTAAAATTGTGATCAATTTTTGGATTCCTAGTTTCCTGTTTCAACCACCATATTGTGGCACCATATTGTTCCGTGGATTAAGATCTAAAGATATCAAATTTCTCACGATTAATGACTATTTTTGGATTTATGTTCAATTTTCTACTTCAATCCCCATATCAAATATGTTTACCTTGTATAAATCTGGGCCTCCGCAAAATTCTCCTGCTGCAACAAACTTGCCTCTAGAAAAGGTCGATGCAAATTATTTGATTAAGTTATTCAAACGAAAACCTGAAAAGTGTACAAGAATAGTTTGGATGCAAAAGTATAGTTTCACTTTGAAATATGATTTTAAAATGTCTAATACTTCTTTCCCAAATTCAGCAAATACAAGCAATAACAATTGCTGGTTGTTATTGCTATTATTTATGATTGTTTATTCATTGTATCCATTATTGTTGTTATTGTAATTGTCGATAACACATATTTCTTCAACGATTTGAATGTATAATGCTTGTAATGTTCCAATGTAGCAGGAATACAACATAACAATAACAATAATAACAACGATCAATACGAATACTATATACTGGTACTATGTATATACTGAAAATCAGGTCAAGTTCCATTGCCAAATGCAATGACAATAGCAATATTAATAACAACAACAACAACAACAACAACAGTAATAACAATTTGAAACAAAACAACAAACATAATGGAGGCCAAAAGCGGCAATAATCGTTATGCTACGTACATATCACATATTCCACTCTCTGCTCCGCTTTAGAGCAACAATGACAGCAACAGCAATTGAAAACAGTGTAACAGTGTGTAGCAGTAATAGTAATAAAAAATGATGTTGCCACATAAAAGGGATAAAAACAGATACTGGTACACATGCATATGTGTAACCATACGAATATACATTTTTATTATCGAATGCCGCGTCATTGCTGCTACATCTCATGCTGCGGTTACAAATTGAAGGACATTTATGCCATTTCGCATTTGAATTCCCCAGGTTGGGCTTTGACTATACTTGTACATCTTATCACTAATATCATTTCATACTATTCGTTGTATACTAACCGTCTGAATGTATGTTATTTGTATGCGAAAATTCAGCTCTCAAGTGTCTCTTGGTGATGTAACGAATTTCTCTCTTTGATGTTTCGCTGCCATATCATCATTATCATCATCAGCATCAGCATCAGCATCATACAAGTACCACCAGAAGTCAAAGTGATTAAATTTTCTTGTCGCTCTTGTTCTTATTGTTGTTGTTGTTGTTGTTGTACTTCAAATCGAAGCAATTATATTTTTTGGCGCTTTTTCATCTTTTGGAAAACATTTGTGTCGAGTGCAAGGAATAGATGTGAACGCCATTAGAACGCCAAAATGAAATTGCAACCACACTAATATCAAATTTCAATTGACTGTGACAACGACAACGACAACGTCAACGACAACAATGTTGATTGTTATATGGAGGTCATATGATCTCTTTTTGGCTGACTCGTGAGTGACATTAACTATGCGCGCTGGTGGTGTATGTTTGTGACATTCGAGCGCAATTGAACACAACAACTTGACGCTGCTGTTCTCTGCCCATTGATAATGTGCAGAGAACGTTACGAGTGTATGGCAATGCAAAAAACAGCTGCCTGTAGCTTAATATAGAACAACAACTAGACAGTCAAATTTCAATTTGAATTCAATATGTTCAATAGTGTGCTTTATCAAATGCTTCATATGTTACCCTATGAAAAACTTGATTATTTGAGGTGTTTTTCCACTGTCATCATCATCATCATCAGCAACATTATCGATAGCATCATCATTGAAAATGTCGTCTTCGTTATCTTTATGCATTTACTTAACTTCATTTTCTAGCACTTCTGCATACACTCGATATCTGTCTCTTAGAAGTATTTGCTACAGGAATGCACTCATAGTATATGCATATAAACATATGTATACATTTATACTGTATACATATGTATATAAACACTATAAATGTATACATATGTATATAAACACTATAAATGTATACATATGTATGTTTATACTCATATTTGTCGCAATTTTATTCTATTGAATCAAAATCGACAGTATTATTGACAACTATGTATATACGAATATAGAATATTACAAATGAATAAGCTCCACTAAAAATGTTGAATGTGTGACAGTAAAAGGCGCCATGTGAGTTGTTAACAATTTTGAATGTGTGTCAATAGCAGCCATCAACATTATCGTCATCATCACATTATCATATGAACACATTCTTACAATACAAGTATATATACATGTGTATATATGTACATATTGTTGTGCTTAGAAAATATTAAAATTATTGCACTCGGGAATCGATTGAAATATTTTGTAGAAATAATGTCAAAATATGTAATGCGTTATCAACATACCACAGCGTTATAGACATTTAAAACTCAAAGGGATTATATGTAGAATGGGTATATTTATATCATTTAAATGATAGTAAGAGCTTAGCATGTGGGTGCCGTAGCTCAGCGGTTAGTGTGTTCGCCTTCTGATCTGTAGGTCGTGGTTCAATACCCGGCTGATGCATAACAAATTTAATATCGAAAAGATTTTTCTTTCGAACGGTACCCACCTGTCGGAAAGCAATTGGCAATTCTTCCGACAGTAACAACTTGCCATGAAAAAGCTTCTAAAAAGAACTCTGTGACAAAGCTCAGAAAAAGTGATGTCACAAGTGTTCTGCCGTTCGGAACCGGCTAAAATAAGTAGGTCCATTCTAATACTGTCCAAAATTTAAGACGCACAACAGTAATGGAAGAGAAGCTCGGCCAATGAGCCCTTTGGGGCTTTAAGTGCCACATATTTATTTTATTTATTTTAAGAGCTTAGCATTGTTTCACTTTAATTCATTATAGTTTTTATTTTTTTGTGACCAATACTATTTTTTGTAGCCAAAAGTACTTTTTTCTATCGAGTCAAGAATTTTTCCGTTACATTGACTCTTAAATGTTTTACCAGAGTTAAGAAAACGTAATTAATAAACCATCTTGCCTGAGTGCCGAGGCAAATTGCATTCTACAGTATTCTTTGACCTATTCACTTCTAATATTTCGATACGTAAAATAAGATTGTGTAAAAAAAGCTACACAAAGTTATGCCCCAATGAGAAAGCAATGCTAAAACTGCAAAGTACATTTCTACATTAACCTACATCTCCAGATCGGTTTTATATTAGCAAGATCCTTACCCAAAATGTACATTTCTTCATAAAAATCTGACGAGGGTGGTCCCAAAACTACCTGACCTGACATATAGATGGCGACAGTATTTTGAAAAAAAAAAATTACTTTGGTGAAAATTTCGATTTAAAGCTCGAATTGCTTCAGTACACACCTTTCTCGCCAGATTTAGCTCCTTTTGATTAATTCCAAATTTTTAAAAATGGTTTGGTGGTAGAAGATTTGCAAACAATGAACAGATGGAGTCTGCGGTAGATGGCTATTTTAATGAGCTAGACAGTTCATACTATAAACAGGGTATCGAAGCTATAGAATATCGCTGGGAAAAGTGTATAAAGCTAAAATGAGATTATGTTGAAAAATAAAGAAAAATTTTCTCAAATTTGTGGTTTTCTTTGTCAGGTCGAGTAGTTCAGGAACCGACCGCCCTCGTATTTGGTGTAAAGTAAGAGCTATCAAAATTAAATTTGGTACACAAGATTAGTTTATGGAAAAATGGCTGGGGTTCGAAAATGGATGCAATCGAATAAAAATTACATAAAATTATATTTGTATTTACTAATAAGTGATCTAGTCTGATAATGAGTAAAATCGGATAAAAATAGTGCCTACCTGTCATACAAAAGTATGTTTTCAAATTAATGATTTTTAAATTTTTGCACGCAAAAATGAAGCAATCAAACTGAAATTGTGAAAAATGATATTCTCTTTCCAAATGAATAAGTAAATCCGAAAATAATTATAATTGGTTGACAATCATGCCTATCTCTCATATAAAAGTATTATTTCGAATAGACATTTTTAGAATTTAAGTAATGTAATCATGGCGAAATTTGGAAAATTTTATTATTTTTTACCTGTGAGTAAATACATTAAATAGGAACCACAATCGAATGAAAATTACGCCTACCTCTCATACAAAAATATATATTCTAATATAAATATGTTTTTAGACTTCAAGCATACAAAAAAAAAAAAAAACCGAACGAATTTCCGAAAATATCAATTTACGATTACCAAAGAACAAAGTAGTGACAAGAATAAGAAATTTCCAAAGAATCGGGAAAATTAAATACAATTCGTCAAAATAAAGTGCGCAAGAAAATTGAAGATCTCTACCAAAATCAGGCATTAGAGTCTATATTACTTGCACTTGCACATTCAGATCGAAATATTGCTTCTATAAAAATTACACAATTTTGGGTACATTAAGTACTTTTATTAGATCATCCCCGATTTTTTAACCAGCTTAATACATTTGCCAATGAAACATCAACATTTTTCCTAAAATATTTTATATGCAAATATATTTAGTATGAGCAAGTACATAATGCTATTAGTTAGATTTGTTATTCTAAGATTTATTTAACAATCTTTCATCATGCTCAATAACTTTGTACTTTTTACTCTATGGCTTTGGGGTGGAAAATGTAAAATAATATTTGCCATCACTTTAAGGGAAAAAGCTTTTAAGGAGAGAACAACAACGATGGCAGCAGCAAACAAAACAACAACAGCAGAAGGAGATCTTAAGTGTCATTTGAAAGATTTTTTTTTTCCACATTGCTCTCCCCTACTTATTCCAATGAATGCTCTACTATATTTAGCTACATATACTCATATTTGACATGTCTTCCTATGCAGTTGTATAAGAAGGAATCTCACTCTTTTCTCTTTTCTTTTTTTGTGTGTGTCATCATGAAGTATTACAGCGACTACAACAACAACAAAGCAATGGCTAAAGAGCATCTATCATTGATATTCACTTTGAACTGATTTCGATACATTTTCAAATAGTAAGCAGCTGTCAATAACAGCAATAGCAATAGCAGCGGACCACCATTAGCAACAGCAACATCAGCACATCAGCACATCATGGAAACATGCTATAAGTAATAATAATAATATCAGCAAATAATATATGTAACTTTTAATTTCTTCTCTCTTTGTCTCTCTGTACTTTAATGGTGTTGCATGGTGCGGTTTGGTGTGCTTTCAATTTGTCAATTGGGTTTTATTCGTTTCAGTCCCTAATTCCCATATTGCTATACAGCGCTGCAGTGCTCCATACATATGATATTTATTCACTTTACTCATCCCAACTAGCACAACAATTGTGTCACATTTAAGTGATTATGCTTCACTCTATGGCAACCGAAGCACTTATGAATGTATGTGGCACTTGTGAGATTTCGGCACTGCTTCTATCCTATCTGTCTGTCTGTCCCATCTGTGACTGTCTAGCCATGTGACAGGCAACCAACGAACCACCAATGAGCTCTCGTTAGCTTGCTGCTGTCTATCTTTTCAGCGTTCTCCCTATCTCTGAACTCTGGGGGACTGTTAAAAGCCGTTTATTTTTCATCTTTTCGTTTGATATAAACATATATGTTGTTGTTGTTGTTGTTCCTTTTTTGCTGTTGTTTGCAATTTCAATACTATAACCGTTATATATATATTATATTATACAGTTTTTATTACACATAAAAGCCTACTAAATTGATCTCTTTGAAATTTATTTGATGGCGAAGAGCAGCACTCAAGGATGGCACCAACCATATGTATACGAAGGCCAAAAAGGAATATTAAGGTAGGTATGTATGATATATATGAGTATGGTGATGTTTCATATGAAACATTATTTTTTAAATATCCCTACACTATATTTTGCCATCTCTTCTTGTATCTCTTCATACTGTTTCCTTCCATCCTTCACTTGTTTCGATTCTACTTCTTTAATACCATGTCATATATCACAAGCGTAACGGTGCCAGTGTGTTGCAAGCAGAAGGCAATTATTTTTTCGTACACCGTTAACAATAACTAGAACAACAACAACAATATTGAACATGCATGTATATAACGATGGTACTACCACCAGCAGATGTACATACATATATGCGTATATGAGTCATAATTCAATTTGTTCATTTGTCGCTTCGTTTGTCATTTCATGCGTTTCTTTTAAAAGAATTATATAAAAAATAAAAAATAAAAAAAACAAAACAAACAACTTGAAAAAAAATTCAGTCATGAAATTTTGACTTCTGTGAGACAATACACACACCACATATGTACCTGGAATATGCTTGTACGCATTAAAGTGGGTCAGAAAAAAAATTAATTTTGCAAAGTTCTCGCTTATTTTAAAAGCTTGCGAATATTGAAAAATTTATTGAACAATTTTTCCTACTCTCCGCCTAATGTAATGTTTATAAAAAATATTAATTTTGAAGAGAAGCCTCTGTAAAAAGTATAGATTATTATTGTTAATGGGGGATGTAGCACCGCGATCTATAAGAGCTATCGTGCCCCCTTCATTTTGGTTCAAAGTATTTCTTTGAGTCCAACATCCTCTTTGAAATGTAGCATTGCGCCGAGCCGGATTGCGCCATCAGTTAGTAAATGTTCACCTAGGTGTTTCTTTCGTTTGTGCATTAGTGCGGGGCACACCACCAGCACGTGTTTCAATGTTTCATCCTCCTCTCCGCAAAACCTACAAATTTCATTCGAATAAATTCCCAGTTTTATCAGCTGATAGTTCAGCCTACAATGTCCTGTCAGAATTCCTGTAATGATTCTTACAGTTATTCTTGTTTAGCTTCATACAACCCTCAAATCTATTTAGGTTACATGTTCCTAAATGCGACGACTTTGATTGTAGTAATCCCGGTAGATTGTCCCAATATTGCATCCATTGTATATCTTCTGCTTCCCGAAAGATTTTGGAGAAGTTGGCCTACAAACGGGGTTGCTGCTCCCTTTCTAGCGAATTCATCTGCTTTTTCGTTTCCTGTAATTTCCACGTGACCTGGAACCCATAGTATCCATAGCTGATTACTTTCACCCAGGATGTTCAGCTGCTCAAGACACTCCATCACCAGATACGATGTAATTTGATGAGGTTTAAGTGCCTTGATTGCCGCCTGGCTATCAGTTCACATAGCTATTCTTCTGTTCCGATAGTTATGTGAAAGATTAAAACAGACGCAGCTGTCAATAGCATAGATTTTTGCTTGAAAGATGATCATGTTTTTGCCTAGAACTTCCGAGTATATCGCCCACGGCCCAAATTTTCCCACTCCGGCTCATTCATCTGAGAGTGAGCCATCTGTGTACCATATTAGCATGTTCTGGTTTATCTCATAAGTTTTAGATATACCATCCCAGCTTTTTTTTATCACTGAGTTCAGTTTTAAACCTTTTTATGAAACTGAACCTTGTATGCATCGTATCCCTCGGCATCATGATTTCAGGTAGCCATTTCGTGTAGATAGAAGGTAAGTCATTTCATCGCTCTAGAGATGATTTCTTTGCATTTATAGGGACATTTATGTTGATATTCATGTTCTTGTAACAACATTTTGTGGGGGAATCTCTCCAGGGAAGGCGATAGGAGATTGGTGTGTTCAGAAAAAATCTTAAGGAAGAATAACTAATGGGATTTGGTAATCCCTTTCACCGCTCTAGAGGTTATTCCTGGGCAATTATGGAATAATTTGTCGAAATTCAGGTGCTTTTACATCACTTTGTAGGGGACCCTCTGTAAGGAGTAAAAATATGAAGTAAGCTAGTTCAGACAAATTTTTTTATAAAGAAAAAATGTTGCGGCGAACTAATTAATGAGCGATAATTATATATTTCACTGATCTAGGAACGATTCGTAGGCATTTAGCGTATTTAGTGCAAGATGAAATCCATATGTTTATGGCACTGAAAATCTATCGATGTCAGCTGTCATACTCTTGTATTTTGTATAAACATCGACCCAGTTGAATGTGTATACACAGCATCATATTGCAGAGCAGCAATCAAACAACATGTTGTTGCTGCTGTTATTTCGTTTCTATTGTTGAATGTCACATTGCTATTTTGTTTTTTTTTTTTTAATACAACTTGTGTATTTTGCTCATCACATGCTATCATAGTTGTTGTTGTTGTTGTTCTTCTTATAAATTTCATGATTTATTACTACATAATAAAAGAATGAGGCACTTAAATGAAAGCATCTGCCGTAAGAAGTAGTGAAGGAAATGACATTCCCTCTTTATTTTTTTTTTGTGTGTGTGTGTGTTTGTGTCACAAGTTAAATTAATTTCATTGATTTTCAACTTTTCTCACACATATCTACTTCCTTTTATCTATTTGATTTTATTTTAGCACATACGTTTGCACATAAATAAATAAAAACGCAAGAATAAGCAACGATAGATGATGGTCTGATGGATGGATGGATATAAGCAATGTTATTTTATTACTCTCAAAACTCTTAAATGAATGTCACGTGACAGGTGTCTACAGATAGACACTATAGGAACATGTATATATCATATGTATCATATGTGTATATATACATGTTCTCATCTATGTGACAAAAATAACAAGTTGCTAAAGAAAAACTTTATGGCAACTAACTAAAATATATTGCAATGGATAATAATAATAAATTATAACTATAATAAAAGAATACAATAATAATAGTAATAATAATAATAAATTTTAGAAAATATTGGATTCATTAAAATATAATTTTTGTAAAAAAAAATGATGTTTCTGTAAAATGTTATCCAACTGTGTGATAAGAAATTAGTAAGAACTTGACATTTGGACTGGTTCACACATATAAATCCCCGTTTCCATCAATTCGATTCATATCAGAAAATTATTAATATCGCTAGTAATTCGATTTGTGCCTTATAACCACTATACAAGTAAATTGAACGGATATTATAAAATATTAACCCATAGCTTTATATCATATTTTTTCTAGCTATTCTCTCCATACATAAGGGGCTACTAAAATTATATTAAATCGCGTAATTTTAGTTAACTAAAAATTTATCAAATCGGAAATTATTCATTGCATGCCTCAATTGATTTAGTATCATACTTGTACTTTGCTATTGTCGTCATTCAATTTGTAATGTCAATTGGATATAGCATGCTATTAGTGGTAGTGAAAGTAATGTTGGTTGTTATAAATACAATGTACTTGTACATATGAATATCACCCACACATGTCCATAAATATGTATTGTACATGCATTTGGTGGTATATAAGTATTGCTGCAGTTGAACAAATGTTGCGGTCTAATGTGCAATCAAGCATATAACCAATGTGAAACCATACACCATGTATGTACATATGAATATGTATGTTTACATATGAGAGCATGTATATACATGTATATGAATGCTATAAGCAACATGACTGCAATAGCAACATGTTAGCGTGTATTGCATTTATAAAATATGTATACTCATGTAGATAAGTGTATGTATCAACATTGTGTGTGTGTGTGTGTTTGTCTTTATTAAATTTCCTACAATTTGTAAATTTATTTAACCGGCACTGATGGTGTTACAACCATTTTGGTGGTGGTGGTGATGGTGATGATGGTCATTTAGTATATCATATATGGCATGTGCTTATTTAACTTTTACTCGTATGTATGATACAATGTGCATTCTTCGATTATTATACAATATATTATTCATATACAAGTATATTGTTTAAAGTTTTAATCAATAATTCATGACAATTTTATGATATTTTTCGATTTAATTCACAATTTCATTGAAATTATAATATGCTGAGATGCATATTAATTCACATTAGGAGTTAATGAGTAAATTCAATATTTAAATATTTTAAATGTAAAATAATTTATATCCCGTATACTTTTGCATATTTTTCAATATCAATGTACAATCTTGGCAATCAGAGTATATGAATAATTTAAATCAATATTTTTTATATTTATTGTTTGAAGCGTTATCGTTATCGTGTGACTTCTTCAACCTTATTATGGAGAAAATTATACGAGCTGCAGATTTACGACATAATGGCACTATCTTCAACAAAAGTGTTGTGCTGCTGGCGTATGCCGACGATATTGACATAATCGGTATCAACTCGCGAGCAGTCAGTACAGCATTCTCTGAATTGGAACGAGAGTCACATCGAATGGGTCTTACGGTGAACGAGAGCAAGACGAAGTACCTAGTGTCTACAAACAAAGAGTCCCAGCATCTTAGACAACACGTCACTGTTGACAATTACACTTTCGAGATGGTAAAGGACTTCGTCTATCTTGGAACCAGCATCAACAACTGTAATGACGTCAGCCTGGAGACCATGCTAACGGATGTTACTTTGGGCTAAGTAAACAATTGAGTAGTTGAGCCCTTTCTCGAAGATCGAAAATCACACTCTACAAGTCCCTCATTATTCCTGTCCTAACATATGGCGCAAAAGCCTGGATAATTTTCACCACGGATGAAAGGATGATTGGAGTTTTCGACAGAAAAATTCTGCGCAGAATCTTCGGACCTATTTGCATTGATGGCGATTATCGAATATGATACAAAGATGAGCTATATGAGCTGCTGTACGCTGACATTGACATAGTCAAGCGAATCAAAATCCATTAGCTGCGCTGGGTAGGTCATGTCAAGCGAATGGAAAAAGATTCTCCAACGAAGAGGGTATTTAATTCGGCACCCGCTGGAGGATGCAGAAGAAGAGGAAGACCAAACCTCCGTTGCAAAGATCAAGTGTTGGGTAACCTGGCGGCGCTTGGAATATCCAATTTGCGCCAGCAAGCGAAGAACAGGGTAGACTGGCGCCAGATTATATGTTCGGCCTAAATCGATCATCGGTTGTCATGACCACATAAAAAAAGGAAGAATTGTTTGAAGGTTAGCGTAGAAAATTTGGAAAACCTCTATTAAAATATCTTTATTAAAATATATTGCATCTTGCGATTAATTGCATCAAATAGCTCAAATAGATTACAAAATTCAAGTATCCCGTGATGCTCCTAAAAATAGATAATATTGTCGATATTCATTTTTTTGACGTTTAGGTTTGAAAAATACTTAAAAACTTCTTCCACTAAAATATGATTATTTTTATCAAGGTTACAAAACAATTAACCAATTTTGAGAACTCTTTTTTTTTTAAGATTGAACAATTTGAAACTCCAATCTGTTACTTCTTGTAAGCCTTTTTTATTACAATAATGATGACTCTGATAATTTTAATCATTTTGATAATGATGATGATGATGATGATGATGATGTTGATGATGATGATGAAAAGCAACCAAATGACAAATGATTTTTTAATGTATCGATGCATACATATGAATAACTGTTAGGTAAATTCGAGTATAAAAGTAGTTGTACATATATACAAGATGTGGATTGTAATGATAATGTTGATGATTATGTGCACACATCATATACTTGTGCATATGAGCTTAAGCTATATTACGACGATAAACAATCGGTTCATACATCCTATTAACATCATATGAGGAATCATGTTTAACCCATTTGGTAGTTTAATTACGTTTTGTCCACTAATTTGAGAAAATGAAATATTGAATAAATATTTTATGAATTGGACATCTGTCCTGTTCATTTGCATACACTTTGATGTATGCGGACTCTTAAAGTAAACTATTGTAATCAGCATTTTCTCAGAGATTTCCCAGAGAGCACTTTTTTCAAATCATAATTTTTTTTCTGATTAATAAAACATAACTCAAAAAAATTCTTTTTCTGGGCAAAAAAAAAAAAAAAATGTAAATAAAAAATAAAATTCAACCTTGAACCTGAAATCAACAAATTTTATTACTAAATATATTTATTTTTTTTTTTCAGTTTTGCGTTAAAAAATTTAATATTAACTTTTCTAATATTCATGATATTTGACGAGCTGAAAATGTAAAGGTTGAAAGTTCCAAAAATATAATTGGTTATACAAAACCTTTCGAAATCATACATATGAGTCTTGCCTGAAATATGGAGTAAATAGCATGGATGTTCATATTTTCAGGTAATAATAATGCAAGAAATAATTCAAGAAAATTGAAAAATATTTGCAAATTAATTAACTTCTTTTCATTTCGCACTGGTAAGAAATGGGTTAATGGAACAATTAATCTTGTCATCACAGCAATGAGTTACAATGGGTTACTGCTTCAAATGGAGTTATTGCTGCTGTTCGCAAATATTTTCGTTGTTGTTGTTGTTGTTGTTGTTTTTAATGAGAACATTTATTGTTCTTCTTGTGCAAAGTTTTCTTCTTCTTGAATTACAACCAACAGCAGATAAAACAAAAATGCCAGTGTTGTTAAAATAATACAAACTTTTGCAAAAAAAAAAATCTGATTATCCGAATTGTGAATATTAATCGGTATATTTTAGAAATAAGTAATAGATATCAGGTTTTTGTCAGCTTCTATAAAAAGTCTTTAAATTTAGTTAGCTAATATTAAAAATGGACACAAAATTGATTGATATTATAAACAGGAGATAATTTAAAAAATTGTATCAGTCATTCCCCTTATTGAACACTCGTGGCCATGCAAATTTCTCGATGGTACTATAGAAAAATTTTCTAAACGAACGATGTAAAACTGATCTTCCGGCAATTGTAATATAGAAACAATGAAACTGTTGAACTGAAATAAAGTACCACAATACCCCAAAAATCGAATACATATAAGAATTGGTTCCTATAATTACTTGAAATATATATTTGCCAGAATTGCAAGAAAACTGTATTCAACCAATATATTTTTATGCAAATTTATTCAATAAGTTTTTCTAACTGATTGAAAATCGTTAAAAAATACTGGTTAACCAGTTTGTGTTAATCGAAATGATAATTCTAGCAAACTGTTTTACATACGAATAAAGGCACTCATGCAGAAAGTGCATTCGAAATGCGACAAAATTCACTTGGTCGAAATGATGAAGTTGTTCTCGCCGATAATCGTATCCTTAATGATAATAATAATTATTTGGATGATGATGATCTCGATGATGATAGTTAATGATGACGATTCTGAAGATGATAATGATGGTGATGATATAAAAGTGTTGTTAAGCGAAATAATCTTATTAATATGGTTGTAATGATAATGATGATGATGATGATGATGATAAAGATGATGACTGCCAACGATATTATAATTTTGTTGTAAATACTTGCTCTCATCATACATGGCAGCTGCATTCGTATGACTGAAGTCCCCATTTTTATTAAGGACAATCTTATTATCGATATGCGAATGTCAGCTGTCAGTCTATTGGACTGTTGATAATTTTATTTGCACAAAATAAAAAAAAATCATTTATTATACTTCACTTGCTGTTGCACTGCTCATATAGCTGGTTACGAGTACATGCATATATTTTGTATATTGTATGCAGTTGTTTTAATTACTTTTCGGTTTCATTCCAATAATCAAATTCACATGCACATCATATCATCATTGACTTTCTTGTCAATATTTGTCCTTTCTTTCTACTTACCCTTCTATCTCTCTCTCTCTCTCTCTCTCTCTATCTATCTCTATCATATCAGTCATTCGTTAACACCAACATCTATATTCCCTTTAGCTATTCAACCAACCAAACAACCCGTCAACGAAGCATTCATTCATCCATACGTTGATCTTTCCATACGTTCATCTTTTCATTCACTCAATACTTCAAAAACACACACACACACAGATGCACATATGCACATATACGAGTATATACTCGTATATACTGCAACCTTGGCACAAACGTGTAAGTATAATTTTCGGTCATCAGTTTCTGATTGCATTTCCTTCAACCATTTGTCCAACACTACACCACGAACCATATACAATTTTCGTTGTACGTACTATCACTGCAATATTTGATGATGCTGTTCATGTTGCTGCTGTTGATGCTGCTTTTTCCATTACCTCCATTACTTTATGGGGAAATATTTCAATTGTGGTCAATATTATATGGACATCATATGAGAATGAGAGATTTTTATATATGTGCTATGTGCAGACGTGTGGATGAATGTGTATATTTATATTGGATAGATATACCAATTTAATGGAGCGTAAATTATGAAAATCATATAAACAAATTATAAATATTATATTATACAAACTCATAAGAATTTCATTACTATTAAATTATATTTGCTTAAATCATTAATGATCAATTTAATAGATTTTGAAATATAATGTTTCTTTCCTTTCTCACATTTTTATTTCCGTTCATGGAAGTTCATTTCAATCGTTGCTGAATAAATAAAGACCACCACAATTTGGAAATTTAATTTTCCATTTTATTAAATACATATTTAATCAGTCGCATTTACAATGTGGTTGTGTGTTTAATGTTTGATTGGATTCTTTCGCCAATAATTATAATTGCATTATGATAACAGCAACATATGATATACATTTGTATATATACATTGTTGCTATAAACATTCGAGCTAAGGTGCGCAGATTGATATCAACAACATATGATATACATTTGTATATATACATAGTTGCTATAAACATTAGTGCTAAGGTCCGCATATAGGAATAGTTGATAGAATAAATTATTTTATATTTCTTAATTTTTTGATAAAGAAGATCATATTTTTTTTAAGATTTTGGTTTAAGTTGAAGTCTCAAGAGAAATATAATCGAATACTTCAAAAATTTATTATGGATATTTATAAATAATACTAATATTCTATGTTTTGTAAAGCCCAAGAGAATCTTTTTTTTAATCAGTAAAATATGGAAATAATTATACTTTCACTTTGTACTATGTTTTTATATCATACTCAAGGATTGTTGAGTATAACATATGTTGGCATAGATATGACAGTATAGCATACTTTTTATATGCAAAACATTTGATAAATGAGCTGCTTGACACTTTTCACAGACATCTACCTGTGTAGACGGGTAATGGGTAGATGTGTTTGTACGAAAGTCATGTTTTTCACTTTTCATATGCTTTTGAAGTGATTTTTGTTAGCATTGTTGCAAAACATGAACATTGTTCATTCTTAAAATAGCTTTCAAGGTATTCTCTGCTTGAAAAATATTATGCTATAAGATATGTATAGAATATTATATTAAAGGAAATATTGAAAACATTAAAAAAAAAATAATAATTGTTCATAGCTTATTATAGCATAATATATGTCAAGCAAAGGAGAAATTTATATCGTATAAGACGAAATGATTAAATACTTCCCAGCAACATGTAGATTCTTTGTAAAATCTTCGAGTAATTTTTCAATATAATCTTTTCAAATAATCTCCATACAAAACTTGCTTAAATCAAATGTTTTTCGAAGCATCTGATCGTTGCTTTTTCAGTCTCTGAATAACCTCTAGGCTCATCGTGGACTTTAAGATTCTTCCAGAGTATTTCAATATAATTTTTATATTCTTATATTTATGAGAATCTTTTCTAATATTAAATGCCCCACGAAGCTCAAAGTTGTTCAGCGAATATTTTCAATAAAATTATATTTTACTATACATCAATATTTAATAAGTTTCATTCTATATTGCCTTTTAGTGCATTTTCCTATTGCTCATTGCCTTGTTAAACTCTGAACTACTGGATAGCCTTAACTGATCTCTTCATTGTTATATGGCCATTATAAATTTTTATTTGTTTTCATTCTTTGGTGTGGTTGACTCTCTCACATTTTGTGCTACAATAAATATGTGCATGTAGTAGGCATATTAGGGCAAGTCAATCGAGATGATAAAATTCATTCAAAAAATTTTTGTAAAATTGTAGACAAATAGAAAATAAAGGAATGATAGCTGTGTTGCGGCAAATGTTGATCCAAATGCCATTAAATTGAGGTTTTTAATTAAAATGACGAGTTTCTATGTATTCAAGAACAAGTTGGGGTCCACTTAAAGTTGAATGACATCAGAAAAATGGTATATCTTTAATTTGAAATAATATTAATTTCTAATTTACAAAACCTCGATATTCTTGCCAAGCGATCTTTATCAGAGCATTTGCCATTTAAACTAAAAATGTTGAACAATTTTGCCCCTAACAAACAAACTGTCCTATCCTAATGAGTAATACGCTAAAATTTTATTTTATTACTCTCATATTGGTTCGTTCAAATGAGTTTTATTTCGTTTTTTTTTTTCTTTTCTTCTTCTCCTCTTTTTATTGTATAAAATAAAAGATAATAGAAAAATAGTAAAATAGTAAAAAGAAAATAAGAATAGAAATGTCATAAAAGAGGCTACAAAATATTATAAGTATAGCCAATCTGTCTCTATGTACGTACGTAAGTACATGGCTACTGTTGGTAGGTACTATTATGCTTGCGTTGCTTACTTACACTTTGTCTATTTGCCATTGAATGTCTGTCTGCTATTGGCTAATGTATGTGTGTGTGTGTTTGTGTGAGGGTCCAGGTCCATGTTGTCGTTCATTTTCAAAGATTTTGATTATTGCTTGCAATTACAGTCATTGCTATTTATGTATATGCACTTATCCATACATACATATATCGAGCATACATTATGAGAATACGAATAATTCTAGCAGTGTATTGTACTACGTAAATGTGCTTCAATATGAATAGAAATATCGTTATGAGCCTCAATAAGTCTCTATGTGTTTGGTTCTTCTGCTCATAGCATTGCTAATTCGTTAGTATATTTTGTTTTTATTTTTATGTCTGATTCAACAATTCAATTGGTCTGTCGATTCATATGTTCGCCTGCTACTTTTTTAACAATACAAATATATATAGAGTTGGTCAATAAGTTCTTACAAAGTATCGATTGACTTTCACTAACTTATTATCCCTGACATTTTAACGAAATTTATTGGAAAATTAACAAATAGCCGCATAGCTGCCCAGG
Organism: Megamerina dolium; assembly: GCA_963854835.1. Lineage (NCBI taxonomy): Eukaryota > Metazoa > Arthropoda > Insecta > Diptera > Megamerinidae > Megamerina > Megamerina dolium. The sequence goes on from OY978527.1 coordinate 70,336,722, forward strand.
AATCAGCTCTAAGAGGTGGAAATATAAATTCGACCTGTTTTGGTTCTATATTCTCAATATTTTTCCCAAATATACCTATAAAATTGACCCAAAATCACATGCAAGTCCCATAATTGTAGAGGATTCGCCTCTAGAGTAATCAAATGTAAGGGTCACCTTCAATTATAATTTTTTATCCAACATTTCTATGGAAAATATCTAATCGCTAGCTTTTTACCACTTAGCGTAGACTCAATGTGCTGGTATATTTGAAAAACTACTCTTTGGACAATTTCAGAAAGCTAAAGAAATTCTAAATAATTTGTATTAATTCTAAATTCGCCAACTTTCTAAATATAAGTGAGCACATATTGAACCATCCTCGAGCATATACATACATATGCGGCTAAGTGTATTAATGACATTTTGAGACATACAAGTATTCGCTTCAGTTAATTCTAGGTATAGCGCACGTTGTTGGTGCTATCTATATACTATTGTTATTGTTATTACTATGATTACGATCAATTGTAATGACTTACTTATTGAGATTCATTCGAACATATTTTATGTTTTATCGTTTATTTATTTATTACAATTACTTTACTACTCCCATTTGCTTACAATTTCATTTTCATTGATGCTATTATATGTTGTTGTTGTTGTTGTTGTCCTATTTGCATATGTCATTGTTTTATTTAGTAGGATATTTATTTTTTTTTTTTCGTTCTTAGAATATGTGCTACTTATAAAATGTATAAGCGTGCCTGCAAGTTATCTTAACGTCACAATTTTATTACTCCACTGATTAGTTTAATATAAATAATTTTGAAAATATCTCTTTTTATAAAATTACTCCCAACATAATGAAAATTACGGTATGTTCTCTGATTGGACAATTTTTTTTGTTTTTTTTTTTTTTTGTTATTTGTATTCCATTTTGATTCATTTTAGCGGCCATTCTTAAAAGGAACAACATATGATTTTGTTTGTTCTGAAGAAAAAGTTCTTAATTTTGGTACTCAGTAAGATATCATTTTAAAGCTAAAAATATAAAAAATAAAAAAATAAATATGTGGCACTTAAAGCCCCAAAGGGCTCATTGGCCGAGCTTCTCTTCCATTACTGTTGTGCGTCTTAAATTTTGGACAATATTAGAATGGACCTACTTATTTTAGCCGGTTCCGAACGGCAGAACACTTGTGACATCACTTTTTCTGAGCTTTGTCACAGAGTTCTTTTTTTTAGAAGCTTTTTCATGGCAAGTTGTTACTGTCGGAAGAATTGCCAATTGCTTGCCGACAGGTGGATACCGTTCGAAAGAAAAATCTTTTCGATATCAAATTTGTTATGCATCAGCCGGGTATTGAACCACGACCTACCGATCAGAAGGCGAACACACTAACCACTGAACTACGGCACCTACTAAATAAAATCAAAATATCAAATATAATTACCTAATGAGCAGAAAGCAGAATATGTGTATAATACGCTTATATAATTTATTCCATTTCAAATGGAATATTGGAAGGAGAAAATCTAGAAAAATCGTGCATAGGTAAATACAACTTTAATATATAGTATACATTTGGCATTACAATAAATACATTCATTCATACAAATATACATTCCCAAAAACCTCCATTATGTTAAACTATTCCCAGTTAACCATATTTGAGAGCACTTTAAATTGTGATTAAAATATGATTGATTACAAAAAATACATTTACTTTGAAACTAATCTAATTAATCAAAAACTAATGAAGCTGCAGACGCCTTGGCCAGACAAGGATTTGAAGCTGAGTTTTATGGACCGGAACCAGTAGTTGCTCTTAACAACGGGACGTTGAAGGCAAAGATCGAAGAATGGATAAAGAAACTCCATCTCACGAGATGGTAGAACTTATCCACTTATAGACAGGCAAAGTCTTCGTTGAGGCTATCAAAGGGTAGTGAATTGGGAAGGGCTCTCAATCTAGGATGGTAAACTCTAAGCTGGTTGACTACATTAATGTAGTCATGACAATTTCAGGTACCACCTCAGCAAGCTGGGTCTTATTGAAGGGGAGGATGCTGACATTTGTAGATTACGCATGAAAGAGGCAGAGACAGAGGAGCACATAGCGTGCCAGTGTCCTGCATTTGCAAGCAGGAGGATGTCCACACTGGGTCGCCAATTTATTGATGAACTCGAAATGTGAACATACACCACAAAGACATGCTTGAAATAACGCGTACTATTATTATGAGGAAGGAAGTAGAAGAATTCTACAACGAAACAAATAATTAGCACACGATTTGAGGGACAAAAAGGGACCCAAATAAGTGATCTGATTCGGCTAACCCCTAAAAAAGTATATAATTAATCTGAAACATCTTTTCATTGAGTAAGAAATACAAATTTTCAGCAGCAAGAATCTTTCGTATGACTTTAAGTGACACCCAAGTTGGTAGTAAGGAATGGAATAAGGGCACTGTTTTGTTCTAGAATATGGTCATACACTGATACATCGAAACTTTTACTTTCTATGCCCATGCATTCTCATGCCAAATTAATGTGGTCAAATTAATGTGAATCAAAACATCATCCGATTGGCTCGTTTGATATTTAAAAGGATTTCTTACAAGACTTAGGTATAAGAAATTTTTAGGTACAATTTTTGAAGTATTATTAGGAAAGGATTGACTTAAAAATCAAAGCACTACGTATTTATATTATAGTATACCTTTCCAAAAAAAAAAAAAAAAAAAAGAACGGCTCCCACCAGACTCCAATGATAAGCTAGGTTATGCTTAAAGATTCATTTAATCAAATATGCTACTACATACCTTAAGCCTATACAATTCAACATCATTGACATTTCATCGACTTAAATTTTATAAAAAATTATAAGACGTTGAACTATTTTTTCTGAGGTATGCCACTATTGGCTTGAAGACAAAATTTTTGGAGTAAGTAGATATATCACACAAGGGCAAATTTTATTTTATTTTGGGAAAATTTTGGGCCCTTTGAAAAAGTAATATTATGAAAATTAGAATATCTCTAATGTGCATGTTTATGCTTCAGCACAATATATGGTAAGTATACTTATGTGCTCCTCGCTCACAATATATGGGTACTTACATACATATGTACGAATATGATCAAAGCATAGCGAATGATGAACAAATATATTTTCTTTATACAATTTCTTTTGGATGACTACGAGTACGAGTAGGTACTCGTACATTTCATTGTTACCTCTTATATATGTATGTATTTACCTATTTGTGTAGTAGAACATATTAACCTGTCTGCATATTGGCTTTTTTTTTTGTTTTTATGCTTATTTTTGTGTCGATTTATTTTTATTTTTTATTTTTTATTTGCATATCATTATGATTGGTGTAATAGAGGTAAGAAGGTGTTACAAGAAGCGGGAAGAGTATAAACAAAATTAAATGCGTTTCATTTCATTTCATTACACAAACACACACACACACACACACACACACACTCATACCTATCCATATATGTAGTATGAAATTGTATTTGGGGAGTTCATTTGATGGCATCGAATGAAGAATTTTTAAATTGTTTTCGTAGCATGTATGTCATAGGTATACCAACAATAATAAAAGCAGCAAGAAAGTTGCAAACTATTTAGTAAGAAACAAAAATGATGATGATGGTAGTGGTGGTGGTGTTGGTGGTGATGGTGAATGGTAAAAGGCAAAGAAGTAGGTTCGATGTAGTCAACTTTGAAAGTTAAAGCAAAGAGAATTTGTTTGTAATGCGTATTTTGATTTTTTTTTTGTTGCTCTCATCTCACACACACACATACATGTTGAATCGTAATATATCTGAATGTGCGTACAATGTTTTAACACACGCACCAAATCACATCGAATAGAAAGAGAAATGGAAATTGTGAAAAAAATTAAATTGAAAATTATTTGTGATTGTATGATATTTGTATTTCGCCATATATGGATGTAATTATGTTTGTTGTGTTAGTAAATGCATACTGTGTAACTTTTGAGTATTAAGTGAAATTAAAAAGTCACAAATGCACACATGTTTATGCTAATATAGTACATAAGCTGAAATAATCCGCATAGGGACTACTCAATTTATATTAAATAAAAATTTTTTTTTTTTTTTTTTTTTTTTGTTAGCTTATTTTTTTTTTATTGAATCTTTCTTAAATACAAGAAACTAACAATAAGTATTAAAATCTTACAAACTAAATAAAACTATGTGATATCCCCTACGTTCCATCACAATTTGGTGAGTCGCGAGATGTAGCAATTTTACAGCATATTCAGTGTGTCTTTTCTTTTTAATCGACGATGCCCCTTGCTCAGCAACAATTGCCTAGCAAGGGGATTCGGATGATTGTGTAATTTTTGAATGTAGCTTCTGCAGGACATTGCAACTTCCTCAGAAATTGTGGATACATTTAAATCTCGATGGATGTTAACGTTCCTCATATACCAAGGCGCGTTTACAATAATTCGCAGACACTTGGATTGTATTCGCTGCAATTTTTCGATATTAGAGGGAGATGCGGTGCCCCAAAACTGAATACCATAAGTCCAGATTGGTTTCAGGATTGCTTTATATAATAGCACTTTGTATTCAAGATTCAACTTTGATCTTTTGTGTAACAGCCACCATAACTGATTCATTTTAAGCTTGATCTGAGTTTTCTTTGCCTCTATGTGATTTTTCCATGTCAGCCTTCTGTCGAGGTGAATACCCAAGTACTTTGTTGAGGAACATTGTGGAACTGATTGGCCATTAATTTTAAGTGGGGGACATGTATCTAGCCTTAGCGTGAAGGTTACATGTACGCTCTTTGATTCATTGACTTTTATACGCCATTTTGCTAGCCAGATTTCGAGAGAATCGACATGAGTCTGCAGGAGTTTAGTAGCTTCTATGGGGTTAGAGCGAGAGCACAATATTGCCGTATCATCAGCAAAGGTCGATATGAATGTATAGTTATTGTTGGGCATATCTGAAGTGTATAAGAGATACAGTAAGGGACCCAAAACGCTTCCTTGAGGAACGCCAGCGTGAATATCCAATGGATTTGTTGTGTAATCCTTGTGATGTACGAGAAATTGTCTTTTCGTGAGGTAGCTACTAAGCAATGAGGAGACATTTGCAGGCAGTAATAGTTTGAGTTTGTAAATAAGGCCATCGTGCCATACTTTATCGAAAGCTTGAGTGATATCAAGAAAGACAGCTGAGCAATACTTTTTTTCTTCAAAAGTGTTCCTTATCAGAGTTACAATGCGGTGGACTTGTTCTATTGTGCCGTGCTGTTTTCTAAATCCAAACTGATGTTGAGGAATCAGTTGGTTGAGATTAATAAATGGAGTTATATTCATGACAAGTAGCTTTTCGAATACTTTAGAAAGTAGAGGCAGGAGGCTGATAGGTCTGTACGATGCAACTTTTGTAGGGTCTTTTCCTGGTTTTGCTATCATAATAATTTTTGAAGTTTTCCAGCATTTGGGATAGTGTTTAATACGAAGGATAGTATTGAAAATGTGCATCAGATGAATTACTGAAGCCGGAGGTAGCTCTTTTATCATTTTATCGGTAATTTTATCTGGATCAGGTGATTTTTTTGGGTTTAAATCTTTATAAATTGCTTTGAATATGCCCTTTTTTTTAATTTTGAACGTTATTGAGCAAGGTTGAGAAGTTAATATTGGTAATGAGGATTGTGAAGAGGGTGGATTGGGTGTAAACACACTTTTTAGGTGGTTTGCAAAAGCCAAACCCTTCTCACAGTTGCTTCTAGCCCAATTACCGTCACTCAAACGGATGGGGGGAATCAGTGAGAATTGGCCGATTTAAATTTTTTGCTGATTTCCACAAAGAGTAGTCTGACGCTTCACCAGGTGTTAATTTCGCTATGTGCTCTTCTAACTCTTTGTTGTTTTTATTTTTTAAGGCTTGCTTTAACTTTCGAGTGCAGTGCTGTAGCTGTGTTTTCAGATTCGGTGATCTGAATTCTTGCCATTGTCTTCGGAGTCTTCTTTTCTGTCTTACTAGCAATTCAATATCGGCTGGTGTGTATGGGCTATAGTTTGATTGCTTGCATACCTTTGTGCAGGTGGCTGAGCTGAGAGCTAATGAGAGCAGCTGGTTGAATTTTTCGAGTGCTGAGTCTACATCGTGTCCATTTCTTAATACAGTACTCAGAGGAAGATGGGAATTTATATATTTCTTGAATTTTAACCAGTCTATTTTCTTTCTAACGCAATTGCTTTGGGGGCTTGGTGATTTTATAGATATTACCGTGGGTGAGTGGTCAGATGATAGATCATAATTACACTCTGTGGAGATATTTTCCATCTGCAAACCTTTGGCGACTCCAAAGTCTATGAGATCGGGTATTTTCCTCTTGTCCGTTTTCCTCTGTGCATCATCGTTTCGCTCGTACAACCGAAAATATCGCTGCTGTAAGTGAAAGTGTTGCCGAAGACCCGAATGTGTCGATTCCTCGTCGTTCTCAGGAATTAGGACTGTCTTACGGCACATTATGGCGTATTTTGCATCTGGATCTACACCTACATCCATATAAAATCCAGCTCACACAACAACTGAAGCCAGCTGACCATTCACAACGTCGTAGATACGTCGAATGGGTGCTTGAACAACAGGCGGTGGACGGCGATTTTTCGAACAAAATTTTCTTCAGCGACGAAGCACATTTCTCACTCGGTGGGTATGTTAACAAACAAAATTGTCGTATTTGGGGTTCTGAGAATCCTCAAGTAATTGAAGAGAGGCCACTACATCCACAAAAAGTCTCTGCTTGGTGCGCTCTTTGGTCCGGAGGAAACGAAACGACGATGGAACGGCTGTCACCGTCAATTCGGAGCGTTATGGTCATGTGATAACCGACTTTTTTTTGCCTGCTATTGAAGAATACGACTTAGAGAATATGTGGTTTCAACAGGACAGTGCCACATGCCACACAACTCGAGCGAATATGGCTTTATTGCAAGAGAAATTTTCTGGCCGCGTAATTTCTCATCGTGGCGATATCAAGTGGCCACCAAGATCATGCGATTTGACACCGCTTGTCTTTTTTTTTGTGGGGCTACGCGAAAGACCGTGTTTATGCAGATAAACCTTTAACTCTTGAGCACCTAAAAACCAACATTCGTCACGTTATGGCTGAGATACCACCCAATAAGTGTCAAAAAGTGGTCGAAAATTACCTCAAAAGAATCGATGCTTGCAACAATTCGCGTGGTGGTCATTTAAATGATGTAGTATTTCACACATAATGTCAACGTTCAAACTTTATAATAAAAAAGAAATATCATGAAAAAAAATATTTTTTATGTGTTTTATTTACATTTACTTTTGAAACCGCAAAATGGATAACCCTTTACAACATTTATTGGGTGTATGAATTAGTAACTGGCATTTTACGTTACATGGCGCCACGCGTAAGCGCGATGTCGTACATCATTGTTCGAAATGTCATTTTAAATGTCTATTCACTTGCTGTCAAAATCAGTCAAAAATTGTTCAATTTGGTTGTGTGCATCATGTTTTTTCACAATGGAAAATTTTAAGAATTGGCGAAAAACGCAACATTTTCAGAAAGTTTTTTAAGTTATTTTTTTGCAAAGCAAATTGTGACTGAAGTCATCGTTTGCTTGTTGAATTGTATGGCGACAATTCTCTATCCAATACACAGTGTAAGGAGTGATTTGTCGGCTTTAAAAACGTTGATTTTTATATCAAAGACAAAGAACGCTTTGGACAGCCGAAAAATATTGAAGACGAGGATTTTGAGACATTACTCGACCAAGACCTGGTTGAACCATTACGGGAGAGCTGTACCAATTACATTTGATGAAGTTGAAGAGAGTAATAATCGAGAAATGAGAAATGATCGATACGATCACACACGAGACGGTGATTTTTCACCATGACAACGCACGGCCACACTAATGTTAATGCTAATAACTAATGCTAATAGTGGATAAGAAGTTTTACTCCACCCATCTTTAGATTACCACTTGTTGCGGTCCATGTAGAACGCCCTTATTGGAATACACTTCACTTCAGTCAACGGAATCAAAAATTGGCTCGATTCGTTTTTGGTCGCTAGGCCGGCGAAGTCCTTCTGTGATGGAATCCATAAATTGCCAGAAAGATGGGCAAATGTCATAGTTTCTGATGGACATTACTTTGAATGGCATGTTTCTTACAGAATTCTTGAAAATAAATGATTTTTGGGAACTAAAAAAGGCCGGTTACTAATTCACACAGCCCATAGCATTACTTATTGCATAACTCTGGTTTGGTTTGTGTGTAAATTAGATTAATTTGACTCGATCACGTTCGAACATAAACCATTTCGGATCGACATACGCAGAAAATTATAGAAGGAAGTATTACCAAATTCACTGACTTCGAAATTAAGGACTATGACATTAGAGAAACTATATAATAAATATGTTACACAGATAAACTAAAAAATAAACATTTACTAGTAAGAATAATCTAATTGTCAGGGATGTTAGGGATGTATAATGCACGGAAAATAAAATATAATGGATTCGTAATCATACTTTTGTATTAGATGTGTTCTCCCAGAAACTTCGACATAGTTATTAGTGCAAATATATATTATACAAATGGTATGTACTCGTATTTAAACATCTTCAATGTAATCTTATATGCATACTTGAATGTATAAGCATGTATATAGTACAAATTTTGCCAATACACTCACTCAATTGTAACTGAGATGACATAAGACAAATCAAACAATGAGCTTCGTGTTTGCCTACTTAGATATACGAGTACACTATGCAGACAATAGTGCAATTTAACTTTGTTTAATTGTAGCTAATTTAATGTCATAGAAGTGGCATACATTTGATGCTATACTATACGCATGGTGCATGTAATCCCACACATACGAGTATGTAGTCACCACGTACATATCCGACACATTTGCATTTAATGTCAATGGGCATAAGAGCATGTTTACTATCATGGTGTTGAAATATTAATTGTGCATAAAATATATACATATATATACAAAATGTATAAATTATATTAGGACAATATGTAATACATCATATATACATATATACAGTATTGTGCAAAACTTAAGCAACTGGCATAGTGCTCTCATTGATTTCAAATTTACTAAAAAATAAAAGCGCTTAGATTGAATGTTTTAATATTTAATTGTTCCTTCATTAAATACATAAAAAACAACAACAACAAAAGTTCGGTATTCTTACGAAATTAACTGTAAACAACAAAAAACAAATTATACTCATATTTCATCTGTGCAAAACTTAAGCAACTCGGAGTGCAAAGGTGTTCGATATTTCTTTGTTCAGAAAATAACGGATCTTTTTCGGAGTTTTTTCTGCTTTGTGCATTAACATTGATCTAACTCAGTACAAAAAAAGTCTTTCTTAGCGCACAGTTCTTTCAAACATATTGAAATCCAAAATGCAACGTGTCCGTTATAGTCATCAATTTAAGATGAAGGTTATATCGTTATTTAAGGAAGGAAAACCACAGAATGACATTGCAAAATCATTAAATATCAACAAATCTATGATATCAAGATGGATACGATTATTTGAAAAAACTGGTAGCGTTACAGATCGAAATTCAGGAGGAAGACCTCAAAAAATTTCTTATAGGGAAGCTATTCAAATTAAAAAATTGATTAAAAAAAATCCGTTCATGTCTTCAAAAGATATAGTAAATACTCTTAATTTAAATGTCGATTCAAGCACAGTAAGAAGGCATTTGATTAAAGTTGGTTTAAAAAGCTACAAAGCGGTAAAGAAACCAATGCTTACACCAAAACATGTAAAAAAAGGTATGTTTGGTTTAATGCCTTCAAAACAAAAACAACAACATATATTTTTTTTCCAGACTTGAATTTGCTAAGAAGTACGTGGGCTGGTCCATAAAAAAGTGGTTTGGCGTACTGTTCAGTGATGAAGTTAAAATAAATTTATTTAATTCAGACGGAATAATAAGAGTTCGACATGCGAAAGGTGAAGGCCTCAATCCGCGATACTGTAAAATGACTGTAAAGCATGGAGGAGGGAACGTCATGGTGTGGGCGTGTTTTTCGGGGAGTGGACTTGGTCCGTTGCATAGGATTGACCACAAAATGGACAGATTTATGTATAAGGACATCTTAGAAACTGCAATGTTGCCTTTTGCGGAATGGAATATGCCACTTCGATGGGTGTTTCAGCACGACAATGATCCGAAACACACATCGAAGTTTGTGAAGGATTGGCTACAGTCAAATAAGATTCAAGTGCTTGATTGGCCGGCACAATCGCCCGACTTGAATCCTATTGAAAATTTGTTTTCAATTTTAAAACGAGGCTTGCGCTCAAAGCGCTTTAAAAATAAAGACGAACTATTTTTAGGCCTCAAAACTGAATGGGAAAATATAAATAAATCATATTTAACGAAATTAGTAGCTTCTATGCCCAAAAGGTGTGCTGCAGTAATTAAAAATAAGGTTTACTACACAAAATATTAAAAGTTGCTTAAGTTTTGCACAGATGAAATATGAGTATAATTTGTTTTTTGTTGTTTACAGTTAATTTCGTAAGAATACCGAACTTTTGTTGTTGTTGTTTTTTATGTATTTAATGAAGGAACAAATAAATATTAAAACATTCAATCTAAGCGCTTTTATTTTTTAGTAAATTTGAAATCAATGAGAGCACTATGCCAGTTGCTTAAGTTTTGCACAATACTGTATGTGAATGTAAATTGTTATGTATCAAGAATATATATCTTATATACATACCCATAAATTGGAGCCGGTATATATAAATATTATTATTTCGGACATTTTTTAACCCTTTCTGTCTCTATCTCGATATCTCTGTTTTTCTTTTTTCTTCTTCTTATTTTATTGTGCACTTTATGTGCAGAATTACTTACTAATAACATATGTGCAAAGTTAACAACATATAATTATTGCAACAATGTATACATGAAAACCTATGTATATGATAATAGCAAAAATAAATATATTACATATAACAATAACAACAAACAATAATAATGCATATTGATGATATGAATCGTATAGTGACAGGTTTAATGTATATGCATGACAGAATATTGCAAAGTCTGTATCCATACATGCGTTAGGCAACATAAGATATTCATGTTGCAGAGTAAATGTTTCCAACATTTTATAAATTAGAGCTACAATGCATATTTGTTTAATGTATTATATGCGTGTGTGCTTTATGTTGGATAGCTGCTCATATAAAAGAAATAAGATTCGCATCTGGGGTGGAGGGTGGTTTAGTTGAAAGCTTACCTTGAAAGCATCTTTGGCAATCTTTGATAAATTCTTGTTGATTTTTTTCATTTTTTCGCAACCAATTTTTTTTTTCAACAAACTCAATTCACTTAAATTCGCAAATAGCTTTAAAATTTATTTTCTGTTCTCGGGTTTTCGAGATATAATCCTGCTTCAAAGACAGTTTTACTATTTGCTTGCACCATATCTTGAGTGAAAAACTATCAACTTGATTGCAAAAAATATTAAAATGAAGATAATACAATAAGCTAATAAATACTACTTGCAATATTTTTAACGTATCCAGTGATTTACATGTAATGGGTCAATATAAAAACTCAAAAAAAATACGAAAATATAAATCGTATAAATGAAAATATATTTAAACATTTGCGTATAGCTCATTGCTTTATAAAAAAAAAATAAGATACCGATGCATAAGATCTATGAATGCGTATCCAAGTTACGGGCAATTATGTCAAAGTATCGGCTACCCTGAAATTGCCTCTAAATAGACCAAATGCGTGGATAACCTCCATTCATTTTCACCACACATTTTGTTTTTTTTTTTTTTTTTTTTTTTTTTTTTTTTTGGAACATACTACAGCGTAAATCTTGATCATTTGAATTTAAACTCGAATGTGACTTACAAATTTAGAAGGTTCATATGAGCTTAAATGGCATGGGAATATTTATAACGTCGGCTAGTATAATCGAAGTTAATTTCAATATAAATTTTTCATAAAATATTTTCAATATTTTAATCATATAAAATAATTTCTCTCCTTTTGAAAATGATACACCCTGTACGTAGATGTATAATATGTAAATATTTTTCTTTTAGCTTATATTATTATACTGTTAAGTATCGCGTAGCTTCAGAGCGCGGTGGAGAACATCTAATAGCGATGACTATAAACCCCTAAGCACATGTTACATTTATTGTAAACAATTTATGTGCTCATAGGGGAGTGCGAGATTACTTGGAGGCTTTCATTCATTTTTCGATTTTAACAATAAATATTCCAGGTTCTTTCAAGATTAAAGTAAAAAACCCGAATGGACCATATGGCCATATTTCTTTGAACGTTGCGGGAAAAAATTGAAGGATTGACGAAACTATTCGAAGGGTCAATTTAAAAGGCATATCAATTTCCTATATATGTATATAGGTAAAGTTTATCATTTCAGAAATTATATTGTCAAAATTTCGATTTTTTAGAATGTTGCTAGAAAAAATAATCAACCTGTCCTGTCAGTGGACTACAATTAGCAGGTTATGTAGAGAACTTTAATTGTCAAAACAGCCATTTACCTCATTCACCATCACAGCCACCCAGCCTCGATCTTCCCTAATCGTATGAGCATATTTACGCAATGTACAGGCAGCTTAAATACGTACGCATACAACGTATAGTTGCATTTCTATGTAGATTTGTGTTTATAATTAGACGCTGCATGCGGTTTGTAATTACAGCTAAACACATACGCACATATAGACATACGCATGCAAATAGATAGTACTCGTATAAACAAACACATTATGGCAGCGTCTGTAATGTCTGATGCAAATCAGCACAATGGCAATATCTCTACAACAATAACAATGCATATGTGCATATATATATTTGTGTGTGTGTGTATGTGTGTAGATTATATAATTCATTTTCATGTTGTTGTTGTTGTTGTTGTTGTTCCTATGTGTCATTGCAATTGGCTTTAATTGCATTTTGATTGAATTCAAAATGAAATTAATGCCAAATGTACATATAATCACATTTCTCCGCATACACACGAGTACATACATACACGCATTAATATTAGTATACATAATATACATAAAGAGAAATTATTATGCATTTAAACTAATGCACTCTTGCTGCGCTGTAGCACGTATGTATGAGTGTACATTAGATTGGGGAAAAAGTATCGATCGAAGTTTGAGCATAAGGACAACTCATTAAAAACCATATCATAATATAGCAAAAGGTATTAAATCGTAAAAAGAAATTGATATTTTTGAAAAAAAAATGTATTGAATTTTACAATTTGATTATGATAAAAGGAAATATTCGCTCCTATCACCTTGTTGCCTCATGCGATAACTTCAAATAATGTTGAAGTAAATAAACGAAATTTCACAAAATTGACCTCTGATGAAATGGTATGAACAATGTTGATGATGCATATGATTAGATCAACTGTCACGGCCACACGCAGTAATAAAAGAGACTAATCTCGAAATTGTTAGCATATTTAATTTGTTATTACTCATTTTATATTCCTTCTAGTAATAATAAAATTTAAGAATTTTATTGATATTATAATTCGTAATCAGCTGGCAAGAAATGGGCAGCCCACAATCATTTCTTAAGGGGGGAATAGGGTTAATTCGTGTAAAAAAAGGCACATTTTGTTATTTTTTTTTTATGAAACAGTTAAAATCTATTTATTAAAACTAATGGTATATTATAGCACGACATTTGAAGAATATTGTGTAAAATTTTCATAGAGAAATATTAAAAAATACGGCAATATGGTTATGAGGGATACCAACTTTGAAAACGTGAGTTGTGGGAAAGACGCTTTAAAGTTTTGAACACTAAAAAATTTGGGATGAAACGTTCATAAGCGAGTTCTATCGGCTTACCTCACACTGAATCATCGATGCCATAAAGGATGTTGCAATCATCCATGATGTCTAAAGGATCTTTTTGCTCCTGTCTACGATGAATCCTACCTTCTTTTGTTTGTTTTTCAGCTTCCTGCTCTGCTCGGCCTATACGCATAGAGCCAGTTGATCCGACAGGTATAAAAAAAGTCATAACTTAATGAAGCTTAATGAAGACAACTTACGTTAGTATTATAGGGACTAAAATTGACTAAAAATAATCCATAATTATTTCCCCAAAACACAACACATTATTTGTTCGTACTAATACAACACATCAGCGACAGCATTCATGTACTCGTAGAATGATATGATAGAATTGAAATTTTTGGGTACATAAGCAAATATATACATACATACATAGTATATGCAATTACGAGTGCACGTATGTGGAAATTTGTTAAAACATTATTTGCATTATAGTACATAGAGAAATCATGAAATGCATACAAATCAAAATTGATACTAATTGCTATATATAATACTATGTAGTACATATACCTCCATCATACTTACATGTTTATCGATTTTTTGCTCTCACATTTAAATACTTTTAATTACAGATAAAAGGTATCTAAATATTTGTTTATATAATGTTTATTGAATATATAAAACAACCTTGTCATACACTAATCACATCCAACCAATCATACCCCATCAGACGATACACATTTTTCATATCATATGTAATTAGTTAAGACACAAACCAATGACAACATTATAATCATATCGTGTCTCTACTTCGTATGCCATAAATAATCGTTGAGGTACTGTGAGAGAGTGAGCATGTGACACATACGCGTAGCGAGAAGCCAAAAAGTTACTCTCTTCAATTTTCATGCTTATCATCAATTATTTAAATACATCAAATCAAAGTCAATGAATATAAAATGCAAATATGTACATTATAGTACATACTAGATACACGAGTGCTATTATAGTTGTTGTTGTTGTTGGATGTATGTACGTATTGATAATATATACATATACGGAATGAGCAAAACAATCATACTCACTAGGGATAACACAAATAATAAGATAAAAAAAATCTCCTTACAGTCGGCTGGGGCCGACCAAACTATACCCTGCATATGTAGATTTATATATAAAAAGTTTACTCGAATATCCAACTTTTCTTTTATTTCCACTTTTCGAGAAACAATTTTTGCATATACTACTAATTTACACTCGAAATATGGTTGACTTTGATGAAGTAAAAGGATTTTAAGATAATTCCGAGGCTTAGTATGGGAGCTATATAAAAAGTGGGCGTGGCTTACCACTTTCTAGTAAATCCAATTAATTTTTCAATGTTAATCCACACCTTAAATTTGGTGTCCTACGTTGAATAGTTTCTAAGTTATGGAGGTTAACATTTTTGTTTAATTTCCTCAACTTTGTATGGGAGCCCCAATAAGAAGTGGGCGTGGTACGCAGATTTTTCGCCAGATTATTTCCGACTACGATATTAATTTAAGTGTCAATTATGGTTTTGTAGACATAAGATTGCCTAAGTTACAGCTGTTTCAATTTAAAATTTGTATGGGGGCTACGATAAACACTGGGCGTGGTGCGCCCATTTTCTGTGAGCCTAGTTGCTCGTACAATACTAATCCATATCCTAAGTCTCGTTGTCCTAGGCTAAATGGTTTGTAAGCTATGGAGCTTAAAATTTTAGTTTAATTCACTCGACTTTGTATGGGAGACCCATGAAGGAGTGGGTGTGGCACACTGATTTTCTGCCAGATTTTTGCCGACTACGATATTAATTTAAGTGTCAATTATGGTTATTCTAGACAGAAGATTGCCGAAGTTACAGCTGTTTCAATTTAAAATTTGTATGGGGGCTACGATAAACACTGGGCGTGGTGCGCCCATTTTCTGTGAGCCTAGTTGCTCGTACAATACTAATTCATACCCTAAGTCTCGTTGTCCTAGGCTAAATGGTTTGTAAGCTATGGAGCTTAAAATTTTAGTTTAATTCACTCGACTTTGTATGGGAGACCCGTGAAGGAGTGGGCGTGGCACACTGATTTTCTGCCCGATTTTTACCGACTACGATATTAATTTAAGTGTCAATTATGGTTATTCTAGACAGAAGATTGCCGAAGTTACAGCTGTTTCAATTTACAATTTGTATGGGGGCTACGATAAACACTGGGCGTGGTGCGCCCATTTTCTGTGAGCCTAGTTGCTCGTACAATACTAATCCACACCTTAAATCTCGTTATTCTACGCTGAATAGTTTGCAAGTTATAACCGGTAACATTTTTTTAATTTCCGCAACTTTGTATGGGAGACCCAAAAAGGAGTGGGCGTGGCACACTGATTTTCTGCCATATTATTTCCGACTACCATGTTAATCTAAGTGTCAATTATGGTTATTCTGGACAGAAGATTGTAGAAGTTACAGCTGTTTCAATTTAAAAGAAGTACAGACACTTTGTATGAGAGCTACGCTAAAAAGTAGGCGTGGCTCAACCACTTTTGGCGAAGTTATATAGTAGTATAATATAAGTCTATGTGCCAAATATTGTTGTCCCAAGTGGTATATTATGTGAGTTATAGCAAGTTAAAGATTTTGAAAATTTCGAGGTTGGTCGCTTTGAATGCTTGGTGTGGGCGTGGTTATTGACCGATCATGCCCAATATCATTCCCCTCCGTACTCTTGGATCATAGATTACTTATGCCAAATTTCATCGAAATAGCTCAATATTTACTCAAGTTATCGTGCGAACCAGCCAGGTGACAGACAGACGGACGGACGGACGGACGGACGGACGGACATCGTTAAATCGAAAATTTAATCGACGCTGATCACGAATATATATCCATGTCTATATCTCCGGAGATTCCTTCAAGTGGACACAAACATCTGACCGAAATGAATATACCATGCATATTGCATTATGCAGGGTATAAAAAATATAAAAAATAAAATAAAATTATATATGCACAAGTAGTATCAACATATTACTATATACTACTTCATATATATACATATACTCGTATGTATAGCATATTAGATGTAAATCCTCTTGAATTTTTCATATTAAACATATACATACAAATCACTTCCGTTCAGTAAGTAAGTATGTGTTATGCAAATATGTACATAAGTACCTATATAGCTAGTATCTATCAATATACGAGTATTTGAGCAATTCGATTAGACATGCTTTCAAGTTCTTTTTATCATTATTTTTTTTTTTTTTTTATAGATTTGCAAAAAAAAAAAAAAAAAGTAACATTTAAATTAACAAAATAAAAATCTAAAGCGAAATTGAGTAAATACAAGATTTTTAAAATTTTTTATCAGATATATGTTGGGCTATATTTATGTATTTGCAGCGATATTTGTATATACGTATAAAATATTTATTCAGTTGTACATCTACAAATTTATATAGTGAATATATAATATTTGTTTATTAATTGAAATTCAATTTTAATATAAAATGTGAAAACAAATCAATTTCGTTCGGCTTGATTTGATTCCTAGTTAGAGTTAACTGGTGGTATAGGATAGATCCTAGTCACTCAGTCAGTAGATCAAGTCATGGTATTTCGATATGGCAGAGTATGGTTGAAAGACTTTTTGTATAAAATATTTATTATAAAATACTATTAATTTATTAAATCTTAATTGTATCGATATTATGTACAAATATCAAAAAAAAAAAAAATTATAGAACACAATCATTTTTTCAGTGCTAAAATGCTCATTATTCATAATTTTAAGCATAATAATACATTATATTGATATAGTAGTATATATCTTCTAAAGTAAAGGGTTATCCATTTTGCGGTTTCAAAAGTAAATGTAAATAAAACACATATAAAATATTTTTTATCATGATATTTCTTTTTTATTATAAACTTTGAACGTTGACATTATGTGTGAAATACTACATCATTTAAATGACCACCACGCGAATTGTTGCAAGCATCGATTCTTTTGAGGTAATTTTCGACCACTTTTTGACACATAATGGGCGGTATCTCAGCCATAACGTGACGAATGTTGGTTTTTAGGTGCTCAAGAGTTAACGGTTTATCTGCATAAACACGGTCTTTCGCGTAGCCCCACAAAAAAAAGACAAGCGGTGTCAAATCGCATGATCTTGGTGGCCACTTGATATCGCCACGACGAGAAATTACGGGGCTAGAAAATTTCTCTTGCAATAAAGCCATATTCGCTCGAGTTGTGTGGCATGTGGCACCGTCTTGTTGAAACCACATATTCTCTAAGCCGTATTCTTCAATAGCAGGCAAAAAAAAGTCGGTTATCATATGACCATAACGCTCCGAAGTGACAGTCGTTCCATCGTCGTTTTCGAAGAAGTAAGGTCCAATCACACCTCCGGACCAAAGAGCGCACCAAGCAGTGACTTTTTGTGGATGTTGTGGCCTCTCTTCAATTACTTGAGGATTCTCAGAACCCCAAATACGACAATTTTGTTTGTTAACATACCCACCGAGTGAGAAATGTGCTTCGTAGCTGAAGAAAATTTTGTTCGAAAAATCGCCGTCCACCGCCTGTTGTTCAAGCACCCATTCGACGTATCTACGACGTTGTGAATGGTCAGCTGGCTTCAGTTGTTGTGTGAGCTGGGTTTTATATGAATATAGGTGTAGATCCAAATGCAAAATACGCCATAATGTGCCGTAAGACAGTCCTAATTCCTGAGAACGACCAGAAATCGACACATTCGGGTCTTCGGCAACACTTTCACTTACAGCAGCGATATTTTCGGTGGTACGAGCGAAACGATGATGCACAGGCCTTACAATATTTGTAACCGATCCAGTCTCTTCATATTTCTTCACAATTTTGCCAATTGCTTGCGTAGTTGAACGATTATGTAAACCATAATCTCCTCTTAAAGCACGATATGTGGCTGTGGCAGAATCAGCATTTTTGTAGTAGGTTTTTACAATTTTAATGCGTTGTGCGATAGTTAAGCGATCCATTTTCGCAAATGTCAGACTTTGAACTGAAAAAGAAAGAAATTGTTTTAACAACTCAGTTTGACAGATGTCGAATTCTAGCCCTATACTTTTGAAACCGCGAAATGGATAACCGTTTATTTACAATTTTTATAAATAATTGAAATGGATTCGGACGATGAAGTTTTTGCAATTCTTGATAATGTGCATGTGCAAGTGCATCAATATCCCCTAGTAAGAAAAGGAAGAAGCCACGTATTACTTCATCGTGGACAAATGAGTCAACACATAATATAATTCAGGCCGTTGAAGCTCACAGATGCATTTGGGAATACACTTGCGAGAAGTATAAGGACCGTCAAAAAAGAGACAAAGCCTGGCAAAGTATTGCAGCAAAGTTACATTCGCACATAATTTGTGAAAAGAAAATTTTTATTTTCATGTTCACGAAATTCTCGTAAAGTGCTCTCATATGTACCATATTCACTTTTTTTTGTTAATAACTCTCTCACCCAAATGCTCCGTTTCTTGATTGTTCTTATATTTTTAATATTTTTAAATTTTTGTTTTTTTTTTTAAATATTGACACCAGAATATATATAGCCACAACAATTTTCTATTTTTTGGGGTGTAATTCATTCCGAAATTTAAGCTCTGTTTGTTAACAGTACAATATCAAAAAGAAGATTATTGTCCCATTTTTGTTTTGCACCGAAATGTACCGAAAAAGATTGTCACAATATGCGATGATAATGGGATCGCAAAAAAAAATAATTGTACAATTTTTTGATATATACGCCAATTTGGCATGATGAAAATCGGTACACATTGTGCTATTTGCGCTGATAGTGGGATCTTAGTTTAAGAAGAGTTTTCAGCACAAATGCTTAATTTGAGTTAATTTGACTCTCATTAGATGGACCGTTTGATGGCAGTGATTTATCAAAAGCAGCCAGAATTGGACAACAGGTGATGTGATGGGTATCATCAGAATAATGTTTGCTCTTACTTATAATGAAATTCTCTTTAAAAAAAAAAAGTATAAAACAAACCAGTGCCTATTTGACCCTAAAAATAATGGATTTATTTTTCCGCAATGCAATATAATCAGAGTAAAGGTGTTCTTTCTAATAAGGCAATAACATGAAGAAAACTGGTTTAGCAAAACTTCTTGCATTTGGACAACCCCTTCCGCCATATTGGGATGCTGATTTTATTAAAACCAGCCAAAATCGATTTAGGCGTTCGTAATTGTTTTTGTATGCTGAGGAATTCCATTCTTTTTCTATCTTGTCTCTCAATTTCAACAGAAAGAAAAAATGAGAAAAAAAAAGGTTTTTTACTTAGAAATGCAATTAAAGTCAAACAAATGTTTAGCTTGAGTTCTACTATTTTTACTCTAGTTAATTTAAGTAGGAGCATAACTTCTTTTCATAATAAATTCATATTGTACAGATTACACTTGTATTTCAACATTGAACGTACACATATGCTTGACAAAGTTCATTATCAATGTCTGCTTAAAATCTGCCTCTTAGGCATAGACATAACATAAGTATATGAAATCAAAACCACCACCAACTCATATATATATATATATATATTATAAATTTAAGCATTGTAATGACAAGCAGTAGAGCATACAAATGTCTTGTATATTATAGTATAACAGAATGCTTAGTACTTCCTACATGCTTCTATACATGTACACATCTACACTATATGTGTATTATTTCTTATATGTTCAATTGTGTAAAAGGCTTTAAAAATATTTGTTTTTCTTTTTGCAAGTATATTTTCAAAATTACATGATCACAAAAAATAAGAACCATGTATGTATTTTACGTATTTAATAGAGAAACAAAATGCTATACTTTATTCGTGGCTTTTATGAACACAATTTTCTTTAACAAGTGCTTTCTTACCTCACCATACTTGCTGCATGTTGCTGTTTTACACAATTAGTAAGGGTTTTACATCAGCTGGGACATTGTTCTGTATAGCAAAAGACGACGAGAAAACGCCAAACAAGCTAAATAGCATTGACTTCATTTAAGACTACTTAATTAGACTATACTATACACACACACACACACACACACACACACAAATTGTAAGTGACACATGCTATCGTCTGTAGTCGCAAGCACAAGTTGTAATGATGTATGTGTATGCTAATAAACTTCTGCATATATATATATATATATACATTCTGTCAAATAAGTACCCGGAAATTCTCATTTTTAATTTTCCCTCTGTGAATATTTAAAAAAATTTTTTTTCCCAGGTTGGCACAACTGTCAGCCACTATTCTGTGAATTTTTATTGCTATGTGTCATTTAGTTTGGTTACGGCGTCATTAGGAACAAGTCAACCTATTGTGTGCGTTGCGATTTTTACTATGGATAAAAATATCGAACAAAGAGTTTGTGTGAAATTTTGTGTTTCAAACGAAATTTCTTGTGCCAAAACGTTGGAAATGTTGAAAAAAAAACATTTGGTGATTCAACCATGTCGAAAACTCAAGTTTACGATTGGTATAAATCGTTCAAAGAGGGGCGAGAAGAAATCGCAACGCACACAAAAGGTTGACTTGTTCCTAATGACGCCGTAACCAAACTAAATGACACATAGCAATAAAAATTCACAGAATAGTGGCTGACAGTTGTGTCAACCTGGGAAAAAAAAATTTTTGAAATATTCTTAGAGGGAAAATTAAAAATGAGAATTTCCGGGTACTTATTTGACAGAATGTATGTACATATATGTAGTTACACATATGTACTTATACATAATACGACAAACATACATATTTATAGTCAAGTTTCATGTAACAGCCGTACAATTACATGGCACGAAGCATCATACTTATACTTCTATACCGACTCTTGTAAATGACAATAAGACTTAAATAAGATGCATACATAGGACATACATGTACATATACTTATACATGTACGATACTGTTATATACTAATTCAGTTAATTTATATTTCACTTGATAAGAATAAACAAGCATTTTATTTATTATTCAGGATAACCACAAGCATGTTATAAAATAAGAAGAAAACAAAAACAAAAATAATAATAATAATAATAAGAATAATAATATATGTAATGAATGTAATAAAAATAAAACAAAATGAAATAAAAGTTGAACAGAAGTAAAATTCAACATAAACATCATTGTAATTTATAACATTGAAGTGATATCACTCTGGAGGCATAACTTTAAGATAAATACTTTTAAAAAAATTAAGTATATAATATTTAAAGTATATTTTAATATTAAGTTGAACTAAATTTTTTACCCACAAAGTATATAGCAAAACTAGAATCTAGCATTTGAAAGAAAAATAGAGCAATCTGCTTGGAAAGGACATCATATTTCTGGAATGCCAAAACATGGCTCAGGATTCCTATGAAAAAAAAAAACTATTACATTATAGTTCTCGAATTTTTATTCAATTTTCATGCATAAGCAGTACTCATGAGGGTATACCATGTATCAGGTCAGTCCATAAGTTCATGCATTTTCCTGAGCTGGTTTTAAAATAAATAAAAACATCAGATTTCAGTATTTATTAATAAATAATATATTTTTCTGCAATATTTGCAATGTCTTCCTAATATTTTGGGTAAATTTTTAATCTCCAACTCAAAAAATTGCTTGTCCTTGGAGCCCAAATACGCGTTGATATCCCTTTTTATAGCTTCTTTTGAGGTGTGAGCTCTTATTACTTAAATGGGACAAAAGTCCACGGAAAATGTGATATTCACAAGGTGCAATATCCGGAGAGTATGATGGATGCAGCATTGGCTCCCATCCGAGCTCGTTCAGCTTGCCTAAGGTCTGTCTTGCGGTATACGGTTGGTCTTGCGTTATCGTGGTGAACCAAAACGTTGCGTCTATTGACTTAAGGTGGTCGATTTTTTTTTCAAGTGCCTCATTCAGTTTGGATGACTTGATGGCAATAATAATCAGCTGTGATCGTCTGGGGTTTGGTTTCAGCAGATCAAAATAAATGATGCCGGCCATATCCCACCAAATAGACAAGAGAATCTTCTTTGGGGTGAAGGTCATCTCTGGCGGTTGGTTCTGGTGTTTCATCTTTATCAGGATTATTATAAAGAAACCAATTTTTCGTCGCCAGTAACAATACGGTTCGAAAAAACTCTCATTTTCAAGCCGCTGCAGCATCTGAGAGTACACATTCACTCTCTGCTGAAGGTTTGCGACGGAAAGTTTCTGCGGAACGCATTTTTCGCAGCTTTGGAACCTTGCCCAAATGAACCAGGTGCCTGTAAACTGTTCCATGTGATGAATTTAACCTTCCACCCCCCCATCATATCGACTGTCAAACTTGGCTCAACTTGCACGAGTTCCAGCAAGGCGTCGGAGTTAAAGACCTCAGGACGACCAGAGCGTGGGGTCGTCACAATGTCACAATCACCACTTCGGAAAAAGCGTCTACTGCGAAAGTATTGAAAAATAACGCACGAACTTATGGACTGGTCCGATGCTTAGCAACGATTCAAATAATGAAGCCTTCGCTTTTTGTTCAATAATTCAAGCAATTTTCCAATGCCTCAATTTTCTGGTACTGCCCTTTATGAAGTAGTTGAGTATACCACATTCAATTTAATGTTGTCTAATTAAAATGAGGCTTACTTGCAGCCAAAAGAGATAATAATACATACAAGTATGTATTATATGCTATATTACATATTTCAAAGCGCTCGCTTACGCATAATAAATATATATATATATATATATATATATATATATATATATTTTTTTTTTTTTTTTGTTTGTTTGTGAAAACTTAATGCTAACCTAAATATCGTGAACTTGTAAATAATAAAGAGCAACAACAACAACCGGAACAACAACAACAGCAACAAGTAGAGAATGAAAAATATTTGTTGCTTCAAAGCAATTACCTGCCGGATGTAACCATCATATGAATTGGGGGTATTTTGCCAATATCAACCAACATACACTTCCTTCACATTTCATTCATTTGAGCTCATTGTATACGATACATACAACGGGTATGAATTGAAGAAATAATAACAAGTAAGGTATACAAAAGCAATGCCCAAGGAAGATATACATAAGTTCAATTTGTATGTAAGGCAGAACGTTGATATGAAAAGGCAGCGTAAGTGCGTAAGATATTTATGAACTTGTTACCTTTGAAATTGCGTACAAAGTTATTAATTTTAATGAATTACAGGAAGTGATGGTAAAAGGCATACCATACCATAATGTGGAAAAAGAAAGAAGAACACAAGTTTTACTTAGGGATACAAAACTATGAAAACAAAAAGAAACACTGTTCACATGAACACGGTAATACAAATTACAAATTATGCTAATATACGGTAAGTGCAATTACAGCAACTACAATAAGAATACACACACACAATGAAAAAGGACAAATCATATCTATTACATTTCTCTAAGCAACAAGGGATGTTTATAAATATGATATGATAGTGTAGTACAGAAGCAGAGTACATAAATAGGCACATATACAAATATCTATGTATATATCCTAAGGATATACAAATATTATGAAATTTCATAAAATAAAAGCAAAAAAAAAAAAAAAAACAAATAAACGAAAAGTCATATAAAATATGATATGCCAACAAAAATCCTCAGCAATTATTGCGTAAATGAGCTGTAATCTAATATACTAAATATAACAGTTTTAATGTCTGCCTGCCTGTCTTAAAGTATGACTCTGTAGGAAAATATATTTAATAAATTAGGCATAAAATATATATGCGTGCTTATTTTAATTATTTTGCCCATGAAAAAGGAAAAATGTAATAATAAAAATCTCCTTACAGTCGGCTGGGGCCGACCAAATTATACCCTGCATATGTAGATTTATATATAAAAAGTTGACTCGAATATCCATCTTTTTCTTTTATTTCCACTTTTTGAAAAACAATTTTTGCATATACTACTAATTTACACCCGAAATATGGTTGACTTTGACGAATTACTTTGTATGTTATGAGAGTTCTAAAAGGGATAATTTAAAGGAGGTTTTTAAGATAACTCCGAGACTTAGTATGATAGCTATATAAAAAGTTGGCGTGGCTTGCCTCTTTCTTGTAAATCCAATTAATTGTTCAATATTAATACACACCTTAAATTTGTTTGTCCTATGTTGAATAGTTCGTAAGTTACAGCGGTTTAAATTTTTTAAAATTTTAGCAACTTTGTATGGTAGCCCCATTAAGAAGTAGGTGTGGCATGTTGCCAGATTATTTCCAACTACCATGTTAATCTAAGTGTCGATTATGGTTATTCTAGACAGAAGTATGCAGAAGTTACAGCTATTTCAATTTAAAAGAATTTCACTCATTTTGTACAGGGGCTACGATAAACGGTGGGCGTGGTGCGCCCATTTCTTGTGAGCCTAGTTGCTCGTACAATGCTAATCCATACCTTAAATATCATTGTCCTACACTAAATGGTTTGTAAGTTATGGAGCTTAAAAGTTTTAGTTTAATTCCCTCGCCTTTGTATGGGAGACCCATGAAGGAGTGGGTGTGGCACACTGATTTTCTGCCAGGTTATTTCTGACTACGATATTAATTTAAGTGTCAATTATGGTTATTCTAGACAGAAGATTCCCGAAGTTACAGCTGTTTCAATTTAAAATTTGTATGGGGGCTACGATAAACAGAGGGCGTGGTGCGTCCATTTCTTGTGAGCCCAGTTGCTCGTACAATGCTAATCCATACCTTAAATATCGTTGTCCTAGGCTAAATGGTTTGTTAGTTATGGAGCTTAAAAGTTTTAGTTTAATTCCCTTGACTTTGTATGGGAGACTAATGAAGGAGTGGGCGTGGCACTCTGATTTTCTGCCAGATTTTTGCCGACTACGATATTAATCTAAGTGTCAATTATGGTTATTTTAGGCAGAAGATTGCCGAAGTTACAGCTGTTTCAATTTAAAATTTGTATTGGGGCTACAATAAACAGTGGGCGTGGTGCGCCCATTTTCTGTGAGCCTAGTTGCTCGTACAATGCTTATCGATACCTTAAATCTCGTTGTCCTACGCTAAATGGTTTGTAAGTTATGGAGCTTAAAAGTTTTAGTTTAATTCCCTTGACTTTGTATGGGAGACTCATGAAGGAGTGGGCGTGGCACACTGATTTTCTGCCAGATTTTTGCCGACTACGATATTAATCTAAGTGTAAATTATGGTTATTTTAGGCAGAAGATTGCCGAAGTTACAGCTGTTTCAATTTAAAATTTGTATGGGGGCTACGATAAACAGTGGGCGTGGTGCGCCCATTTTCTGTGAGCCTAGTTGCTCGTACAATACTAATCCACACCTTAAATCTCGTTATTATACGCTGAATAGTTTGCAAGTTATAACCGGTAACAGTTTTTTTAATTTCCGCAACTTTGTATGGAAGACCCAAAAAGGAGTGGGCGTGGCACACTGATTTTCTGCCATATTATTTCCGACTACCATGTTAATCTCAGTGCCAATTATGGTTATTCTGGACAGAAGATTGTAGAAGTTACAGCTGTTTCAATTTAAAAGAAGTACAGACACTTTGTATGAGAGCTACGCTAAAAAGTAGGCGTGACTCAACAACTTTTGGCGAGGTTATATAGTAGTATAATATAAGTCTATGCGCCAAATATTGTTGTCCCAAGTGGTATATTATGTGAGTTATAGCAAGTTAAAGATTTTGAAAATTTCGAGGTTAGTCGCTTTGAATGCTTGGTGTGGGCGTGGTTATTGACCGATCATGCCCAATATCAATCCCCTCCGTACCCTTGGATCATAGATTACTTATGCCAAATTTCATCGAAATAGCTCAATATTTACTCAAGTTATCGTACGAACCAGCCAGGTGACAGACAGACGGACGGACGGACGGACGGACGGACGGACGGACATCGTTAAATCGAAAATTTAATCGACGCTGATCACGAATATATATCCATGTCTATATCTCCGGAGATTCCTTCAAGTGGACACAAACATCTGACCGAAATGAATATACCATGCATATTGCATTATGCAGGGTATAAAAAAAAAATATATATAAAATTCATTCTCATACAAAATTTTGCAGATTAAGATTAATACAGAAAGCAATTTATATATACAAAAATGGTCACCTAGATCAATGCAAATTTACTTGCTGATAGTTGCAAATGTTTTCGACCATACTCGTACCATAAAAATTTGAATGAAGAACATCCATCCATCCAGCATTCATTACAACGAAAAAAGAAGAAATTATTGATTAAAATTTTCGAATAATAATAGAATTTAAATTATTTACGCTCAATTAGAAATGCATTAAAATGTAATGCGTTTTTTTTTTCATGTGTTTTTCTATTGTCAATTTTGTATGGGTGCCCTCCCTAAGGGACCGAATTAGGTGTTTACGAACTAATAGTGGTTGGTCATATATTTCACCACTCTGGGGGCCCCTAAGTGCCGATTTGATTATTATTAGAGGGCTGTATTGCACTACGACCCTAGGTCTATTGTGCTCCCCATCATGGACTAGAGCATTTCTCCAGCAGTCCAACATCCATAAGGAAGTTTAGTATAGATCATACACCCTAATGGATTTCAGCAGATTTTCCGGTATTATAAATTCCCCGAAGTTTTTCTTTCTTGTGTGCTTAAGTGCTGCGCACGTTCCCAACACATGTTTTGAAGTTTCATTCTCCTCCCTGCATCCGAGAAGATTCTCAGTTTCGTTAGGTGATAATTCAGCTTGCAGTGTCCTGTCAATAACCCCGTGATGTATCTTATATTATTCTTTTTTCATACTGATACATTCCTCAAATCGTTTTAGATTATAGGTCCCTAAAAGTGTCTTGAATTGGGACAACCCGGATAGGTTTTTCCAGTATGATTGTCTTTCTGATGCTTCACTCCTTTTAATGAGCATGGATAAAGCTCCTTTGCCCAGACTACAGAAGGGTTCTGGGCCTACAAAGGGTGTTGCTGCTCTCCTCATGGCAAGCCTCTCCGCTAGCTCGTTGCCTCCAACTACAATATGTCCTGGAACCCATAGGATCCATAATTGGTTATTTTCATCGAGTTTATTCAGCTTGGTCAAGACATTCCCACACCAGTTTTGATTTCATCTGATTAGAGTTCAGTGCCTTGATAGCAGACTGACTGTCTGTCAGAATTGCAATCCGTCTATTCCGGTATTGGCGCATGATGTCGCACACCTGTCAATCGCGTATATTTCCGCTTGAAAGACAGTAGTATTGTTATCTAAAGGGCCGATTTCATAGAAAGCTTCAATTTTTTGTAGCAGGCCCCCTTTATAGTAGGTACACCTTTATAGTGGTTTTGCGCTCATTTCGTATGATGGAGGTATATCATGGTCTATCAGGTGGAGGTAGAAATAATTTTGTTTAGGGAAAATATTTTTTTTTTGATACCTTAGACCCCTCTGAAGGCGATTCCTATCAATGAATTGAGGTCAACCATACATTAGATTCCTCTAGGTTCGATTTCTGAGCAGCTATTCGGTTGATTGTCAATTTTTAAGTGTTTTTTAGCTCATTTCGTGTGATAAATAAAAATAAAAAGGTGGAGATAGGGATAATTATCTTTAGGGAAAATATTTGGGTGAAATAAACAATGAGGGTCGGTCATACCTTAGACCCCTCTTAAGACGATTCCTATCAATTAATGTAGTTCAATCATACATCGGATTCCCCTAGGTTCAATTTCTAAGCAGCTACAAGGTGGGCTATTGAAAGTTTGAAATTAGAAACGACTATGATAAAAAACCCAAAAAGCCCAAACAATCGAAAATGTACTGATCGAATGGGATCGAAGCCAGCCATGGGTGGTAGTCGTTTAATCATTTGAATGATGTTGTGTTTCATTCTTAAATGTAAAAATCCAATCTTTCTAATGAACTCATGACTTTGAAATAATTATTCTTTAGTTTTTCTTTTTTTTTTTTTTTTTTTTTTTTTTGTGAGTTAAAGCACTGATATAAACTGAATTTCGGTATTAAAAGAGAATATTTTTGCAACACACACACACACACAATTTACCTTTCGATGACTATGAAACTCTTTTATTCAGCTTATACATACAACAAAAAGCGTCTAACACATACCATCCAATACTATAGATTTTTCGCCTTGTTGAAAATGATATTGTAAACTTTTGTAGAATACAAAATTCGCATAAATTATAAATGAAACAAAGACATTATAGTAATACTAAATAGAAATAATAATCATAATAATATTTATTTATTCGAGAATATCTCTCTCTCGTTTTGACTGTCGTACTCGTATTTGCTCTTCCATCTAAGGATGCTGTGCACACCTGGCACCTGGTAACTGGCAATATTTATGAGTGTAAATACAATAACAATAATTATAATGTAACTCGATTTACAGAGCCAAATACACGCACACACACACACACACACGCACACATACATATGCACACGACAACACACTCAAATACTAAATATAAAGCTGATATAAATGCTACAATGTACTTATTTAAAATCGCACTTATGTGACTTCACAATATACAATATACTGAGTGTAGGTATTGAAAGCATTTGCATACTTCTATTGGTATTTATATGCATCCGAACATAAAAGTATACATGAAGCACAATTTTATATACAAAAGTACACGTACGTTTTGTTGTTCGAATGATTTTATGATGGTGATATTATTGGTTTGGTTGTCGTTGTTATTGTCATTATTACTATTACTATTCTTATTATTACCGTTATAATTACTGTGATGGTATAAGGTACAATTTGCTTTATATACAATCTCTTTGTTCAAAAATATTCACACAATCTAGGTTCATTTGAAATTTCATGATTGGTCAAATGAGACAAAGTGCAGTTGATTTTTTCAAATTCATATAGCTCAAAATTCAAACATCCAGATATCGAGACAAAAAGAAATTCAAACATAATGACCTCGAGAGAATTTCTGAAGAAAATTTGCAAAATGCCTTAAGAAAATATCCACGTGGATGTAACTTGGATGCAAACGTAATGAGGATGAATCATGTAACCAGTGTTATAGCCTAGACAGACGGCAGCGTTAATCCTGATTACCGGTGCACTTAATCCGAATAAAATATTATCCTGTCAGACGGCAGTATTGCGGATTAACTAAACGGCTGATTGCTGTTTTATTAGGTCTGCTCACTTACATTACTATCTCTCTCAATTTCTGTCATCTGTCACTTTCGATATGAGAAAATCTACAAGAAGTACGTGAACTGAAAACTATCGGAAACTTGTAAATTGACATTCACAGTTCGTAATTGACAGCTGGATTTATTTGCTCGCCAACGCTTTTCATGTTGAAAACTGTTAACAATTGTTGAAAATTTTTTATAAGCGAACACACCTAATATTTTGTAAAATGCATCGAGAAAAATTCACAATAGAATATTTTCAGCAGTGTTACTTACTTACTTACTTACTTATGTGGCCATAACAACCGAATATCGATTTAGGCCGAAAATAACATGCTTCGCCAGCCATCTCTGTTCTTCGCTAGCTGGCGCCAGTTAGAAATTCCAAGCGCCGTCAGGTTCTCCAGTACTTGGTCTTTCCACCGGAGGTTTGGTCTTCCTCTTCTGCGTCGTCCTCCAGCGGTTCATGTTAGGACAGGCATGATGAGAGACTTGTAGAGTGTAGTTTTCGTTCTTCGAGAGAGGGCTCGACTTCTCAATTGCTTACTCAGCCCAAAGTAACACCTGTTAGCAAGAGTTATCCTACGCATGATCTCCAAGCTGACGTCATTACTGCTGTTAATGCTGGTTCCAAGATAGACAAAGTCCCTTACTACTTCAAAAGCGTAGTTGTCAACAGTGACGTGCTGTCCAAGACGCCGGGACTCTTTGTTTGTTGACACTAGATACTTCGTCTTGCCCACGTTCACCGTGAGACCCATCCGACGCGACTCTCTTTCCAACTCTGAGAATGCTGCACTGACTGCTCGCGTGTTCATGCCGATTATGTCAATATCGTCGGCATACGCTAAGAGCATGACACTTTTGTTGAAGATAGTGCCATTATGTCGTAGATCAGCAGCTCGTATTATTTTCTCCATAATAAGATTGAAGAAGTCGCACGATAACGAATCACCTTGTCTGAAACCCCGTTCGGTATTAAACGGTGCGGAGAGGTCCTTCCCAATTTTCACTGCACAACGAGAGTTATGCAGTGTCATTCTACAAAGTCGAATGAGCTTTGCAGGAATACCGAACTCAGACATTGTTGCGTAGAGGTAATCCCTTACCGGACTGTCGAAAGCGGCTTTATAATCAACAAATAGGTGGTGTGTGTCGATCTGTTTCACTTGGGTCTTCTCCAGGATTTGGCGCAGTGTGAAAATCTGGTCGATGGTGGATTTACCAGGTCTGAAGCCACACTAATAAGGTCCAATCAGGTTGCTGAGCATAGGCTTCAACCTTTCACACAGTACGCTCGATAGAACCTTGTATGCGATGCTCAGGAGACTTATTCCACGGTAGTTGGCGCAAATTGTGGTTTCTCCTTTTTTATGTACAGGACAGAGAACACTGAGCCTCCAATCATCAGGCATGCTTTCATCCGACCATATTCTGCTTATGAGCTGGTGCATGCGGGTGAGCAGCTCATCGCCTCCGGTCTTAAACAACTCGGCAGGCAGGCCATCAGCACCTGCAGCTTTGTTGTTCTTCAGCCTTAAAATGGCCGTTTCAACCTCGTCATAGTCGGGTGGTGGAACATCAACACCATCATCTGTAATTGGGGTTATCGGGCAATCTCCTCCACTGGCGGAATTGTTCGTAGCATCGCCATTCAGTAACGTGGAGAAGTGTTCCCTCCATAGGCTCAGTACACTCTGGACATCTGTAACCAGATTCCCATTTCCATCACGACAAGAAGAGGCTCCGGGATTTAAACCTCCACTTAGGCGCTTGATCTTTTCGAAGAATTTTCGAGTCTCATTCTTGTCGGTACACATCTCTATCTCCTCACACTCACGTCTTTCCAACTCCCTCTTCTTGCGCCTGAAAAGACGTCTCTCTGCACTCCTTTTCTCTCTATACCGCTCCTTAACAGCTCGCGTTGCGCCTGCACGCAGGGTTCTTCTGTAGGCGGCGTCTTTCTCTGCGGTAGCGTCGCGACACTCCTGATCATACCACTCATTCCTCAGAGGCCGGTAGTAACCAATTACCTCCTCGGCAGCAGTAGTCATGGAGTGGGATATATGTGTCCACCGTGCGCATGTATCATCAAGTTGGGGAGTGTTCTGCATAAGCAGATCCGATAGACGAGTGGAAAATGCATCTGCTGTCTCTGGTGATCGCAGCTTACTGACGTCGAGCTTTCTCTGTGTGGGACTTCTCTTGTTATTTGCGACACATAAGCGTGTGCGCACCTTAGCTGCAACAAGGTAGTGATCCGAGTCGATGTTGGCACCACGGATCGATTTCACGTCCATCACACTGGAAGCATGCCTTCCGTCAATCACCACATGATCAATTTGGTTTCTTGTACGATGATCTGGAGACAGCCATGTCGCTTTGTGGATGTCGAGATGCTGGAATCTGGTACCACCAATTACCATGTTTCGTGCTGCGGCGAAGTCGATCAGCCTCATTCCGTTATCGGAGGTGTTCTGGTGGAGGCTGAATTTTCCGACAGTTGGACCAAAGGTACCTTCCTTGCCCACCCTGGCATTAAAGTCGCCAAGCACGATTTTGATATCGTGGCGGGGGCAGCGGTCATAAGCTTCTTCGAGGCGCTGAAAGAAGCTCTCCTTGGTCACATTGTCCTTCTCATCCGTCGGAGCGTGGGCACATATAAGGCTGATGTTGAAAAATTTTGCCTTGATGCGGATTGTGGCCAGCCGTTCGTTCACTGGCGTGAACTGTGAGACAAGATGTCGTAGTCTCTTGCTGACCAAAAATCCACATCCTAATTCGTGCCTTTCAGCATGGCAACTGTAGTAGATGTCACAAGACGCTCTTTTGGAGCAGCCCTGTCCTGTCCATCGCATTTCCTGGAGAGCGGTGATGTCAGCTCTGTATTTTTCGAGGACATCAACCAGCTGGATAGAGGCACCCTCCCTATAAAGGGACCGGACATTCCAGGTGCATATCCGTAAATCATTGTCCTTTTTTCGTTTGCGGGGGTCATCAACAAAAGCGGTAGTCCTTATCCGAGGCATTTTAGTTTTTTTCATTGGGGGGGTTTTTTATGTGGCGGGTCCCAAACCCAACGCACAACCTCTAACCGAGGAGATTTTCGCCATTCACTTCAGCCGCCTCCCAGCGGGTGCCAGGAAGACGTTGCCCGGTGGTCGCCACATGGAGGGCCCCCATTAATAATAATGAAAGCGCCGTCACATAGTAAGCAGAGCAAGCTATATGACTACCCCTCATTAACAAATAAAGGTATCATCACATAGCGCTCAGATCAAACTACATGACAGCCAGTGAGTTGACTTGCGATGAGTTCAACAAGGATTGCGCTAGCCCCACCCAGTTGAGGCAGTTAGACACGTTACCTTGCGAAAACACCACCAGACCACAGCAGTGTTGCCATCGCAAATTGCCCTAATCCTATTTTATTTTAAGAATTAGCTCATAGTGTTAATATGGATTAGCTGCAGTTAATGGCTGAGTTAATTCGAATTAACTCGGTAATCCGGAATTAGGCTGCCGTCTGTCTAGGCTAATATTATTATGAGAATGATATAAATGTACCATGGATCATATAATTATTGAAGAATATTAGCTCAGTTATCTCTACTGACCTCTCAAAGGACGTTGAATTTCTTCTTATTTAAAACATCACAACACATCCTCTTTCATTAACTGCAGGAATAAATATATTCTTTTGTAATTTACTTGTACTATTTGTAATTTTCGCCACGCTACGAACTTTTCAACTAGCATAATACAAGGGTGGTCCCAGAACTAACCGACCTGACATATAGATGGTGGCAGTAGTTTGAAAAAAATTACTTTGGTGAAAAGTGGCAATCTTATAAAATATATATTCTAAGTTTCAAGGTGTCACGTAGTTTAGTATTTTATTTTTTTTTTTTTGGATCCATCGAAAGTTAACGACCTCAGTGAATTTGTAATTCAATACCTTCATTTCAAAAGTCACAGTCTGGGGGAGTCTGTTCCTTCGTTTATGATGAAATTACAGGCATTTCAAAAAGTGCTATACTTCGTACAATGGACTGAAAGGGAAGAATCGTGCCCAAAGAAGACGAAGACTGTTCCATCTGCAGGCAGGGATATGGCGTCTGTTTTTTGGGATGCACGTGAGATAATTTTTATTGATAATACAATAAACGGCGAGTATTGCGCTAATACGTTGTAGCGTTTAAGTGATGAAATTAAAGAAAGAAGGCCGCAAATGGCGAAAAAGAAATTGTTGTTTCATCAAGACAATGCACCAGTTCATACATCCGCTATTGCGATGGCCAAAAACCAATGAGTTAAAGCTCGAATTGCTACAGCACGCACCTTATTCACCAGATTTAGCTTCTTTGGATTATTTTCCATTTCTAAATTTGTAAAAATGACTTGGTGGTAGAAGATTTGCAAACAATGAAGAGGTCGAATCTGCGGTAGATGGCTATTTCATACTATAAACAGGGTATCGAAGCTATAGAATATCGCTGGGAAAAGTGTATGTAGCTAAAAGGAGATTATGTTGAGGAATAAAAAAAAGTTTTCCCAAATTGGTTGTGTTTTCTTTATTAGGTCGGGTAGTTCTGGGACCGTTCTCGTATATGGTCCATGCAATCTACATGTAATAAGCAAGAAGTGAGAGAGTGTGAACTCTTAATAGTTGGATATTTATTGAGCAGAATGTAAATTTGGTCATCAACAATAAGAAGGAAAAGAAGAAGTTAAGTATAATCTCACATCGATGCAATAGAAATCCGTATCAGCAGCATTCTAATGAAATACACATTCAAATATAATATGTACATAGAAACATATACACACTAGCATGCACCATATATTGAAGTAAAAAGGCTACTTCATTTCATATTTTTCGATTGTATCATACATACTTATTTGTTCATATTATTATTTCATTCGAATTCCAAAGTACATTCTGTCAAATAAGCACCCGGAAATTCTCATTTTTAATTTTCCCTCTGAGAATATTTAAAAAAAAAATTTTTTCCAGGTTGACACAACTGTCAGCCACTATTCTGTGAATTTTTATTGCTATGTGTCATTTAGTTTGGTGCGTTGCGATTTCTTCTCGCCCCTCTTTGAACGATTTATACCAATCGTAAACTTGAGTTTTCGACATGGTTGAATCACCAAATGTTTTTTTTTTCAACATTTCCAACGTTTTTGGCACAAGAAATTTCGTTTCAAACACAAAATTTCACACAAACTCTTTGTTCGATATTTTTATCCATAGTAAAAATCGCAACGCACACAAAAGGTTGACTTGTTCCTAATGACGCCGTAACCAAACTAAATGACACATAGCAATATACTGCGATATACTGTCCCCCAAGATACAGTATTACCGAACAGCAATATAAAGAATTTTTCTCAACTCTTGGTAGCAAATTCTTGGTTGCTGGCGATTTCAACGCCAAACACACTCACTGGGGCTCCCGCTTAATAACTCCAAAAGGCAGAAGACTATGTTCAATCATGACTAACCATGGCTACGATGTTATTTCGAATGGTCAACCGACATATTGGCCGACGGACAAGAGGAAAATACCCGATCTCATAGACTTTGGAGTCGCCAAAGGTTTGCAGATGGAAAATATCTCCACAGAGTGTAATTATGATCTATCATCTGACCACTCACCCACGGTAATATCTATAAAATCACCAAGCCCCCAAGGCAATTGCGTTAGAAAGAAAATAGACTGGTTAAAATTCAAGAAATATATAAATTCCCATCTTCCTCTGAGTACTGTATTAAGAAATGGACACGATGTAGACTCAGCACTCGAAAAATTCAACCAGCTACTCTCATTAGCTCTCAGCTCAGCCACCTGCACTAAGGTATGCAAGCAATCAAAATATAGCCAATACACACCAGCAGACATTGAATTGCTAGTAAGACAGAAAAGAAGACTCCGAAGACAATGGCAAGAATTCAGATCACCGAATCTGAAAACACAGCTACAGCACTGCACTCGAAAGTTAAAGCAAGCCTTGAAAAATAAAAACAACAAAGAGTTAGAAGAGCACATAGCGAAATTAACACCTGGTGAAGCGTCAGACTACTCTTTGTGGAAATCAGCAAAAAAATCAAATCGGCCAATTCTCACTGATTCCCCCATCCGTTTGAGTGACGGTAATTGGGCTAGAAGCAACTGTGAGAAGGGTTTGGCTTTTGCAAACCACCTAAAAAGTGTGTTTACACCCAATCCACCTTCTTCACAGTCCTCATTACCAAAATTAACTTCTCAACCTTGCTCAATAACGCTCAAAATTAAAAAAAAGGACATATTCAAAGCAATTTATAAAGATTTAAACCCAAAAAAATCACCTGGTCCAGATAAAATTACCGGTAAAATGATAAAAGAGCTACCTCCGGCTTCAGTAATTCATCTGATGCACATTTTCAATGCTATCCTTCGTATTAAACACTATCCCAAATGCTGGAAAACTTCAAAAATTATTATGATAGCAAAACCAGGAAAAGACCCTACAAAAGTTGCATCGTACAGACCTATCAGCCTCCTGCCTCTACTTTCTAAAGTATTCGAAAAGCTACTTGTCATGAATATAACTCCATTTATTAATCTCAACCAACTGATTCCTCAACATCAGTTTGGATTTAGAAAACAGCACGGCACAATAGAACAAGTCCACCGCATTGTAACTCTGATAAGGAACACTTTTGAAGAAAAAAAGTATTGCTCAGCTGTCTTTCTTGATATCACTCAAGCTTTCGATAAAGTATGGCACGATGGCCTTATTTACAAACTCAAACTATTACTGCCTGCAAATGTCTCCTCATTGCTTAGTAGCTACCTCACGAAAAGACAATTTCTCGTACATCACAAGGATTACACAACAAATCCATTGGATATTCACGCTGGCGTTCCTCAAGGAAGCGTTTTGGGTCCCTTACTGTATCTCTTATACACTTCAGATATGCCCAACAATAACTATACATTCATATCGACCTTTGCTGATGATACGGCAATATTGTGCTCTCGCTCTAACCCCATAGAAGCTACTAAACTCCTGCAGACTCATGTCGATTCTCTCGAAATCTGGCTAGCAAAATGGCGTATAAAAGTCAATGAATCAAAGAGCGTACATGTAACCTTCACGCTAAGGCTAGATACATGTCCCCCACTTAAAATTAATGGCCAATCAGTTCCACAATGTTCCTCAACAAAGTACTTGGGTATTCACCTCGACAGAAGGCTGACATGGAAAAATCACATAGAGGCAAAGAAAACTCAGATCAAGCTTAAAATGAATCAGTTATGGTGGCTGTTACACAAAAGATCAAAGTTGAATCTTGAATACAAAGTGCTATTATATAAAGCAATCCTGAAACCAATCTGGACTTATGGTATTCAGTTTTGGGGCACCGCATCTCCCTCTAATATCGAAAAATTGCAGCGAATACAATCCAAGTGTCTGCGAATTATTGTAAACGCGCCTTGGTATATGAGGAACGTTAACATCCATCGAGATTTAAATGTATCCACAATTTCTGAGGAAGTTGCAATGTACTGCAGAAGCTACATTCAAAAATTACACAATCATCCGAATCCTCTTGCTAGGCAATTGTTGCTGAGCAAGGGGCATCGTCGATTAAAAAGAAAAGACACACTGAATATGCTGTAAAATTGCTACATCTCGCGACTCACCAAATTGTGATGGAACGTAGGGGATATCACATAGTTTTATTTAGTTTGTAAGATTTGAATACTTATTGTTAGTTTCTAAGTATTTAAGAAAGATTCAATAAAAAAAAATAAGCTAACAAAAAAAAAAAGTTGTGTCAACCTGGGAAAATTTTTTTTTGAAATATTCTCAGAGGGAAAATTAAAAATGAGATTTTCCGATTTCCGGGTACTTATTTGACAGAATGTATTTAGTTACTATGTACTACGTCTACTACAGTTGGCTGTTGCTGTGCGTATTATTATTTTGCTAGAATGTACGATATGTTTGTAGGGTAGTATTTGAAATATAATTTTCATGTTTATTTGCTCTGTTTTGTGGCTCTGTTGTCTGTGTTCTGCTATTGTTTAATATCATTACTTTGCCTCATCGTGATACAAGTACAAGTATTGTATTCTATTTACAATTACAGTAGCATTACTGTATACTGTATTATATTGTTGCTTTTTTCTTTTTTTTTGTACAATATTATATGTTCAATTTCTACTCTTTAATCTAGCAGACATCTACAGACATCTTCATTTCCATACACACTTGTTTATATATTTTATGAAAATATTTCTTCATTTCCATTTATTGTGGTAAATATTTCTTATTGTTCTTATTGTAGTCATATTCATACTTTTGTATGCTGCTTGTATATTTATGCCTTGGTTTTCTATTATGTTGTTTTTTTTTTGTATTCATGAAAATACTTAGAAATATCTGCTGCTGTATGTGCCACTTAAAATTTTATCGTATTTATATACTTTGTGCTATCATTCTGCCAAGCACAATTTACAATTAATTGCAAAAGTATTCAAAATCTTTAAGGTCAAAAGTATCGAACGAATTATTATACAATTAAATTAAATGAATATTATATTTGAGTAAAGCTTTAATTCTAACCTACTGTAAATAGTAGTATGAGGATTTGAAGTAAATTGATTGTAAAAATTGAAAAGGCCTTAATTAATGGAAATGTTTGATTGAATCGCATTAGCATGAAATACATTTTTTTTTTCTCCTTTAAACTCCTAATTGGAGCATAGGGTGTCCCCAAGGCTTCGCCATCGCACACGGTTTTGGGCAGTTGATATAGCGCCTTCCCATGTGATGCCGGCAGCAGCTAACTCACCCAGTATTGATTGTCTCCAGGTGTTTCTTGGTCGTCCGCGGCCTCTGCTCCCCTGCGGGTTCCACCCAAGCGACATTCGCGTGATGCTATCTGGCTGCTTTCTTAGCGTGTGGCCAATCCAACGCCACTTTCTACGCTTAATCTGGATCAGCATGGGCTCTTCGCTCGTCAGACGCCATAGTGCCTCGTTTGAAATAGTGTTAGGCCAGAAAATTCTACAAATGATCCTCAAATACTTGTTGACGAAAGATTGCAGTCTCTGCGTGATGGAGTTCGAGATCAGCCATGTTTCACTTCCGTACAGTAGTGTCGATTTCACACATGCGGAGAATATTCGTAATTTCGTGCGTCTGGATATTTGGGAATTTGCCCATACTGATTTTAGCCGGCCAAATGCTGTCTTTGCTTTGCTTAGCCTGCAGTTAGCATCCTCCTCAGCTCCCCCGTCTGTTGCTATCGTGCAACCGAGGTAGCAGAAACTTTCGACGAACTCAATCGCACAGCCGTCAATCATAATATGGCTTCTTTTGGAATGCTTAATTCTCATAGCTTTGGTCTTCGCAATATTTATCTCTAATCCGACGGTGCGTGCCAGCGCGACTAAACTGTTCGCCTTCGCTTGCATATCGGAGAATTTGTGCGAGAGGAGACAAATGTTATCGGCAAAGTCCAAGTCCTCAAGCTGCCGCACGAGATTCCACACAATGCCAGTTCTCTTGTGCTGAGTGAGGCTGCTCATGACGTCATCCAGCACAATGGCGAAGAGAAGCGGCGAGAGAGGGGAGCCCTGCCGCACTCCAGCGTTGGTCGTGAATGAATCACTGATGTTACCATTGTGTAGAACCGCCAACTCAGAGCGCCATTATGAGGCGAATCAGCTTCAGGGGGGCACCTTGTCTACTCAAAGCCATCCAGATGGAATCACGCTTAAGTGTGTGGAATGCCTTCTTGAAGTCGACGAACAGCATGTATAGTGTGTTAGCCTGGTCAACGCAGCTACGTTTCGGGCAAAATCCAGCCTGTTCGTCCCTTAAAGCATTCTCAACGCACTGGAGTCTATTGTGTATAAGTGATGCCAGAATTTTGTAGATGGAATTGAGCAAGATTATTCCTCTCCAGTTGCCACAGTCGCGCAGATCACCCTTTTTCGGAAGTTTAACGATGATGCCCTTCGTCCAAGAGGGAGGTAGCTTTTCGCTGTCCCAAACAGCAGCTATATGCTGATGCAGAATTTCAGCTGATGTTTGTGGGTCGGCTGTCAGCAATTCTGGCTGAATGCCGTCGATGCCCGCTGCTTTGTTAAGCTTTAGCTTCTTAATTACGTCCCTTATTTCCGCTATGCTTGGGCATGAAGTTGCTGTTCTGCTGTTGACTCTGGTGTTGTCGAGTTGACAGCTATTACTATCCTCAGTGACAGCTATTACTATCCGCCTGATTAGCAGTGAGCTGCTAATCAGGCGAAACAGCTGTCGCATATTATTTGCTCCTGCTGCGGCCTCGGCATCACAAGCGATATTCTCCATGGACCGTCTCTTATCCCTTCTGCCCGCTTTCTTGACCATCTTAGCTGTTTCTCTGTAGGATGGCCGTAATGAGTTGTCGTTGTTAAGCTGACTTTTTAGTTTGTTTCTGCGCTGTATGATGCCCCAAGTGAGGTCAGAGATAAATGGCTTACGGTGGGCGGGTTTAACTGTGCCAAATTGTTCATCTGCTATGTGCCTGATTGTGGTGCTAGTAGTTTCCCAGCTGGTGCCTTCGTTGTTGTTGATTAGCTTTTCACGTAGTTTGCTGACTATTTCGTTTCTGGTGTCGATATTCCGCAAATATTGAACGTTATAGCGCTTATGTCTGCATTGTACGTCAAATTTCTTTCTGCATTTCAGCTTGATCTTTATGTCACCAGTGATGAGCTCGTGATCACTATCAATATCGGCTCCCCTTCTATTTCTGACATCACGTAGCGAGCATGAAATACATTTAGTAAATATAAATTCAACCTCATGATTTGTGTGGTTTATGCATTTATATAAAACTCAATATTGAATGAAAAAATTATTTTTATTAGAAAATTTGTAATTATTGTTTGTTCGAAATAAAGTGTTTAAAGTTTTCCTTGACTAAAAACTGTTGAATAAATGGTATTGAATACATTTTTTTATTTGTTCGAACAGTTTTCCAACAAGAAATTTAAGACACATATATTGTTACGTTTTTATTTTGTGAACGTTTATTGAATTCTGATTGAATCAACCTTATGCGCTCACTGGATTTTGTTAATAATGATTGTAACATTTATTTTGTACAACGATATACAGCAACAATCAAATCTATTTACAATCAACAATTTACAATAACACTTTAATGTACTCGCAACTTTTGCCTCTGATACTGTAACAATGTTTGCGCAATCACATTCAGGATTCAATGGATTTCATTTGTCAACAGCTGGCCTTATTTATATTCTGTGGCAACACTACAGAATCTTCCTTTATTGAGATTCTTCTCTTACTTTCTCGATGGCTTGCTCTGGTTATCGCCTATCTCTTTCTTTGTTGTCTCTTGTTCGTTTCGATGCTGTCAATATTCGTGTCACTCACAATAGTGCCATTCACAATAGTGATGAGTAACCAACCATCGATACTCGTTACAATATTTTAATCTAATATAGTTTAGGTCTAATAGATTGGTACATAATTTTCTCTATGTATACCTCTTACTGTATTGATAAAGTAAAGAAGTGAAGAAGTTCAACTTCTTTAATACCTCCATGAAGTGATTACTATCCACACCATCAAAATAGTTATTTATAACAGCGATGATCTCGTCTTTTAACGAAAAGTGTTTCATCGAGGCTTTAATATTAATTTCGTAGTTACTGAGAATTAGATCATATAAATATTTTTCACACTTCTGCATACGATGTACCCATATGTTATCACTTATGTTTCACTTTACAATATTTTTGCAGATTTGGAAAAATTGCATTAACAAAGATCATGCAAAAACTTTCAACTACAAATTGCAAAACAGAAACTCTCTGTGGCAAAATTATTCGACCTAAAATTTTTTTATTTTTTGGACTGTTTCTTTTTCTCTCCAAGATAATCTTACTTTTTACACCATATGTGGAGTAAGAAGATGTATCAAAATGAAGGTAATTCAATGAGCTAACAAATATAACTAACACTACTTCAGTGATTTATTTATAATGGGCACAAACATCTAAAAAACTTGACTTTTTTGGACCAAAGTGGTCATTGAAAAACTAAAGAAAAAAGAACTTGTTCTTTTATAAAGAATTTAAGATGTCGAGGAAAGAAATTCATGCATAAATACCCAAGTTTTGAGCAATTTTATGAAAGTAGCAAAACTTAAAATGTTCTACATTTTTAGCAGAAACTCAAAATGTAATACCATTGCTGTCCAAAAATCACCTTTGGGGTAATCAAATTTATGATCCACTTTCTTTAGTTTTTCTCTTACACCTTCGGTGGCTCTTTGGTTCCCATCGAATACGAATCTGAAGCCATATTCGAAATCGAAAGGTAACATCGAACAAATAAGCTGCTCATTTTATGGCAGAAATTAAAATTATTGAAATATCTCAACATAATATAGAAGTAATAGAAAATAAATTGACTTAATTTAAATCAAATAAAATTGCTAATAATAAAAATGTATCAAAGACATTTTTAATTGCTAAAAGTTCAACAATAAACTTATCGTACTAACAAAAAAAAAAAAAACGAAAAGTAAGTATTTATTCATTTATAATGATATTAAAACCCCTTCAACACCAGACTAGTGCAGCAATAAATCAAAAGTAATAAATCAAAAATTTTTGCATTCAATACACATAAAATTTTAATATATATATATATATATATATATATATATATATATATATATATATATATATATATATATATATATATATATATATATATATATATTCACAGTTACAATAGATTTACATATGTAAAAATCTTTATCAATTCGATTATTCGATGAAATAAATTTAAATAAAATGCATTAATATTCAATGCATGTAGAGAAAATCATTCTGAAAAACCTCAAACCTAAAGCAAATTTCCCAAATGAAACAATTAAATTGTATATTGCTTTGGTACCTACGTACGAGTACTCATATGTACGAGTATTGACGACTAGAGCTACTGAAAAAAAAAAACGAATAATATAAAAATTGAGTAGTCGGATTTTTTTTTTTTTTTTATTAGTTACTATTTGTATGAATAATTATATTAATTAATTAAAAGGTAATATTATTACCTTTTAATCATCTTCTCATCTTATCATTAAGAAAAATGCTTTGCAAGGGTTCCAGTCGGCTATTAGAATCTCTTTCGAGAGAAGAAATAGTAACGAGCAGGTTCAATTTTACCCTTAGCGCCTTCTGCAAAACCCAATATAACTTCCAACGTAACTTTAAAGTCACACTACCTCATAGGGCACCTAAGTCTCATCTATGGTACACAGATGGCGGCTCAAAAATCGGTGAAGATGTTGCTGCTAGTTTATTTGGAGAAAAAACCCAAAAGAAGTATTTTTGCTAGCACGGATCAAGAGAATTTCGTTTTTCAGGACGAAATATATGCAATAGAGCTATGCTTAAGAGAGGAATTAAAAGGAGGAACATTAAATTGTTACATCTATATTCACTCTGAGAGTAAAACTGCGTTGCTAACGCTTAGTGCTTTCGAAATTAAATCGAAATTAGTTTGGGATTGACATTTTTTTTCCTCCTTTAAACTCCTAATTGGAGCATAGGGCCTCCACGAGGCTTCTCCATTGCACACGGTTTTGGGCAGTTGTTCTAGCTCCCTCCATGTGATGCTGGCAGCAGCTGGTTCTCCTAAGGTTGACCTTCTCCAGGTGTTTTTTTGGCCGTCCGCGGCTTCTGCTCCCTTGCGGGTTCCACTCAAGCGACATACGCGTCATGCTATCTGGCTGCTTTTTTAGCATGTGGCCAATCCAGCGCCACTTCCTACGCTTAATCCTACTTCTAAAAAAAACTAGCATCTCATAGCAGAGTTCTTCTGATATGGGTGCCATAGTCATAGTGGACATTTTGGAAACGAAAAGGCAAAGATGAGCTTGCAAGAAAAGGGGAAGCCATTAAATTTATTTTGCGCCCAGAACCATTCTGTGGGCTGCCTTAGAGCTCCAGCAAATATATAATTAATACTTGGTTAGAAAGAAAATCGCACCAATATTGGATGAATGGAAACAAAAGATATTAGAGTTGCGACAAACCTTTATATCACACCGTTCTCACAAGAGAAATGCTGTGAAGTACTGAGCTTAACTCAGACAGGTATTTGCATTTTCACGGAATTTGTTGAACAGACATTGCAGAGTAATGAAACACCTACATAATATGAGGATAATTCAAAACTATCTCTGTTGCTTATGTAACGAAGACGAAGAAACAGCTAAACGACTACTTTGTCACTGTCTGATGGTCTGATATGGACCAGGCTGCGTTACTTAGGTGGATATTACCTAGAACCGTCAGACATAGCGTACAAATCTCCTAAAGATGTCTTTGAATTTCTAGTGAATACTAGACTTAAGGAGTACTTGTAGAGTGTGTCACAATAGGTCCATCTTGGCCGCCTTGGTGACAAGGTGACTGGTTCCCGCTCTACCATCAATCTATATATCTACCTTTTAGTCGAAAATCCACATCTAACCTATTAGTGAAGAATAAAATATTTACCAAATAGTCGAATACATTCCAATTCAAATACCATCTTGATCAAAAAGTTCCCGGAATAACCACCGTGTGGCGCTCCTATAATTCCAATTTGAGTTCTATTTTGTTTGTTAAGTTGGTACATCTGTTTTCGAATATTCTCTCTAAATCTTAGCGTTATAGCTTGACATTTGCAA
The DNA here is from genome assembly GCA_963854835.1 of Megamerina dolium. Lineage (NCBI taxonomy): Eukaryota > Metazoa > Arthropoda > Insecta > Diptera > Megamerinidae > Megamerina > Megamerina dolium. Next base: position 70,381,644 of record OY978527.1, read on the forward strand.
AAGTTACGTAGCCAAAAGTACATCTACAGAATTCAAATTGAAACAATGGGAGCGCCACACCGTGGTTATTCCGGGAACTTTTTGATCAAGGTGATAATTCATATGGTATACGAATATTTCAATAACAAAAGCTCTAGCTTGTGGATAAAATAATCTTAATTTATATTTACGAGTAGGTACATATACTATACTCTATGATGATGATGATTACCACAACTATGAATTATATATGCAATAAATTATTGATTATTTTCATATATATCTGTTCATATCTCCATGCCTGTTATACGTGTACGTGTTGCTATTGCAAGATGAAATTGAAATATATATATATAATGAATGAATGTTAGCACAGAATTTAAATCCAAATGTCAATTATTGCTAAATTGATGAGCGTATGTGCAAACGTACTTACATACATACATACATATATGCATTGATTGATATGAAAGTAAGAAAACCACAAATTTAAAATTGAAAATTTTCAATTAAAATAATTTACATTTAACTTAGCAATCAAATTGAAATTTAAGTAGACTCGAATATACTTGAAACAGTATTCATACCTTGATGCATGAAAAAATAATTTAATAAACTTGCAAAGGCATATACATCAAATGCATATAAATAAATGAAAGTAGATAGATTCATTTATATGAAATCAATGAAATTGGAAATTGAATTAAAAAGACTGCTTAAAGATAATGTTGAAATGAGAATGAGAAAGAAAATATAGAATTTAAATTATGCTGTGTCAAGATGCTAACAAGATGATCAAAAGTCAAAAATCTCTTGCTCTATTGTGATATTTGTATTTTATTAGTATTTTTTTTTTTTCTTACAATAATTTTAAAGAAAAAATACGCATTTCCTGTGCAATTAATTTACCGTCATTGTCTATTCAAACAACAAAAATCATCAACAGAACAAAAACAACAAACGTCAATCATTCATTTCAACTTTAACACGTTCAGCAAACTACACAAGCACACATAGTCGCACACACACACACACACACACACACACATACTTATTCATATATGTATAATAACATTTACACTCTTCAAGTACCGACACATGGTGCGCATAAAGAATAGCTTTAAATCATTTTGTTGTTGTTTTTTTTGTACTCAGACACTTAACTACATTTTCTTCTCTAGTCTACATATATCTTTTGCCATATGGACATACTCGTATATGCAGAAGCACTTACACACACATAGGTAGTATATGCATGTCAAGTATATGGCAGAGGAGCTAACCTTGAAGAGTTTTTGAAATGTGAAAATTTTGTGATTAAGTGCTTGATGGAGTCATGCAACTTTTCGTAGGAACCCCAGAATTGTGGCAATGTACTCGATAAAGATTTGAATACGAATATTATGTTACTGTCGTGGGTACCTAAGAGCAGCTGGCTGGATGTCTAGACTTTCTTTGTGTAAAGTCATAACTGCGAAACCACTTTACGATAAATTCAGCATTAATTTTTCAAAAAAAAAACAAAACAGTATCACTTTCAAATGATGCCGAACTGTAACAATTTGACATGGTCATGCTTCTGAAAGTGTTTTGTGGCAGAATTAGCTAATCAAAATTGATTATTTTCGAGAGCTTCCCTGATTTAAGACTAGAAGCAGTGCTGCAAGATAATCAGAGCCAAAGGATTCTGGGAAATGTCATCAAACATCAATTTCCTGAGATGTTTATTATTTAAATTTTTGTGGCTGTAAGAAATATAAGCAAAAATTGGGGCAGTTCATGGATAAGTTGGAGGAACAAACACTGGATTTGGCTTCTATGATATGCGGAGCATACGCAATAGGACCTAAAAGCATGACAAACAGAAAGAAGTAGCATCGTTTGCTTTAAAGGGAAGAGCAATCGTGCGTATTAAAGTAGGTTCTGTAACAATAATAAGAAAAAGAACAACAACAACAACAACAAACACAATATAATATATGGCTAGATAGGTAAATGTAAGCAAGCAAAACAATTACTCACGCGTTGTGTACTTGTGATTTTAGGTACTAGGTCTAGTATGTATGTATATACTCAAACTGAACTGAAAATTTCAGTAAGTGGATTCTGGTTGATATACCATATGTATAAACAGCAATAATAGCAATAACAGCAGCAGCAGCAGCAGTAACAACAATAAAACAAAAATAATGGAAACATTATTTACTATGCTAGAGTATGTAGTGCCTAGGTGCTTAGGTACATGTATGACATGTACATATGCGTGCATAAACATTTACACGCATCAACATATACACACACACACACACACATATGTAGAATACATTGTAATCATATAGGCATTTGCAATTTATGTTGCAAGTAATTGCGTCACAAAGTGCTGTATGTCGAAAACAAACAAAAATAAATTGAGAACAGGTATGAAGAGAATAGAAGTAGCATACTTTTAGGCACAATTTGTTACATTTCTTGTGTAATTTAACATATTCGTATATTTTGTTGAATTTTTTTTTTGGTTTGTTTTTCCTAGTCACATTTTTTACCTTGTCAAACAATCATACAACAAATGATGGGTATACAAATACGATACACCAGCAAACTTATAATATTATATATACACTCATTCATTTACTCTGTCATACATTAAATGGAGTTGAAAATATGTACAAGTACATGCTTGTGCGTCTACGATATGCATGAATGTGTATAAGTGCCCTTTCAAAGTGTCACATGTGTTGCTAGCTTTTCATCTTTCATCTTTCACTGCTGTTGCTTTCACTGCTGTTGCTTTCACTGCTGTATATAATTGTTTTCTGCTATTTTGTATTTTTATATCACTACTAATATGAATATAAAATAGAATTATTACATACTTTTGGAATTATTCGAATCCATTACATTCTTATAAGCAGTTTATTATACCCTGCATAATGCAATATGCATGGTATATTCATTTCGGTCAGATGTTTGTGTCCACTTGAAGGAATCTCCGGAGATATAGACATGGATATATATTCGTGATCAGCGTCGATTAAATTTTCGATTTAACGATGTCCGTCCGTCCGTCCGTCCGTCTGTCTGTCACCTGGCTGGTTCGCACGATAACTTGAGTAAATATTGAGCTATTTCGATGAAATTTGGCATAAGTAATCTATGATCCAAGGGTACGGAGGGGATTGATATTGGGCATGATCGGTCAATAACCACGCCCACACCAAGCATTCAAAGCGACTAACCTCGAAATTTTCAAAATCTTTAACTTGCTATAACTCACATAATATACAACTTGGGACAACAATATTTGGCACATAGACTTATATTATACTACTATATAACCTCGCCAAAAGTGGTTGAGCCACGCCTACTTTTTAGCGTAGCTCTCATACAAAGTGTCTGTACTTCTTTTAAATTGAAACAGCTGTAACTTCTACAATCTTCTGTCCAGAATAACCATAATTGACACTTAGATTAACATGGTAGTCGGAAATAACATGGCAGAAAATCAGTGTGCCACGCCCACTCCTTTTTGGGTCTCCCATACAAAGTTGCGGAAATAAAAAAAATGTTACCGGTTATAACTTGCAAACTATTCAGCGTAGAATAACGAGATTTAAGCTGTGGATTAGTATTGTACGAGCAACTAGGCTCACAGAAAATGGGCGCACCAAGCCCACTGTTTATCGTAGCCGCCATACATATTTTACATTGAAACAGCTGTAACTGCGGCAATCTTCTGTCTAGAATAACCATAATTGACACTTAAATTAATATCGTAGTCGGCAAAAATCTGGCAGAAAATCAGTGTGCCACGCCCACTCCTTCATGGGTCTCCCGTACAAAGTCAAGGGAATTAAACTAAAACTTTTAAGCTCCATAACTTACAAACCATTTAGCGTAGGACAACGAGATTTAAGGTATGGATTAGTATTGTACGAGCAACTAGGCTCACAGAAAATGGGCGCACCACGCCCACTGTTTATCGTAGCCCCTATACACATTTTAAATTGAAACAGCTGTAACTTCTACAATCTTCAGTCTAGAATAACCAGAATTGACACTTAAATTATTATCGTAGTCGGCAAAAATCTGGCAGAAAATCAGTGTGCCACGCCCACTCCTTCATGAGTCTCCCATACAAAGTCAAGGGAATTAAACTAAACCTTTAAGCTCCATAACTTACAAACCATTTAGCGTAGGACAACGAGATTTAAGGTATGGATTAGCATTGTACGAGCAACTAGGCTCACAGAAAATGGGCGCACCACGCCCACTGTTTATCGTAGCCCCTATACAAATTTTAAATTGAAACAGCTGTAACTTCGGCCATCTTCTGCCTAAAATAACCATAATTGACACTTAGATAAATATCGTAGTCGGCAAAAATCTGGCAGAAAAATCTGGCAGAAAAATCTGGCAGAAAATCAGTGTACCACGCCCACTCCTTCATGAGTCTCCCATACAAAGTCAAGGGAATTAAACTAAAACTTTTAAGCTCCATAACTTACAAACCATTTAGCGTAGGACAACGAGATTTAAGGTATGGATTAGTATTGTACGAGCAACTAGGCTCACAGAAAATGGGCGCACCACGCCCACTGTTTATCGTAGCCCCTATACACATTTTAAATTGAAACAGCTGTAACTTCTACAATCTTCAGTCTAGAATAACCAGAATTGACACTTAAATTATTATCGTAGTCGGCAAAAATCTGGCAGAAAATCAGTGTGCCACGCCCACTCCTTCATGAGTCTCCCATACAAAGTCAAGGGAATTAAACTAAACCTTTAAGCTCCATAACTTACAAACCATTTAGCGTAGGACAACGAGATTTAAGGTATGGATTAGCATTGTACGAGCAACTAGGCTCACAGAAAATGGGCGCACCACGCCCACTGTTTATCGTAGCCCCCATACAAATTTTACATTGAAACAGCTGTAACTGCGGCAATCTTCTGTCTAGAATAACCATAATTGACACTTAAATTAATATCGTAGTCGGCAAAAATCTGGCAGAAAATCAGTGTGCCACGCCCACTCTTTCATGAGTCTCCCATACAAAGTCAAGGGAATTAAACTAAAACTTTTAAGCTCCATAACTTACAAACCATTTAGCGTAGGACAACGAGATTTAAGATATGGATTAGTATTGTACGAGCAACTAGGCTCACAGAAAATGGGCGCACCACGCCCACTGTTTATTGTAGCCCCCATACAAATTTTAAATTGAAACAGCTGTAACTTTGGCAATCTTCTGTCTAGAATAACTATAATTAACACTTAAATTAATATCGTAGTCGGCAAAAATCTGGCAGAAAATCAATGTGGCACGCCCACTCCTTCATGGGTCTCCCATACAACGTCGAGGGAATTAAACTAAAACTTTTAAGCTCCATAACTTACAAACCATTTAGCGTAGGACAACCAAATTTAAGGTGTGGATTGATATTGAAAAATTAATTAGATATACCAGAAAGAGATACGTCACGCCCACTTTTTATATAGCTTCCGTACAAAGTCTCGGATTTATCTTAAACATTAAAACACCCATAACTTACTAATTAATACGCCTAGGTCAACCCATTGCAACCTATGTAGTTTAGTATTATAGGCAGAAATTGATCCTCCAAAATTGATGAGGTACGCCTGCTTCTAATTGTAGGTCCTATACAAAGTAGTGGAAGAAAAGGATGGATATACGAGCAAACTTTTTATATATACCTCTACATATGCAGGGTATAATTTGGTCGGCCCCAGCCTACTGTAAGGAGATTTTTTTATTTTTCTCGTTTTGAAAATTTTTTTATTACATTTATATTTGACATTTCTTTTGATATTTGAAATTCAAAGGGTATATATGTAGATATAGTTAATAGCATCCGTCTATTTATATATTATCATTGCCATTATAATGATGATTTCTATCAATTGCAAAGCATCTCTTCTTTGTATGTGTGCTTTGAAGTTTGATATACAAATGAGTATATTAGATAGGAGCATTATGCAGTGGATGGTGACATATATTTTAGAAGTCATTAATATTACGATTTTAGCAGGTGACTCTTTCTTTAAAATGTGGCCTAAAGCAATGTGATTCAATAACTGCATGGGAATAAAACTTCAACAAAAAAAAAAATGGTAGGAGAATCTAAGAAAACTCTTAAAGCTGTCTAAAAGTCGTACCTATTTTATTTCTCCCTAATATTTTCATATTTTTCGCAACATACTTGCTACATATTGCCACTCTTTAAAGGGAGATCCCTACGATTTTATGAAATTTATTCCAACTGCTCCCAATAATAGCTTCTAAAGGCATAAAATGCATGACTAATTCACATGAACTTTAACTGCCCAACATTTTTCCTTAACATTCTTCTTTATTTACTCCATCTCTCAAGGTGGCTCCTCTACAAAATTGACTTATTTTTATAAAATAATACATCATCATTCTCAGAGTATCCATAGAGTATCCATAGCGGAGTAAAATGTATGTCAAAGTTATTTATTTTTTAACCCCGACATATTTATCCCCTTTTTCTAACCTGTAAGGTGGCTGCCATACAAAATAGACGTGAAAATACCTGAAAATCAAAAAATACTCACATATTTACCCAGGAATTGCCTCTAGGCACATAAAATGTATGACCAACTCTCATTCAATTTACTTCAGCAACACTATTTCCAAACATTTTTAACATCTATGTCCTTTCCTTAAGTAGATTGCCATCAAAATAGATACAAAACCACCTGAAAAACAACAAATAACCACATGTCTGCGCAAAAATAAATTTCGTAGAGTTGAAATGCACGTTTCCCTCGAGTTTTACTTCTTCAATATTTCCCTAAATATTTCTACCATCTAACTCCATAATCGAAGAGAGCTGCCATAGATTCCAACATGGATGCAAAAATGACAAATAACTAAAAATTGAAACCAAAAATTGCAGCTAGGGAGATGAAGAGTATGATCGACTCCCATTTATTTTACTTTCTTAATATGTTCCTCAAACATACTTATCCCTTTTGCCCACATATCTTAAAGGCGCTGCCCTACAAAACTGACGCAAAATCATAGGAAAATCGACAAAGAGTCCCATATTTGCAAAGAAATCGTCTTGAGGGAGGAGAAATATATGACGCTACACTACTAACTTAACGTCTTCAATTTCTTTCCAAACATAAATTACTTACCCTCCATTTCCATCCCTTAAAGACGCTGTGTTACAAAATCGAAGGAAAAAAACACGTGAAAATCGACAAGGGTCCGACTAAAGAGGAGCGAAGTGGATGACCAGTGCACATTAATTTTTTTTTCGCCAACATTTCTCGTTTAAATTTCGATATCATCTGTAATATTGGTATCTGACTTATAATGAATATAGTTCCGATTTATCCACTTATACCCTATTCACATCATTATTATCATCAATATCATTAACATTATTATCGTCATCATAATCATAATCGTCGTTTGTATAGAAGTGTTTATGACAAACCTAGTATTTTGGCTTTCACATGATGCTGAAATGAAGACAACGACAATATCTAAGTTGGCTGTCTAGCATAAATTGCATGTTTATGTAATGTATTCATATTAAAATTATTGCAACAACAAGCTTTATTGGTAATGTTGTCCATTGACCATGGCATTGAAGTTGAGACAGTCGACCACATTTCATTTCCTTATTTTAATCAAAGATAACAAACTTTGAAATCAACCTTTCACCATTGCCTATTAAAATTCTGACTCATTTTTTTGTTCAACCACATTCCATTTCCTCGTCTATCAATCTTTCTATTTGTTTCTAAATTGCAAATGCTTTGCCATCTTTGCCATTTCATATTAAAGATATACAATATTAAGAAGAACATCTTCATTTGATTCATATTTCACACAGACAACTATCTTTGCGCCTTATGACGATGCAATAACCGCAACTACCGCATAACTAGTACAGCAGTTACATCGTCACCACAATAGTGCAGCAGCAGCAGCAGCAGCAGCAGCAGTGTCTCAAATAAATTGTTTTCTGCCATCATTAATTTTCTTCTCATTTGCTAACGCCACCGATGACAATGGCAAGGGTGACGATTACAACGACTACAGACTTTACACAGACAGCATTTACTCTTTTTTGCCCATAAAATCCATGGCAACTATGGTTTATTTGTAACTTTTTAGAATGTACATTTTTCTTAGCAATATCCTTCTACTAAGTAAAGCATATAATTCTTTACTTGCTTTAGTTTATAAGATAGTATTTTGGTTTTTGCATGTGCAATGTAAACCATCAAGTACACCTCAAACACACTGACACTGATACGTGCGTGAGTGGGTAGGTGGGTTACCCAATCGTATCATACACAACTATAGTTGCAAATCACTTGTCATCATGGGAGCTATTTTTCAAAAATGAGCTTTGCAATAGTTGCTTACTTATTTGCCGTCGTTGTTGTTGTTATGCTATTTTGCCAGCAATAGCTGAAGCAGGCTTATTGTGTAGAAAAATGAGTAATGATAAAGAAATCCAATGAGGTTAGTAGCTCTCTATCGTTCACTCAATGCCCCATGTAATCTACGATACCAACAGAATAATAATAAATAGAAGAAACACTATTCAGAGTACCAATAAAACTACAGAAAGAGGTGAACGAAGAACGAAGAATAAAGGCAATCAAGTGACGACGATAGATTGCATTGCAGAGCCATAGAACATACAACATTGAGGCATAAAACAGAGAGAGAGAGACACACAGTAGCGCACATAGATCACATGAATAATTATAGAACATTATACCATAGACGTTATGGCATAATGTGCCATTTTATTATAATAATTACCACCACCACCAGCAGTGCTGGTAATAATTGTATGTAATAGCGGAAGTAGCAACAAAAAATATCAACAATATTATCAGACATTAATTTTAGAAATATTTGTTCTTTTTTTTTTTTTTGCTTTCAACTTCTTGGTCGTATGAGTAACATAATTTTTTCCTTTCAAATGCATATAACTCATACGACATGTAGCATAGAAAATTATAAAATCAAAAATTGCTGGATTTCTAGAAGATTAATTTCGAATATATATCTAAGAGCGAATTGTGCATAACCCTTAATCAAATGCTCCACTTAAATGACAAAGAACAGTTTTTAGTATAACAAAGACTTACTGATTTTTATGTATTAAATTTTTCCATTAAAAATTTTTTGCCACATACACAAATACTGAATTCATGATGATGAGATGATGTTGGTTGGAGTTTTTTTTTTTTACTGTTGAAATTTCATGGTCTTTTTCCATTTTTTCCATTACAAATAATACTAAAATAATACTTTCACAGATGTCCATATTATGCAAGAACACTTTCAATGAGAAAAGAACGTTCTCTTTGTACCTTTGCTCATCAGAAGTAAGCAGAAGAGTTCACTTTTAACATTACAATTAAATTGTAAATAATGTTTATTATTTCTCAAAACAGTAAACAGTAGCCACCCTACTGCATAGTATAATATATACATGGTTTGTAGTAGTTAAGTAAAAATAATAAATTATACATTTTTTTTGTTTCTGCATATTTACTATTTTGCATCAAGTGGTGACAATGGTGACATTTCATAAATTGTTCATTGCCAACTAGCTGCATGTAGCATTTGATTTTTTTGCATAATAGTACATTTGAATGCAAATAGAATAAAGAATGATACAAAGAAAGTGACAAAGTGATACTGAGCTTGTTGTATGTTTTATTATTATGTTTTTCTTTCTCCCCTTTTTTCTACATCTTACATACTTTCAAATAAATCAAATGAAGAAGAGTAGAAAAAAGCGTGCAATTGAAAAACATAGAAATAAATTATAACAAATAATCAATATTAATTTCTAAATATGATATATTTGTAGTCATAGTAATATGAGAGAGTATAGCTGTGGAATGAAAATCGACAATAGCAAGTCTTTCATTTGACATTAACATTAATGTATATCATGACAATAAAATACAATACAATAACACGTACTTACATAAATAGTAATCAGAGTAACAGTAGATGACAAAAAAAAAAATAATAATAATAATAACAAGGAACAAAAATAAATAAGTAAATGCTATTAACATGAATATGGACGCATTGCCCTAAACAAATTGCCATCAAATTTCATAAAAGCAAGAGCAAAAAAAACCAAAAATTCTAATAATAATAATAACAATAATGCCATCATTGCAATGTGATAGCAACAATTCTAATAACATAAGATTGAATAACAAATATGACATCATGATACTTTGCCCCCCCACACCTGCATATTGTCTCATTGGTCAAATGTATATTCAATCAAGAAATGAGTAGTCTAACACTGAAACAACACCACCTTCAATCATCAAAAGTTCGATACGATCAATTCTATCCTTCATTAAAAAGGTAGAAGAGATTTTAGTGCCGTAGACGGGCTTTGGTACAAAAGATCTCGTGGTCTGGTTTCGCGTGGTCCGCTTGATGAACAAGGATTATGTCTTTGTTCCAACGTCACGCCTTTTGATTGATTGAACACTGAATGTTGTTGCATAAAATAAAAATGAAATAGTTCAATAACAAGCACATTGTCTAATATTCAGGCAGTTTATAGGCCATAGAAAGAACCCACTTTGAACATTTAAATAAATCCGGAAAATAGAAATCACATTCGACCAATTGTTTTGATTGGAAAGAGTACAAGAGTACAGCCCAATAGCTATATGAACTATTTGGTGCTTAACTTAATGTCCGCCCAAAAAAGCTTAGGAAAAATCATTTATTGGAAAAAATGTATACAATTTATTTCAATAAAAGTACTAAAACTTTTTCCCATCTTTCGGGCAAATGAGCGATACCATTTCGATAAAACGATGTCGGTTTCGAAGCAATCCATTCATCCATCTATTTTCGCACTTCTTCAACATTTCGGAAACGTGTACCACTCAAGCCGTGCTGCATCGATCTGAATAAGTGGTAATCAGAAGGCGCTAAGTCTGGTGAGTACGCTGGGTTAGAAAGAGTTTCCCATTCGAGCTGCGTCAGTGTTTCTTTGACTATTTTTCCAGTGTGTGGCCGTGCGTTATCGTGAAGGAGAATAACACAACAACAGAACACAATAACAGAACAACAGCTCATCATTTAATTTGTTCAATTGACGTTTGTAGACATCAGCAATAACAGTTTTATTCAGTTTCAGCAGCTCGTAGTACACCACTCCTTGCTGATGCCACCAAATGCAGAGCATTACCCTATGACCGTGGATGTTCCGTTTTGGCTGTGATGTTGATGGCTTTCCTGGCTCCACCTATGACTTCTTCCGTTTGGAATTGTCGTAGTAGTTCCACTTTTCATCGCCAGTCACAATACGCCAGAAATTGAAACAGTTGTGAATGGCACTTTCAGACAAATCATGTGGTACCCATTTCCCGTCCTTTTGGGCCTTTCCCATGACGTGTAAACGCTTGGAAACAGCTGCTTCAATAACTTCTAGCTCGTTTCCAAGTACTTCTAACGTTCGAGCTGAGTTTTCATGCAATAATGCTTGCAATTCATCGTCTTCGAAATTTTCGGCTGTCCTGAGCGTGGTTTGTCATTGACATCGAAATCATTACTTCTGAATCGTCTATACCATTCTTTACATGTTGTATGTGATGGGGCTTGATTACCATAACATTCTTCAAGTAATCGATGAACTTCTGCTACACTTTTTTTCAAATCAAAGTATTGCAGAAGCACATGTCGAAAAATCATTTGATCGCGTTCCATTTTTCACAATGCAAAAAAAAATTTGTTGTTTACACAAATAATTGTTTATGGTGACTGAATTTGATCGAGAAATGTCAAAACTAAAAAAGAAGTACAAACTGTATAAAACTGTTTACATCTCCTTCTAACGTTCGCGGGCGGAAATTAAGTTAAGCACCTAATATATTTTAATTTTCTTAAACATCATGAATTTCCTCAATGACAATGACATCACAGCAACATATTTTATGAAGAGTTATTAATAGAACTTGAAGTTTTCGCTTTTTTTTTTCAAGGAGTACATTGCAAAAGGGGCAATTGTGAAATGCAAAATAATCCATTTCAATCAAATGGAATTATGTATATGTCAAATTCCAGAAGATTACATACCTATCATAAACTTCTATGCTATTTTTTGAACATAAATAAATTATATCATGTACAAAGCTAAAGTGCAAAAGTAGCATAATAAATTAAATTGACAAAGTAACTACATTGATATCAGCAGATAGTACAAACAACAAAATATTTGCACAAAGCAACTGTCACAATAATTAAATAAAAAAAGACAGTATTAAGAACAAATAGAACAGCATTGGATCGGCATTTATACATGCACTTGAGCAGTTTAATACTTGCAAGTCTAATACAAGAAGGATTAAAATTTATGCATAGAAATATTAATAATACATTTATCATTTGCCCTATATTATAATCAGCCTGAAAAAAAAATTACACATAAATGTAGTGGATAACTGCAATAAATGAGTTGCCTGTGTAGACAAAGGCAATCTGGTTTGAAGCTTATACCACATTGATCAAAAAGTTCCCGGAATAACCACCGTGTGGTGCTCCCATCGTTAAAATTTGAGTTGTGTTTTTTTTTTTTTTTGTTAAGTTGGTACATCTGTTCTCTATTCTCTCTAAATCTTAGCGTCATAGCTTGACATTTACAAAAGTTACGGAGCCAAAAGTACATCTATCTCTGAATGTGTTGGCGATTTTTAGCAATTTTCAACCAATTTCATGCAAAAAAGAGGCTGAATTTTCATGATTTGCGATGCTGAATCCAAACCCACATTCATCAAAAAGATCATTACTGGAGAAGAGACGTGGATTTATGAGTACGACGGAAGGAGACCAAAAACGATAGAAGCACCAAACGGTTGTTATACCGTGAACTTTTTGATCAAGGTGGTATAATATCATAAAATACCGATACCAACATTTGTTAGTTAGTTTAAAAAGAAAAATATTTAAAAAATTAAAAATAAATAATTATCATCATCAATAATAACACATTACCTCATACAAATTGCCCTTGGGCGAAATAATTATGAACGTCAATTTCCGTAGTCAAGAAGATATCAATATGCTCTCATATAGTAACGTACTTAATTAGATGTGTACAAGTGTACTAAGGAAGGTACCTAAATATATATGCACATTAGACATGTCCGAAAAAATATATGTATATGATATTTAGAATCAATATACTCTCATATAGTAACGTACTTAATTAGATGTGTACAAGTGTACTAAGGAAGGTACCTAAATATATATGCACATTAGACATGTCCGAAAAAATGTATATTCTTTTGTTTTTAGAGAATTACAAAGAGCTGTATGAAAGCTCTAAACGAAAAATAAAAAATACAATTCAACACTGAAGAGCTGGGAAGAAATATTAACGTATTAATAAGTTATTCAACTTCTATGGTCATTAATAGCGAACCAATTTCATCATTTTGTGAGGTTCAGTAAAAAATAGTAAGCCAGGAAATGGTAAAAGTGTGACGGAGTGTGTGAAGAAACTTATTATTTTCTCCTCAACATTTTTTTTTTTTTTTTTTTTTTGAAAATACTTACTTCGTGCCTCAGCCCCTACCTCTTTCAAATGCACTCTCATTGCTCCCAGAGTGCCTGTAAAGGGATTTAGTACAATATATGACCCTTTATGTGGTTACTATGCAAAATCAACCCAAAAACACCTAAAATTTGTCACATAAATATATAATAAACAAAAAAATATCTAAGAACAAGCTCATTACGAAAAAAATTGTTAAAATATGGTCAGAATTTCTTTTTTCATTTTCAAAAAAAAAAATTTCGCAAATTATTTTTTGCGTCAAAAAAAATTGGTTTTAGAAAATTTTAACCACTCTAATACAGGTACCCACCAAATTGATAGTAAAAACATACTTGCGCTAAATTGCGCGTACGTATAGTGTGGCTTATTCCTTTGTGTGCGAGTGTGTGTGCGAGTGTGTGTGTAGTGTGTACTCTATATCCATGAGTTTTGTTTGTGGTTCCTTTTTGAAATGAAAGCACAGTGACTTATGTTGCATAACAATACTGATGAATTACTCAATTGTATGAACACAATAGCATATGATACTACGATACTACGATACTACCCCCAATACATGTACTCGCAGGTATGTGATAATAGCAAAAAACATTGTTGTTGTTGTTGTTGTTGTTACATATTGTTTGTTTGTCTCACTGTTTGTAGTACAACTTGTATTGTAATCTGTGTTATTTAACAGCAGCTTCATTCGCCGCCGCCACTATTGCACTATTCAATTGTTCAATCATACTAAAAGCAATATGCGTTCAGTCATTGTTATTGCTTATTCTTCTTGTTCATATTGTGTAAATAATTGCCATTCTTTTTTATTTGTTACCTTTTTGTCTACTCCTACTCACTATCATCGTCGTCGTCGTCGTCGTCGTCGTCGTCGTCATCATCGTTATTGTCATCACTGCCATTAGCAGCACTTTGCCTATTGTTACTCGTACCTACTTGACACTGATGTTATTTTGTTTTATTTTTTTTGTATTGGCTTGCTGGTGTTGTTATGGTTATTATATTTTCTTTCATATTTTTCCATTTTTTTCACCTCTTATGCTATCTTCACACATACTCACACAAATATACAATACAAAAAGATATTGTTACACCTTTTGCAATCATGTACTACTCGTAAGTACTATTATCATCATCACTTTTAAGTCTTATATTTTATCTTTTGTAAACAGTAAAGGATTGGCTTTTGATAATTTTCATATTTCGATGACACAAATATCGGTTTTATCTCTTTCTCCATCCATTATATAAATCTGCAACTAAACCACCATCACCAATTACATCCAACGCAACTCAATACACCCATTCATCCAGCATATCGCTTTCTTAGACAACTCACTACCTCTTGAAGTATTGACGTTTTTATCCACCTTCCTATTTTTTTCCTTTTTAGTACAATTTTTTATTCAAAGCGGTCGAATTGGTTTTAATAAGAAATATAATATGGCATATCATGACGTCAATATAATCTAGACTATTTGCAGACAATTTTGTATAAGAAAATGCTTACAAAGCCTATTATATACTGAACGTGTGAGAGAGATGCCGGTAGGCTCATACCTTGGTTGAGTTGATGTTCCTGCTAACACAATTACCGACCGCTTCTTGCTTTTTGTCGATGCGATGTTTTACTGGTATTATTTTTATCTTCATCTTTTCCAATCTCGAACTATTTCTATTGATGACTGATGTTAATTCTTGATGTTGTTGTATGTGATTTTCTTTGTTGATGATGTCTGCTGTTAGCGTCATTTTTCGTCGTCATCTTGCACTGTTCTTGTCGGGAAAAAATACATATGTATAATAATAAAAAATGCGCTCACTTCGTGTCGAGAACAAATATATAAGAAGAAAAAGAAGAAGAACAAGAACAGACGAACCGACTGCTGACTGATCAAGTCAGAGTTGCCTTCGTCTTCTATAAGGTTGACAACAGACAATGCGCGTGTCATAATTTTTTGGCGTAGACATTCCGCCCCCCTTGTAGGATTAGATTACTGCAATGGAGACGCAAAGCCTACACCAGAGATGGAGAGGGAGGTATAGAAATTATAAAATTTTCTAAATAAAATAAAATTAATATTAAATACAAAATTAAATTAAAATTAATAATAAATCAGAACAAAATAAGGAAATTACGAGTTAATTGACAATATATAGAATTGTAAACAAAAAGTTCGGCAACTTAAATTACAATTGAAATAATGTGGAGAAGAGAGAGGGAGAGAGAAAATAGAAAGTTAATTTTCTAATAAAATAAATATAATACAAAAATGAAATTAAAATTAATAGAAAAATTAATATTAAACGGGAGGGAAATAAAATGGTGATAGAGGGAGAGATGGGGAGGGAGAGATGAAAAATACAAAATTAATTTGCTAAATAAAATTAATATTAAACATAAAATTAAATAAATATTAAAAATAAATTAATAACCAAATTGAGATTAAAATTGAAATATTGAGATGAATATTAATAGCAACAACAATCAAAAATAGAGAACTTAAAAAACAGTAATAAATTTAATAATAATTGTTTGGGAAAAAAAAAGGCGGTGAGATGAGAAAGGGGTGATTATAAAAATCGAGATAAATAAAAATATAAATGATATAAGGGAAGCAATAGAAGCAGTCAGCAGTAGAAGCAGAGACATCAGATGTTCAGCAAAGAGAGGAGGCAAAAAGAAAAACCCCTTGGGTAGGGCTTAATGGCCATTCGGATGCCTGGGAGCACTGAAATCGACCGGGGTACCGATGCAGTCTAAGGCGGGGGTGCCGCTCCCATGGCTGGCTGACCGCCAATTCTGTGGCTGACTGGGTTGCCGAACACCGCAGAAAATCCGAGACCACCCTCGCAAAAAAAAAACCTTTTGGGAGGGCTTAGCGGACATTCGGATGCCTGGGAGCACTGAAATCGACCGGGGTGCCGATTCAGTTTAAGGCGGGGTTGCCGCTCCCATGGCTGACTGGTCGCCAATTCTGTGGCTGGCTGGGTTGCCGGGAACCACAGAAAATCCGAGACCACCCTCGCAAAAAACATATTCCTCGCTCCCTCCCCTCTCTTCAACCAAGGTTTCGAGCCGATCCGGCTCGAAGGACCAATGTTTCAGCGGGGAGCTAGCGGGAATGCCGGTGGGCTTGCTTCGATGTGGTGCACTTGCCTACAAGTCGTGTTGGTGGCAGAGGTGTTGATGACAGTGATGTGATAGTCGTTGTTGTGGCAACACAACACACACTTCTTTTTCACTTTTGTATTTAAATGTTTTACACTTTATTTAAAATGATTTAAAATGAAATTTATATAATTATGCACGGGAAGGGAAAATTCGCGCACTGCTTTAGTACGGAGTTGATCAACAATACCAAAAATTAAAAACAAAAGCAGTAAAAAGTAAAAAGAAAAGATCGGAAGAGCGAAAGAGTGAAAAGGAGGGAGAGTGCAAAATAGCGAGACGATATAGAATTAAATTAGGGTTGCTAGTCCATGCAAAATTTTGATACGGGGCAGTGCGCAACACACGTCTTCTGGCGTAGACATATACCTATTTGCAATAGCATCATTGCATTCTCATCTATCGAAAATTATTTTTGTCTAAGCTCTTCCTATTACCACTGCAATAGAAAGTAAATATAAGATACAAGCGGTTTCAAAGGTACAAACAAGTAGACAGTATCTCCTAAAGATAGAGGGGGGGGGGGGGTATAATTATAGACGAGATATAGACTAGAACCACTGCAGTCCAGCAGGTAAATAAATACGTAAAATGAATAAAATATCCGATATCCATATTGATGAATTATTATAGAATTTGAATCAAATAAAGGAAATTCCAGGATGCTGAAATTTGTTCTTCCCACATTTAGAAAATTTTCAACATTTATTAAAGCAATTTTTCTTATTTTATTGTATGTAACATATACTCGTATACCAATCAGGATAAAAATCTATTCAGATCGTTGATATGAAACAAATTTAAATCCTTTAATAAATTTCCTATTCAAAAAAATTAAGCGAAAAAAAATAAGAGAAAATCAAATCATATAAATATTTGTTTGTTTTTTTTTTATTCAAGGACATCTTGAATAAAAATATGCAAGTAAATGTGGTACGAATATATGTACTTTTTACTTTCATACGCACAGTAGCACACACAGTAGTACATTGGTACATACCATACAGACACAATGACACATACATGAACATACAAATACATAAATTCCAAAAGCGATCGGATAAGAAATCTGCTTATGTCGACGTAAGTTTCTTTATGTTTTTTTTTTGTATTTTTTTTTTTTTTTGGTTTTTTGGTCGTCCCATAAAAACAACAAAAAAAAAACTGAAATGAAAATGAAGACGAAAAATGTGGCCTCTGTGATTTCAATTTTTTTTGCTTTTTATTATTATTTTATTTTTGTTTTTTTGTTTTTCTTCCATTTTTCACTAGGTTAGTTATTTCCCTTATGCTTGGCTTTTTGAATGTATGTATTTTACTCATAGTATTTATCATCAACCCACACATTGGCCTCTTCACTATTATATCATGTTATGGTATTTTCTTTTAAACTACCATATATGCATATGTATGTATATGCCTGTGAGTATGTATGTCTATATATAAATACATTATTTTCATTTCATATGACCGCAATGCCAGTCGCATGGAAATGAAACAAAAGACATTTGAAAAAAAAAATAATAACAAAAAATACGCAAAAATCGTTATTTGCTACTCTTGTTGTTGTTGTTGTTGTGGGAAATTTGAACGCACTCATCACAAACTGGCATGTCCTTCATCAACATCAGGAAGTGAAATTTTTATGCCAGTGCATATATGTGTGTGTGTGTGTGTTACTGGTTGAACTATATACTAAAATACATAGCAGCAGAAATTGACAAGAAAATGACATAGAGAGAAAAAATCACAATTTACTTCTTATATATAAATCTCGTTTATAAATTTTCAATGTTTATAAAATCACTTTCTTCATATCTCTTACGTACCTTTGTAATGGTACACAATTGATTTACTTATGAATCGTTGATTTTGTTTATATAGTTTCAAATTTCCAAGTGTAGTAAGATTCCACAGTGGCGCCATCTGTGAGTATGCAATTGTAAAATATGATTCATGCTCATTCGTCTTGTGTTTTTTGTTTTTTTTTTTTTTGTCTCTCTATTTAAAGTTTCGCTCTCTCGAGGTAGAGACCCTCTATTTCTTCATTTTCTTGCCACTTTTTGTAAAAAATATATATTGCTTTAAAATAGTAGTATTGCCAGCTATAATTTATTTAAAAGCAATGTCATAAAAAACCGTAAAAAAATTTTAAACAAAATTGGCAAACACAAATATTCTGCTTTCATAGTATAAATTAAAATTTGGTGAATTTTTAGTAAAGAAAAAAAAATCTTTTAGTGCTTAGAAAATATTTTTTTCTTATAGCAAATTTTAAATGAGATGTTCTTCAGCCACAAATTTGTCCACTGTAACATTCCATAATGGGTGATCCGTAGGTTGTGGGTTCAATCCGCGACCGTGCCAGCTTTAATATCGAAAAGATTTTTTCTTTCGAGCAGTATCCACCTGTCGGCAAGCAATTGGCAATTCTTCCGGCAGTAACAAATTGCCATGAAAAGCTTCTGAAAAAGAACTCTGTGACAAAATTCAGAAAAAGTGATGTCACAAGGGCTCTGCCGTTCGGAGCCGGCTAAAATAAGGAGGTCTCTTCTAATACTGAAACAGAAGAAATGAAAGAGAAGCTCGACCAAAGGGCCCTTCGTAGCTTATAAGTGCCACATATTTATTTTATTTAACATTCTATGATTGAAACTGAGCCACTCACGGTGCTTTGATTCAATATTTGACGATCTAGAAGTATCATCCGATAATCCAGGAACAACATTCAGTGGTTCAGGAGCAACGTCTGATGTGACTCCCTCTATCTAAAATAATTTTTCATCTATATCCTACATCCTCTATCCTCTAACTTTCAATAGCTGTCCTCATTTTCTTCTGATTTCATGAAAATATTTCACCTTCTCTATAGCCACCCATTCATTTCAATTTTTACTTGGACAATTTTGCTTCGAACTATCAGCCGGATGTAAACATCGTGTGTGAAAAAACAAATTTAGCTTCTTCTGAGTTCCATATATTTCTAAAGTTGACTTTCGTCAAATAACAGAGCCATAACAGATGTCTTTTTCTAAGCCATCGGATTCTTACTTCAGAGATGAAGTCCATGAATTAGAGAGTCGTTGAAGCAAAGTTAATAAGATTCAGGGAAATTATTTTAAAAAAATAAAATATATTTAATTTAATTAATTTAATCAAAAAAGTCCATTAACTTCTTTTAAAATTGTTAAAATCAAGCATTTATACGACATGGCAACACTTTTGATTTTTGCAATATGCTTTAATTTCTGCTAAATATATATAATATTTCATGCTTTTTTATCTCTTTCAGAGGTATTCTCTATCTAAATATGGTACTCTGAAGCTCTCAGCTTCATAAAATTGAAGCAATAAAGAGCAAAGGTGTAATACTAGTCAATACGAGTACTCATGAGTTAAACATCCTTGGAATATAATTTTTATTCATTTTATTTATGTTTCTTTTGAACTTGTAATTCACATGTGCACGAACGTATATTCACCACAGACTGCGTATACGCATACTCTCTCATCTCGTGTTCGACTCTCTATTTTAATCTGCTCTTGAACGGTTTGCATCTCTACTCTTCGAATGAAGACTGTTTATACTGTTTACAACGGCGTCATAATCATTTGAAAGTGGATGCCAGTGACTTTGGCATATGTATGGCAACCAACAGCATTTGACTTGTATCCCAACATACAGATACCTACATATTCTACACCACATCATCATATTGTTTGTATGGGTAATATTATACCAAATAGTGTGTGTGTGTAAATTTATTTAATTATATATGAATTTTTTTTTTTTTTTGAGAATTCCCTCTTTACATAAATATCCGAAAGATTGTATAAATTAATTTAGAAAATACAACATGTTGCACATAAAGAATGTTCATTTAGAGCACATATTGCATCTCTCTCTCTCTGTCTCTCTGTCTCTTGGAAAAACATTTGCGATTTACTCGTATAATTTACTTTGTTGTGAATGTATTTTTGCTTTTTGCCTTTGCCACCACATAAAAAAGGAAAACAACAATAAACCTCCTCCCCCCCCCCCCAAAAAAAAAAAAAAACAAACAAACGCACATACCTCTAAAAATGGGTCAGTAGCACAGCACACAGCACAGCACAGAACAGAACATAAAAACATAAAACACTACAAAGGCACAGAATACAACAAAATACTCTACCAACAGCAGCAGTGAATAAATTTAAATGTAACACCCTCGATATCATCATCATCATCATCATCATCATCCCCAATATTACTATATGATGTAATGTGATGCTCTACTCATTATTGTTGTTCTTATGAGTTATTATTGTTGTAAATGATTACAATGATGATGATGATAATGATGATGATGATGATGATGATGATTTTATTTCAACTTGTACTATGCACCTGCCTGTTACTAGAGCTATTTTGGCTTTTGTTGCTATTGTTTTGAGATGACTCAGTTGTGTTGTGCCAAAGTAACAACAACAACAACAACTACAACATTAGTAACGAGTGAGTGAGCAAGCAGGTAACAGAGAGTAGCAAGCACATCAGCAGTAGAACAATAACAACAACAACAACAACAATAATATTGAGCCTTTTGTTTTTCATCACTTAAATGTATTTGTCGGTGTTGTTGTTGTTGTTGTTGTTGTTGTTGTTGTTGTTGTTGTTGTTGTTGTTGTTGTTGTTGTGCCATTAACAGCATACACAAATATTTGTACGAGTACATTGATGATTGAGTACTCATTCGCTCATATTGCTCTGTGGCAAGTGCAATAATTGACTTTAGTGCCTTTGTTGTTCATGTTGTTGTTGTTGTTGTTATTGTTATTATTTTTATTGTAATGCCATACATTGAGTGCCATAGACAACGTTATGTTCAATAAAATCATAAAATGTAGTGTGCTACATCAATAAGAAATATTAGCAAATACAAAGAAGATAGTTAGGATGATGGAGAGGGAAAGAAAGAGAGATAGAGGGAGTGAAAGAAAGAAAGATAGAGGGAGTGAAAGAAAGAGAGATAGAGGGAGTGAAAGAAGGAGAGAGCAAAAGAGTATGTATTACGATGAGTATGATAAATGTGATGATGGTGGCTTTATGATGGCGTCTATACCTGTACATACACTCAAGGAAATGATAATAAAGACATTAAATGCTTACGCATGCGACTTTTCATAGTTTGTTTTGTGGTAATATTTTAATTAATTAATTTGGCTTAAGCAAATAGTCAACATATAGTGCCGTCACCAAGTCGTATTGGTATATCATATTTTTTCCAATTAGATAAGAGTTCAAATCTTATTTAATTATTGAATGATCTCGCAATTTCATGCCTCAACATTCCATGATTGTGACAAACATCGAAAAAAAAATCCGTTGCTTTTAGAATTATTTCGCTTGGTGTATGTATATTGTACCCTATATTGAATGTATGCGAAGAACGTATGCAACAATTTATTTACACGACAATGATACTACAAAAATGAATCGTATAATAACGATCGTAATGCTTGAAATCCAACAACAATAGTATAAAGAATTAAGTGTGCACAGAAACATTAATATGCATGTGTATGTGTGTGTGTGTGGGAGTGTTTGCAATAAAGTAATATCAAATACTCGTACATACATACAAATAAACTGGTGAAGTAAATCGATGCATCGTTATTATGGTTACTGTTGGTTGGTATTGTTGTAGTAATAGTAGTATTAGTTGTTGTTGTTGTTGTTGTTGTTATCATTGTTATCATTGTTCATTGTTAATAATTCTGTTATTGGACTTACACATTCCAAAGAAATAATACCTACATTGTGCTTACTGCTATCTATATTAGAGCACCTCAAAAAATTGCTCAAATAAACTGTGATTTAATTTATGTTGATTCCCAATATCCTCTTGCGACTTTACTAATAGTATTTCATGAACATGGAGCATTTAGAACAGTGCTCATATTTTTTTTTCACATGTAAGAATATACGTACTTCAAGACAGTCGTCAAGTTTTTGAAATGCGAAATTGTGCAGAGACTGTAACAGAGTAACAGTGTTTTTTTCTCTACAAAATCTGATTTTTAGGTATTATAGAAATCCAATAGGTCTTATCTATTGGTCATAGGTAGTCTAACAAAAAGTTTGTCTATACAAAATCTGTGTTCTGGATTGATTTAAAATATAAAATTAAATTAAATTATGCAAAACCTAATTTTTAGTCCAAGTGCTTAATATCTTAATGAAAGCAAAGACTATAGTCCACCATACGACAATTTTTACGTAATCCACTGTGAATCTAACGCCCCTATATGTGACATGAGGCGTTTTAATGTACGTAAGTGTGAAGCAGTTAGTTAGTTTATTTCATTTTACATGGACAATTTTATTTCTGGTATTTTCTTCATTTCATTCATTCACATTTGGTCATTGTTATTATTATTATTATTTGCTTCCTGAACAAAGCTATTCACATATTGCATTATTTCCATTTTATGATCAATTTTATTTTGCACAACTGTTGCACTGTTGCACACACATTGAATTTATGAATTATTTTTAATATTTAAAAGAGCTGTCATTATTTTGTCTGAAGTTTCTTTAAAATTCATTTACTCCAAATTACCCTTGAATATATTTTTGGTATAAAATCAACTACTTACTTGTCTTGGGTTAACAGAATTGTAAAATTTTACACGGGCAAGAAATAAATTCCTCAAGATTTTTGGCAAATATGCGTGCTTTTAACTTAATAAAGGCTGTGCAAATTGTCGATAATTTTAATTTCCTAATGGTTAAAGTAAAACGATTACAAAAAACAAACAACCGAAAATGGTTACGAGCAGAACAAATGCATAAATACATTCTGTCAAATAAGTACCCGAAATTTTGTGTTTCAAACGAAATTTCTTGTGTCAAAACGTTGGAAATGTTGAAAAAAACATTTGGTGATTCAACCGTGTCGAAAAAAAAATTTCACACAAACTCTGTTCGATATTTTTATCCATAATAAAAATCGCAACGCACACAAAAGGTTGACTTGTTCCTAATGACGCCGTAACCAAACTAAATGACACATAGCAATAAAAATTCACAGAATAGTGGCTGACAGTTGTGCCAACCTGGGAAAAAAATTTTTTTTTAATATTCTCAGGGGTGAAATTAAAAATGAGAATTTCCGGGTACTTATTTGACAGAATGTACATTAAAATAAAAAGAGAATACTGAATGAAATTATTTTAAAATATTTTTTTTTTTTAAATGTAGTCAACACCACACTATAAGTATTTACACGCAGTGAATACGAAGTAATTATGCAAATGTATAATAATCATAATGTTTGCAATAGCATGCAAAAGAGCCACAGCAACCAAAATAGGTAAATATTAAGAATATATGTATGTATTTACTTATGTCTTCACGTACCATATATACACATATGTGTACATAATAAATTTCGAGTATGCAATAATATGCAGCTAACATATCTAGAAGCATCAAAAGTTAACCACCATACCACATTAGTCGTTCTGTCGTTCAGCTTGTCTGTTTGCGTGCAAAAACTATGCATTAACTTGTCTGTCATTCTTTCTTGTTGCACCTGTAATGCAACCCAACATCTTCATGTGGTCAACACTAATTCAAAATGGAAGAAATTTCAAAGACATTTCGTCTACAACTCATCCCACTCTTTGTGCGACACATAAAGGTGCAGCCTCAATTTCAATTTGTTAATGTCTAGTTACTTCCGTAAAGCAACAACAACAACAACTACAACAAGGACAACAAGGACAACAAGAAGAAATAATAATAAGAACAACCTGACTGATATACGTATGTTTCAAACACCATCGTCTCATATTAACTGACTACGCGGCATAAGCCACAAATTCACTAAATGTATATACCATACATGTGGATGTAATAGGCTTCTATGGAGTACTCATATACATACAGATAAGATACGAGTTATTCACATATGTATATACAAATATGCATATACTTCTATATATAATTCTCTACTAAAAGTGGTTTTCTTCATATTCTTCTAGCTCACCATGTTGGTAATGATTTTAGCTGCATCGCAATTCACAGTGGCTAATGTTGAACAAATTCCTAAAATTCATGAAATTAAAATCAAATAAATTAGGAATTATTTCCAACATAATTGAGGTATTATTGCCAAGAAAACATTATAAACTTTTGATAGAAAAGTCATTAATTTTGATGCAACAATTGCTCATAAATATTCTACAAACTTTTCGAATTAATGCGACATGACATAGTTCGTTAGAGTAAATAATTTCTTAATCATTTATATATGAAATTTTGAAATTTATATTATAATAAATATTTAATATGAAACTAAAAATGGACGCCTAAATTTTCATGTTGCAAGACAGCGTTCGACAATATGCATTGGCACCTTTCAGTCTCAGAAAAGAAGGAACAAGTGCAGAATAACCCACTTAAAGGGGAAAAAAAGTTCTTCATATAGAGTCTTTATTTGTGAATAAAGTGAAGTGAAGTGTGAATAATAGTTTCACGCTAACACCCATACAAGGAGTGGCTAAAGGTCAAATTTCAAATTTTCGATCGAAATTACTCAATAAATTTGCAATTTTTACAAAATGGGTATCACAAAAAAGGTCTTTTTAATGCCTTTTCCTATGTTAAATATTTTAAAAGTTATGTTCAAAATAAAAAATTTGAAAATTTTCCTATTCAAAAACCGATTTTTATACCCTGCATAATGCAATATGCATGGTATATTCATTTCGGTCAGATGTTTGTGTCCACTTGAAGGAATCTCCGGAGATATAGACATAGATATATATTCGTGATCAGCGTCGATTAAATTTTCGATTTAACGATGTCCGTCCGTCCGTCCGTCTGTCTGTCACCTGGCTGGTTCGCACGATAATTTGAGTAAATATTGAGCTATTTCGATGAAATTTGGCATAAGTAATCTATGATCCAAGGGTACGGAGGGGATTGATATTGGGCATGATCGGTCAATAGCCACGCCCACACCAAGCATTCAAAGCGACTAACCTCGAAATTTTCAAAATCTTTAACTTGCTATATCTCACATAATATACCACTTGGGACAACAATATTTGGCACATAGACTTATATTATACCACTATATACCCTCGCCAAAAGTGGTTGAGCCACGCCTACTTTTTAGCGTAGCTCTCATACAAAGTGTCTGTACTTCTTTTAAATTGAAACAGCTGTAACTTCTACAATCTTCTGTCCAGAATAACCATAATTGACACTTAGATTAACATGGTAGTCGGAAATAATATGGCAGAAAATCAGTGTGCCATGCCCACTCCTATTTGGGTCTCCCATACAAAGTCGAGTGAATTAAACTAAAATTTTAAGCTCCATAGCTTACAAACCATTTAGCCTAGGACAACGAGACTTAGGGTATGGATTAGTATTGTACGAGCAACTAGGCTCACAGAAAATGGGCGCACCACGGCCAGTGTTTATCGTAGCCCCCATACAAATTTTAAATTGAAACAGCTGTAACTTAGGCAATCTTATGTCTACAATAACCATAATTGACACTTAAATTAATATCGTAGTCGGAAATAATCTGGCGAAAAATCAGCGTACCACGCCCACTTCTTATTGGGGCTCCCATACAAAGTTGAGGAAATTAAACAAAAATGTTAACCACCATAACTTAGAAACTATTCAACGTAGGACACCAAATTTAAGGTGTGGATTAACATTGAAAAATTAATTGGATTTACTAGAAAGTGGTAAGCCACGCCCACTTTTTATATAGCTCCCATACTAAGCCTCGGAATTATCTTAAAATCCTTTTACTTCGTCAAAGTCAACCATATTTCGGGTGTAAATTAGTAGTATATGCAAAAATTGTTTCTCGAAAAGTGGAAATAAAAGAAAAGTTGGATATTCGAGTAAACTTTTTATATATAAATCTACATATGCAGGGTATAGTTTGGTCGGCCCCAGCCGACTGTAAGGAGATTTTTTTTTTCCAAAATAATCACTATTGACCCATAGACAATTTAGAATCATATTCAAGACCATACAATTACCTTTTCAATGGTATATAAAACATCTTTTTAGAAAATGCTTATATATTTTTAATATTTTTTTTTTTTTTTTTCAAGTTCATATTTCATGAAATTTTTTCAATATGAATTGCTTTCAATAGAAATATGTGTATGTCTTCAAGTTTCGCGACCATCAGTAGTTTCGAATAAAAGTTATTCTTCTTGTGCACAAAATAAATAACCCTTATAGGGGACCGACGCCGGCTTCGCGACCGTCAGTATTTTTGGATAAAAGTCTTTCTTGAGAGCCAGTCTACGGCCGAGCGCAAAAAAATATCTCTTATAGGCCCAACGCCGGCTACCAGACCTTTAGTATTTTTATTGAATTAGAGGAAAGTGCTAATTATTACTTTAATATATTATAGCAATTTTCTTTAAATTCTTTTATTTACATTTATCACTATAATTCTTCATTGTCTCACTACTTTTTCCGTATACACTTAATTGCTGTAGACAAAGTGCACGTATGAAGAAAAAAAAAATTATTAAAAATACATAAAAAAAATATTTTAAATATGTTTAATAATCCATTGGAAAGGCAGTTGTATAGCCCTGAATATAGTTCCAAATTTTGTTAAAGTTCAATGGTGATTATTTTGGAAAAAAAAAAACATCGGTTTTTGAAAAAGAAAAAATTTCAAATTTTTTATTTTGATTATAATTTTTAAAATATTCGAAATATGCTATAAGTGATATCACATCACTGAAATGCTATTAAAAATATTTTCTTGTGATACCCATACTGTAAGAAAAAATTGGGAATTTATTGAGTCATTTTGATCGAAAATTTTAAATTTGACCTTTAGGCCTTATATGTTAGTGAGAAGCAATTTTTGGATTTTTATATTCACAAAAAATAGGCTCTATAAGAAAAATATATATATATATTTTTTTTTAATATTTTTTGTTGTTGTTTTCCTTTAAGTGGGCTATTTTGCACTTATGCCGAAAAGAATTAAAATTGAATATAAAAAACCATGCATTTTGTGCAATATTTTATTATTTGAAATTAAAATATTTTCTTTTTTCTCTAAGCGAAGAATTAGTGGTAGCGAAATCAGGGAACTCCATTGCATTTTATGCTATTATTGCATCGTATCAAATCACAGTGCAACATGCACTTTATTCCCGGCTTTCTTCTGCTAATGTATTTGCAACACATTTATTTACTTTCGCTTGCCACAAAACACATCATATCATGCAACAGCATGCAGCAAATGTGTTGTAAATGACTACACAGTTATACAAAAATCTACATATTTCAATATATATGTATACCAACTAGTATGTGCATGTATGTGGGGTGAAAACACAAAAAAAATTTGCTGGCAAACGATGCGTCTGATACTCTTTGCATTGCGTTGTAAAGCAATATTGTTCATATTGTTGTTGCTATTGCTGTTGTTATTATTCCAACTGGCGCCGTTTTGAAGGTGTGTTGATACTTGTACATATAATATTTGTTTTTTCCCTTTGCTAAAATATGAGTTTTAATATCTACATATCGGTATGTTCATATATGGCAAAACCAAATACAATACATGCATATGTACCAATAAGAATATTTTATTAAATGGCACGTTTGTTGAACAACATGCACCTTCATTAGTATATACATGTATATATACATTTGTATATACATATTTGGCGTATGTATACGTGTAAATGCATTTTGTAGCTGGCATTCATGCCATTGTTCCTTGCCGACGACGACGACAACGACGACGACTTGGTTTCACCTCTTTGGTGCGACAGGAAGCAAGAAACGACATAAATAAAATAGAAATCAAGTGCCAGGTATGTAGGCAATTATTTGTTGTGGCATACACATACACACACACACACACACACAATCCGCTTAAAAGTACATTATACACCCACATACGCCGTCATCGTCGTCTTTGTCGTTGCCATCGCTGTAGTCTTGCTTGGCTGTAAAATGGTACTTGTCGGTTCAAAGTCCCTTCTATTTTATATATATATATATATATATATATATATATATATATATATATATATATATATATATATATATATGTATAATGTAACTGATATGGTGCTGCAAATGTCTACTCACATAGTATGTAAACGATACAAGTAAGTACAAATATGTACCTAGATAGAAACAGTAAGTAGTTATTTGTTATTCTATGTAAATGCTTAATTCCAAAATAAACAAAAGCCCGCCCGCCAGACCTTTAACACGTAAAAAGGATTGTATTTCATGTAGTTAGGTGTTGCAAATAAAATATATTTTCATACAATTAAATATACAGTAAATATTTGGAAGTAAATTCGGTCATGACCAAAACGTAGAAATCATAGAAAAAGAGATATTTCGTAGCACAAATAAATATAGAAAATATGGGCCAATTATGCTTTGGGTTCGATTGTAGTGTGGTCGATTGTGGAGGTAATAGATAATAGAGAAGAATAATAAAGAGGAGGTAATAGATGAGAAAAAAATTTACAATTGATCAGAAGCATGAACAAAGTCGCCATGTCTCTATGTCTGTTTGGACTGTCTGTTCATGAGGTTAGTTTAGGTTATACTGGCAGACCTTCACGAAGAGGCCACACTTAAATCCTATATGGGTCGTTAGTGATAACAAAACGTCTAAACCTAGTTACGAGCTGTAAAAATCTTAAAATATTTCGATTTTTATTGCGAATTTTAAAAGTGATATTTTGCTTTAGGTCGCTGCTTCAGCTATATCGCGGAACTTCGGGCCGCTAAAGCAATTTAAGCGAGTTCTACAGAGTGCTGAATAGCTGCAAAGCAGATGCTCCAGAGTCTCCTTTACACCTGATCCATTGCATCTCCTACATTCGTCGTTCTCTATGAGACCCATCTTGTGAGCGTGGTATGCCTTGAAGTAGTTTCGCGTGATTGCACAAGCCATAGTTCTGCACTCTACTCTATTCAGAGACAGAATCAGCTTGTATCAGTTTTCGTTATGTAACCCAAACATTATTTTGGCAGTCCTACAGGTGTTTATACTTCTCCACCTTCCTGTTGCTTTCCTTGGCATTGGTACGTTACGCGTTTGGGTATCGGGCAGATAAAATTGGTATATAAAATTATTTTCAACAACGATTGAATGAATTCGTGAATAGGTGAAACTGAATGAAAATTACACCTACCTTCCATACAAAAGTATGTAGTTTAATGTGGGTTTTTCCACTTGATGCTCGAAAAAATACGCCTAACGAACTAAAACTTGGTGTATAAATTTATTTTGATATCGAAATAGATTCATAAAAAAATTGAGCAAATCGAAGTAAAATCACGCCTACCTCTCATACAAAATGACATTATTGAATGTATGATTTCGCACTTTATTCTCCAAAATATTAAGCTAACACACTAAAACTTGATATATTTAATTATTCTTAAGCCAGTAAGTAATATATTAAAAAATGAGCGTAATTGGAGAGAAACTACGCTTAGCTGTCATAAAAAAGTATATTGGGGAGTGGTATGTTTTCATACTTTACACGCGTAAATATGAATCTATCAAAATGAAACTTGGCGCAATTAAGTATTTTTATTGCAGAATTAACAGAACAAAATATGATCGTATTTGGAGAAAAAGTACTACTAGTTCCCATACAAATGTGTGATATTTAATATGTGTTTTAACGCTTTGCATATGAAAATATACAGTTATCGGGCTAAAACTAGGTACACATTATTATATTTACTAATGAATAGACATATTTGAAAATGTACTAATTTAGAGAAAAATTACACCTAGCACCCATACAAATTTATGCCTTCGTATGCATGTTTTTACACTTTTTGCATTAAACTATCATGTTATCAAGCTTAAACTTGGCATAAATGATTATATTTGCTAGTCACACTTTGAAATAGGCAGATTTAGATTAAAACCACGCCTATTCTTTCGGAATATATAGAGTTATCAGTCTGAAACTTGGTGTCTACGATTGCATTTGATAAAAAAATAAATGACTTTGAAAATTCAAAAGTTCAAAAACTAGTTCTACGTTTCGTACTTGGATCGTGTGTTACAAACAATGTCAAGAAACTTAACATACCTCACATTTTTACGAATACTTTCTCCTACACATACATATAAATGCTATTATTTACGAGTACGTATGTGTAAATATTTATATTCTGTCGCCATTGACATTGTAAAAACCATTTTAATTTATCTTGAAAATTGAATTATAATCAGGAAAAATAAGACGGCTGCATACTCTAGACAAGCTAAAGGTGTGGTAATACGTAAATAATTGCCATACTTCTTGGAAATGGTTGGAGAACAATTTTAAAGCGAATACACACAGAAATTAAATATTTTGCTAAAAGTAAATACATATTATTTTATTTTTTGCTTTTCTTCTTAACTTAACTTAACTTTAATTTAAAATTGATTTAACACAAGCAAAATTAACACATTCCAATGTATGTAATCCCTTATCCTTAAACAATTAAAAAACATTTGTTGAATGTTGTTGTTTTTTTTTGACAAGTAAGCAAAAGAAAAAATGGAAAAATACGAAGGGAGAAAAAAAAAATTTATTGTTAAAAATTAATCAACAATTTGCAGTTATACTGCTTGCTGATCCCAACACAACATAACAACAGACAGATAAGTATTGGCATCTACATTTCATTAATAGCCTTTAATGTTTTGATCAGCATCTCATATACAATAACGAGGGGGCGAGGAGAAAAGCAACAAAAAAAAGAAGAAAAAAAAAATAAAAAAACCAGAAAAGCAGAAACATCGACCCTACATAAATATAAAATCAACTTTAACGTCACAAACAATAACAGCAATAATAGAGGACGACTTTCCATGCAAACGGTCAGAACTAGAGAGCTTGATATATCTGGTATGATGGAATCTTTGTTAAAAATTATCAATATCCCTTTTCTCATTTTCTTTCCCTTTTATTATATAACATCTTATTTTTTTTTTGGCTTTCTTCTATGCTAGTTTCATAAGAATAAAAAAAAAAAAGAAAAAAAATTGCAATGACAGTAAAACAGATAAAAAAAAGAATGTAAAAAAATACATAGAAATCTTTTAGGCTTTTGTACAAATACTCGTAGTTTCTTAATCTTCATTTTCATGCTGCTTTTGCAATTTTCGATTCTCATTCAAGCACATTCACTCAATTGTAAATTAAAATCGTAATAAATAAGGGTCAAAAATACACAGGCAAACACCAAAAAAAAAAAAAAAAAACAGACAAGCATTTAAGGACTCACTCAACTATTCCAACAACTTATTATCCAACAACAGCTTTAATAGCAAGCATGTAATACAAGATGATTCCACATGTTTGATACTATATCAATCAGCTCTAACATAAAGCTTCTCTGTTCGATTTTTCAATCTCCTACTGCATTAGATCATTAGAAGAATATTTGAACTGATTTTTTTTACAATATCCTTTGCTTTCACAGACCTTTCCCAGACCTTTCCCAGACCTTTACCAGATCTTTGCCACAGAGAGTTCTATCCGAAGGTTTTTTACGCTAAGATTTCTAGTAAATACCAACAGAAAATTTAAGTGGAAGGAAGAGCTTTACTGTTTGTTTCTAAAAATAAATTATGTCAACTGATAAAAGGTTTAGAGCCTAAGGCTTGAGAACTCTTCTATCCTAGTCTCTTAGTCTCAATCATTAGTCTCATAGATTATCAGAATTATAAGTAAAAATTAATTGTAAAAAGAAACACAGTTTTTTTTTCTGTATGAATTTTGTAAATGATCAAATTTCGAGCTTACTAAAACTGTAAGAATAATTCTTTTGTGGCACTCATTAAGTAAGACATCCTGTATTAATACTATTATACATGTAAAAGGCAAACACTTCCTCTATTGCTCTCTTTATTGTAATTGTAAATTTTTTGCTTTCTCTTTCAAGTTTTCTTTTTTCTTTCTTTTTTTTTTTTTTTTTTCTTTTCAATATTAAACCATCTCACAATGCCAGCAATTCAAATATGCTTGGTGGTAACAAACATTTAGTATTACTATTGACTGCCAAGAAGTATTTTTCGTTCGAACCTTCTTTTTACTACCACTCCGACATTTGATTTGATTCTTATCGTATGTAGGTATTTGCTGCTTTTGATTAAGGACTACTTATTACAGTGCTTTGATAGCATATAAGGGTGGGGAAAAAATGATGGTCGCTGAAATCGGATTGAATTACGTCGTTTCAGTGCCGGCATAGACTAGGATTTCAAAATGAAATATTTTCAGGAAGTTTCTATTTAATCATGTTTCCATTGGCATTTTAAAACAATTACAATTATTTTTAATGAAATCCTTTAGTTTTGAAATAAGTGTAATATTATTGAATATCAGTGACGTGGCCATGATTTTGGTAAGGGACGGGATAAGATGGAAAAGATGTATTTGAAAAAAATTTTATGAACGATTTTTAAATATCTACATTTTAATATTTTTCTTTTATAACAAGTCCATCCGCCAAGGGTGAGATCTAGCCCCCTGAACTCCTCATCTAGCTACGTCACTGTTAAATATTCATTTTAATATCGAAAATATTCAAGCAGAGGGTTCCACAGGAAAGTGTGCTGACGCCCATCCTCTTCAATTTTTATCTGTCGAAGCTTCCTGCGCCTCCTCCTGCCATACCAATTATTTCTTATGCTGATGATTGCACAATCCTGGCTTCAGGATACAACGTCTCGGCGATATGCAGCAAAATCAACGGATACTTGGTGTAGGTCCAACAATTCCTCAGCCCCAGAAACCTTATACTCTCACCTGAGAAATCTAATGCAACACTCTTTACCACTTTACCACCTGGACTAATGAGCTCAGAACTGTTCTCTCGGTGGCTGTCGATGGCAAAAGTATTCCAATTGTGAATAAACCTAAAATCATCGAAGTTACTTTTGACAATCTCATCTCATCTCTCACCTTCGCTACGCATGTTGAAAACACTAGCCAAAAGTTGCATAGCAGAAATAATGTCCTTAAGGCACTGGCTGGCACTAGCTGGGTGAAAGACAAAGAGACGCTGCTCATCACCTATAAGGCCATCGGCAGGTCGATCATCAACTCCAATCTGGACGCCACTCATTGGTGACACTCAATGGCGGCGGCATCTGCAAACCCGGCAGAATACTGACCTATGCACCATCGCGGGATGCCATAAGATGACGCTTGAAGGCCACCTACATCAAGAAACACGAATGCTAAAAATGCGTGAGCACAACGAACTGCTTTCGCAGCAATTTCTTCTTTCCTATCACCTTCCACACACACCCCAAAAACCACTTACGCTCGTTTGATGGGCAAGTGAGTCACTTGCTCGATGATTTGAGCTCTAGTACACATAGAGTGGCCCTCAATTCATTACATCAATGCACGGTGGAGGTGACCATCGATGGTCATACTCATAACATCATGCTGGGTGGTCGCTCCCTAGGTCCGCTTGAGCCACTAAAGTCTGGGTGGAGCACCTATCTGAATTGCTACATGCAACGGCTGGTTGATATCATTCCAGAGCGATGCCCGCGGTGACAACATAGCCCACACGACACCCGTGATCTTTTCGCCTGCCCCAGAAGACCTACCAGTTTGACCCCCACTGCACTATGGATGAACCCACAGGACGTCGAAGTGAACAACAACAACTAAACAACTGACATATATACATGCTCTTCTGTTACAACAACAACAAAATATTTTGTTATTTTACCAAATATTGCCTAAAAAAATGAATCACTGTGCCTTTCACTCATTTCAATTTAGTCTCTTCCCCTTCCCTGACCCTTTTAGCGACAAAAGTAAATACTTATAAGAACATCATGGAGAAATGTAAGAAAACAGATGATTCGATAAGTGATTGACAGTGTTTGGTCAACACTTTTTCGAAATGTATTTAAAAATATTTAATTTAAAAGACATGAGTGGGAAATAATTATGTTTTTTTTTTTTGACAATAAATTATTTTGACATATTTGTATAATATTTCAGTGCCTTTAAATGAATAAAAAAAAAAAAAAAAAAAATCATTTATAAAGGAGCATATATGATTTTTACTCTGTTTTTTTTTTTTATTCAAAGTCACTTTTAAATAATAAATAAGCAAAGAAGTTGATTAATAATTAATTTGCAATTTCATTTAAATTTGTATTGGGAAAAAGTTGCAAAAACTAAGTAAGCTACAAAAATATTGAAAAATTCATCATCAAAAGAAAAAAAACGAAAGGAAACACCTCTCACAAAATACTTTCACTATGAAACCACTAAATTTCGCAATAACATTGTGGCATATACGATATGTAAAGCAGCAGCTATAGAGCAAAAAAGGAAAAAAGCAAAAAAAAAACACCATAAAAATGCGAATATGTAATCGCATGTGTTTGTCCAATCATCATAATCCCTTGAACATATGCAAAGGAACAGCAGGCAGGCGTAAGCATGCCATCAGCAACTGCGTTTTATTCGTGTTGTAAATTTCATTTTTTTTTTTCCTCTCGCTGCTGTATATGTTCTCGTTGTGATTTCTTTCTCATTTTCAGTTTCACACATTTCAGCACTCACTCATCGTACGTACATATGTTCACAAAAGTAACTGTTGACCCTTTTGCAACGGAAAAGCTCTTTTGAAAAACCGCACTTCCGTTCGGTTTTATTTGAATGAGTGCGAACGAACAATCAAATGAGCAAGCGGTACAACATACACATTAACAAAATGCAACGATACCACGTCGCCGCTTCACTGTATGTAAAATCAGCCAAATATCCTGCTATATATCCTGCTGGGTATCCTGTGTCTATTTGAATATGTGTGTGCGGCTCATGGTAACGGAAACAGTGAATTCCAAAAAAAAAGAGAAAGTTATACGAAAGCAACAACAATAACACCATCTACATGACTCTCGCTCATATTGGGCAGTTATCAATCTCACTTCTAGCTAAAGGATTTTACATTTCTGAACAGCCTCAAACAAATTACTGAGTTGTGTCGGTGGATGAGTAAGCGCGCGCACGAACAGAAAACCAACCATCAAAATATGAGAATGGCTGCTGCATGCTGTGAATTTTCACACGAATTTTATTAGTTTTCAAATGAAAAGCAACAATACAATATGAATGCGGGTGGGGGATGAGAGGGCAACTGCCCTTAAGTATGCAATAAAAAGTGTATTGCATGATTATTGTTGTTTGCGCCTCCTATTGCTAGCCAGCCAATGTGATCACCCACCCATACGACAATTATATGCGGGCGTAAATTGGTTAGTCATTAAGGAGATTTAATGAGAAATGTGTTTTTTTATTTCTTTTCGTTTTTTGTTGTTAGCCGGAAGCATAAAACACAGATACTCATGTATGTAGGTGTATAACCCCAGTAATTGTGAAAATATTTTTGTATAATTTAAATTATATTAAAGATATTATTGTTGATATTATTTTATTATAGCATAATTTTAGGCATTTAATGATTTATTATGGTTTAATGGCTGTAAATTGGTGCCGTAAAGCAGGATGAAGTGCACCGTATGGCGGATCTACGATTAGATTAGAAATGAAGCCTCACACCTCTCATCCTGAATCTCCCTCTCACCTACACGTGGTGGCACTGTTAACCCTGATTGGAGATTGGGTACCCAACCCCAATGGAAAAGAAGGGAACAGACGAGAAGGGTGATCCCCTAAGCCGGGATAGCACGTGTCCATCGGCTTGATGTTTGCAGTTAGGGGTTAACATACTGTATTTTAGCGTTGCACCTCACTGATACCTGCCCGCCTCAGTGAGTAACCGTGGGCTTATCGTGTTATTGGGGGCTATGACACGACGGACCTTCCTTTCCCCCACACTCGTGGGATTAAATATGGACACACCAAATTTAACAAAAATAAATAAACTAGCAGGTTCACAGAATGCTTCTCAACTGGCGGATCAGGTGGAACGTAATGTTCTCAACACTGAACGCCAAGTTCTAACTCCTAAACGGAGAGGACAGACGGAGGGCAAAGGCAGCAGAGACAGGAACTCTGAACCTACGCCACGGACGGTAACTGGACCCGAGAAACGGAAGGAAAGTAGAGGAACTGTGGCTGCTGAGGGTGCTTCGACATCCAAGGCCGCAACTACACAGCCCTCTATAAGTACTGGACAGAATAGGCAGCTTCCAGCTTTTGGCGCTGCAAGAAAGGCAACCGGTCTGAGTGGGGCAGGTACCAAATGGTATCTGCGCTATCTCAATGAGGGCTTGACGCCCGAAGAAGCCAAACAGAAAGTGCTCAATCGCCCTAAGAGCATATCTGTTACAAGGAAGAGGGGCGCCACAGAAATCAGCCCAACTGATGGCAATGCAGCCAAGAGAAACAGGGCTTTTGATACTGCACCGGGGGTGGTGAAAAGAAATCTGCCACGACCTGCTCCAAGACCAGAGGCGACCACCAGGAAAGCGGGTGTCAGCTACGCCAATGTCACCAAAGGCGTTAGACTGGCTATAATCCCGAAATCTTACCCGGAGGTTATCCTTTCGCGCGAGGAGCAGGGGCAACTCGAAAATCTTCTGATAGAGGAGATGTTCAAGGGTTCTGAAACCGAACTTGAATTTGATGGCATCCACTTTCGACCAGGCTTCATCTTGGTTGATTGTTCCACCGCAGCGGCTGCTGAATGGGTGAAAGTAACGATACCAAGCTTATCGGGGTGGAAGGGGACCGAACTGACGACTTGCACTGGAGATGCTATCCCTGGTGTACATCTGATGACGGTATACCTTCCTCGAGCAGCGGGTACCGACGACAAGAAACTCCTTGATTTGATGATAACTCAGAACAAAGCGCTGAGCACCAATCTCTGGAGAATCTTCAGCAGCAAAGACGAGAAGAACGGGAAGCTGTTAACGATCGGTATCGATGACCGATCGCTTGAAGCGATTAAAGCCAAAGACTGCAGGGTGGCCTACAGATTTGGCAAGATCCCAGTTCATCTGCACAAGGGACGTACACTAGGAAATCCTCCAGACGCAGAGGCCACAACTGAGCAAAACTCAGCCGAAGCCGAGGAGATCCTAAAAGAAGTAGCAAGTGAAGTGGTTAGGAGCGAGATGCCTGTAGCCGAAGTCAGCGTTCTTGCTGTCGAAAGCGAAGACATCAACGCTATAAACCTAACAGCGCTAAGACTGACCGAAGTAGACTCCGACAGAGTACTCCTGGCAGACATCGATGATGCACTGGCGGAGAGCGATGCGAAGGAGAGAGCTGCACACCAGTAACAAGGAGATGGCCAGCATTAGAGTTGCTCAAATCAATCTCCACCATGCGAGAGCCGCCTCGGCAGTCATCGCTAGAGCAACACTCAGGTCCAACCTGAGCATAGTGCTGGCCCAGGAACCTTGGGTGTTCAGGGGCCAAATCAGAGGTTTGGCTGCATCCAATACGCAGGTAATATGGGACATTAGGTGTGTAAACCCAAGAGCTTGCATAGTACTAACAAAAAATATGAAATACTTGTGTCTTCCAGAGTTCCTTTCTAGAGATCTTGTAGCGGTGCAAATCCCGGTCAACATCAACGGGTGTACACGTGAAGTTATATTCGCATCGGGGTACCTACCGGGGGATGATGCTTGGGCCCCACCTGAGCTGATCTACAAACTGGTCGAGTACAGCGAAAGGAAGAAGCAACCTCTAATACTTGAATGTGATGCCAATGCGCATAACGAGGCATGGGGGAGCACGGATACCAACAAGCGTGGTGAGTACCTTCTCGAATTTATCATTAGTAATAAATTAGAAATTTTAAATGTGGGAGATACACCAACTTTCGTAACTAGTGTACGAAAAGAAGTTCTGGATTTAACCTTAGGAAACACCTGGGGCTTTAGTCTTGTTAGGAATTGGGTAGTATCCAACGAACCATCAATGTCTGACCACAGCATACTGAGATTTGACATAGAGGGGGAGCAATTAACGCAAAGAATTGTAAGGAATCCGAGAAAAACAAACTGGGAAAAATACTTAAATAATCTGAATGCAAACCTAAGACAACTATCATTAGGCGACTGCATCAGAAATGAAATACAACTAGAAACTACGGTAGAAAATTTCAATAAGATAATTATCAACTCATATGAGGACAGTTGTCCAATAAGCAAGGTGAACTCAACCAAGGATGTACCTTGGTGGAACAACGATCTAATGAAACTAAGAACGGAGGTTCGAAGGTTATCAAATAGATCAAAAACTACCGGGGATTGGACCGAATATAGAAGAACTCTAACACTCTATAATAAAGAGATTAGGGAAGCAAAACGCAAAAGTTTCAGAAACTTCTGCGAAAGCATTGAGCACGCCACTGAGGTGTCAAAACTCTACAAAGTGTTAGCCAAAGGCAGTAGTATATCATCCACCAACCTTAAAAAAGGAGATGGTTCCTTCACGGAAAACGAAGAAGAAAGAGTAAAACTACTTCTTGACACACACTTCCCAGGATCTTCCACACTCGTGGCAGCAGGGACAGACGATGCTGAAAACTTGGGAAGAATAAGCAGGAATGAATGGATCTTGGCAAGTGAAATTTGCACCGAACCTCGAATCAGATGGGCAATTAACACCTTTAAACCATTGAAATCACCTGGAGTAGACGGAATCTTTCCTGCCCTACTTCAGAAAGGTATAGAGCAGCTGTTAAGTCCATTGACGAGAATAGCTAGAAGCAGTATAGCGCTAGGTTACATACCTAGGATATGGAGAAGGGCAAAGGTGGTATTTTTGCCGAAGGTGGGTAAGAAGGACCCGCTTCACCCTAAATCTTTCAGGCCAATCTGCCTAACATCCTTTGTCCTAAAAACTTTGGAAAAAGTTGTGGATAACTACATCCGGACCACAGTTTTAGTGAGAAATCCGCTACACTCTTGTCAGCATGCTTATAGAGCAGGGCACTCCACCGAAACTGCTCTACATCAACTGACGAGCTTACTGCAGGACAGTCTAGAGAAGAAGGAAACTGCGATATGCGCCTTTCTAGACATAGAAGGTGCCTTCGACAATACTTCACATGATGCTATCAGAAGAGCTCTTACAAGAAGAGGAGTTAATAAGACTCTAGCTTCTTGGATGAGTAATATGCTTCTTACCAGGAAGGTTGAAATACCAAGTGGTACAGGAAGTATAATTGCAAACACCACAAGGGGGTGCCCACAAGGAGGTGTGCTATCACCACTTATGTGGAGTATAGTAGTAGACGAGCTATTGGAAAAATTGGAAACCAGTGGTCTGTCATTTCAAGGCTATGCAGATGACATAGTCATTATCTGTAGAGGTAAATTTGAAGACACTCTATGTGACAGAATACAGCTAGGACTCAAACTAACGAAGGGATGGTGCGCCACGGTTGGGCTGAACATCAATCCAGCAAAAACAACGATTGTACCATTCACACGGAAGTATAAACTTACGAATCTTAAACCTATCCGTTTAGACGGTGTAGAGATAGAACTCCAGAAAGTAGTGAAATTCTTGGGTACCCACTTGGACCAGAAATTATTGTGGAAAACCCACATTGAGGAGACAAGACAGAAAGCTATCAAAACTTTCATGACCTGTAGAACTATTGCGGGTAAAAGCTGGGGTTGTACCCCAAAAATTCTGCGATGGATATACACAGCAATTGTCAGGCCAATGATAGCCTACG
Organism: Megamerina dolium; assembly: GCA_963854835.1. Lineage (NCBI taxonomy): Eukaryota > Metazoa > Arthropoda > Insecta > Diptera > Megamerinidae > Megamerina > Megamerina dolium. Next base: position 70,422,170 of record OY978527.1, read on the forward strand.
GGGCAATAGTCTGGGAAAAGTGCACAAAGCAGCAGACAGTAATCAACACTCTTAGCAAGCTACAAAGACTTGCATGTGTATGTATCACGGGAGCAATGCGAACATGTCCAACGGCATCACTGGAGATACTCTTGGACTTTACTCCCCTCCATATTTACATCCAGTCCCAAGCGAGGAGGGCGATTTTGAGGGTAGCTGGGAACAACGTCAGCACAGGCAGTTACCTCAGCCGAAGGAAGATAGAACTTCTGGCTGAGCAACTTCCTGAAATCTCGATGCCAAGGGACGTGATACTCCCAAGGTTCAGCTTTAAGAAACATTTTAAAACTGAGCTTAGTAACAAAAAACATTGGGAAGGTATATCGAAAACATACAAGATAAACCAGTACATGATAACATGGTACACCGACGGTTCCCTCACCGATGACGGAGCCGGGGCAGGTGTATTCGGACCAGGGAAAAGATACTCTGAACCATTAGGTAAGAACACCTCTATCTTTCAAGCGGAAATCTACGCGATAGATAGATGTGCGCACTTTAATCTCGAACGGAATTACCGGAATCGCAGAATAGCAATACTGAGTGACAGCCAGGCGGCTATCAAAGCACTCAAATCCCACCAGGTTACATCATATCTGGTGATGGAGTGCATTGAAAAACTGAACATCCTGGGCCAACTCAATCAGGTATGGATTCTATGGGTTCCGGGGCACGTAGGGATCGATGGAAATGAAATGGCAGATAAGCTTGCCAGGAAGGGAGCATCAACCCCATTTGTAGGGCCTGAACCATTCTGTGGATTAGGATCGGGTAACATCTCCCGTATCATCTGGGAAGAAGAGAATAGACAAAGAAGCTTATACTGGGAAAACTTACCGGGGCTAACACACTCCAAACTAGCGCTAGGGACATACAACCTGAAACGCTACGAGGAATGTATGAGTCTAACGAAGAACAACATGCGAATCATTACGGGATTATTAACAGGGCACTGTAGGCTGAATTATCACCTAACAAAACTGGGAATTTTCTCTGATGCTCTCTGTAGGTTCTGCAGGGAAGAGGACGAGACCGCACAACACGTGATAGGAACTTGTCCTGCACTGATGCACAAGAGAAGGAAATACCTGGGAGATTTCATCATACCCGAGGATGAAATTAGACTCTGTGAATTGGGACCAATACTAAAATTCATCGAGGGAACTGGGCTGAGAGACACACTCTAGCTCTGCGAAGGGGGCACAATAGATCTTATAGGTCGCGGTGCAACATCCCCACAACGATAATAATAATAATGGCTGTAAAACTGTACTTGCAGCAAAAGAGTAGTAGTAGTAGATGAACAATATCTAATAATTCCAATTACTCTACAGTAAAATATAATTTGCAACCCAAGAAACCGCTATGCTATACATATTTACACCTTTCTAATATGCGTAAATTATATGAGAATATATAAAATAAATTGTTAAATTGTACAACATTTATATTACCATCACGTAAATGCAATTAAATTTAATATAATAAAAATTCTCAAGCATAATTTAGCAAGCTGCTTATATTTTGCAAAAAAAATAAACACAAATCATACAATGAAAAATATGGCTTTTAATATAAATAAATTTACAGGCTTAAATGTGTTTAAATAAATTTTATTTTATTATTTCTATGCACTTTATATTATAACATATTATAATGGTGTGACTTATGCAATCAGTGATGGAGGTAATGTTATTTTCTATTTTCGATTTTCATCAAATTTCATTACATCGTAGCTAAAACCAAGCCACATACAAGCACTCACACATTTATAGCTACTCGTATAATCCGTAAATGAAAAATATAATAGGTACTGGCTACAATATAAATACATTTAAAAACTCTATTCGATGGCCTGTTAGCCTGCAGCATAATTGCATAGCACATTTACGCAGCATTTAATTTGCTACTGTTGCTTTCACTATGTGTGTGTGTGTGTGTGTGTGCGTATGTGTATATCATTATGTGCATATGAGCGTATGTCTAATTTTCAAAGTAAATTATTATTCTCACTCTCTCCGTCTCTTCGGTATTTGCGACCCCACCAAAGGCTTACATGGATGCATTAGGGTGTTGCCCCGTAACCAGTTACCCGGATATCCAGAGTATACATTTGTTATGATAAAACTGTGATAAAACTCAGAAAAAGTGATGCCACAAGAGCCAATCCATGTCTTTCTACACTTTTGAATGTAGTATGTAGATAAATTGAGGCTCGGCTAAGGATTTTTGGGGTATATAGTGTCGTAATTATATAGCAATTTCGCTGAAAATTGATATACAAATATATTTTCAACAAAAAACAATAAAACAATAAAAACCACACCTATCTCCCATACAATGTATGCTGTTGAATGTATGTTTTTAAGCTTTTCGAGCGAAAATATAAAGTTACCAAACTGAAATTAAGTATACACTATTACATTTACGAAGGACTAAAAATATTCAAAAATGGGCATAATTGGTTGAAAACAACACCTAGGTCCCATACAAACTTATGATTTCGAAGAACTTTTTAAAATGAGCGAAATCGGATGTAAACTATTCTTACTTCAGAAAAGGCTCACTTATGAGCTTATGAAAACACTCTTTCTGAACCTTTACATAAGCTTGTTCACGATGTTAAGTTGACCACAAGAAATACCTGAAAGCCAATTAGGATGCAAGTATTTAAAGTTGATGAATTATGTTGTGAGTTTTATTCGATTATCGGATTTTTTACCAACAAAAATAAAAAAAGCTTCACTTATTGGTAACCATAATGGGCACGCTGTCATTGTTATTAGGATTTCTAATACTTTCTGTCTCTCCCCACCCCCTCTAACACATATTTTTCCAATTAATTTCACTCATATGTATAATTTCGATACAATCACCTCCTCTCGCTAATATTCCTCCTATACTTGCTTGGTGTACTAACAAACTAAATCATCGAAAATTTTTTTGTGCGTAAATTTAATTTGGAAAATGTTTTTCACTTTCGCAATAGAGGAAGAAGAGCAAACACATTCATGCACGTGCATTCATTTTTACGCTTTGTTTACTTGCAATACAATGTGAACATCAAAACAACTAGCAAATGTATACAGCATCTCTTTCTCTCACATTATTGACGAATACTCGCCCACATTGCTATGAATACATCCACACACACACACACACACACACATACAACGTATATTCAATATTGACGCAAAAGCATCTAAAATTGAAAGCATTGTTGTTCCTTGTGTTCCAATAAAAGAATGAGATAGTGATTATTAAAGAGTGAGAGTGAGAAAAGGGAGACAAGGAATGAAAGGAAAATATTCAACAACAATAAAAAAAATAAAAATAAAAATGATTATCCCTCGAAACAAATTTTGCATAAATTTGCCAAAAATTTTGGCTTCGCACAACAACAACAACAACAACAACAAGCGTGTGTATATTATTGGATAATAGCCATAGCGGCAAATAAAAAATCTTCAAAAATGGGCACTTAAAGCCAATTCTTAAGTGGCTTTACGATTGGAATAAGCAAGCATATTAGTTAGCCACTCATGTATATACTATGAATTATGTGTATGTATGTGTGTGTGCGTGTGTGCATGAATGTAAATAATTCAATTACTGCTACCACTAATATTGCTGGTGGTGCTACGTAGTAGCAGACTATATTATTGTCATTGGTCATTCAGCATCCTGAATATGCTGAATCAACCACCCACATTCGCAACAACAACAACCACTTTGATTGAGTACATCTACATCGTATATGTATATGCATGTATGTAGATCCATAGAAGGAAAGCTACAATTTGTGGCATATAAGCCATTGAATTCAAATCAAATTTAAAATTTTACAATTTTTGGTTTTACATACTTGTATGTGTAGATATGTATATATGTGAGACATGACAATGATTCACACTACCTACACTCTCTAGAGCTAGTTGAAATTCCATTATATTCTTTGTTGGCAACTAGAAATGAATGAATTTGGCATAATTTTCAATGGCTTGTCAAGTTAAAATTATTATTGGTTTTTGTGTAGCTTCTTTTGCTTCACACATTCATCTTATTTCGACAGTTGTCTTCCTTTCTTTAATAGTCATTTGAATAATGCAACTATAATAGTAAAAACATCTGCTTCCAAAAGAAATTATACTCGTATATTCGAAAAATGCTTTATAGATTTTTAATTTCAATTGATGGTTCTGAAAAGAAAATTATTGAAATAAAATTAAAAGTAAAATAAAACAAAAATGAACTTGATTTAATTAGTTTTTCATCAAAAATACTATTACTATTTTTAATTTGTGCAAATATTATTAAGAATTTTTTTCAAATTGCCAATTTTATAGATTTCTTTTCTCTATACAAAAATTGCCTTATAACATAATTTCCTTTACATTTACCTATAATATAATTTATTTAATACAATTTTCGAATAGTTTCGAATTTCGGAATTAAATGGGATTTATTCGAATTATAGTCAATAGAGATATCTCTCCGAAAGCAATCATACAACTTTAGTGAAGGCACAAACCTAAAGAGAGCTTGGGTAATAACAGATATGTCATGATTTTAAAGAAAAAGCGAAAATGAAGCAAAAATTCGCCGATAAACGAAAAAAACAGAAAGGAACTGGATTCAAAGAAAACTCACAAAAGTCATTCAAAAAAGGAGGTCTTGCTATTCATATATAATTTCTTATAAAGTCCTCTGTTCAGCTGGTGCTGAAAATGTTCACTTAAAGTTCGATATTTTCTAAATGCTGGATGCTCTCGCTTTTTGTTTGTCTTGCCTCTCATCTTAAAGCAAAAATTCAATTGAAATGATGAAATTGGCAGTAAACGAGACAATACGAGTGACCAGACCTTAATCTAGAACATAGGGGTTCATTCAACTTCGATTGATAACAAATAGAAAAATGAATATCTTTATTAAAACTTGAAATTACAAATCTCCTCGAGGTCTCACGATTCTTAATTAGGAATTTATTTTTTGTTATTATCTTCTGATTATTATTATTATTATTTTTTATTTTTTTTTTTTTTTGCAGCATTTAATAGCAAAATTAACAAGAGATTGCCAAGTCTGTACTGAACTAAGATAATTGACAAAAATATAATAAAATTCTTAAGGTGGTAAACAATAATTTGAATATTATTTTACAAAAAATCAAAATTTTTTAGAAATTAAAAATAGATTCAGTACGAACGGTACATACTGAATGTCATTTTATTTTTACAAATATTGTAAATTTTCATAACAAATCAAAGAAGTTGATTATTTTCAACGATTTTGGACAAAATTTAATCGAAGAAGTTGATTATTCTTCTTCTTCTTCTTCTTTGTCCTAGTCTTTTCCTATTTGGGGTCGGCTCTCCTTGTACGATATTTCCAGGTCGTGCGATCCTGTGTCGTCTCCTCCTCATTTATGTTTTTGCTACCCAAATCGGATTTTATCAAGTTGCACCAAGCTCGAAGTGTTCTTCCTGGGCCTCTTTTACTCTCTTCCATTGCCAATGTTCTCCCCAATATGTGACCTTCCGGTCTCCTCATTACATGACCATACCAGCGGAGGCGATTTTCTTGCAACTTATCTGCGATATGCACCACCTTCTTGCTTCCACGGACGTACCTATTCTGGACTTTATGGAATAGGGTAACACCACTGGCCCAACGTAGCATATGCATTTGTGTCACATATAGAAGTTGATTATAATAAAAAAAATGTTGGACAAAATTTAATCCGATCTGGTGAACTGACTTTATAAACTTCATATATACAATTACGGCTTACATCAATGCAAATAAATACTTATTGTTCTTCCCTTACTTCCTATAACTTATACTTCATATTTCACAATAGACAATATTGGAAATAATTTGATTCAATGTCTTCGAAAAAAGTTGCCTTTTCGAAAAGATTTAGTGGTTTCCAAATATTAAAATTATGTGTCTCATGATCATAATTACTAGAAATTTCTGGACTTTCTAGAATATAAATTTGTTTTGAGAAAAATGGTTTGCATCATCCCTGTTTCAGGATGAAAATATTTAAAATATAATTATACTGAGTGTTATTCAATTTCGAAAATTTTGTATATCTTCATATTTTTCAAACTCTCTATCTTAAATTAATACTATATGTTGTTACAATCACACCATATACATATATGTTATCTACTGATATTTAACACCTCATCTGGCAATGCAATTATTTTGTGATTTTTCATTTTGGTGGTACACTATCTTATAATCTTCATCTTTGTCTTTCTTTCTCTTATTATTTTTACAATTTTATATTATTTTATAGAAAATATTTCAAACAATATGGCATTCTCACACCTGTCTACTTCCTGTTTCCGTACTAAACTTTTTTTTTTTTCGTGCCACTCTTACTGATATGAAAATAAAGAGCAAAAAAAAAAAAATGGCAATGTCGATGGCGACAACGACGCAAACTGCAAAAGAAGTATAAATGCAAAAAAAATTAACAAAAAGAAAATTGTGAAAAGTGTGCGCAAAAATAAAAATTTTTTAAGCAACTTACACAATGCGAATAGAAGACAAAACTTTGCAACGGAAGTGCAAAAAAAAAAGAGTTGCTTACTCGTATGTATGAAATATTAGTCGTATGCACAGTATGCACAGTATGAATAAATTGATGTATTTTATGTAGTAGTTCTGGTGATAATTGAAGTTTCATATGTTTCATATCAAGTTTATTCAACATTTATGAGCAATTCTAAATGTAATATTAATATATGATATGATTTATGAATATATTTTTATTACAAAGTTGTTTTTGTTTTTTTATTAGTTATAAAGTCATTCAGCTTTTGTCATTCCGATTAAATGGACATTTTTAAAGAGACAAATGTGTTAATAAATATGTCTTGATACAAGCAATGCTGTTGTTGTTGTTGATGTTATTGTAGAATTATTGAGTTAAGCTAATTTAAAGGCTTAATTATCTTTTTGCCAAAATTTATTGTTATTATTATCGTATTATTATTATGCTAATTTTTTTTAGGGGAAGTTGGGGTGTGCCATTTTATTTGTACAATAAATCAATACTTGTTTGTCAATTATAAAATGCTACCACCTTAGCTTTGGCTTTTTCAATTTCTAGAGATTCCAATTGACTGAAAAATATTGCATTTTGTATCGACATTTTCCAAATATCGAATGGGAATAGTGGATCACATAGCGTAAATCTAGTTAAAACTAAAAATGTCGATATAAAATACTGTGAAAATTTTTAAAAAATAGCTTGACATAATTAAAATCAAAAATTTCTAAGTTCAAATTTACAAAATATCGCATTAAAAACATATTGAAATATGCATATGAATTTAAATCAACTTGATAGATGTCAAAAATAAAATTATAAAAGATTTCTCCATAAAAAAGTTTATAAAATACTCTGAAAACTTTTAAGGTAGTAGTCCGGTGTGACGACCGAAATTTCGACGCTTTTTCATGAATACAATGCGATCGTTATAAAATTTTTACATGTTTTTATTAGTGTTTTCACGTATAGAAAAAAAAAATTGTTTGGAGTTAATTTTACATTAATTTGTTTTTAATTTTTGACGTCAGAGTGGAGTCCTCGAAAAAAAGATGAGTTGGTTCGGGGAAGCACACAACCTTCCGAATTCATCTGAAATAAAAAATTCAAAAAGATTATTTAATTAACTAACCTATAATATACATAAAAAAACAAACAAAAACAAAATGGCGGTCTTGTGAAAAAAGTTCATAAAATCTAATTTTTTTTCTTGATAAATTGTTTAAATAAAGTAGTTTATTATTAAAAAATTAAATGTTTTAAAGGTCACTTATTTAGATATGTGTGTCTAGAATAACGGGTAAAATTTTTAGCCAATTTGGTTGAATAGTTTTGAGTCTGTGCTTCCCCAAAATTTCGAGAACATGGTTTTGAGAAAAACGTGTTTAAAGTTTTGACAACTGATTCATAAACACTACGGCACGCTCTCTTATTTCAGCTATAACTTTAATAATATTCAAAAATTCGGTCTGAAATTTTTAGAGTATATTTTTAAGATGTTTTTTCTTCCGAAAAATGTAAAAAACAAAATCGATTTTTTGAACTCATCACACCGGACTACTACCTTAAAAAATAGCCAGGAATAATTAAAATCAGTTTTCTTAAAAAATCCAAGCACTTTAAAAACAATTTTCCAAGTTCAAATTTACAAAATATTACATTAAAAACATATTGAAATCAACATAAATCAATTTAAATCAACTTGACAGATGTCAAAAATAGAGTAATGAAAGCTTTCTCCATAAAAAAAAAGTTGATTTAGTTTATGCATAAACTCCTCATGGAAATTTTTCCTAAGTATCCCCTTTGGAATAGACACAAGTGTTAATGACAGCCAAATTGAATATGTCAAAATTCCATGCCCTCGCCCAATTTGCATGTACCATTATCTCACAACTTCACCTATATAATATTTTTTACTCTTGTTATTGTGCAATTTGAAGCACTATTAATGTCAAATAATATTTATTTGAATGATGAAAGGTAAAGTGGATAATTATAAATGTAAATTTTTGTTTTGTTCAATTTTTAAAAAACATTCTGACACTTTTTTATTCTGATCATTCGGCAAAATCGTGTGATTGTGATGGTGGTGTAATGGTGGTAATGGCCATGAATGGTGCATTCCACATTTATTTATCAGGATTTTGCAATGTGATCAATAATTTTTGGATTTTTTTTTTCATATTTTCATATTTTAATTCGATTATTAATATATATTGTTTTTACAAAGGTGGCCAAAAAGCATTTGATTTGATATGGCTCTTTAATTTTTGATTTTGTTTATTTTTAATTTTTTGCTACATCTCTCGTTAATGGTAGGTTCATTCACATTTGCCTTTAATATTGTTTTTTTGTGAATTTTTTTTTTTTTTTTAATTTTATAAAAATCAAAATATATTTCGGTTGCTGAATTCATTAAAGAAAATACGACGCATTTGGTTTTTTTTTTTTCTATTCGTAAACAACGACAAAAAGAAATTTGTGTATAAAAAAAGGCTCGCTATCAAAGTGATTGCCATTTTTTGTATACGAAAATGCTTCTCTATCACAAAAAATACGATTTGTGCAATGGCCAAGGCAATAACTTAATTATGTAAAATTGTGGCAACATTGAAGTAACTCAATGTCCATTATATGTATTTAACGAGTGTATATTAAAAAAAAAGTTGTCTAATGGTCGTTGACATTCTCTCACTGTCATTGTCATTGATAATAATGACAATAATGACAATTGTATATTCGATATTCCCAATTGTACCATTTATTATTAAGCATTGTCTTTCCCTCTAAACCCCACTTGATACTGTAGGTACTCATAATAATTATTTTAAGATATTATTAATTCATCAATTTTTTTGTGGTATTACGTCTTTTGGTTGATCAATTGTCTCATTGTTTTGTTGTCTTCCAGGAATTTCAATTTAATTCAATTAATTACGATTTTATGCACTAAACGGTAGAGATCCACTTGAGTGTGAATATAGTGATTTTATACAATTTTAGGCATTGATTAATTTATATTACATTTGATTTGATGATTAATTTCAAATGTGTAATCAATACTTTACAACTTAGAAATGTAAGAGAGTATGTAATTAAATATGTTTATTAATAAACTTGTTTAAATTAATTGACTTATCGAAATGAAGATGAATAATTAGCAGAGAGAAATGTTGCTATAGAAGAGTTGAAAAAAAAATGAGTTACCTACTTCAAAATAAGTAGAATAAATTTGCAAAGCTAAACTTCGGTAATACTGAAGCACAGCTTCCCTACGCCATAGCAGAAAGACGGACAAAAAAAAAACAAACAAAAAAAAACTAACTTTTGTAATGGATTACACTAATTTTTGGACTCGTCAAATATAATCGACTTTCAGCTTGATAACTTTATACTTTCGTTCGCAAAGTGTGAAAACATACATTTGAAACATACTTTTGTATGGGAGCTATAACTGGTTTACATCCAATTCATCCCATTTTCTAACTTGTCCATTGATTGGCAAATATATTCATATGTGCCGAATTTCAGCTTGATAACTTTATATTTTCGTTCGCAAAGTGTGAAAACATACATTTGAAACATACTTTTGTATGGGAGCTATGACTGGTTTACATCCAATTCATCCCATTTTCTAACTTGTCCATTAATTCGCAAATATATTTGTATGTACCGAATTTCAGCTTGATAACTTTATATTTTCCTTCACAAAGTGTAGAAACATACATTTGAAACATACTTTTGTATGGGAGGTATGATTGGTTTACATCCAATTCATACCATTTTCTAACTTGTCCATTAATTGGCAAATATATTCGTATATACCGAATTTCAGCTTGATAACTTTATATTTTCCTTCACAAAGTGTGAAAACATACATTTGAAACATACTTTTGTATGGGAGGTATGACTGATTTATATTCAATTCATCCCATTTTGTAACTTCTCCATTAATTGGCAAATATATTCGTATATACCGAATTTCAGCTTAATAACTTTATATTTTTCTTCACAAAGTGTAGAAACATACATTTGAAACATACTTTTGTATGGGAGGTATGATTGGTTTACATCCAATTCATACCATTTTCTAACTTGTCCATTAATTGGCAAATATATTCGTATGTGCCGAATTTCAGCATGATAACTTTATATTTTCGTTCGCAAAATGTGAAAACATACATTTGAAACATAGTTTTGTATGGGAGCTATGATTGGTTTACATCCAATTCATTCCATTTTCTAACTTGTCCATTAATTCGCAAATATATTTGTATGTACCGAATTTCAGCTTGATAACTTTATATTTTCGTTCGCAAAATGTGAAAACATACATTTGAAACATAGTTTTGTATGGGAGGTATGACTGATTTATATTCAATTCATCCCATTTTCTAACTTGTCAATTGATTGGTAAATATATTCGTATGTGCCGAATTTCAGCTTAATAACTTTATATTTTTCTTCACAAAGTGTAGAAACATACATTTGAAACATACTTTTGTATGGGAGGTATGATTGGTTTACATCCAATTCATACCATTTTCTAACTTGTCCATTAATTGGCAAATATATTCGTATGTGCCGAATTTCAGCATGATAACTTTATATTTTCCTTCATAAAGTGTGAAAACATAGATTTGAAACATAGTTTTGTATGGGAGGTATGACTGGTTTATATCAGATTCAGCCCATTTTTGAGTATGCTTATTAATTACTAAATAAAATCTCATATACCAAATTTCAGTTGGAAAACTTTGTATTTTCGAGCACAAAATGTGAAAAAACTCATTCACCAGCATACTTTTGTATGGAAGGTAGAAATGATTTTTATCCAATTTCACCCGTTCATGAACTTAACTCTTCATTTAGTGAAAATAACTTTATGTACCAATTTTTAGCTCTATAATTATGATAAATATCATGTGATTAAACCGTTATGTCTTATGTTAAAAAATGAAAAAAATCAAAAATTCCAAAATGTTTGACATTAAAATGCAATTATATATTTAAATAGATGCCTGTTGTATCAAAAATATATGGAACCCTACGAAGAACTATTTTATTAGTTTAAATTAGCTTTTATTATTGCAATTTACATCATGTTTTTGTTAAAATTAACTAGTTTTATTGCTTGTTTTTGTCGAAATCTCATACATTAATGCATATGTAGTAGTAGAAACATATATCATTAAATTAGAAATTGCCTAAAACAGCATGACTTTAAATATTTCAATCTTTATTGCTATGTAAATTTTCGAAAACACAAATATTCTAGTAAATTTTTTTTTTTTTTTTTTATAATACGAGATCAAAATAATTTTTTCTGAAAAAAAATACTCTCCACGAAATAAATAAATAATCACTTAAAGTAGCATTATATAGTTATAGTATACACCTACTTAAATGACAAATTTTATAAAAAAATCATAGTCATATATAATAACAAATAAAAATCAAAAATTCCCATATTTTCACCAAGCCTCTAATGTAGAAATTAAATTTGTACTAAATGCCACTGTGTTGTTTTTTTTTTTTTCATATTACATATTCATTTCAAACACCACATCGCTATTCTTTTGTATATGGGTGTGTGTGTGTGTGTGTTTTTATGTGAAAATTTTTCCACTAAAAAAAAAAAATTGTTTTTTCCCCAACTTTGAAGTGATAAATTAATTAAGCTTTATATATATAAATACATCCAAGTGAGATGCTCATTCAAAACTAACACCCCTATCTCGCAAAAAAAAAAAAAAAAAGTAAAAGCAGAGTAACAAAAGTATTAGAAGCAAAAAAAAAGTTCACACACACACACACACACAACAAATAAGTACATGTATGACTGACTGTATGCTTTGCCAGTATGCCATATTTACAAGGCATTAATTTCTAAATTACGCAGGCATAATTTGGAAATGTTATAAGGACACTTTTACTTTTTTTTCTGTTGTTGTTGTTGTTGTTGTTAATGTGCATGCACTTACATATAAGTATATTCCACTCCAACACGACAGGCTTAGGCATTTTGGTACATAGCGAAACCATAGGGAGAAGCCACAATCTCTGTAGGCATATAAGCTTCTGATTCTAATATAGAATGATTAGAAAAGAAAAATATATAAAATTTTGTATTAATATGTTCTTTTTTTTTAAACATGTTTTCTATACAAGCGATTTTTAGCATCTGAATAAATTTCTGTACAAAAAAAAAAAACCACACACAAAAATTATGTTTTCAAAATATCATACATTTTCTGTAATGATCTAATATACATACATACATATATACCAATAAAAAATCATACCACTGCCATCACAACACACTTTTTGGGTATAGATATGCAATATCTACAGTGGAAGTATGCCATCATCAGCCATGAATGTAGTAAGTATTCGGGAAATCTTCACACTGTACGAGTAGTATGAACGAAGAATATGTGTACATAAATTAGGATTCATTTACTACTATACATACAGACATGTGTGCGTAAATACGCTTATCAACAAATTGCATGAAAATGATATTAGAGTCGAGCACCATACGATTTACGAGTATCTAGACAAAGATCGACAATAAAACATGGAGCGTATGGAATGGAGGCATATTTTAAGAAGATGCTTATGAACTTTAGGAGGCTTGAAGGTTGCCACGCCTTTCTAACATTTGTATTCTCACAACAGAGTACATAAAGAAGCCAATACAATCGCACACACAAAGCAACTTAACCAACTTAACTGGGGCAGCATACTAAAGGCCATATATTCTGTATAGAAAATAGACCACAAAAAACGTTTCCTTACATATGCATCATCATATTATGATGATTTTATTATTATGAATTATTATATAAAATTTCAATACCATGCTGTTATGTTATTGCATACTCATAGATATCAAATTAGGTCATGGTCGCGCTGTATACACAGTACGGGGCGTATGACACTTGCACATCCAATGACTTTAATAAAATTTTGTCAACAACAGATGGTTAAATAAAATAGCAACAGCAACAACAACAACAACAATGTAAGCATCCAAAATAACAATGATATACAAAAATTCGCAATAATGGCAATTTAACAACTGCAGCAAGAACAGTAGCATATCATGTATGATATATTGTATGATAGTATAGCTCAATGCAAACTATACATGCCTAATAATGTCAGAAACAATGTTGCAGACAAAAAGTGATAATCAAAAGGAACAATAGCAATATCCAATATTCAGCAAACAGCAAACAGATTGTCAGAAACGTATGAGAGTGAGTGAGTCAGTGAGATTTACTTTGGCATTTGGCATTTTAAATGCGTTCATTTTAGCACACACAGGCACACAATTTTAGAGTAACGCATTAGGGCGTAATGACGCTTATACTATATTACTATACATGCGACAGTTGATGGGTTACTTGATGGTGTCATTTTGATATGATGCTTGAAATTGAAATGAACAGCCAACAGCCAACAAAAACTCTAAACAAAATCTGTTCTGTTGATAATGAGTACTACTACTACATATATAAATATGTGTGCTGATGAGGCAACTGATGATTTTTTTTTTTGATTGTTTTGTTTGTTTATTTGACTCCTATTACCAATGCTGATGATATTGCTAATATTGTTGATGATGTGATGATGATGATGATGATGTAGATAATCATGATTATATCAAATTTTCATACCAATTTTCTTACTAATTACACTTTCGCTTATACATAATTTGGCACATATGTAATGAGCTACTTATACTGACGTATATGTGAGTGTGTGTGTGCATCTGAGCTAATATGGATGCAATACAATATGAGTTCAAATGTGCCCACAAAATCGATGTATGCAGATGTCGATAATGAGAGCAATTACTGTTGATCAAATCAAAACAAAACGAACAAAAATCAATTTGGTGCTGGAAGGGGGTATATTACTGCTCGCAAACTACTCTGTACATAAGCAGAAGTCCTGCGAAAGATTTCATTGCAATCTTTACTGTCGGTGCAAATTTACATAAAGTATGATATGAAAGATTTCTAGGCCACTCTTATTATTATTATTATTAGTATTATTATTATTATTAGAGTGTTCTATTACACTCATGGACTAGAGTATTTCTGTAAGTCCAGCATCCATTAGGAAGTTGTGTATAATGGACTTCAGCAGATTTTCCGGTATTATAAATTCTCCAAAGTTTTTCTTTCTTGTGTGCATAAGTGCTGGGCACCTTCCCAATACATGTTTTGAAGTTTCACTCTCCTCCCTGCAATATCGGCAGGTTTCATCCGAGAAGATTCCCAGGTTCGTTAGATGATAATTCAGCGTGCAGTGTTCTGTCAATAATGCCGTGATTATTCTCATATTATTATTGCTTAAACTGATATATTCCTCAAGTCTTTTGAGGTTATAGATCCCTAAAAGTGTCTTGGATTGGGACAACCCTGGTTTCCCCAGTATAATTGTCTTTCTGATTCTTTACTCCTTTTAATGAGCATGGATAAAACGCCTTTGCCCAGACCACAGAAAGGTTCTGGGCCTACAAAGGGTGTTGCTGCTCCCTTCCTGGCAAGCCTATCCGCTAGCTCGTTGCCTCCAACTGCAATATGTCTTGGAATTCAAAGTTTATTCTGCTTGTCAAGACAATCCCACACCAGTTTTAATTTCACCTGGTTACAGTTCAGTGCCTTGATAGCAGCCTGACTGTTTGTCAGGATTGCAATTCTTCTATTCCGGTATTGGCGCATGATGTTGAAGTGGGCACACTTGTCTATGGCGTATATTTCCGCTTGAAAGACAGTAGTATTGTTACCTAAAGGCTCCGATTATTTTATCCCCGGGCCTATCACACCTACTCCGGCCCCTTCATTTGTCAAGGAGCCGTCCATAAACTATGTTATCACATTCTGGCTTATCCCGTATGTTTTAGATATAGGCCACTATTAGAGTATAAAAATCTCCATAAAAAGCTACACCACGGAGTTTATAAAGTTCAGAATCATAGCAGAGTACTGCTGAATAAAGATATCAAGTTCAAATAATGATGAAGCTTTTTCTTTATATCCCTTATTAACTCATTTTCAAACACTGTCGCTTTGAAACAATCCAAATTTTAGAAAATTCTCAAAAATAAATATTGAAAAATTATGGAAATCTAAAACATGGTAATAAAACTCATATTTATTGGCTTTTAAATTGCATTTTTATAATTTTTAATTTGATTGCAATTTTTAATATGGAAGACCTAATATGAAATTAGAACCAATTACAAACTCATCAAATAGACTCACGCACTTATTGGTTTTTTTTTACCATAATTAAAATATTATTTCACCTACTGCCATCTTTATTCCAAGTATTTATTCAATTTTCTACTTATTCAAATATTTTTTGTAAACAAATTCGCATATACGTAATCATACGAGTATTATCCTTTAACGCATCACCTGGCTAATTGTGCAATTATAAGAGAAGCCATAAAAATGTACATACGAGGGCGGATTGATAAAGGAGCTACCTAAGTACGAAAAAGGCAGCACAAACACAAAAACTTTTTTTTTTTAATTGCGATCTGTCAAACGTCAGCTGTTAAAATTTCACACAAATTCATTGATTAGTTTTTTTGTTGGAGTCGTTTGAAGTAACCAACTTTTGTGTTTCTTGAAAAATGAAAAAAAAAGCGAATTTCGTGCACTATTATTTGAAAGGGAAAACGGCGAATGAGACAAAAGAAAAGTTCGATAAACATTACGGTGAGTCTGCTCCGTCAGATTACATGGTAAAATATTGGATTGCTGAATTTAAACGCGGCCGAACCAGCACTGCAACAATACCATCAACAGGAAGGCCAAAAGAGGTGGTTACTGAAGAAAATATCAAGAAAATCCTCGATATCGTTATGAATGATCGCCGAGTCAAGTTGCGTGAGATTTTTGAAATGGTAAACATCTCATATGAACGTGTGTTCAACATTTTGCATGAACATTTGCATATGAAAAAGCTATCGGCAAGATGGGTGCCGCGTTTGCTTAGTGTCGAACAAAAACGAGTTCGAGAGACCACTTCACAGCGGTGTTTGGACATGATAAAGCGTTTATTTTTGGCATCGATTAATAACTGTTGATGAAACGTGGGTCCACCACTATATACCTGAAACCAAAAATCAATCCGAAGAAGGCGGAGGCAGTGAAATCGGCTGGCAAGGTTATGGCCACTGTATTTTGAGATGCACTCGGAATATTGCTTATCGATTATCTTGAAAAAGGATCCACAATCACAGGAAAGTATTATCGTGCATTATTGGATCAATTGAATGATGCAATCAAGAAAAAACCACCACATTTAAAGAAGAAAAAAGTGCTCTTTCTTCAAGACAACGCACCGGTTCACACAGCATTAGATACGATACTAAAATTACGTGAAATACACTTCGAATTGGTTTATCATCCACCTTATAGTCCAGATTTAGCTCCTAGTGACTTTTTCCTGTTTCCAAACCTGAAAAAATGGCTCGCAGGAAAAAGATTCAGCTCAAACGAAGAAGTGATTACCGAAACTAACGCGTATTTTGAGGAGTTCCCGAAATCGTATTATTCAGATGGTATAAAAAAGTTGGAATATCGTCTTACTAGGTGTGTCGAAGTAAAAGGATACTATGTTGAGAAATAAATGGTTTTTGAAAAAAAAAATGATTTTTTCCTGCATAGGTAGCTTCATTATCAATCCGCCTTCGTATATTCAAAAATCAGAACAATATATTACAACAGGCAACATACAACCACAACATTAACAACAAAGATTCAGTGGAATAGCATGCATAGTACAAAATGTATGCTTGCCGATGGTATGAACAAGTTAGATGGAAATGTTGTGCGTGTATATGTGGTGAGAACTACATATATATACATACACGGAAAATAACCTCATTTGACCTGGTGACTAACTAACAATAACGTTAACAACAACAACAACAACAACAACAACAACAACAACAGTAACAACAACAACAACAACAACATCTATCCAACCAGTTGCATTTGACTGTGTTGGTGACTTCCCCAAGCAACAAGCATACACATCCGCGCACATGCATACTCATGTTCACACATACACATGTGTGTGTGTGCATTTGTATGTAGGTAGTACAGATAATTTCGAAAACTTTACTGAGACAATGTTGACAGCGGAAATATGAAATTCCGCCACAGTGTTACCGCCACAGTTATGTGTTTGTTGTGTCGTTGACGTTGGGTGTTGCGTATTAACGCATTTCCGTTTGTGTATATGATTTTCGCAGGAGTATGAATGAATGAAAAACCATGAAAAATGCTACCAATTGTGGGTAGCGTAACGAACGAACGAACAGGTAAGCGAAGAAGAAGAAGAAGAAGAACAAATTAACATAATTAAAAGCAAATCAAAATGGGGTGAATAAATTTTGGTGAAAGAAAATAATGAAACAGATAGATTTATTATAAAGGTTTCATTATTCATTATTCATTGTTTTCTTTTGGTCTTTCTTAGCACTTTCTATATATATATATATTTTTTTTTTTTTAATTTTTTGATTTTTATTTATTTTTTGATAAAATATAAATATAAATATTGCAGCGGAAGGTGTAAAATGTAGAAAAAAGAGCTAATTTGATGAATGTTGAACGGAAATTTATTATGCAAATAATTTCTTTCACCACCTAACCATTTCCTTTCTACGAGTATACGCATTGATATAATTTTTATAGAACGCACACAACTCACTCTCGCTCTCTCTGTCATCATCATATGAGATTCTCGACTCTATTCATTCATTTATTACTGTGTACAAACATACACATTTATTTAGTCTTTTATGCCATAAAGAAATGAGACTTTTAATTAAAAACATTTAATTTATGTGTGTGTGTGTGTGTGTGTGTGTGTATATATGCGTTTGTGGGTGGGTGGGTTTGTCGTATTTATACAGCCAACAACAAATAGCTTTGCCCTTTCGGCTTTTTTACCTTTCTTTGCCTCAATTCTAATGCTAATTTCTTATATACTTTGGTGCCTTTTACACATGCTACATCATTTCTTCTATTTTTCTACAAAATCTTGTATGAATTTGAATCACTGTGCGCTGTTTGGAAGGGTAAACTAGTTGATGATGCTACTGATAATGATGATGACGATAATGTTGAGAGCAAATGAAAAGATAAATAAAATATAAAATAAATAGGGAAGCAAACTACATATATAAACATAGTAAATAGCGCGTATATCCTTCTTTTGCTTGATACACTAATACTCGTACTCGTATAGTACTCGTATTGTACTGCAACATATAATCATCTGTTTCAAACTTTCTATTCTACAATTATCTCTTCTAACGCGCTTATACTAGCTCTTCATTAAAATAAATATCACCTTAATGGTGTATCGTAATAAGAAAAGGAGTCATTTGTCCTGAAATCCTGAAATTATACAACTGCGCAACACATGTTGCAAGTGGAATTTATTTCAAGCATAAATGCAATATATAGCCATTTTATTAAGCCTCCTTAGTATGATACTTACTATGTACAGGCATGTTAGTATGAAAAATTTTACAAACAAAAAGTGAAGATAAGCTCATTTTGGTGTCATCCTCTGGTGTCTTTTTCGTTCATCATCACGTCCATTGTTAGAGATAATTTGCTAGTAATAATTTTCATATTATTGAAACCTGATGTACCCTTTTTGCTCAAGATGTATTATAACTAAGCTTTCACGTATTATATGCAGCACTATTATATACAACCAACGACAACACTGTCTGTCACACACGCAAACAGACATAAATTCAAAAAGAGGTACACTCATACAAATACATACAAGCACATCAACGAGTACGAGTACATCCATCGTATATTACGTGCAGACGACATAGCTAATTTCAAGGTCTTCCTATTACACTTTTAAAATAATCAACAAGAACAATAACAACAATTACCATGTATGTAGTAATTATAACAACAGCATACATGTAGCTAAAAATGGTTAGATGATATTGAGTATAATAATAATTCTATTGGTGGATAGCTCGTATCGTCGTCACCCTCGCCTAATTGCATTTTAACATATTTTCATGAAGCAAACGTATATGTATTTGTATGTACATGAAACATATAAGATTGCGTGCATGTACAACAACAAAATCATGCCATTATTGCATACCATCCATATTCAAAACAGAAAACCACAAATATACCATAAGGTCGTGAGATTAGTATTCGTATTAAAAATAAATATAATAAGGTAACCGACCATCATTTTTATTTCATCATTTTTTTCTTCATTGTCTGTGTCATTTTATTACAACCACATAACCAGAAATGCAATCCCGATCTATCGCCACTCGTCGGGTAAAATAGAAATAAATCTAAAGTAACCGGTACCACAGCCAAAATTCCCATAAAAATCTGTGTGTCAAAACCCATTGAATGCCCATTCCCTTTTTTTCCATCGTAACTGCCGCCAATTGCGACATAATTAGAAATGCAACCCTGTTCTGTTGTCGCTCAACACGGGTAAAACAGAAATAAATCTAAAGTAATTGGTAACCTTCAGCACAGAATTACATTCTGTACTAATTCATAAAATAAAGTGTCTCATAATTCCAACAATTTAGCAATTTCTCAGTAATAATAATGAAAATTTTAGCCGATGCGACGTCATAGTAGAATGAGGCAATATAAACTGCGACTCGCCTATGTTGTTGTTGTTGTTGTTGTTGTAACAGACAACGATTTCGAAATCACGAAAATTCATGTTGTTCTCGTCAACCAGCTCCAGGAAGACGGTAGCCGGTGCAGGGGGTGCGTCCACAGTGCAGAGGGGGTCAAGCTGGTAGGCCTTCGGGGGCAGGTGAAAAGATGACTGGAGCGCGAGCGGATCTAGGGAGCCCCCCAGCACGATGTTATGGGTATGACACTTGATGGCAACCTCCACCTCGCGCTGTTGCAGTGAATTCAGTGTCGCCCTATGCGTACTAGAGTTCAAATCATCGAGCAGATGACTCACCTGCCCATCAAATGAGCGTAAGCTACCACGGATATTACGCGGGGGAGAGGTAAACTGCGTTAACCGATTGTTGAGGTATGATGGAAGGTGGCAGGAAAGAAGAAATTGCTGCGAAAGTAGTTCGTTGTGCTCACGTACTTTTAGCATTCGCGTGTCCTGATGTAGGTCATCCTCATGTGCCATCTTATGGCAGCCCGTGATGATACGCAGGGCAGTATTCTGTCGGGTTTGCAGAAGCCGCCATTGCGTGTCACTTATGAGTGGCGTCCAAATTGGGGCTGCATAGTTGATGATCGACCTACCGATAGCTTCATAGGTGATGAGCAACGTCTCCTTGTCTTTCCCCCAGCCAGTGCCGGCCAGTTCTTTAAGGATATTATTTCTGCTATGTAACCTTTGGATGTTGTAATCAACATGAGCAGCAATGGTCATGAGACTGTCAAAAACAACTCCGACGATTTTAGGTCTATTCACAGTCGGATTAGTGTTGTTTCGACTCCCCTATATAAGGGAATGCTTCACATTTAGATTTTGAAAATGAAATTCAATTGGAATTAGATTACATAGTGTTTGATCGGTTTTCATTTTGAATGTGGTAATGTTTTGGAAGTGGCCTACATACAGCAAAACTATCATAACACTACTAAGCTTCGTCTCAAAGTTCATTCATAAACTTTTTGATGGAAAATAGTATTATTCTATCAATGAAAAGGTTCGAATAACCCTCGAACCAGTTTATTTTGCAGCATTTTTCTGCCTTGTGAGATTTTTAAAGTATTGCAAGGGTCTTACTTGGATTTTGTATGGCAAAACTGTTGTGACATTATTATCTCCTTCTTATTTCATAATATTTTTCATGGCAAATAGGACAATCTCAGTTGGACTTTACAATATACCCCCATCCTAATTATGCATATGCATGCATGCATGCAATTCATTGCCATCAGCTTCAGCCTGAAAGGCTTCAACAGAATTGTCTACACTTAATCAGTGTTATTGTTTGTCATTCAAGAATATGCTTGTATGTACTTGTACATGATACTCATAGTCGCTGTTGTTTATGGCACAACAACAATATTTTAGCGCGTAATAAATATCCTGTTGTTCCTCGAAATTTCTTACGATAAATGACGACAGCAATAACGAAAAGCTTTTACTAGCATCAATCAAAAGCTTGCATATATTGTGCAATATTTGCTTTAACCTGACATTCGCACAAAGAATAAGTAATGTGAAGAAAAATGACAGCTGACAGCAGACTAAGAATGAGAGGCAAAAAAAGTAATAAGAATGATTGAGAAAGAGAGCAAACTTCAAATTTCATGCTCTCTCTCCCACGGAGCATAATTTTCCAGGAGCAAAGCGCATGGAAGAGCACCAAAAAATGTGGGAGCCTGAGAGAGAAATGAAAAAGAGAGTAAATGCGATTTGCTCACATGTAGATAAACGTAAAGCATGTAAATGACAGCTGTCACATGTGGCGTTACAATTTTATGTATGAATCATTCTTGTGTGCCTATATGCATTAGCCACCCTCAACAGTGTGGACAACTTTGAAATATTTTAGATAATTTTTTGGTGGTGGAGGATATGTTTACAGTTATCATATGGGGGCATTGTTGTATAATCGGGCAAGCAGTTATATTTCAAAATGATATCAATTAAATAGAATTAGCATGGTTTCATTTCCACAGACCATCATTTCGAATTATGCCATTTTGACAATTTTTTAAGGTTTTATATAAAAAACTGTCAAAATTGCATGACTCTTGATAGTAAATATTTCACATCTAGTTAGTTATAATTCTATTTAGGTATGAATTAATTGTATGCACATGAAATTAGCAATTAACTTAAATATGTCGCGGTCTGGATGTCAAATATCCTCTTTTAACATACCTGGCTTATCTGCCGTAAGCATTAATGGACTCCACAATGTATCTGCTAACATAAAATTGTACATTCTAAAAATAAATTCTTTTTAAATGAAACATAACGTTTAAACAAAAGTAATCACCTTTTTATCTAGTTCATTATTACTTAAAAATCACTTTAATTTTATTCTGAATAATCTTAAACAATGATTATATATATTTTTAGATCAAAATTAAGCCCATTAGAAGCTGTCTGACATACAAATCAGAAATGTAGAAAAATTCAATTGAATTCAAAACCATACACATTAATCACCAAGTCACGATATTGTGAGTTAAATTTGTAATCAAATTCAATATGTTGATTTATCTGTTTCTCCTATTTTATAAATACGATTGATCAGTCAAAATGGGCACGTGCAAGTGTTGGTTTTAAGTCGTGTAATTTTTGTTTTTTTTTTTTTTTTTTTTTGCCTTATCTGACGTTCAAATAAATAAAAAATATCTTGTACAATACGATTCCCGCTTTTTTGTGAATACTTTCTCTCTCAATATTTATCAATCGAAACAAAAACTGAAGCAATTTGCCACATAACATGCGTCATAGGGTTAAGAGAATGTGAGTATATAATTTTACAACAACCTCACTTTTTAATCAATTTCTAATCGATATTGGCAATTGTATGAGCATAACTTGTACCATATGACCATGTGTAAAATAAATTTTTTTTTTATGAAATTTGTCAATTTGTCAATTGTTTTGATAATTATCATTGGATATGTATGTAGCTTGTTGTTGACAAATGTTCTACTCTTCAATGACACACCTTTTTTGTTTTAACAATTTATTTATATTTACTATTAACTTTTGTTATAAATTTAATTAATTTCATTTCGAATGCCGCCAGGTTGACAACATGAATGACAGAGTTGTAATTGAGAGAGACAGTCTTTAAGAGAGAAAAAGAGAGAGCGAGCCAGATAGAATGTTGAATGTTTGCCAAAATCATGAAACACCTACACAGCGTGCTTCATGTAAATACACTTGAAAAAATTATGGACAATTTTCTGTCACATTAACAAACATTTGGAATAAAAGATTTTACATGTGTGTCGAAAAATTTCAAAAAATATCGTGGTGAATGAGTTAAATATCCTCAGAAACACATAGATCGCAACGAAGCACTTAACCCGAATAAAATACTAACCTGACACACGGCAGTATTGCGGATTAACTAAACAGCTGATTGCTGTTTTATTAGGTCTGCTCACTTACATTACTATCACTATCAATTTCTGTCATCTGTCACTCTCGATATGAGAAAATCTACAAAAAGTACGTGAACTGAAAACTGTTAATAATTGTTGAAAGTTTTTTTTTAACGAACACACCTATTGTTTTGTAAATTGGATCGACAAAAAATTCACAATAGAAATTTTTCAGCAGTGTTGCCATCGTAAATTGACCTAATCCTTTTTATTTTGAGGATTAACTCGTAGAGTTAATGCGGATTAGCTGCAGTTAATGCCCGAGTTAATTCGAATTAAATTGTTAATCCGGATTAACGCTGCCGTCTGTCAGGGATATAATGAGTTAAAATATCTTAAGACAATACTTTCAATCACATTTCCTTGACAAACTTTTTAAAAAAGAGTACAAATATTCGCATAAAACTTTCTAGATCTACAGGGTGATTTTTTTTTAGCAACTTTCTTTTTAGCAACTCTGTTTTTGGCAGCTCAGCTGTTTTCGTGTAACATGTTACTGTCAAGCATGTTCAGTTTGGTGTATAATTTAACCATGAAACGACTTAAAAATGAACAAAGCTTGCAGATTATTGAATTTTATTATCAAAATTCATGCTCGGTTCATTCATTCATTCATTTTATGGTCAGTTTGGGTGACCTTCTGAGGCGGCTATTCGAAATCTTGCGACTAAATTTCGCAGGAAATTGACAATAATGGGCATTACATCACCAACACGATACGTAGAGTGCGGACAGAGGAAAATATCGCAATTGTATCCGCCAGTGTTGTTGATGATTGTGAATTATCGATTTATTCGTTGGAGAGGTATGCCAAAATTGGACCCATTTGAGACGCAGGCGCGGTCAACATTTACATAAAATCATCTTTTAACATTAAATTATATAATTTTTTATTATATAGTTAGTTCTATCGACTCAAATAAAGATTTCGTACATTTCTCTAAATTTAATGTGTTTTTTTTTTTTCAAATCAAGTCCGGCGAAGGCTCTTAAAAAATCACCCTTTATTAGATATTGTTACAACAAATTTGAAAATTCCAATCCAGTGATTTGAAAATTTTCTGAAAACCGATCGATAAGTTCGGTTGATCGAAATTATCAACTACTAAACAAAGAGAATCGAACCACATTTTTGTTTTCAGTGTAGCCTCATATAAATATTTGCTCATACAGTTAAGCTATACAACCTACAAATGAATAAGTAAGACATAAAAAAATAAATACAACAACAACAACAGCATATTCGAACAACTCATCAAATATCGATAGAAGGGGGTTCTTCTTATGCGCCCTCAAAGTGAAAAGCCAATAAATGAGTGAGTGAGTGCCATCAAGGTATCGACAGATGTACGGCGCAGACACTTAAACAGCTCACACTCATCAATGTCTTCGATTGTCGCCGTGTTTAGATTTTTTTTTTTTTTTTTTTTTTTTTGAACGCACGCAATACGCATGCGTAATTATCTGATTACCCACAGTAATATTACTTACTTACTTACTTACTTAGTAGTAAATGTTGATGGTATTTAACCACAAAACGTGAACTCGTAAAATGTTATATGCATGTGGGGACCGACATATATTATTACGCTTTTGCATATCAGGCTATGAAAGGAATGAAGTAAAAGAAAAAGACACACACATAGCCACCAATCAGCTAAACAACCAACGACTACGGCATTCTCATATAATTACATACAAAACGTCATAAGCTAGCCTGAAGAATTCAGTACAACGAAGACCCTCGAATCGAGTCGAACAAGCATCAAATAAAAATATATATAGATATTGGTACTTATAAATGCGCACGCGCAGGCGTAACATCATCAACAGCTAGCCCAATAGTGATTTCAATAGCAACAACAATAACAGCTACGAAGCTAAATACAAAATAAATGTGAACTTGAAAACAAGAACACCAACAAAAATCAGAGCAAGCCACAAACAAATTGTCATCGTCGATGTTGTCGTCGTAAATCGGGTGGCAGCAATCTAAAACATATAAAAACAACGATCGGGACGCGAATTAAATTTCTTGTTTTTTTTTTCTTTGTATTCATTATTCCTTCACTTCTTCACCTCATTTTGCAGAATGTGAATTAAAAAGAAGAAGAAGCAGACGAATAATCAATAGTGCTTGGGAGTAGCAGCACCAGCAGCAGCAGCTGCGAGCAGAATTTACACACAGTAAATTTCGCCAACGAGTGGCAGAACATTACGGACGCGCAAGCGCATAACAACGAAAAGGCGGAAAAAAAATTTTGCTCGCAAAAATCAATAAATAAATAGTAAGCGAATATTTCAGAAAAATAAAAAAAATATTTTAAAAATAATTTTTAAAAATTTTCCTATAAAAATTATTTTTTCAAAAATATTTAGTATAAAAAATAAAAATTTCAAGAATTTGAATTCTAAAAGTGAAAAAGTGACCAAATCGTTGCAATTAAAAGTGTTGTGAATTTCGATTTTTTTTTTTTCTCAAATTTTATTTTGGAGCAAAACCTATAAGGAATATAGAAAAAAGGTATTTTTGAAATAATCACTAAAATGCAATAAAATAAAATTTTTAAAATTGAAAAAAAAAAAAAATATTTTGTAGTGAATTTTTTGAATTGAATTAAACAAATGGAATCAAACAATTTTGCTTTAGAAAAAACAAATAATCATTAAAAAATTATTTACGAGCATTGAATATTATTTTAAACATTATTTTTATAAATAGAAAAAAAAATTGTTTCAGTCTAAAATTTGTATGAGAAAAAAAACAACAACACAAAACCATGTGTGCACTTTTGAAGCACAAAAAAAAATTAAAAAATATAATTATATACATAAAACCAAAAAAAAAACAAAAACACCGAAAAAACACGTTACTGCAATAATGCGTTGCATGTATAGAATATTAAAAAGTTCCAAAACAATGCTAAAGTTTTATATACGCTATGCAGATATATCATTATCATCATCACTGTCAGCAGCGTCACCACTGTCAGTAGTATCACTATCATTGTCATCGTCGTTAGTAAAGAACAGCTGAAAAAAAAACTTTTAACATTGCGCAGCGTTGCGCATGCGTTAACTAATCTTATAGGGTTTCGACTAACTACTTTCGTTATATTTGTTGAGGCTTGTTATTGTTGTAAATATGTCAATGTATGAAAGAAAACAAAAATTCACATTATTTATTTACTTCATTTTTTTTTTTCTCATTATTATTATTATTAAGTACTATATATTTTATAAAAGGTTATTTAAAATAAGAAAAAACAATTTTTTGTTTGCATTATCTATAACGTTATCATTTGACTCATACTGTATGTGTAGGTCTACAATAGAAAGTCTCTTTGGCGCATTAATCGTTCAAATTGTTTGACGAATGAAAACTATATTTCTTCGAATTCATAACTAGAAAAGACATACATATATAGTGAGATACATATTTGCACATATATCAATGAGTAATTCAAATATACTGGCCCAAAAATAATGTATTGCTTCATCAAATTTCTAAACGCAATCAACTATGGTTGATCACGATTTTTAGTTGCAATGCATTTATTGCAATGGAATACGAGTGCCTGTAGAAAGCAAAAGTGATATTGTCATGTTATTTTAATTGTACGTTATTTATTAATTTTTTAATTTTTTATTTATTTTTTTTTTTTTTTTTGGTAATTGTTTATATTTTGGAAGTACATATGTAAAGTGAAATTTTGTCAGTAATAATTGGAAGAAAAAAATATTTCTTGTATTTTTTTTATATTTCAAAGCATTTGTACATAGTAAAAAATTATAAATTACAAATTATTTTTTATGGCTTTTAAATATGAAAATAATTATGATATGAACTAATTACTAGCAGTTAGCGGATTAAACATGGATAGACCTACAGAGAGAGAGAGAGACAAAGCTTTCTTTATTTCGCAATAGTAAAAACCATTGAAAATGCCAGTATTGCTGGCAGAAAAATCTTTTAAAACAATCTTTAACAATTTTTTAATCAACATATTTTCTTATACATACGAAGGCTGTGCCAGAACTACCCGACCTAGCAAAGAAAACACAACAAATTTGGGAAAATTTATCTTTATTTCTCAACATAATCTCCTTTTAACACTATACACATTTTCCAGCGATATTCTATAGCTTCGATACCCTGTTTATAGTATGAACTGTCTAGCTCATTAAAATAGTCATCTACCGCAGACTCCATTTTTTCAAATTTTGAAATAGAAAATAATTCAAAGGAGCTAAATCTGACGAATAAGGTGCGTGCTGAAGCAATTCGAGCTTTAACTTATCGATTTTGGCCATTGCAATAGCGGATGTGTGAACTGGTGCATTGTCTGGATGAAGCAACACTTTCTTTTTCGCCAAATGTGGACTTTTTTCTTTAATTTCATCACTTAAACGCATGGTTATGAATCGAAGCAAAAACTCAGCTTTATTACTGTGAAACATCGCCAAACATTCTATAGAAACAATTTCACGACGTTGTTTTTCTTCTATTGTGAGCAATCGTGGCACCTATCTTGCACACAGCATTTTCATCTCCAAATTTTCGGTCAATATACGATGTATAGTATTTTTTGAAATGCCTGTAATTTTACCTAGCTCACGCACCTTCAGCCGACGATTATCCAATACCATTTTGTGGATTTTCTTAACCGTTTCTGGCGTGATCACCGCAATTGGTCGACCACTACGGTGTTCGTCTTGGCAGCTCGTACGACCTCGTTTAAATTCTGCCACCCAATATCTTATGGTCGTAAACAAAGGAGCAGATTCTCCCAAGGTAGAATCTAGTTCGGCTTTAATATTCGTTGAAACTGAGACCTTTCAGATGAAAGTATTCAATTACATAACGGTGACAAATTTTTTCCATATTTACAAATTCACTGAGGTCGTTAACTTTCGATGTCTCTAAAAAAAATACTAAACAACATGGCGCCTTGAAACTTAAAACATATTTTTTATAAGGTTGCCATTTTTCACCAAAGTAATTTTTTTCAAACTACTGCCGCCATCTATATATTAGGTCGGGTAGTTCTGGAACCCCACTCGTATGTACGAATTGCTACTTTAACTAGTTTAGATTACAATATGATCGCTTTTTAATAATCTGCTGGTAGAAATAATTGAAAAAGAAAGACATCATTAAAACTATAGAATGGAAATCATCCTCAAATATGAAATATCTTACAATTCACAGAATGCTGAATGCCATGAGTCGATAGCACACAGTACACAGTACATAATTCTGTAATGGAATTGTTTGAAAATTTCTTGGCTACCTACATTAAAAAAAAAAACTACAGCAATTTTCTATTAAACAATAATTACAAAAATACATGATATTATTTTATCACATCCAAACACTAGTTACATATTGTGAGTTAGGTGTTGGCATGAAAAATAGCAGCAATATTATCATTTCATCGATTGCATGATCATTGGTGTGTTCAAGAACATCAAAAAATAATTAAATACATACACACATCAACATACGTAAATCTGACAGGTAAAGTGTTAATGTAATCAACACGTATCGTACAATAGTAAGGTACTGAACCAACTGGCCCCAACTAATATGCCTCTCTACTCATCTATACAATAATACATAGAATATAAGGTTGAAATCTTTAATAAACATAAATTTAAATTAAATATTTCAACGTCAAAATTAATTATGTATAGACGACAGGATATTAAATGTTATATATTGCTAATATTATATAATGTGACAGCCCTCTCTACGCCAAAGAACAGCTGAATTATGATGATGAGCGCATCTGAGATGCATCTCTTGCAAATACTACAACCTATCAAGTATAAGATTCTGACATTGTATCAAATCAGTGGAACAAAAGAAGTAGAAAATAGTATAGGTACCTACTATAAAAATATATAGTTTATATCAACGACGCAAATCAATGCCACCACACACATTGTACGCATTAAAGGCGACTCGACATTATTGCATCCATTCAAATTGGAAGAGACGAATCAACTCTAACCAACCAGACTTTACATAAATATACATACACCACATACACGACATACACCATCAGATACAACTGACTTGTGCCGGCTTATTAGTCCGACAAGCAAACAGAGACAGACAGGTTGGCTACAACATTAGAATGCAATTAAAAAAAGCATATAATCGAGTCTAGAATATTTAGGTAGATAAAGATAAAACAAGAAAACACAAACGGAAATAAAGTAGAACAAGTGGAATAACAACAACAAATCATATGATAAGCTCGAAAAATGGCACTTTAACACATTTCAACAAATGTCTTTAGTCGTCATTAGTGAATTCTTGATCAGATTTAAAAAAAAAAAAAAATTTATTTAGTAGAAAAAACAAAAATTCAAATAATCTCACATATTAAAACTTTAGTTTAAATCAATAACAAAATATGACCTAGTTAAATTTAAACGATATATTTAAGCTTCTTAAAAACACATATACTTGCATATGTGCTGTGACCTAAAGTTCAATTTAGATTAAATTAACTTTTGGAAAATAACAAAAATGAAAGTCTAAAACAAAAAAATTAATTCATATTAATGAAATTGTAGAGAAAATAAAATTTAGCAAAAAAAAAAAATCAAATTGAAAAATGTATGTGTGATAAAATATATATTAAGGTGTATCATATTGTGGAGAGAGAAAAAAATTGAATTGGGGTGGTGCAGCCATTTATTATTCCTCACCCATTAGCAAATGAGACTTGTTATTCTCTTCAGCCGCGTAAATTTAATAGAATTGGAATTGAGATCCGATATTAATGGGTTAGGGTGGGTGTGAAATCTTTGATTGTGTAATTTGGCATATTTACTCCGGCAACCGTTGGGACTTTCAAGTCACGATGGATTTGATTGTTTGTGGCATAATATGGAGCGTTGGCAATCATACGTAGGATTTTAGATTGAAATCTTTGGAGAATTTCGATATTGGCGGTTGCCGCAGTATGCCCACAGCTGTATGCCATATATCCATAATGGTTTTAGGAGAGCTGAGTAGAGTAAGAGTTTACTCTCGAGTGAGACTTGGGTGTTTCGATTTAGCAACCAGTGCAAATTTCTGATTATGATGAAGATATGTGTTCTCCAAGTTAGTTTGCTATCGAGATGCATGCCAAGGTATTTAGTTTCGTTACATTGCGAAATATTTACATCAGTGAGTTTACGGGTGGACAGATGCTACGTTTTGAGGGTAAATGTAACCTGGACAGACTTGGTTTCATTTGACTTGATTCGCCAATCTTTCAACCATTGAGAAGCTAGTTGTGGAAGGGTATCCATTGCGAGAACAAAAGTGTCGTCTGCAAAAGTGCTAACGATGGATTCTTTAGAGGCTGGTAAATCGTATGTGTGAAACAGGCGTAGAATGGGATCCATGACGCTACCTTGAGGTACACCGGCTGAACTTTCGTAGAGATCAGACCGTTCTTCACCTTGCTTTACGAAAAAGTATCGACTTTCGAAATAGGATTTGATAAATATGTGAAAGGGTGTTCGACCAGACACGGTCGAAAGTTTGAGATATACCGAGAAACTCAGCTGTACCGTATTTGTTTTGTTCAAATGCATCGTGAATATAATTTATAAGTTTGTGTACTTGTTCAATTGTGCTAAGCTATTTCCTGAAACCTATTATTACTGGCATCAATCTTTTGCGAAAAAGGGTTTCCATAAATTTGGAGGCAACTGGTAGCAAGCTAATGGGGCGATATTTCAAAATTAAATGCCGCTTAAAAATTTGTACAAACAATGTTATGAGGAAAGTGGAAAAACAATTTTTTCAGTAATTTTTAAGAATTACTTGTCGACAGGCAATAAAGCATCTGGAGATCTACGAATTTAAGATCACTCTTAAAACAAATGACACAATTCAAAAATAGGCATTTTTGAAATTTATTTCAAGTCTTGGCTATGGCTATGATTGCAAATTTTTACACTGAAAAAAAAAAAGGGTAGCATAATTTAACTTGACTATACAATCAAGCACATTCAGAATAATAGTAAATTTTAAATTTGGAAAAAAATAACTTTCCTTTCACACGCACTATCTCAACTTCCTCACGCTATATATGATTTATTACACTTTCAATGGAAAAATGCATATAATATTTGTATATTCTTGTTGTTGTTGTTATTAAAATTATATTTGGTAAGATTCAAATCAGCAAATTAATTTTTTTTTTTTGCTTTACCATTTATGGATCTAAAAAAAAAAAGAAAAAAAAAAACGACTCTCCCTAATATATGCATTCGTATTATATATGAAATGAAACCAGTTTAGGGTTTAAACTCCAACGCAAAATTCCCAAATTAAATATTTGTATTTTATTAACAAGCATAAAATTCAATATTGTGTTAAGTATTATTAAGTGATGAATCATATTATATAGTATATTTATATAGAGCATATTTCATTGAATTAACATACGTATTATTAATAATGCCAAATTGTTAAATGCTAAATTATTGCATATTTTTATTGCAATAAAATTAATCGTAAAATTTTGCATTTATTACAATTTAATTCAAAATTCACATAAAAATGTTGGCATTTCATTACACGCATTAAATTTATGACATTTTAATTGTTTGTATTCGTGAGTGGTGTGCATATGATGAATACCGGTTGTTTGACCATCAAGGACGATTTTGATAATCCTTCTTTGATTGTCAATCTTTTTTTTTTTTGAAAATTCAGACAGATTTATTAAGTTGTTTTTGATTTGATTGACTGTTGAAAGAGAATGGTGGTGATGGTGATCAGACTTGAGTTCTAAGTGTCTCAAATTGAAAGGAGAAATTTGAAACCCCAAAAATTTATAGCCCCGTTTATCATCATACCATCATAAGGAAAATAAAGTCATAATTCAAATAATTGAATTCAATTTAATGGACATTATTGCTAATTGCCCCAATATAGTATACCCATTCAAGGGGATTAAAGTAATAATAATAATAATAAAAATCAAGTAATTAAATATTAATGATCATTTGGTTTTTATTACGAGTATTTTTGCAAAATAATGCCAAAAAAAAAAAAAACACATTGTCACACATGTTCACAATAACTTTCTTCGTTGAATAAGTACGAATAGTCTTGAAACTGGTTGAACAAGATTTTGTTCCCACAATAGAAGCAAAATTCAAAGAAGAAGAAGAATAATAAGAAGAAGAAGTAGGAGTTATCATGATTAAAATTTATCAATGACTAACGGTTTTCATTCTAATTGTTGCATATGATCGTGACAATTAAAATCCTATTGGTAATTTATCAATGCAGAGTATAATAACCACAATGATCACAAGTGAAATAATGTTTATTGCCTGTTGACTGATTTATTTTTATTAGCAAAATGCATGTGTATCTTAATTCAATTTCAAGGTTATCTTAATGTATGTAGCATACAGAAATCATTTCAACACTTTCGATTTTTCAGCATTTTTTTTTTAGTTATTTTCTCATTCAAGTAAATAAGTAAATTTCAAGTGCTTTTCAAATTAATATCAACACTTGTTATTTCCACATGCAACACAATATTAATCAGCTTATTGTACTCATCTCTAATTAATTGAATTCATTCATTCTTTGTTCATTGAGAATCTATTTCACACTATTCGCAATGCATTTGATGGGGTGGGGGGAAATAGCATTTGATTTCACAACAACAGATAAGCAGATGGATGGATTAATTTCGATAAGTTTCATCATCGTATTGAAATGCCAACAAAAATTAATCAACTTATTGTAAATCCCTCATTTGCAGCCTTGGCTAAGGTCATCTTACTAAGGTCATGTTACATATTTGTAACACCTTCCGTTCCTCGTACAAGTATTTTGAAAAAAAAAAAATTGTAATTATATATATTTATTTACAAAAATATCCAACGCATTAAATTGCGATTTAAATTCGCCTTGCTTAAACACAGTTAGGTAGCACATTAACCTAACTTCGTGCTTTAGCAGTTTAAAAATCAATTGATATGACAATTTTTTATTTTTATTTTTTTGCAAAACATTTCTTTTACTATTTTGTTATTGTTTTTTGCATTTTACGACTTGTTGGGAATTTTAATTTTTTTTTTTCTATTGAAATTCGATTGTTTTTTTCGCACGTTAACAAGTTGTGTTTGTTATTATAATATTATTATTGACAATATTATCCGTTAGTTCTTTTGTTTTTGGGTGATGTATCGTTAGTTATCGATAACCTTCATTGTTGATGGCACATTGTCATGTCTTCACGTTTGCTGTGCGATATAACTATTATAAATGAAATATTTTACTTTAGTTTGGTTTTTATGAGTTTTGCTGATTATTTACTAATTGGCCAATTGTGAACAAGACACATTTACATTTGGATAATACAAAAATTGTATGAAATACACTTAAAGAAATTTGCAGAAATTCCATGACTAAAAACTTGGGTTTTTCTAAGGGTAAAACTGATCCAGAACCTTTCGAAACTGTTTATCCATTAAACTAAGGCGAACACTGTAACAGGTTAAAACTAAGCCTGTTACAACCTTTTACATATCTACCTACGAACACTCCGTTAATCAATAAAATATTCAACGTACCAACAATAAACAAACCATAGCAAATATGTGTATCATAGAAAAGTTCATTTGATTCTTCTTCTTCTCGTTATTGTCGTCATACAGTAATATCAATTGATACACATACACACATACACATACTCGTGTAGTCAATCACTATGACAACAGAGAAAGAAGAAACAATCAAATGAATTTTCACTGAACGTAAAATGTAGCATCATAGGAAATTTACACTATATAAT
This sequence comes from Megamerina dolium, assembly GCA_963854835.1. Taxonomy (NCBI): domain Eukaryota; kingdom Metazoa; phylum Arthropoda; class Insecta; order Diptera; family Megamerinidae; genus Megamerina; species Megamerina dolium. The sequence continues at coordinate 70,456,780 of OY978527.1, forward strand.
TCCTAAATGCTTTATACATGAATACGTACTTAAGGTGTATGACTTTCCGATATAAGGCATGAGAAAAAATGGTAATAAAAGCAACCAATGCTTGATCGAGTAAGTCGTAACCTGACATATTAGTTGAAACGATGTTGCTAAAATTTTTGAATCGACCAGTTCGAATAGCTTGCTATCCGAACGAGTGCTCTTGTGGTTGTGCTGGCAGTAATTCGCTCGACGGCTATAAGTAATTCTAGCGTTAAGGGGAGGTTCTCCTCTTTTTTTTTTTTTTTTCAAAAAATCGACTGTTTTTTTTTCTTGATGAAATGAAAGGTATAAATGCTTAGAATATTTGTGCAATCGTATTTTTCGATCCACAACATATTTATCTCACTAAAGCCAGGAATAGCCGACTAAGATGCTGATGTGAGTACAATGTAGCATTTTAACTTTAAACGCGTTTATCTCAAAAGCATTTTTTTTTATCCTAGCGTCAAGCATAGCTCATGATCTACTGCTCAGATTTACTTCATCTAAAATTTTCCTGAAAGAGTATGGTTTTTCGTATGACTTATACCTAAAATAAACATAAACAATTGTTCAATAATTGTCGTTAAACAAAAAAAAAACTTTAGGAGAAGAGGGTAAAATTGAAATTTTTCTTTAACTATGCATAAATTTGATAATTTTTCTTGAAAACTCTTTATAAATAGATATAAGTAATAGGAAATTTTATTAACTTGAATATAAAATACAAGTTTTTGATTTCACTTTACTACAAGTGGCTGCAACCTTGACGTTATCGAACGACTCCTCGCTTTCAAAGGATGACACGATCCGCCATTTTGGGGCCGCAATATTAGATTTTTTCATCAAAATTTTTTTTTTTTGTATTTTTAAAAGTTGTGTTAATAAACCATCAAAACCGTTCGTTCGTATGTCTTTTCATTATCCGACAGTAAACAATCAAATTTCGCTTCATTTTCGGCTAAAAAGAGGAGAACCTCCCCTTAAGTGAGACTGTCAGAATTCGATCGCTCGCTAAAAGTAGTCGCCTGTGAGTCATCAGCTCTGTCCGGCGTCATTTTGAACAACCGCATATACCAGGAGCAACCATCCGCCACCCTGTTGGTTGTTCCTATATGTATTGCTATAAAGGTCTCCCTCTTTTAGGTGTGAGGCCAGGGTGCTGGATATAGGAGACCCCTGTATCAGGCTACCCTACACAACTACCAGACTTCTGCTGAGGCGGATCTGCCAAACGACTAATTCATTAGGTGCGACCAGCTGGCACAGGTCAATCCTATAAATCCTCATTTTATTGGTAAGATTAGCTAGGTTTAGGTATTTCAATTAGGGATAGAGTAAGGAATTGAATTTGTATTCTTGAATTGTAAAAAAGGAAAGAAAGAAAAATAAAAGTAAATCAAAGTAGTAGTAGTTCCATCAGTATCGAGCCAAACACTTTTCTAATGTCGGTGAATTGATTGTCAATAGACAACAACAAGAGTTTTTACGCTGCCCTCTTGTTTGACCCTGGTTGACTGAGTAATACCCCAGCTGGGAAACAAAAGGCACGCATTACAACACACACACACAATAGCATATATGACACACTACGAGTACGTCATACTATTATGGATTTGAACTGTCCTATTAATTAACAATAAACTAATATTTTAATTAATTTTGATCACACTTAATTTGTTATTTAAATAATGATAATAAATTGTGCAAATGTTTTATTACTAATTTATTTGAAAATCAATATTAATTTTTATTTTTTTTTTTTTTTTTGCTCTAATAAAATGAAATCAAATATTTAACAATCATTTAAACAAATCACACCTGTATGGTCCATTGAAATAAATACAAACAAATACTAACAAAACATAATGCCAATGAACTCTTGATCAATATCAACAGAAAAATATAATAATATGTACCAACAAAAAAAAAAAAACAAGAGTACATACTTAAGTAGTAAACAAGAAACACTAAATTAATTAAAATTCTCCTCTTAATAATGGCTCGTGTCAATACGGGTATACCTACTCTCGTATCTTATTCAAATAATAAAGCAGCAAATCCTCTGTTGTATGTTCATAAATAAATATGCACGAGTACATAACTAGATGAATGGGATGAGATGGTCGGGGGATGGTAAGCTATTGTACCACAGCATTAAATTAATTATGGAAATTGCAAACAAATAAATATATAAAAGAAGGAAAGATGGCACTACCGTAAATACCTTCCTTATTACTATAAGCATATACACATGCTACATATGTACATTACTATAATATATGAACGCAATGCCATTAGTGATTAATTGTGGCATGCGTATATGCATAATATCGTTTGTAATGGAAAAATTGTAGACTTCAAATATATATGCTCGTACATTTGTAGTATGTAAATGGAAAAAGAATAACGGCAAAAAAAAAGAGAATGATTACAAAATAAAAGCACTATTATTTATTGATACTTTGATTCACTATATTCAAGCACCTACTTGCACTATACATATATGTATATTAAAGTGGTCCAATTTTTGTATGGTGAAAAAAAAAATGTCATCGTAGAAAACGGGGCACCCACTCAAATTTTTTTATTTGTAACATTTGTAATATCAATTAATTTTCAATATTCTAATGTAACCATTACAGGGTGCTCAATGACCCAATGGCCCAATGACTCAATAAATCCCTTTGAAATTTACAAAAATATTGGTGATTTTTTATAAATGGCTACTGTTTCCATGACAACTGAGACTTGCAACATTTTTTTAACTAATGCCCCTATTGCGGTTCACAACTTTTGTAACAGTTTGGTCGCCGTCGAGAAATTCATATTGCCGTTCTCAACTCGACTGGCGGCTGATTTTTTTGATTGTGTTCATTATTTTTGTGGTATTGCCGTTTGCAACTCTGTTTCAGTTTGGTCGACAAGCACGTTAAATATACACCACTGCTCATAAGCAGTTGTGTTTGCATCAGTTGCAGTTTACTTTAAACTAATAAAGCCAAAAATAATGGAGAGATCGTAAGTAATAATTAGCTTGGCTTCATATTGTAATTTCTCAACATTTTATACATTTTCAGAAGTTTAAAAATTACAACCAAAGCTCAATTTGAGAGGCTTGTTCAACTAATGGTCCAGAATCCAAGCTAACAAAGTAGACGTGAATCTAAGAAAATAAGATTTTTTTTAAAATAATTAAAGTTATCTTCCATTTCCATTTAGACTGAAATGAATTTAAAAAATAAATAAGAGATAAATTTATTGAGCTTGGAAAGAACGCATTATATTATTTCTGATACTCCTTGCAGCGTCTGTTTCGTCTCCAATACATCTAATACTTCTTTTAAAACAAGTGACATTGTAGATTGAGCCACTCCTATATTGAAGTCATTGCCGCTGCTCTTCTGGTAGCTTCCATCAGCGAAAAATCTAAGAGCAGCACACAATTTCAATATTGGTGGTATAGATACGACACGCACAGATTTCTTGAAATGGTGTTTTACGTCATCTAGCAAAAAGCAAAATGCCTCTTTGCTCAGTCGAAAATAGCTAATAAATCTATAAAAAAATTTATTATTTGCTTTTATTTATTTTGAACAATATTTATACTTTTCGCTAGGTAGTTCAAGAGGGTTAGAGTCATCACGAATTTTTCTCCGTAAGCGTAGCAAATCAATTTTCGCGTCTTCGTTTTCATCTTCATAAAACAAATCTACACTAATATCCATTTTAAATAATTTTCACAGCAAAACACAATTGTATATTTCCTTAATTTTTACTTAATCGACCGCTTTTCTGTCATAGGTGATATTTTAAGCTGGTAACGCCATAACAATTTCAACCGAAAACAGTGGTGTACCACAATACCAAAAAATAGTTTGGTCTTGTTGAAGTCGGGTCGACTCTAAGACGACCAAACTGGGTTGAGTGGTGAACAGCAATAGGGGCATAATTTAAATTTGAAATGCACTTAGGTTGCTTAACATATGTACAAAGTATTTCTATAGTGCAATGCAATATAAAGATTTCCCCCAAATTTATACTTTGAAATGTGAAGTTTGGTGTCAGCACCTCTCTCGGCAAGAGGAAAAAATTTTGCAGGGTGCCTCGAACACAATCTAGGAAACAAAATTCTTTGGACCACCTTAATGTATATATGTGTAAGTATATGCAAGTGATCCTAAACTAGGAGGAACATACTATTATATTTGCTAACGAAATCCAACCATGGGCTCGAATTCAGCGACACAAAATTCAAGCAATGTGACTACTCTTGTCCGTAGAACGTCATATTTTTTATTATAGGAGTGTGTTATCTATGCTCCAGTATAGCCGAAGTTAAACTTCCAAAAATTATTTTTGGAAAAAAAAATGTCATTATACAAAACCGACGACTAACCTCATAGCTGCCCTGGATTTGCCCATTTGCAACTTCCTTGCAAAATTAATGTAAAACACTTAAAAATCGAGAAAAGCGCCTAGGAATTATCCCTGAAGCGGTAAAATTGTATATGACCGACTCTCATTCAATTTCTTCTTCAATATTTCCTCCGAACATATTGGGATTATTGATTAATTTTAAATGATATTTCATCCAAATATACTTTTTCACCATCTTCATCCCTTAAAGGCGACGCCCATACAAAATGAACATTAATACATCTAAAAATCGACCAAATCGCCTAGGAATAGTCCCTGAAGCGTTGATATTTTGTATATGACCGACCGACTCGCATTCAATTTCTTCTTCAATATTTCCTCCGAACATATTGGGAATATTGATTAATTTTAAATGATATTTCATCCGAATATACTTTTTCACCATCTTCATCCCTTAAAGGCGACGCCCATACAAAATGAACATTAATACATCTAAAAATCGACCAAATCGCCTAGGAATAGTCCCTGAAGCGTTGATATTTTGTATATGACCGACTCTCATTCAATTTCTTCTTCAATATTTATTCCGAACATATTGGGATTATTGATTAATTTTAAGGGATATTTTATCCGAACATACTTTTCCACCATCTCCACCCCTTAAGGGCGACGCCCATACAAAATGAACATTAAAACATCTAAAAATCGACCAAATCGCCTAGGAATAGTCCCTGAAGCGTTGATATATTGTATATGACCGACTCGCATTCAATTTCTTCTTCAATATTTCCTCCGAACATATTGGGATTATTGATTAATTTTAAATGATATTTCATCCGAATATACTTTTTCACCATCTTCATCCCTTAAAGGCGACGCCCATACAAAATGAACATTAATACATCTAAAAATCGACCAAATCGCCTAGGAATAGTCCCTAAAGCGTTGATATATTGTATATGACCGACTCTTATTCAATTTCTTTTTCAATATTACCTCCGAACATATTGGAAGTATCGATTAATTTTAATTGAACATTTCCTTTGAACATACTTACCTCAACTTGTTATAACCTAGACAGACGGCAGCGTTAATCCGGATTAACGGCGCACTTAATCCGAATAAAATATTAACCTGACTAAACGGCTGATTGCTGTTTTATAAGGTCTGCGCACTTACATTACCATCACTATCAATTTCTGTCATCTGTCACTCTCGATATGAGAAAATCTACATGCAGTAGGTGAACTGAAAACTATCAGAAACTTATAAATTGACAATCACAGTTCGTAATGTTGTCGTCGCAGTATTGTCATCGAAAATTGCCCTAATCCTCTTTAATTTTGAGAATTCACACGTTAGGTTAATGCGGATTAGCTGCAGTTAATGCCCGAGTTAATTCGAATTAAATCGTTAATCCGGATTAACGGTATTAGATTAGGGCTATTAGGGACGTTCCCATATAAAATTGATGATTTTGTAAGAAAACTGAAAAAGCAGACTTGAATCAGGAATTACTTTATGCTCACTTGGAAAGAAGTGCTTGTAATTATCAAAATTGTATATTTTTTACTGCGTCACCTTAATATGCATACACTATGCATTGCTTTATATTGCAATTTTTTATTGTACATACATACGAGTACACCATACAAAGTATGAATATTGACGTTCAATCAATTAGGAAGAAGTACCTCGTCGTCGTCGTCGTCGTCGTCGTCGTCATTGTGGTAGTTGTCGGCGGCACTGTTCGTTTTATTGTTGTTATTACTGTGTTTTATTTGTGTTCTTGTTGTTGTTGTTGTTGTTGTTGTTGTTGTTGGTATTATCATTATTTATATTATTATCATTCGCAGTTATCGCTGCGAAATACATGCAGTGTTTGCAAACAGAAATCAGCAAATAAACCAGAGGAAGAAGAAGAAGAAGAGAAGAAGAAGAATGTGTCAGCATACCAATTTATAACCAGCAGAAACGACCTGCTATTTAATTTTTATTTAAAATGCCTTTTAATTTAAATTGCGTAATTATCATGCATGTTGTTGTTGTTGTTGTTTGTTGTCGCCCACTGCTATTTCGTGGTTGCACACACACATATTTACATACCGAGTAAAACACTCGCAATCAAAATGCAACATTGAATGCACTTTCTTAACAAATTTTTACATTTCAAAAAAACATTCTTTTTTTTTTCTTGTAATTTTCACTGTTTTTTCAACACATTTTCGCATACTTGCATGTAATCGTATGATATAATTTTTTGTATATACAAACTACATGTTTGTGGAAGCTCTGCATACAATTGTATTATATTGGACACTGTACATTCAGCTCAAGGACACAGCAGGCAATGTTTAAAATGTCAAAATGTTGCTAACCAAAGCAAATGAACAAGTCAGCATGAAATAATTAAAAATTATTATCATCATCATCATCATCATCTGGTTAATATTATATTTACTGTATACAATAAATATTATCAGTATTTACTTAATAAAATTTTATTACTTGTTTATTGTAAATATTTTGCTTTTTCTTTTGTTGGTTTTTGTGACAATATTCAGAGGCCTCATATGTGTATGTGTGTGTGTGTGTGTGTGTGTATCATATACACTATTATATGAGTATGAATTTAATAAATTTGTGGTCTTTTGTCAATATTATGTCAATATTACATTATGTTCATATCGAATTGTTGTATGCATGATTAATTTTTTTGTTTTTTTTTACAAACAATATACATACATTCTGTCAAATAAGTACCCGGAAATCGTAAATTCTCATTTTTAATTTTCCCTCTAAGAATATTTCAAAAAATTTTTTTTCCCAGGTTGACACAACTGTCAGCCACTATTCTGTGAATTTTTATTGCTATGTGTCATTTAGTTTGGTTACGGCGTCATTAGGAACAAGTCAACCTTTTGTGTGCGTTGCGATTTTTACTATGGATAAAAATATCGAACAAAGAGTTTGTGTGAAATTTTGTGTTTCAAACGAAATTTCTTGTGCCAAAACGTTGGAAATGTTGAAAAAAAAAACATTTGGTGATTCAACTATGTCGAAAACTCAAGTTTACGATTGGTATAAATCGTTCAAAGAGGGGCAAGAAGAAATCGCAACGTACACAAAAGGTTGACTTGTTCCTAATGACGCCGTAACCAAACTAAATGACACATAGCAATAAAAATTCACAGAATAGTGGCTGACAGTTGTGCCAACCTGGGAAAGAAAATCTGTTGAAATATTCTTAGAGGGAAAATTAAAAATGAGAATTTCCGGGTACTTATTTGACAGAATGTATATTTTTGTGAGCGGGCAATTTATTTATTACTTATTATTTTTTATTTAATAACATAAATTTCACAAGATAATATGATAAAACAATAAATGAAAAAAATATATCTCATGATTTATTTCTTGTTGAAAGAGATTTATATTTTTATCGCTTTTGTTTCGCTTTTTTTTTTTTTTAATATAAATACCCCTACCATGTTAAATTGTAGTAGCTGAAACATAAAGTAAAGTAGAAAAAACAATGTATGGTAGTTGCGAATAAAAATCCAATTAATTATGTAAAAAAAAGCAAGTATTTTTTATTTTTTATTTTCATTTTCTATAGACGATTATCAGAATAGCTCAATGTTGATTCTCATTCTTCATTTTGTCTTAATCCTTAATAAATCCCTACGACATTTTATCGCCACAATTTGCCGTTTGCCATTAATGAATGCTATGCTAGGTACACTTAAAGTACATTAACTACGTTGGCTTTTGTTTTGCAGCCAAAAATATCGTTTGCCCTACAGGGTGTGACAATTCAAAAGAATCAATATATTGCTCAGTGTGGGTGCCGTAGCTCAGTGGGTAGTGGGAGGACTTTCTGATCTGTAGGTCGTGGGTTAAATCCACGGCTTAAGGGTAACAAATTTAATATCGAAAAGATTTTTCTTTCGAACGGTACCCATCTGTCGGCAAGCAATTGGCAATTCTTCAGGCAATACAAATTTGCCATGAAAAAGCTTCAAAAAAAGTGATGTCGCAAGAGTTCTGACGTTCGGAACCGGCTAAAATAAGTACCTAGTCAAGTCTCAAATATTGGTAGACTGAAAAATCGACGCCAAATGAAAACGAATTAAGGGGGTCCACCTGTGTGAGCGCGGTATTTCGAACGCTTTTTCGGGAATTTTCGTTAGGAGAACTAATTCGAAAATAAGAATAAGTTTTACGTTATTTTGAAGGTTTGTGCTTATATTTCAATAGTAAATTTTTCCAATAGTGTAATCCGAAGGCTTGTACTCATTAAGGGCGTTCAAAGTGACCCCTTCAAAATGAAATACCGAAATTGTGGGCAAGATTCCGCTCGAACCAGTTATCTAAAACGCAAAAAGTAAAAAAAATCTTATTTCTGTTTATATCGTTGAGGTACTGACGTGGGATTTTGACGAAATTTTAAAAATTGAAGAAATGGCAGTTGTTTTTATAAAAATTTTTCGTTTTCATGCTTTTTTTCGATATAAAAACTGCTGTAAAATTGAAAAAAAAAAAAAGAATTTCGAAAAACCGCTACGTGGGTACCTTCAGTTATCTGTATTAATGAGTCTGTCAAAATTTCAAGTCAATCGGTTAAGTAGATTTTTTTTAATCCTGCCCACAAATTTCAAAAATATGGTTTCGAGAAAAAGTTTGGAAACACAACAAAACTTTGTATTATAGACTCACATTTAATCTGCAATACCAGGACCATAAACTTCCCCTTCCTCATCCTGTAGAAGCTCTCGTTAAAGATGCGAAAAATGTAAAAAAAAAAATCGACTTTTCGAAAATTTTACACAGGTGGTCCCCCTTAATATTTTTCAAAACTTTTTTTTTTCTCTTTCTTGGACTATTCAATGGCTACAAATCTTAGAACAACTTATTTGAAATGACTTCCATTTCCCCTCCATCACAACTTGAGACGATCTGGCCACTCATCCATTGCGAGACGCACTTCATTCATGGGGGAATTGTCCACTGCACGGACAAGGGCACGATTCAACAACTCAATATTTGGGTGTCGAGTAGAGCAAGCCATGGCCTCTAATACGGACCACAACTCGTAGTCCAACGGGTTGAGGTCTGGACTACCAGCTGGTCAATCATCCGTTGATATGAAGTCTGGAATGTTGTTTTTTAGCCACAGTTGAGTCGTTTTTGCCTTGTGACGCGGGATGGTGGTCTCTTTGGATCCTGGGGATGGGTTGATTTGCCTATCTGGATAACCGAGCATACACATGATCATTCTGTTCATTTAACGATTCTTCTACGGTAAAGATTTTCTCGTCAGAATTTGTTTGTGAGCGTACCGGCTGTGTAACGCTTTCGATTTTCGTTTGCGTTTTCCCTCCAATGCGGCCGTGAGCAGTCCAGTCCAGTGTGTCGCTTGTACGTGCTGAGTCCCAAATCTTCATGGACATCGATTTTTGCGAAATTTGCATTTCCCGCGACGAGATTTTCTGTTTTTGCAGCGGTTTTCGGTCGATTCGTTTCTTTACGGCTTTGATTGCTTTCGGAGTTCTCACAGTAGTGGAAGAGAAGCTCGACCAAGGAGCCCTTGAGGGCATTAAGTGCCACATATTTTAAGAATTAGAGAATATTTACATAGTCCATTTGCTTTAATGCACTGGATGATCATTTAGAAAGTTTGTTCAGTAATCATCAAAATATATTGATGCACCCATTTTTAGTAAACATATTAATATTGGTTGCTTCTATGTACCACTACATTATGTATTCGAGCATATTTGCAAGAGCAATTAAAATTCAAATCGATGGTGTTTGGTAAAGCATAATATATTGTAATAGTACGATATATAGTTCACTAGCTAGCACAACAATAACAATCAACGACAATGCCATCATCATCATCATCATCATCATCATCATCATCATCATCTTCATCGTCGCCGATCGACAATAATGAATTTACACATAATTAACATCCAATTGTATGATGACTTGTAATTAATGATGTAATGGTTAAGGTAATAGTAGTGGTTGCAGCAGCAGCAGTTACATCGATAGGAAGGATTATAAAGGATTCAATATGTTTTATGCTATTCCACATTTTCTATTATTTCGTCAGTTTTTGTTTTTACTTTTTACTTTTGGGTTTTGTTTGCTTTTAATTAAGAGCAGCATATATTCGTTCATCGATAGGAAAATGTTAATTGTCCTGCTTGTTGCTATTGCTGCTCACTGTTGGGTGGCACATAAGAAAATGTATTGTAGTATAAGTATTACTAAATGTAAGCCAAAATTATTTTATTGTTTATGCAATGAATCTGCGAAGCTCATTAGGGAAAAAATGCAATGAAAAGGTGTAAAATATTAAAGTATAATATTACCGTGAAAAATGCAGATATAATCAACTTCAAAGGGAAAATTTTGCATACCCATAATATTTACAAATACTAAATTATAAATATATTATTTAGCAACGTTTAAAAAATGTTATCTCTCTAATAAATGTTATCGTTTCAATATTCTTTATCATTGATTTGATTCATCAACAGTATTACATTAAATTCTGTCGGTACAAAATGTTGACAAAATGTTGACAAAATGTTGACAAAATGTTGATGTTGAGAACCTTTTTTCATAGCAACTGTTTCTTAACGAACAAATTGTTTATGTTGTTTCTGACAGAATAACATACAAATGCTTGACTTCTGTAAACGTTATTGTTAAGTAGATGCAGTCCATATATTTCTATAGACAGTTTCGCGAGAATCGAGTACTTGTGAACTTGAAACATACAGCCATAGCTGAAGAATTGATCTGAATGTAGCCAAGCCTCTTTATCGTTGAATTAAAAAAAAATCGTAATGAAATTAAAGTCCTTCATATAGTATAAAATTCCAACAAAGTGATGTCAAAGTGAATATGACACTTTTGGCACTTTCCAGACTACATAACCATGAACTTTTAAATTGTCAATAAAAGACAAAATAATGAAAAAAACATCTCAATACGGATCAATAAAAGTGTCAAATACCGAGTTGATAAGAGAATGGTTTAAAAAAAAAAACATTCGTATATCGAAATTCCTTAGAACAAGCAACAAACTCTTTAGAAAGATATATGTGCATTAAGGTGCGTCAAGTTATATGGTGCAAAATTTTGGGAAAGAACATTATTGGGGTCTGTCATATATTTTACCATTCTAATAATGATTTATTTGTTGATTTTCGTGTGTTTTTGTAATAATTCTGTATGTGAGGCCCCTTAAGGGATGAATATAGGAAGTAAGTATGTTAGAGCAATATTGGCAAATGAAAAATTAATATGGGTTTCTTCAAAGGGACGATTCTTGGGCAGCTAAAGTGTTATTTAGGGGTTTTTGTGATAAATTTGTCTGGGAGGTCCCTTAAGGGATGAATATGGGAAGAAAGTTTATTAGGGGCAATATTGGCAAATGAAAAATTAATATGGGTTTCTTCAAAGAGACGATTCTTGGGCAGCTAAAGGTTTATTTAGGGGTTTTTGTAATAATTTAATGTGGAAGGCCCCATAAAGGATGAATATAGGAAGTAAGTTTGTTAGGGGGGCAATATTGACAAATGAAAAATTAATATGGGTTTGTTATACATTTTACAGCTCTAGGGACGATTTCTGGGCAACTACAGGGTTATTTGGGGGTTTTTGTGATAAATTTGTCTGGGTGGTCCCTTAAGGGATGAATATGGGAAGAACGTTTGTTAGGGGGAATATTGGCAAATGAAAAATTAATATGGGTTTCTTCAAAGGGACGATTCTTGGGCAACTATAGGGTTATTTAGGGGTTTTTGTGATAAATTTGTCTAGGAGGTCCCTTAAGGGATGAATATGGGAAGAAAGTTTGTTAGGGGGAATATTGGCAAATGAAAAATTAATATGGGTTTCTTCAAAGGGACGATTCTTGGGCAGCTAAAGGTTTATTTAGGGATTTTTGTAATAATTTAATATGGAAGGCCCCATAAAGGATGAATATAGGAAGTAAGTTTGTTAGGGGGGCAATATTGACAATTGAAAAATTAATATGGGTTTGTTATACATTTTACAGCTCTAGGGACGATTTCTGGGCAACTACAGGGTTATTTGGGGGTTTTTGTGATAAATTTGTCTGGGAGGTCCCTTAAGGGATGAATATGGGAAGAAAGTTTGTTAGGGGGAATATTGGCAAATGAAAAATTAATATGGGTTTCTTTAAAGGGACGATTCTTGGGCAGCTAAAGGTTTATTTAGGGGTTTTTGTAATAATTTAATGTGGAAGGCCCCATAAAGGATGAATATAGGAAGTAAGTTTGTTAGGGGGGGGCAATATTGGCAAATGAAAAATTAATATGGGTTTGTTATACATTTTACAGCTCTAGGGACGATTTCTGGGCAACTACAGGGTTATTTAGGGGTTTTTGTGATAAATTTGTCTAGGAGGTCCCTTAAGGGATGAATATGGGAAGAAAGTTTGTTAGGGGGAATATTGGCAAATGAAAAATTAATATGGGTTTCTTCAAAGGGACGATTCTTGGGCAGCTAAAGGTTTATTTAGGGGTTTTTGTAATAATTTAATGTGGAAGGCCCCATAAACGATGAATATAGGAAGTAAGTTTGTTAGGGGGGGCAATATTGGCAAATGAAAAATTAATATGGGTTTCTTATACATTTTACCGCTCTAGCGACGATTTCTGGGTAGCTAAAGGGTTATTTGATTTTTAGGGGTTTCTGTGTTTATTTTTGTATGGGAAGCCACTGGATGCGATGAAGATAGGGGGTAAGTATATGTTCGCAGTAAATGTTGGAGAGCGATATAAGAGATTTTTGAATGGTTATTTGTCGATTTTAGGGTGTTTCTTTTTTTTTTTTTTAGATGGGGTCCCCATGTCCCATGTCTCTAGGAAAATAGAGAGTAAACATATACAAAGGAAATATTTGGGAAGAAAAATTAATAGGATTCAATAATACATTTAACAGCTCAAGAAAGCGTGCACAGCTTTCGTATATAAAATTAAATGTTGATAATTATTTTTGCTTCATTGGGAAAACATTTTTTTAAAAATGAACTAAGCCTTTTAAGCATTTGATTCACCTTAATGCACATACTACATACAAAATAACTACCGATTGGCGACAATAATGATCACAACAATAATAAATATTAAAAGTAACCAAAATGAAAAAGAAAAATTGTGAAAAAAGTTAAGCCAAAAAAAAAGCTTTAAAAAAATGCCACAAAAAATATATATACAACAAGTCACAACACCTTGTTACTTGATTGCTTCGAATATAATGAGCATTGTCATTTAAAATATAAATGACAAATTTGATATGAAAGGAGAAAAAAATGCAAACAAACAAAAAATTGAAAAACAAGAATTGAGCTTTATTTTTGGTAAAAAACAAATTTATTTTACTTTTTTTTATTTCTTTGTCAATCTAAACGGTTAGCTCCAGTAATGATACCAATCTTTATAATTGAAATAAAACTCAAAAAAAACAAAAACGACCACAACAAAGACCCCTAGACACTAGTCGGTAGCTCCAAATTAGGTACCTTTATAGGCGGCATGCTGATCACACGCGTTGATAGCGTTGCGCATGTTTGTTTTTAACTCTTTTGCTCTATGTTGCAAGAGACAGCAATGAGTATGTTAAAAATTTATCTCATTCATAACAATAACAAAAAAAAAAAACGTGTCACTTTATTATCATAAATATGCGCATGTTCTTTCGTTTTGTTTTCTTCTTAAGAAATGTTGAAATTTTTTTTTCACGAAATCCACCCGTTTATATAAAATGATATAGCTATAATAAATAAGAAAAAAGCTAATTCGTTCTTCATTACTTACTCATCAGACAGAGCAAATTCAATTCAATTAAACACAAAAGTATTGCTCATATTCGTGCACCTCTGTGGCATAACAACCACAGAGCAACCACAAATGATGCATGAAATAGGCATTTCTGCTTATTCATTTGTGTACAGACACATTATATACAAGTACATTATATTCAAGTACACACACACACACATGCAAATTTTAATCAAAAGTCAATATGCTGGATACGAATAGAGGCACAGACACACGTTAGCATGAATTATTCAGCCTTAGTCAATTGATTGCAGAAGCAACATCAAACCAAATATGTCAATCATTTGACACATGAAATTTAGAGTTGTAACATATCTTAAATATCAAAGTAGGACGAATAAATACATACATTCAGTATTTAAATTTATCCTGCTATCATCCTGAATACTATGAAATGCAATATGAATCAGATGATGACATTTGTAGCAAAGTCATATTTCAAAACTCTCATATATGTAATTATGTCATACCGACATATATTTAGCATGTAGAGTGTTCATTAAAAGTAATGAGCAGAGTTCGGCTGGAATATATTCTATGTATATTTAGTGGTGATACTAAGAGTGATGGTATGCACATTAAAGTACTCGCACTTGACCTTGAAATACCTTGGATGTAGTAGAAATGACAAATTACAAATGACAAGTTAGAAATGACAAGATGACAAGATGACAAGATGGATATCATATACTACGACAGCGGTTCCAGAACTACCCGACCTAACAAAGAAAACACCAAAATATTTTTAAAAATTTCTTTATTTCTCAACATAATCTCTTTTTAGCTCTATATAGCTTTGATACCCTGTATATAGTGTGAACTGTCTAGCTCATTAAAATAGCCATCTACCGCAGACTCCACCTCTTCATTGTTTTGCAAATCTTCTACCGCCAAGCCATTTTTTCAAATTTGGAAATAGAAAATAATCCGAAGAAGCTAAATCTGGCGAATCTGGCTTTAACTCATTGATTTTGGCGTGCATTGTCTTGACGAAACACTTTCTTTTTCGCCAAATGCGGCCTTTTTCTTTAATTTCATCACTTAAACGCTGCAACAAATTAGCATAATACTCGCCGTTGATTGTTTTTCTTTTTTTCAAGATAATCAATAAAAATGATCCCACGTGCATACCAAAAAACAGACGCCATAACCTTGCCTGCAGATGATGGAACTGTCTTCGCCTTCTTTGGACACGATTCTCCCTTTTCAGTCCACTATTTTGACTGCTCCTTTGTCTCAGTTGTGAATTGGTCGATACATGTGTCATCCATGGTTACGAATCGACGCAAAAACTCGGCTTAATTACTGTGAAATATCGGCAAGCACTCTATAGAAACATCTTCACGGCGTTGTTTTTGTTCTATTGTGAGCAAACGCGGCACCTATCTTGCACACAGCTTTTTCATCTGCAAATTTTCGGTCAATATACGATATATAGCACTTTTTGAAATGCCTATAATTTCACCTAGCTCACGCATCTTCAGCCGGCGATCATTCAATACCATTTTGTGGATTTTCTTAACCGTTTCTGGCGTGGTCACCTCAATTGGTTGACCACTACGGTGTTCGTCTTGGCAGCTCGTACGATCTCGTTTAAAATCTGCCACCCAATATTTTATGGTCGTAAACGAAGGAGCAGACTCCCACAGAGTAGAATCTAGTTCGGCTTTAATATTCGTTGGACTGAGACCTTTCAAATGAGAGTATTGAATTACATAACGGTGACCAATTTTTTCCATGTTCACAAATTCACTGAGGTCGTTAACTTTCGATGGCTCCAAAAAAGAAATACTAAATAACGTTGCACCTTGAAACTTAAAACACACGTTTTATTATGTTGCCACTTTTCATCAAAGTAATTTTTTTCAAACTACTACCGCCATCTATATGTCAGGTCGGGTAGTTCTGGGACCGAACTCATAGTTCCGTGACGAATATCGCTTATATGATTAAATTATATTCACATAATTCCTCATCTCTGAAGCATTTTAAGCCAAGAATACAGTAATTTAAGCGAAACAAATTAGGAATGGGTCTCCGAATGTCGAATGTTGGCAGCCGTGGCTCGGTGTATTATCACCAACCAATTGTGCTATGACTACGGTTTATGATTAGGGATATTTAATATTATTATCGGATAATATAAATTTATTAACAAGCAATAAATTGGTTTATTCATATCGATTTATATGTTTCTTCGCCATATAAAAGACACACCTTTTTTCAAAGGTGACGTTTACTATGAAATTCTTATAAAATTATTATACATACATACATACATATTTAATGTTTATTATATTGTATAGTATTTAAGTCTAACATTTCTTGTGATCATTGATCTTTTTATTAAATTTGTTTAACAATAGATGTTGACAATAATTGACTAATTTTAAATTAAATTCTTATAATATCAATTCAACAAAGAATCAACAATGAAAATAAAATGATGATGATTAGGATGATAATAATGATGATATGATATGTACACAATTCAAAATGCTAATATTGATGTCATAGTAGTAAGTAGTACTCGTATACATATGGCTCGACGAATGACATTAATACTCAAGCAAAATACTTGAATTTGCATAATACATTCTTAAAACGGTTAAAAATACCAATTAGCTGTTACAAAAAAAAAATTAAGTAAAACTATACCTACAACTACTAATATAAAACAAATATTATGAAAAAAAATAAAAATCATTTCGAAAATAGTATGTGAGTGATATAACCAGAGTGAAAAGAACCTTAAATTATATCAACTCTATGCAAATTTTTAGAAATAATCATTTTGCGTATTCACTCGCTCGTGCGCTAGTCTTGCAAATATCTCCTCTAAAGAAATTGTATAAGGAGATTGCATATAAGTTAGGCCTACGTATAATTGGACACACCTAAACTCATGAGTTTGCAAAAAGATTTGATATGAAACCTTTGCGATATGAACCTTTATCTTCAATTTAAATTTCATTGGCAACGACTCAAGAAGCTGTAAATTTAAGCTAATTTTTATTTTCAATTGCGACGTTTATCTGGATGATTTTCCAGATGACTTTGGTACGTTAAGATTCATGTTGGGTATGTCCATTATTATTATTATTATTAATGCTATGAAGCACCGCGACCTGAATATCTTTTGTGCAGCCTTATTCCCTAGCTAGCAGATCTCAAGACTATTTATAAATCTTGTCACTGCTGTGAGATTGATTTTAACTAGCTCCTGAGAACTATGAATCTATTGCCTAAGCAGTTTAGTCTGCGTCTAGCCACAGCTGGGCAATGGCAAAGAACGTGTACTGCTGTTTCCTGCTCTTCAAGACAGAGTCGACAGAGATCGTTGTTAACCACAACCATTTTCATCATGTGATAATTAACTTTACAATAACCTGTTAATAGTTCAGTGTAGAGTTTGATGTCTTTTCTGCTGAGGTTCAAGATAGCATCTACCTTAATGTGTTCAGGGTCAATGAATCATTTCGACTGCCGCATGCCTGTTTTTTTCCTCTTCACATATTAAGGGGGTGTTCCCGGGTAGAAGTTTGAAAAAATCAATTTTTTTTTGGCGTTTTATTGTACCTTATACTATATACTATATACTATTTCAATCCGCAAACTCAGTACCCATTTTTTTGCATGTTAATTGAAGTAATCTCAGCTCGCCGATCATGTCATGTCGAACTTTAAACGCGTTTTTCTCGAAACCACATTTTTTGTACTGGCCGATAACTTTTCTCAGCAACTATGAGAGGTATCGACTTGAAATTTTGGGAAAATGTTCTAGATAGTTTTCATTGGATGCTAAATCAAAGTTTTCATCAAAAAATTATTGTTAAATATATTAAAATCAGCGTGACAAGGTCACATTGACCACTGAAAATTTGTACTTAGAAAATAAAATTTTTTGACACAAATATGAGTTTCTGTTCTCCAAATAATAAGAAATAACAAGCAAAAAACCAGAATATTGCATGTTGCCTTATAGCTCCAAAATAATTTTTTGAAAAACAGCCTAAAATCGGCATTCTAGACGGGAACACCCCCTTAAGTTATTCATAAAGCTACTGTTTAGCCCGCAGAAGGGTTCTGGGCCTCTGAAAGGAGTGTCTGCGCCCTTTTTGTCCAGTGAATCTGCCATTTCATTGCCTGCATGCCCCTCGTGTCCCGGTACCCATATTAGAGTCACAGAGTTCCTCTTTGCTAAGGTATTGAGAAGTTCAAAGCATTCCCAGACCAACTTAGATTGGAACAAGAAATTCATTAGTGATTTTAGAGCTGCCTGACTGTCTGAAAGAATGCATATGTTGGTTTCTCGAGTGCTCGAATGCTTTATGTAGACATTATCTGACAGATAGCTCTCAGGCGTGGATCTCCGCCTAAAAAATGGAAGCTATTTTTTCCATTGCAATTGCCTTCTGGAAATTTGTCCCTACTATTCCCGCTCTAGCACTGCCATCTTCCATATTGGACCCATCAGTGTACCACGCTGAGCGATCATGAATGATCACTCACTTCAAAGAGTTTGGAGAATATAAGTTTTCTATCCATCCGGTCAAAGACCGTGAGGACCGGTGTGGGAGTGTCCAAGTCGGAAATTGCTGTTTTTTATTTTTTGACTATTTGAAGTTTGAAAATAATACATTTAGATTTTAAACTTTATTTTATTTATTTTCAATTATAATTTGAATAATTTTTTATGACTTGTTAATGCTTGGACCAACCTATCAGTTCAAACGAAGAATGCATGATTTGCGATTATTAGAAATAATTACAGTTTGAAATATAGAACCAACTTGGAACGTATGATACCCAAATTATTCGTTGATTTTTTGAAATAAAAACTTTGATAGAAATACCATGTCCAACTTACATACAATTCACCTACTAATAGTATCACCAACCACTATAGCAGTATTTTAATCATAAACGAGAAGGTTGAATACATGAACGGATTTTTGAAGCAATAAAATTAGAATAGAATATAAAATATAGAAATTATGCAAATGTATTAAGAAAAATTATAACAATAAAAAAGAGAAAAAAAACAAAACAAAAACAAATCTAATTTATTTACATTTCGGAACAATGAACCCTTTAGTGTCTGTCCCTGTTCTCTTCTGCAAATCTATAAATCTATCATATGTAGTGAACATATTTGTAATTTAATTATGTGACCCAATTCAGAAAGGGGGGAGGGGGGGGGGGGGGGGTTTATATTAAAACTAAAAACATATAAAAAGCTAGTTGAGAAAGTAAGCAGCCACAACAATGACAACAATGAGAATGGCCGCCACCAAAAATAGAATATGTTCACACAAGATAAATATGCGAATATTCATCAGTTTACAAATAATTCAAATTTGATTCATTATAATTTTGTTTTTTTTTTTTTTTTTTTTTGGTTTTTTCCTCTCATAAAAAATAATTGTCATAATCTATGTAAATATAAAGATCTTTGTTAAACTTTCGCAAAACCCTTTTAATAAAACCAGTTCTTGATGTTGTTCTTTTTACTTTGTTTTTTTTTTTATTTTTATTTTTTTTCATTAGGCTTAGATTCATTCACACCCACATTCTTAGATTTATGTAAATTTAATGACCTAGTGGGAAATGATCAGCAACAAATATAAGGAAAGAGGTAATCAAGCTTCCGTATAAGAGATTTTTTAAATTTTGTGGCATTTTACATTGTCGTACCCTCTAAGTGAAGAAATAATATTACATTAGCAAAATGAATACTTCTGTTTCGTCATTTACCTATTCATTTACAAGACAATAAAGTCAATGAAGTCAATTCAATTTCATTCTCAACACATTATCTGCTTAAAAAGGGGGTACAAGATTTCGGTAATAAACTTGTCAACCAAAGAATTCTTTACCAGGTGTACAAGTTTAAATCCGCTGTTAGCTCGTAGATGGCGTTAGTGAGCATATTGAGCTATTATCGACTGTGCATCCCTTTTTTTTTTATGAGTTCGACATCTGTTTACATCAATTAGTAAACATCATCAGTGATTTCATACAACAACATACATTTTTCCTCGTATAATCATGTCTAGTTTCGTGCCAGAAAAAGAGCATATGCGGAAAGCTCTACTTTTTTGCTTCAATTTGAAGAAATCTGCTGTTGAGTCGCATCGAATGCTTGTGGAGGTCTATGGTGACAGTGCGCTGGTTTCGTCGGTTCAAAAAAGGCCATTTTGACTTGAGTGACAAGAAGCGTGAATATAGACCCCAAAAAGTTGAGGACCATGATTTGCAGGCTCTTTTGGATGAGGACGACACCCAATCGCAAAAAATGCTTGCTGAACAGTTAGGTGTTACTCAACAAGCCATTTCCATACGTTTACGAGCCATGGGGAAGGTTCAAAAATTTAGAAAATGGATACCCCATGAATTGAACGATAGGCAGATGGAGCGACGCTAAAACACATGCTTGAAATAAGGCCTGATTATAAACATGAGAAGACATGAGAAGCTGATTTGTCTCCATGACAACGCCCCATGCCACACGTCAAAACTGGTCCAAAACTACTTGTACACACTCAATTGGGAGGTGCTACCTTATCACGCTTATTCACCAGACCTGGCCCCTTCTGACTATCAGCTGTATTCGTCGATGGTTCACGCGATCGCCAAACAGCACTTCGATTCGCATGAAGATGTCGGAAAATGGCTTAACGAGTGGTTTGCCTCGAAAAATGAGGAATTTTTTTGGCATGGTATACACAAATTATCCGAGAAATGGGAAAAATGTATAGTTAGTGAGAGCAAATACTTTGAATAAATAACTTTTTGGCTTTCTATGAAATAAAAAAGAGTTTTTTACCGAAGCGGATTTAAATTTGTACACCTGGTATTTGATTTCTGGTGAGTCATTTTATTAAAGCAGTATCTGCCCTTTCCCAATTGGGTGTATGAATATAATGTGAATGATTCAAAACGAAATGAAAAAGCAACTCAAAATTAAAATATTACATCGAAACAATTAAAAAAAAAAATTATGAATGACTGTTGTTTATGGCTTTAATAAACATAAAATCATGTTATAAAATGAATAACGAGCTAATTATATGTAATTAATTAATTAATGAATTATAATGCTAATAAGCAACGTAGTGATTATACGAAACAGATTTTTTATATAAAGTCATGTGTTTATTGATCAAATTCGGTTCATAGTTTAAAAATATATAATTGAGGGACTAATGATTTGACATTCAAATATGCAAATATGCCAATATGCATTATTTGATTATACTTAAATCAGGTTAATACCTATTCCTATGCTCATTAGTCCTTTCATCTCATTAACCAACTACAGATTTATTCCTTTCCTTTAACATCGATTATTGATCATAAATTTTTATTCAAATCAGAGTAAACTATGTATTTTGTCAATCACTAAGACATTATCAGTTCGTATTCATTTCACACAGAATACAGAAAAGCAAAACAAAACAAAGAAATAACATTTTTGATGGGATCATTAACTCTAAAGAGATCTTTAAATGAAAGAAAATATCTGAATATATTGTCTGTATATTAATATTGCAAAAAATTCGACAGCTGCTATGAAAATGAAATAACATATATCGTACATCATTTAGTTTATGTTTATATATAAAAAAAAAAGTGGCAATAAATATATAAATTTTATTATTGTAGCTCGTCTACGACGCATCAAAATGATGAAATTTATATTTGCAAAATAAAAATATATAAAAAAAAAATAAAAACCAATGACAATGACTCGTATAATTAGCTAAAGAAGTTAAATCCATTCCTTAGGTTAAGCTCTTAGAGGGTTGAATATAAGAACAGGTAAAAGAAAGCAAAGATAATTTAAATGCTTTATATCAAAGAAATTTAAGAAATTTTGGAAACAATTTAAATGCAAAGGAATGAGCTTGATATCAGATGTTTTCATTTTTTTTTTTTTTCATCCATTTTGATATGTTAAGGTGAAAGAAAGGAAGGAAAACGTAAAGTTTATGGGGGAGCCCCATAAGGGATTGAGATAAAGGGTCAGTATATTCAGCAAATATGTTGGGGAGGAAAAATTAATGGGGTGTGGCTTACATTTTACCTTTCTAGAGGTGAAAATTAATGGCTAAATGATTAGAAAATGGAAAAAAAACACATTTTCCAAAATTGAGAGCTTGAAATTTTATATAACATAGATTTTTTTAACAAATCAATTGATTTTACTCCATGAACATTAGAATTAATATGCAAAAAATTTTCTTACAAACATTGGATTTGGTCACCTTAATGCAGCAAACTACAAATTACACATCAACAGATTAATCAGAAATACAAACAAACAAATAAGCAAACAAATAGCTACATATAACAACAACAACCATCCAACAGGCATCCTTTCACGTGTATTTAGCGCTATCAAAATACCTAAAAACGACAATAATAACATTGTCAATAAAATTCCAAGCAGACATCTCTCACAACGTTGAACATAATAACATTATCATCGTTGAAATGAAAATTTATTGCTTTAGAGCTGTTGCAAAAATATACAGCTTCAATAAGATAGCAAAATAATAAAAAAAAAAAAAAAAATACAAACAAAAAAGAACTGGCAGAGCGCTCACAGTTATCGTCGTTTACTTAAAATTATAGCGAATCACACACACACACACACACACACACCTACAGCAACTCCTGTGTATGCGCGAATAAGTGCATAATAATTAATTGTAAACTTACACTAGTGTATGTACCTTGTACCATATCGTATGTAGTCGTACTAAGCCATAACCCATTAAAAGAGTCAAGGTAACGAATATGAAAGTCTTCAAATTACATGTTGCTTACAATATTGTTTGCAAACAGTGCACCCATATGTGTCTGTGTGTGTTTATGAAAATAATCTTATATGTATGTTGAAAATAGTTGTTGTCCTTGCACTTGTACCATGCAACCACTCTGAGGATAGACCATACCATATTTAGATAGGTGGGCTTGTTTGGTTGAACGAACGATCGAATTAACGAACGAACGGTTATTTTATGAAAAATACAGTATACACAGCAATTATAATTTGTAAGAACTCTGAGAAGGAGAAGAAAAATAACAGAAGAAACAGTACTCACCTATTCAGTGGTGAATAGATCTACTATGGAACTACTATAGAATTCACTAGTTCTGTGGAACGATAACTGGTAAAAATTATCTACGAATTGTATTGACCATAGGTGGGTGTCCCTAGAAAGAACAAGTGGTTTGCCATTAGGTGACTGCATACGAACAGACTGTGAACCTCAGTAATTTCACATTTGATGTCTTCTGTTCTAGCTCTCTCGTGGTCCTATACAGTATCATATTGGTACAATCTACATGTAGAAAATCGTTTGTATTACGAAAGCATACTTTGTTATTTTTCCACTGGGTGTCTGGGTGTGCATTAAGGTGTATCAAATGAGAAAACTGTATTAAAATCTTTCTTCCAAACATACTTAGTCCCTATCGCCACCCCTTTAGGAAGCTCCCATACAAAATAGACTTAAAAACATTTGAAAATCGACAAATAACACCATACTTGATAAGAGATCGCCTCTAGAGTGAAGAAATCGTTGACCGATATACAGTAATTTTACTTCGCTAATGATTCATCCATTCACTATCTCCCCGCTTGAGGGGCTACCATACAATATACACTTGGAAAGACCTGAAAAAGGATACGCAACCACATAGCTGTCCAGGAATCACTCCTAGAGCCACCCCTAGAGCAGCCTCTAGACCTCGCCCGAGTTTCAAAATCGACAAATAAGCCCATAGCTGTCCAATAATCGCATTAATGCATGAATTTATCCTCACTAATATTTCTTGAGTACATAATAATCCACTATCTCTAACTGTTAGAGGGGCTCCAATACAAAAAAGAACGTAAAATGGCTGAAAAACGACAAATAATACCATACTTGACCAGAGATAAACTCTAGAGTAAAGAACTGGTTGACCGATATACAATAATTTTACCTCGCCAATGATTCCTCCATACACAATTACTCATTATCTCCACCGCATGAGGGGCTACCACACAATATACACTTGGAAAGATCTGAAAAAGAACACACAACCACATAGCTGTCCAGGTATCGCCCCTAGGGCCATCCCTAGACAAAATCGACAAATAAGCTCATAGCTGTCCAATAATCGCATTAATGCATGAATTTATCCTCACTAATATTTCTTGAGTACAACATAATCCAAAATCTCAAACTGTTAGAGAGGCTCCCATACAAAATTGAACGTAAAACACCAGAAAAACTACAAATATTCCTATAACTGCATAAGGTTCGCCACTAGAGTCAAGAAATGTATGACCGTCATGTATTAATTTTTTATCGACAAATAAAACTCGACAAATAATCTGGCTTCAAATGATTCAAATTATATGTCTTTCACTTAGCCAGATTGTGGAAGCAATATGACTTGACCCACCTTAAAGTGTGTGTATGCATGTATTCGGTTTTGGTTTTTATTTCACAGTCTCGTTTTCATATGATAACAATGAGCTCGCACGTTAAATTCACAAACAGGTACACAGATATAGGCATTAAAATACAACCGTTATAATATACGAATGGGCAGGCCTAAACTAGTTCTCTATTAATGTCTTCTTGTTTTCATGCTAAAGCGCAAAATGTATAAATATATTTTTAATTTAATTTAATTTTGTTTTTTTTTTTTTAACTTCACTGTTTTTTTTTCGATTCTTTAGGTCTTCTGTACACTGACGTATCCTCTACGGTGTGGATGGAGAGCAAGGAAGAGGAGAAGTAAAAAAATAAGAAATACATATATACATATAAGTAAAATATATCATATAAAATGATGAATTTACTAGTCCCTTTGGTATGTTGAAGCTCTTTTGACTTTTATACAAAAATTTCTGATTATTTCAATTTAATTATTTTGCCACCCTGTCCTACGTATCACCTGCCCTTGAACTGAACACACATAATCACCCACACTTCTTTACTGCGCAGACTGTCCTCTGCAGTCTTCAACTACATAGTGTACTGGGTCATGGACGTTTAATGGATCCACCAGCACGTAATGCCATGTGGCGTTTTGGTTATCCCAATGCGGTCAATTATAATGATAATGAACTCTTCTGTGGCGGCTATGCGGTACAATGGGAACAAAATCAGGGTAAATGTGGTGTATGTGGTGATGCATATCACTTGAAGACACCACGACCACATGAGGCTGGCGGTGAATATGCCAAGGGCATTATATCACGTTACTATACAGCGGGTCAGGTAAACAGAAAGCAATACACATCCATTAATTTGTAATCGCCATATAATTTTTGCAATTTCTGTACTTCGAATAGGAAATTGATGTCGAAGTTGAATTGACAGCCAATCATTATGGACGTTTCGAAATGTATCTCTGTCCAAATAATAATCCACGTCAAGAGGCCACACAGGAGTGTTTCGATCGTTATCCTCTCTACATATCAGGCAGTCGTGAGCATCGTTTTCTTATACCGCGCGATGCCAATAAAAAAGATATTTTCCGTTATCGTGTACGTCTACCACCTTACGTTACATGCACACAATGCGTATTGCAGTGGACATATTACACGGCAAATATGTGGGGAACTTGTGCGAATGGTACTGAATCTGTTGGATGCGGCAAAGCGGGTAAGTACTATTTATTTACGTGTGGATTGTGTGGAAAGTGCAATGAATTTACTGCTCTACTCATTTGCCTCATTTATCACAGAAACATTCCGTAATTGTGCTGATATTGCTGTCGTGTCAAATACTGGTGGTGGTGTACCACCGATATTTGTCAATCAACGTTCACCATATCTTCTATACTACAGAGATTATCGTGCCCCTGAGGGCAATGATGTATTCCCATTGATTGTACGGTAAGTAATTGTTTGGAGGAATTTGACTGAATAAGAAATATCATTTCGCTTTACTCTCTCAACTAATTTTAGCAACACTTCGCGACATTAAATCAATGAAAATAGCGCACAAAACCGCTACATTTCATAATGTCCTTTAACGAATGCTTTTAGAAATATGAAATTTAGTTTTATTTGCTTTCGTTTATAGTAAATGCTTAACGTAAACTTAAGACTTTACGCAGTATAAAATCTTAGCCTCGTAGTATTGACCTGTTTGACAACCTCCCCTTACAAATTTCGGGCATAATTTTTAGAGTAAAATTAATTGATTAATTACAAAAAATATTAAAATTTAACCTACTATAATTTATGATTTATTATTTAATTACAAATTATTAGTTTGAAAAAATTTATGTAAAGCCGTAATTGTAGGCTTTTTCGTCTAAAGTTTTATATCGCTATAAAACTAGTCTAGTTTTTGCTACTATTTTCATAAATAGAATTGAAACATTAAATTAATAAAATTGCTTTAATATTTATGCTTACTAAATACCACCACAGCCGCGCAAATATCACCAAAAAAAAATGCTTAAATTCATGACACTAATTATTAGTACATATTATACTATTTACTATTTAGCATCGAATTATATAGTACAAAATACGTAAGCACTGTAAATTATTGCATTTTCATGGCATTTAAATTATATAAAATTATTTACACTATACTACGAGTAATACAAATACACTTTGATGGTGCCAGTATTCTCATTGGATTAGCAAAAGAATAAAAAAGTAAATAAAATACAGTTGTAATTATATTATTTCAATTTTATTTGCAACTGGTTAAGGGTTAGTTATCAAAAATAATATATAAATAAATCAAAAATTGGTTGTTTCATTTTAATTTTAATTAATGGTGTTGGTTATATCCATAGTATGTAAATTGTAATTGAAAATTAAAATTAAAAATTAGAAGAATTTTTAATATCAAATGTGCGTTTTCGTCGACCAAAAATTCATGTCATTTGAGTGCTCTGATCCGTCAGCCAGTATTCTATAATTTTTTTTAATTCCTCTTAATGTCCCTCAATGTGGCGTTGTAATATTGAAAGCGACCAAATATATCACTGGTAGTCTTTTACTCGAAAATCATTTACAAATTTTCAATCCTCGTAACTTTATTTACAGAGTTTATGATGCAAAAACGTGCTTCTTCTTATTTTCCGCTCGTTAAATACGACGATATACGATTTTTCGATGAATTTATGTAATCACGTAAAAAATTTACGATATTACTACTAAACACATACGTGATTCTCATTTTACTGCTGCCTCAAAGTATGTTTACGATTAAAATTTTCTCATACACAGGGTGTTCAAGATGTTTAGAAATTCAGCAAGAATTAGAACATTTGGTGGTGAAAAGTTGCAAGCTCAAAGCTCAGAAAATAAAATGGGTGGAAAAGTTTTGAGATTGCAACTTTCTCACCATCAGAATTTATAAATAATAAATAAATAGGATAATTTTTATTTTTACATCAATTTTGATGATATCAATTTAAAATAATTATGTGAAATTTCTTCCCTCTCTTTCTTTCGCTCTTTGACAAAATTACTTTAAATGATATTTAATTAAAAGATATTACAGAATCTAAAAATTCGTGAAAATTTCTGTCACAGAGCATATCCGTCTGCCGGTGGATGCAGTCTAACAAAAAATTTAACTTCTGTAATTTCTTTCACAAATTGCATTAATTGAAAATATTTTTGAAGGAGAAAAATTTCAATTCATAGACAATATATAGGCGATACAATAAACAATTTATCCCATTTCGACATTGTGTCACACTGTACGTTACATTTAACATTTAACATCCGGATAGGTAATGGCCATGATGAGTAGAAGAAAAACCGAAATTTGTACAGCACCAACCAAAATTGTCTTGACGATATTATGTTTCGGTTCGAAGTCTTTATTTAGTGGCATCGGTGTGAAACCACGTCGTATACGACGTCGTTGTTTGCCACGTATGGGTGCCTCAAAAGGTTTCCTCGTTGCAACCTCGGCGTCAACCGCAAAATCTTTTTGCGGCACATTTTTCTTAATTTCGCCAACTTTTTTTGGCACTGCAGCATTTTTATCCGATGATATTTCATGCTTACTTAGCTTCGGTTTCTCCTCCTCGTCCTTCGTATTCATCTTTTCAACGTTTTGAGCCTCGGTTCGTGCAGTAGAGATTTCCTCAATCATCAAAGGCTCCTTCTCCTGCATATACTCATAGGGGATGCGTGTACCGATGGTACGACCATTATCACCGCCACTATCACGAACCGTAATCATTTCGGATGACTTGCTCGAAAGAGTATCATAATACTCATTCATTGTCGCCTCCGAGCCGGTATTCGATAGTTGTGGAATGTGTCGACCGGTTGTGGCATTATTGTGAAGGAAGCTGTTGAAAAACATTGGATCCTGATCGAGCACATTGAACGGCACCAGAGTATTTTTCGATCTGAGATGACGCATCAAAATGTCTGGACTATTTTTGAGTCGACGAAATGATGTGCGCTTCAATTCGTTCTCCTCCTCACCGATGGGCAAATAGAAATGACGATTTTCCTGCTCCTTCAACTCGACAATGGTTTTGCGAGCAATGCGAAATTCTCGAATGAAACCCAAAATACGCACAATGCCAATGGGGCGGATTTCTATCAATACCCGCCGTTCATTATCCGCTTCCATGTTTATTTCATAAAATACCGTCATGTATGGGTATGGATTGTTGGCAAGTTTATGCCAACTTGCCGAAGTCATGCTACGCAATGAGACGGTGCGCTCAAGCGTTGCCTCCAACTTCTCACCTAATGCCTTCAAAATAATAATTTCCTTCTCCAGGGTGGGTACATTTTTAAAAATCACATCTACCTGCGGTTTTTTACCATGCGACGTACCAGCACCACCACAACTACTACGCATTCTGTACGACGCCAAAGCACTATCAACACTCGACGACAGTGACGAATCATCCAAATTCTTAAGAGCGCACTTCACAACCAACTCTTGCTTGTAGATCTCTTGCAATTGTGTTCGCAGAATCTCCTTGAATAGATTCGAGTCGTCACGAGTCAACTGACGATAGCGTTCGTCGGTTTTGATCACTTTCTTGATCATTGTAATGTCTTCGGGTGGCATCGAACGTTGCTTCTGTTCGAGTATGTTACGAAAATCTGTGGATATGTTATCGCTGTGATTCAGTGAATCATTTATGGATGAGCCCGTCATCAGCGGTGCCATTTCGTATTCGTCAAAGGAGTCCGGCAATGATTTCATTTCCATCTCATCCTCGATCAAGTCTTCAATTGTGTCCGGTGAGAGCAGTGGCATTTTCGGTGACTTCTTCGAGTCATCCGATGATGATTTCGAATTGCAAATACTGCGAACTGTCAGCAGCTCCTTCACTGATGTCACTGGCTTGCAAGATAATTTATTATCACATGTGCGTGCTAGTGATCGTGGTGGTGGTGATGTTCGTGGTGATGGTGTTGGTGATGGTGTTGGTGATCGTGTAGGTGATGGTGTTGCTGCTGCTAGTGCTCCTGTTAGAATAGCTGATTTTTTATGTCTAACAGTCGCCGCCATTGTTGCCATTGAGCTGGTAGTAATGGTTGCTTTCGATATTTGAACCCGTTTCGTTGGTTTCTTCTCGGCAAGGCGTTTATTTGTATTGCTGATGCTCGAAACGGGTGGTGGTTTCTTCGTAGCCAGCGCCGATTTTGGCTGGCTGACGTTGATGCGTTGTGGCGCCATGCGTTGTGTGCTTTTGGATGTTGCCAGCGGCGGACGGCCATTTGTGCCAACACTCCCAACGCTACCTTCAATACTGGGCGTCTTTTTGACTTTGCTCAAACGATCCCAAACGGATTCGGCACGCGTCATCAAAATTTTCTCTGCAAATGAGATACACAGATGGACAAAAGAGTCGGTCTTGGAATCGTTCTCTTACCTTGTGGTGTTATAAATCTGGTCATTTTACGTTTAATATTCTTATTCTCATTTTCTTTGTCCAATTTAACCAAAAGATTTGACTTGAATCGATTCATTACACTTGGCATTTTTGCTTTTTTGAAATTAGTTTTACGTTTTTTTTTTTCGCTTTGTTATTTGCTTCTTTTCCTTTAACAACTCTCTACTGAATTTTCATGCACTGCTTCTCCATTAGTCATTAACCATTAGAATGTGCTTTCAAGAATTTTGTATGTACCAACGTCGTTCTTCTTTGTACGTTGCTCTGTACCCACACCACTTTATGATACTGCCTTACTTTATTTTTTTTTCTCAAATTTTTCCAATTTTATTTCTTCTATTTGAATATATTTTCAAAGTGCCTACTCTAAAACACATTTTTCCGTATTTCTTTATAGTGATCAAAAATGTATTGCTGCACCGGCATATCGTGCCTTACCCGGAATGGATGATTGGTGCGAGATCAATTGCTTACGTTATCCACCCAACTGTCCCGAAATTGCTTGCCATTGTCCGTAAGTATAGGCAAAACTCAATCAACTTGAGAGCTGAGTATTAATTTGTGTTTACCAACAACTCCAACAGCCAAGACTGCGTTGCTATCGGTGAATTGGAAGGTCGTGAAGGCGCTGATACCTATTGTATGGATGAATGCTTGAACTATAATTCTGTATGTCCTGTGGAAAGATGTCGTTGCTTCTAACCGGCTTGGAAGAATCGGCTTGGATCGAAATAAAGCTGTGCTACAAACTCTATGCCCGACTTTTTTTTTTTTTCATGCGAAATAAATCAAATCAATGAAATTGAAAAATGAGTTTTTCGGTATCATGTTTTATTTGAAAAAAAATGTGCGCAACTATGTTGCAATGGAAATTTATTGGGTCGATCTAAAACAATAAACTTTCATTGTAACTTAGCGTCGTCGTAAAAAAATTAATTAATAATAATAATATAAATCCAAAGATCTTATTCCAACATTATATAACCTCTCTGTGTCTTTTTAAACTTGACCCTGATGTTCGAATATGCTTCGTAACTTTTGTACATCTATTTCGGGCTCTTCTTTTTCGGGCATCGGACGTTCCAGCGCCGCTGATTCAAAATGTTTCTTTGGCATTTTCAATTCATCACCATTGGTCAATGCCGGCGGTCGTGGTGGTGGCGGCAGCATCAAATCATGCCGTACTTTGTTCAGCAATTGCACATCGATTAATTCCTCTTCTGACAATGGATCGTCCATACAATCAGCGTAGGGCCGATCATTTTCCATATCCAACTGGCTCAATGGTAAGTGCGTATCATTCGAGATACTGCGCAGCTCGAATGCATCAAATGGACTGCGGGACATGCGACTGTATGAGCCACTGATGATGGCAATGGTAGTTGTAATCATGTTGTTGTTGTTGTTGTTGTTGTTGTTGTTGTTGGCATTGTTGCTAATACTGTTGGCAATGCTGTTGCTAAACAGCTTCTGTTGACGTCGTCTAATCGATTCGGGTTGATTGCGTACGGTAAGTGCAAGTTTGCGCCAACACTGCGACAGACGATTCTCTTCATTTTTCTCCGGTGTCACAATATGGATTTGGCTATTTTGCAAATCGTTGAACGTCTTGAAAATTTGTGCTTCTTTGGCGGTCAAACGATTGCGATTATTTGTGCTGGATTTGGAACCGTACGACACCGCCACCAATTGATCGGACGACTGACGATCTACATTTTCCGAGGACACATTATGTTTCGTACAACGTTTCGGCAGCTTTGCCATATTAAAGCTCGAACATGAGTTGCCATAGCTGAGACGATTGCGGAGACGATCCTTTTGCCTTTCGACTTCACTTTTCTGTTCGCGTTTCGATTTCGTTGGCATCAGTGCGGCCTTCTCCAGATTTGTACGTGAGATCTCATTGCCATAACTGATGCGTTTCGCAATGCGCGCCTTACGTTCACTCTCCACCTTGCCGGATTGCATCGATGACGATGAGGTGCCAGCTGCTTCAGCTTTGTATGCCGAACGTTCAACCATGAGAGCATTCAATTTCGAGTATTCTTTGCCCAATGTTTTCGCCTTCATCAGGGCATCCAAACGGATCTCCTCACTAGATTTCGGCCTCTCACTGAATCCTATCTCCCCCATGCGTTGTCGTTTTCGATGTGACGATGTCTCTTTAATCTCTTCAATCTCACGAAAGAGACGTTTCAAACGAACCTCACGCATTTTCATCTCAATCGTACGATCATTAATATCCTTAATGCGTTCATATTCATCTTTCAGTTTTTGTAATTCACCATTACGTTTGCTATTTGTTAGCATCCGTCGAAAGAATGGTGTCGATTTGATTTGATATGACATTTTAATGCGTACGCGCACCGAACTGCACCGTCCAATCAATGTATGTAGTTCGCTGGGAGTGGGTGGGGTGGCAATTCAAGCAATTATGTATGATGCTATCTGCGAAATGGGTGCGAGTGCTATTGGGTGGCGATCTTTGAAGCGTCTCTTCTTTTTTTGTTTTTTAGGATGGATTTTTTGTGCACACTCACACACACAAACACACACTTAATAATTTAAATTTTACTAACGATTTTCTGGTGTTTTTCTAAAACACTATTCCTACTACTGAAATTTTGCTCACTTCTTGTATTTGTATCGAAAATGAAATTGATATATGTATATGATTATGAATGAAATTTATCAAAATGCCTATTTTGTTGTTTTATTTTTGTCGAAATTCTTACTGTCAGTGTTGGCGCTGCTATTCAAGGCAGTTTGCATCTTACAGCGCTCTGCAGTACGCTAGAGCATGAAGCTGTCCATTACAGAATCAGATTGTTGAATGAATTAGAAAAGAAAAATTGCATATACAGTGATATGAAGAGAAAAATGTTCATGTGACCTAGTGCAAGCAAGATCGAGTGCAATATGAAACTGAGTTTAGAAAATTTCATAATTTTCTTGATCCGCTGAAAAACTACCAACCTCATTGTGTAGATAGTGGGGTCGGTAATGGCTAGACAAGGATCTGAAACTGAGTTTTATGGAGTAGAACCACTAGTTGCCCTTAGCAACGGGACGGTGAAGGCAAAGGTCGAAGAATGTACAAAGAATCTCCATCTCACGAGATCGGAGAACTTATCCACTTGTAGACAGGGAAAGGCTTCATTGAGGCTATCAAAGGGCAGTGAATCGGGGAGAGCTCTCAGTCTAGGACGGTTAACTCTAAGCTGGTTGACTGCATTAATAAGAGGGCATGGCAATTTCAGGTGCCACCTCAGCAAGATGGGCCTTGTTGAATGGGAGGATGGTGACATTTGCAGATTATGCATGGAAGAGGCAGAGACAGCGGCGCATAATATGTGCTGCATTGGCAAGTAGGAGGATGTACACACTGGATCGCCAATTTATTGATGAACTCGAAATGTGGAACATACCCCACAAAGACATGGAAGTAGAAGAATTCTGCAACCAAACAAATAATTAACACACGATTTGAGGGACGAAAAGGGACCCAGATAAATGGTCTGATTCGACTAATCCCTAAATATATAATAATAACCGTAACAATAGCAATATAATTATATTATTTGCGGAGAGTTCGTTTTTTTTTTTACAAAATGAGGTATTGACGAGTAATATCCATCCATAAAGACACCAAATTAAATTTAAAATGTTCTCCATTTTTAACAGAAAATCGACAACTCCACACCTGCCCAGAAATTTGCTCTAGAGGGGTCAAATGTATGGTCGACCCCCATTAGTTATTTCTTTGCAACCTTTTTTGGGGATATACTTACGCCCTACCTCCACCACTTAGGTGTTTAAATCCATTAAACAAAAAGTGTCGCATGATGTGCTATTTTATGAATATACCCACGCGTTCAGACTATATCATAATGTAATAAAACAACCAACATAACATTTGCAAATATACACAACATAAAAATATATTTATTTCTTTTTTGCGGGTATCGAGGAGGTGATATTGTGATATATGCACTTACGTGCATACATCTATGTATATGTGGAAGGGACAATATTACTGATGTAATCATCTACATCTGTATAGTTTATTTTAACACAGTACCATTATTCCATACTAAATGTATTGTAATTGTAGATTGATTGTTGATTGAACTCTGTTTATGACAAAACAAAAAAAAAAAAAGTTCCCTTGTAATTAGCTTATTGCATATCAATATCCAAATAGTATATGATATTGTATGTATATGTGTGTGTACATAGTTAGGTTAAATAATATATAAATTGTTTATATTGTTGTATGTATGTATTTATTTTTGTATATGTAAAGTATATTGATGACTTAATAAAATTCCATTAATAAGGTATAAGAATACCATATAAAATAATTACTATTATTATAATTGATTTCTTTTTCATTAACAAAAAAAAAAAAAAGCAAAGCTTAACGAGAGCAAGGAAACGATGAAATAAAAAAAGTCAGTAGCTTAAAAATTACTAGCATAGTATAACAATTAGATTTTGTTTTGAAACTTAAAGGTATGTACTTTATAATAAATGCCCAAAAATATGCTACAGTTTTCATGTTGGAAATGTTGTATGCAATTGTGCGTTGTAACAAAAAATAAAACTGATCAAAGGAAAGAAAAAAAACGAAGAAAAATAAAAAAGAAAAACCATTTTTTGTTTTCTCTCAATAATTTCGTACAATATTTGTTTTTTGTTTTTTTCTAGTAATAATTTTCTTAGCACACAATTTTTAAAACTAAAATAATTTAATTTAATTTGCAATCTCTCAGATAGAATAGAAAAATAATTAGAAAATAATTAAGTTGCATGGAATTGTGTTGTTCATTTGTAAATGCTATCACAAGAGGACCATATACAGACTATATTGACTGGTTAGTAATAAAAGGCGTGATGGCATCATTTAGACAAAGATCGAGAGAGATAGTGAATGTGATAGGAGAGAGCTATGCTCGTTAGGAAACATCTAAAATTTTTGCTAAAATACTATATTTTATATAGAACTGCCGCACGCATGCATCCAGTGCTTAAAATGCTTTCAGAAATGATGGTAATTTCTTTTTCTTTTTCAATTTCTGTTTAAGTGCCGCCTCTGCATCCAATTCTGATTCATCAGCATCCTGTAAAAAAAATGGAAAAAGGCATGCGATTATTCACAATGAATTATTTATAAATATTACAAAATCATTTTTACCTTATCTGCATCCAATTTTTTGGTTTTACTTAGCTTTCGAGCTTCTTTTTGTCGTTTCTTTTCCTTTTTCGATAATTTTGCTGTTGATGATTTCTTAGAATGCTCCTCATCGCTTTCACGTCTGGCCGTATGCAATTCGAGACGCTGTTTTATACTCTGTTTCGCAAGATGAGAGAAGAAAAAAAAAATTGATATACACAGAGTTCTTGAAATGATGAGCTTGATTAGTATGCTTGATGAGTACAATGAGATGATTATCAAATTTTCAGAATATACACACACACACACACATAAAGTTTTTATCCAAATGTTTCTATTTCGCACTTGTTGCAACAAATTTTTAACTATTTTACACAATTTCACAATTTCGTTTTAAAGTGAGATTCAAAATGTGTCAGATTAACTAAATTTGCTAATAAAATTACTCAAAACATTCAATTTCTCCAATTTTAGTGACCTTGAGTCTAATTTGTGTACTATAGTACTTACCAAATCTTCTTCAGCTTCACGCAATCGATCCATTTCGAGACAATCGACAACCTCATTACGTAATTGCACTACTTCCACCAAACGTGCTATCATTGCCTCTTCGCGCGCCTTATCCGTGTCGGTTTTATTACGTTCTGGCTGTGCCATCAATACACGAATTTCATACTCCAAATCGGCCTGTTCCTGCTCGAGACGATGTTGGCGACGTCTGTGTGAACGGATAAAAGTAAATATTTACTAATAGGTCTAAAGCTATAATATAGAAAACAATTTCAATAATAGTAATCGTACTTACAAGTACATAAGTTCAGCTTGCCGGCGAAATAGCTCATTCTTCTCATTGACCAATTCGAAGAGTTGCAGTATTAGATCTTCCACCTCTTTGGAATTTTGTATATTTTCGTTCATTGCTGCCGGTTTGCCATCGCCAATAACATCACCCATTTTAGTACCTGTTGTGCCACCCAGTTGTTCACCATTCTCGCCCTCGCAACGATCACGTATCATTTTCTCCAGTATGACACCCTGTTTTTCGAGCCCTTGCTGTTGCACCTCGATAATGTCGAGCTCGTGACGTATCTCTTGTAATGGCAACATTTGCAGCACTCGACGTGGTGGTATCGGCAATGCCGGTGCGGGACCCTTTCGTCGTTTCCATTTGCCGTGTGATGATTTGTTGTAGAGTGTTGCTGCCGCATCACAATCCTCTGCACCCGACGATGCTGCCGATATTTGTGATTGTCGATTACGATTTTGCGCCTCTTTGTTGTCTTTTAACTTTTCCAGCTGACGATCATGCGCCACTGTTGCAGCATTCAGCTCATCAAGTAATGGATTGTTCTCATGTGTGGGCGTATCGAAATTTGGTGGCACAATAATACGTCGATATACGACATTTGCTTCTTCGTGATCTAGCTGCTTTTGGCGCTTTTGTTTGAGGTCATCGCATTTGCCCGTATCATCATCGTCGTCGGCGGCACCGCGACTCGTGCGAACGCCATGTTCTTCAATAAGGCTAGCATCGAGAGGTATCAGACGTCGTGAATTCAAACGATTTGCATTTGATGCCCGCAGCTCAGCATCGTTGTCGGGCGCCAATGGTTTACCCTCCAACAAAGCTTTCTCTTCGTCGGATAATTTCGAGTCAAATTCGCTCTGCAGAGGGTAATTATGCAAGTTTTTTGGCT
Organism: Megamerina dolium; assembly: GCA_963854835.1. NCBI lineage: Eukaryota > Metazoa > Arthropoda > Insecta > Diptera > Megamerinidae > Megamerina > Megamerina dolium. Next base: position 70,493,847 of record OY978527.1, read on the forward strand.
GCTGATGTAGCTCATGTTGTATCGCCTCAACCGATTCGAGACGTGCTGGTTTTGGTGGCGCCGGCGCTGGACGTTTCTTACGCGACATCTTCGGCGTACCCATCGTACTGGAGGTGGGCGTCGAAGTTTTCGAACTGCCAATCGTTTCGTTGGAGGGAAACAGCTCTTTAACGGTTGCTGGTGGCGGCGCTGGAGCTTTACGATTCTTACGTGAACGCATTGTTCCACCGGCCGATGAGCTGAGTGAATTATTCGAGCTGCGCACTTCGGAATTTCGATGGAGACTCTGCGGTGTGGATGGGAGTCCGCTTCCGCTGCCACCAAGTGAATTAGCACTGCCATAATAATCGGCAGCGGTGTTCGTCTGCAGTGTCTTGTTGCTCAGACGCGGCGTTGGTTCCGGTGTTGGATTCTGTGATCTAAGTTTATGTGGTGGTATATATTTATATTTTAGCATCTTTGTTTATTAATGTGTAATAGTCTCTTTTGTATAGTTTGTTTTCAGTTTTCTTTCTAATCTAAAATTCTTGCAAATACGAAAGCATTATTATTTTCGCTATTTTATTATTTTGTTTACTAATGGATGAGCATCACGCACGCACGTACAGACAGGTAAGCAAATCGCAAATCACTACCACCACGACCACTAGCACTCATAGTTTATGGATCTAAATTACATATGATTTAAACTTGACAGTACCAAGTACGAAATGAAACTGACCCAAGTAAATGTAAAATGCTCGTACTCATAAACCTCAAGCAAGCTACGTGCAAACTAATAACTGAATAAGCGGTTGGCTTTAAACTAGCATACTCGCTCACTAAGTATATCACAGGTATCTACTTTTTGTTTGTGATGCGAGTTGACAAAAAAAAAAAAAAACAGCTGTTTTCTAAAATCAAAATCACAGAAAAGTGATATAAAATAAATAATCCAAGTAAGTATGCAGCTAGGCACAGTGGTGTGTAACATATTAAAAATGGAACAATGTCCCAATGACAAAATGAACTCAATTCGTACAAAGGTTTATTCAAAATCGACCACTTTTTCACAAAAATATTTGAGCATATAATTAATCAATTATTCGATTAATCAAAATTGAAATTATTCGATTAATCAAAATATTTTTCATTTATATTTTTCTTTGTTTCTGAAATTTTCGTTGGGAATAATTTCAAATTTTCAAATTTCAATCGAATAATTTCAATTTTTGAATATTCAAAACCATGATTATTCGAATAATTTCATATTTGATTAATCGAATATTTTAATCTAAATTAAATTAAACAATTAATCGCACATAAAATGTTCAATTAGTCCGTAGAAGCAAAAATATCTGAAAATCTAGATATTTAGCAGAAGCGTACATAAGTTTAAAGTTTTATGTTTAGAATTTAAGTGAGAAATTTTAGATTTTATCCACTTTTTTTTTAGCAAATTGAAAAAACTAAAAGCTTTCTGAAAATTAAAACATTAATTTTGAGCATAAACCAATTTTTAATATTTTTATTAGGGCTAACTCTAAAACCAAAAGCCAGAGGACGTTCGAGCCTGACTTGGCTTCAACAAGTGGAGGACAGCTGCCGAAAATCGTATCAAATGGAGAAGGATTGTGGACGAAGCTAAAGCTCACCCCGAGCTGTAATGACTACCTGATGATGATGATTAGGGCTCTACAATTAATCGTTCGTTCAAAAATTTTGATGAACCTAAATATTCGATTAAGCAATTAATCGATTAATCAATTAATCGATTAATCAAAATTTTGATTAATTTTGAATATTGAAAAATTGAAATTATTCGATTATTCAGAATTTTGATTAATCACAATAAAATTATTCGAATAAAATATTCAAAATATTTATAATATTTTCACCAATACAAAGTAGATAGGTAACTACGAATATGAGAATGCGTTTAAAATTTGTATTCCCCAAGAAAATTTCAAAAACCGAGCAAAATAAAAATGATAAATATGTTGATTAATCAAAATTTTGATTAATCGATTAAAAATCATTTTTATTTAGTCAAAATGTTTATCAATCGAATTAATCGATTAATAGAATATTTTGATTAATCAAAATTTTTGAACAAACGCTTAATCACACAGCACTAATTTTTATATTTAGCATTTAGCTAATGAAGTTTGGTTTCCATTTTTTTAAGCCTGAATTTGTTATAACAAATCTTGCTACAATTTCAAAAAAATATAGATAAACATTCAATGAACTCAAATTTATTTTATCTCTTCAAACCACTGTGCAATACATCGAATAGAGCAGAAGAAAAATAAGAAAAAAACTCATAATAAAACATTTTCACAAAGGAATCACAAAAAAAAAAAAAAAACAAACAAACAAACCCGCTTACATGTACACACAATCATAATCACTATCAACATTACCATTATTATTATCAGAAAAATGTGTGGACACCCATACAGTCTTTGTATATAGTTCGTTGACCAAGCAGCAGCAGCAATAGCAGCAGCAGTCAACCTGTAAGCCCATATTAACTTGCAACCTGCATTTATGTGCCCACATTTATGTAGGTACGTTTTTGTAAGAAATACAATACAAGGAATGAAAACGTTGATGAGCATAAATTAAAGAAATGTAAATTATACATACACACACACACACACACAAACTCATAATCATATATTTTTATTAACACTTGAATATTTTCATATAGGGAAATAGAGGAAATACACCTTAACATAAATATTAAGGAAAACAAAGACAAAGAAGAGCAAGCAGCAGCAGCAGCAGCTAAATATTTACAATGTTGTACCTACAACAAATTCAAGAACCTAAACAAACGAATAAAGAAACAAACAACACAAACTCATAAACAAAAATTTATAAGGTGTTCTCATGCATAAGAACCGGCACTGCGGGATGACACACACAAACACACACACACACACTCACAAAACCTACTACACAACGACAACATTAAACAATAATTCTATAAAAAAGCGGAACAATAACAGTTAGATTATGACATAAGTCATACTTATACACCTATCTAGGTAAGTACCTACATACATATTGTGGATACAGTGTCATTTCATACTAAATGTATGCGGTACATATTTTATGAGCAAGCATGAGCACATACAAAAACCATATTCCCAGCTTATTAATTAATAGATAAAGAGAAAAAACAAAAAAAAAAAAAAAAGACAAAAAATGAAGAAACTTATTCAACAACTATGACAACTTATTATATAGAGTTTACAAGAAATAAATTTGTAACAACAATAAACACCTACATACATACAACAACCAGCCAGCCAGCATATATTGATGAAGATAAGAAATGAGCATAAAGAAAAAGTTGTTACATTTCTCATTTAAAGCTGATGGCAGTTAACAATAACTAATTGTTTAATTTTTAATATAATTGCTTCGATAGTGCTTCGATTTCTTTAACTGTTTGGCATAGCTATGTGTGAAGCAATATACATAGCTTCTGTAAGGCAATCACAAATTCAATTTGTGCAAGTTGTGATTTGACAGTGAGAGTAATAATTGCTTCACAGTTTGTATAGTAGAAAACCAACATCGATAAAGCACTTTTAGAGCTGTCGAAAATTGCTTCTTGCAAACGAGGTAAATCACTGCTTCTAAAGAGCTTCTATAGAGCTTCGTTGGAAGCCTCCATTCTCAGGATTTATAACATCCACAAATCAAAAAGCAAACGAGGTATATCACTGCTTCTAAAGAGCTTCTATAGAGCTTCGTTGGAAGCCTCTATTTTCAGGATTTATAATATCCAAAGATCATTCATAAAAAAAACCGACTTTTAGACATTATAAAACCACTAAATTCAACAGCTTGCATAGCAAGGCATTATTGCAATAATTTATTTTGCAGTTTGAAAATGAAGATCCTATAGAAGTTTCATTGTTCTTCTCATAATCCGCTACCCACTTGGTAAAAACGATTAATATTGATTTCAAAATGAAATTTTTGCATTTGGAAAATATTGATTACATGGAAAAGAAAATTGATAAGATTTGGATCATACTCCAGAACTATAAAAACGAAAGCACACCACAGAAATGCAGTGAAAAGTTCATTCCGGATCTGGTCATCAGAAGGAACAAGTTCTTAGGAAAGTTCTATCCAACTGTTCAGAACAGAATTCAAAGAACCTATTCTTTTTCTTCTTTTTATGTGGCCATAAAAACCGATGATCGATTTAGTCCGACCATATAATGCGGCGCCAGTCTGCTCTGTTCTTCGCTATTGGGCGCCAATTGGATATTCCAAGTACCGTCAGGTTACTCAACACTTGGTCCTTCCAACGAAGGTTTGGTCTTCTTCTTCTTTTGCGCCCTCCAGCGGGTGCCGAATTAAAAACCCTCTTCGCTGGAGCGTCTTCTTTCATTCGCTCGACATGACCTAGCCAGAGCAGCCGCTGGATTTTGGATTTTCAAAGAACCTATTACATTACATTAATTCGATGGAATGGATCTCAGAAAAAGGCCATCTGTTGTCTATCTTAGGGGATTTTTGCGAGGATTTGTAAAATCAAAATGATATTTTATAGTAATTATGTGACACAGTAGGATAGTTAGACACACCAACCAACCAACAATTTTTTAATTGTCGTTAGAGGTTCCAAAGAACAACATTTTTGTCTTCCAGTTTTGTTGTACGCCTTAAAATTAGGATAGTAGTAGAAAGGACCTAAAAGTACCTAGAGTCAACAATCAAACAGTTTCGGTGTCCTGGACAGCACGTCATTGTTGCTAACTACGCTTTTGAAGTAGCGAAGAACTTTGTCTATCTTGGAACCAGCATTAACACTAGTTATGACGTCAGCCTGGAGATATTTCGAAGTATCACTCTTGCAAACAGGTGCTACTTTGGGCTAAGTAAACAATTGAGAAGTCGAGACCTAGCTCGAGAAACGAAAACCATACTCTACAAGTCTCTCATCATGCCTGTTCTTACATATGGCGTCGAAGCTTGGACAATTTCCACCTCAAATGAGAGAATACACGGAGTTTTCGAGAGAAAAGTCCTACACAAGATCTTTGGATCTATTTGCATTGGTGGCGAGTATCGAATAACATACAACCATGAGAGCTATATGAGTCATATTTTCTGATCCCTTTATAAACGATTTTTATTGATGTCAATAAAATTTAATTTTTTTTAATTGAAATTTTTGAATTTGTAAACCATTATAAATCTGGTAAAACAAAAAATGTATAAAAATTTTGTTCATGTTCATTCCTTATACTCATGTGTGCTCAAAAGATGTAAATAAATACACGCCCTCATACAAATTATGTTTTAAACAAATGTAATTTTAATTGCAAACATATAAAATACAATAATTGATGTGCCAAGAAAAATCGCTATTTATATACATTGTAGGTAATTAATGTGTAGAGACAAAACATGCAACAAAATAAATTTCCGTTGTAATCAAGTAGGCAGACAGCCAAGCCAAATTAAACATCAAGCCAAAATTTAAACTGCAAATTGTCAAAAGTACCACGCACACGCGTGCTGTCATTTTAATAATTCAATTGGAATATGTAATATACATTACAACAACAACAACAACAACATGTCATTACACAATATTTACGTATTTTGCGATCAATGTTCTTCAATAAGTAGATTTTTGGTTATTTCATAAGAAGACTCCATTATCTTCGACAACATCATCGTCATCATCATCGTCAATATCAACATCATCATCATCATCGTCAATGATTATGATGATGTTGATCATCATCATAATTCTAATCAATTTGCTGTATAGGTGATACATGAGTCTATGCGAGTATGAGTTGCTTTGTGAGCCTCAACGAAGCATACAGTTTTGCACATGCGCACTCAACCATAGGCAAGCACTCACTATTCATATTCTCACACTAATTATGCTGATGTTTATAAAATAGAACATTGCTCAATAATGGCACTGGATCATGAACATAAGAGTAACAATATTCAACTCTACTTTCTACTATATAAAAATTCATATGTTCATAGTTTAAATTATGAGCGCTGATAGGCGAAAATTCTTGAGAAAATTCACAATTCATTGCAAATTTATGCAAAAATCTATTTTAAATGTAACTGCTAACTTCTTTAACGAAAAGAATGTTTCAATTCATTGAAAAATACTTGAATGCTTGAAAGCAAATGTCATATGTTGTTGTCAATTGGGGTATTTTTAGCTTTTTTATTGACCAAACCTATTACAAAAGTGAATCCCCAAGACAATATTCATTTCATATCACATTACAGCCTTATGTAATAGCTATCATATTGGAAATATAACAATTTACAACAAGTAAACATGGACCACACATGTATGATGTGCATTTTTGTAATACCAAATGATGTGCAATATATAAATATTTGACCAAAAATATAAAAATACAACATGAAAAATCTTACCAAATTTGTCTGACAAGATTTCATATTATACTACTCAGGAAGGTGAAAACACACAAAAAAAAACAAAAAAAAATTAAATTTGTCTCCAAACAAGAAAAAACAATTAACGCGTCTATTTGATTTTTTTAAGGTAATTGTGCCACTGCCACCAAACACGATTAATATAAGTACATATTGTACATAATAAATCACCTGTGTCAACATAAACTACATTTATATAATATAGTGCATCACATCACATACACATACACATTCACACAATTACAAAACAACAACAACAACAACAACTCTCTGCGATCCAGAAACTCGACAAGTGGCAATAATGATAAAAACAATAAAAATGTACATTTTATGTGTGCCACTTCAAATCATACGACTAACAACAACAACAACAACAACAACAACAACAACAACAATATAAATAATTAGTACAAGCAGCCTATGCACACGTAAATAAATATCTAAGTGCTCATATTTACATATACGCATATGTGTGAAAAATGCTCTGTTCTGTTGAATGTCAAGAAAGTGCTAGCAACAACAAGATGGCATGTGGCAAGATAAAAAATTTAAAAAAATATATTCATATTCAAGTATATAAATGACGTTGCAACATCAAGCGCCAACAACAACAACAACAGCAGCAACAACAAAAACACGAATATCACAAGAACAATAATTGGCTTGGGGAATAAGTGGTTGACCTACCGCAGCATATGAATGAATAAACCTCTAGGGCTCTGCAATTAATCATCTAATTAATCAAAATTTTAATCAATCAAAATTATTCGATTAATCAATATATAAATTATTAAATTAATCAACATTTTTGACTAATCAGAAAACAGATTTCACTGTGAAAAGTATGGCCTTGATTTCTCGTGCCTATATGATTCTTCACGCTTTGTTTTTTGAAATTTATTTATTTTGAACACATTCTTTTATTCGTAGCTTTGAAAAGAGACTTCTCTACTGTGTTTTTGAATAAAATATTACAAATATTTGGAATACTTTATGCCTTTTGTTTAATCAAAATTGATTAAACAGAATTTTGATTAATCAACTTGTTCAACAATAATCTCAGAATCCTACTTTCTGAAATTGATATACAAGCTACTATTGAGAAATGGTTTCTGTTCAATTTTACTACGATAACAGATACCTCTGGCAAGATTATATCGAAGGATTTTAATTTCGAATTATGTGGCAAAGTTGACAAAGTGCAACACAAAATATTTGGTGAATGTGCAAAGCACTTAATAATCTGCTTGAGCCTGATATTTGTAACTAGCGCCATTGTAATGTCAGTTGCAATGGTCACAGGAATTCAGCTTAGCTGTGTCACTAAATGTATGCAGCTAATGGGAATGTAGTACATAAAAAAAAAGCCGCTTCCGAGCTAAAAACCCATGGTATCAAAGATGTATATCGCTCTAGTCGAATTGTCTTTGGGAACTTAGATGAAAATACTTTAAAAAACTTTAGCAAGATCGGTAAGTAGAAAATCACCACACAGAAGAAAAAATTTTAATACACTGCCTACCAAAAAAAAATAAAAGTAGCATCTTCGACGGACCACCACAGTTATCATATTCTATGGATTATGATTGAGAATACGAATCCCGTCATTACCGTTAGGTTATTTTCTAACTGCAAAAACTGTAAAAAAAAATACACAAAAAAACAATGTTTTTTCAAGTTTTAAAAAAATATAAGGATTATGGCAGAAATACGAAAATACATTCGAATACGACGACACAAAATCAATAGGTTATATCATCTCTGGGCCGTCGAATATCCTGTGTTTATTATTTTGGCGGGGCTCTGTTCTTCGTATTGTCATTTGTAATTAAATCATTTTTAAGGTGATTAGAATATTTCATCATGATATCTCTAGGAAACTTAATATCGAGGTCAAAATCAGTTCTGAAACAAGCTGGACACCAAAAGACGTTTGGCAAGGGAATATATAACGAAGAGAGAAAAAACAAAATGCAGACAATTTAAAGTGACTGCTCGTGCCGTCTTTTTACATAATACGCCCATAAGTACTTGTTTATTTATAGTTTCTCTTAGGACCGATAATTTCTCCCCAAACACAATGTACTTTTTATAAACATTTTCCAACGGAAGTTTCATATAAGCGATATGCGTATACATCTACAAGAATAACGATACTAACAACAGTAAGAACAACAACAACAACAACAACAACAACAACAACAACAACAACAGCAGCAATACCGACAAACGTACTAATGATTTTAACAATGACAAGTGATAGAAGAGAAAGAGAAAAGGAAGTGGAATAATAAGACAACGAGCACTTAACACAATTACGAAAGTGACACTTGCAGCAAACAATTATAACAATTTCATTGCACACATTTGAATATATCATACTAAGTCACCGTACTGAACTTGGTACTATGAACCAGTGATGGTGATGGGGTGGTGGTGGTGGTGGTTTTGGTTCGTTCGTTCTCGTTTTTTGTTTTGTTATTTTGTTTAGAAGAACTTTGATCATATTTTTCAAGTTACTCCTTAGGCTCTCACTGGCTCTCACTGGCACTCATTGGCTCTCATTGGTAGTAGCACTAGCAAGTGTTGTTCAAGTGTTGTTCTAATGTGTCCATGACCATGTACTACAATACCAGCGGGCTCACTTCACACATTATTTCATATTTTTGTATACATTTGTACACTTATTTCGTTCTTTTGATCTGTGCAATATTCTCAAACAAACACAAATACAGTAGATGAATTATTAAAGAAAAGAAACGCAAAGAGACTGAAGAGCCATAGAGTCTCATACATACAAACAAAGCGATTTGAAATTTTAATCAATTACTCAAAATGCACGTATTTATCATATCACTTGTTAATAAGATAGATAGGCGGGCGGACGCGATCTATTAGTTACGTACACACGACAACGTTGTCTTTTAATGAAATACTTACTATACACTGAATGATAGTATGTAGCAATGCAGGTGGCTGCCTCGCTGCCTCGCTAACTGACAGCTTCGTGTATTGCCAATTTAATTATTTTTCTCATTATTGCTGTTGTTGTTGCTGTTTAATTTTGAGTGAGAACTATAAGCCATTGACTACGACGCATAAACTCAAAACCTATATGTATGTAAACAACTCGAAATGAGTTGCGTAGGAAGAAAGCAAATCATTACTCCGCAACATATTATATGACAACACTCAATTTATGTTGTCTTTTTTTATCGTGACTTCTCTATTGTTTTAAATATAAAATCATTGATATACAATTTAAGCAGCCGCCTAATTAAATTCACAACGACGACAACTTGCCATATTAGTGAGAAAGATTTAATGCCATTTTAAATGTATGTTGGTAGCAACAAATTAATTTAATCGCTAATCTTCAGTTAATACTATAGATTATACCTACACATATACATGCATAAATCCATATATAATCGCACAAGAGTTCAAGCACGTATGTAAAGTTCAATTCAGCTATTCAAATGACTAAATGTAAATAAAGAATTATCAAGTGGCAATAAAAATCATTTATAATATGTATGCTCCATATATTATGCCTTGATCTGTAAGTTGCTTTTGTTTTCAATCAGTTAAGAATGTTAAAAAACCAAACAAATGAATCCAAATTAAATCCAATTAATCCAATTAAACTAACGAAAAATCATATAACCTAATGTCGTGAAAGACAAACATGAAAACATTGGGATTTGGCGTCCTAATTTCATATTATTGAAATGTAGAGTTTTGAAAGAAATTGTTATTTATGTTATACAATAAATAAAAACAAGTGAACAGGGTGTATCAAAAATGAAACAAAAATGTTCATAGATTCAACAATGCATACGAAGAATTAAATTCAAAGAAAAATTATTACAAAATATAAATAAAAAATTGTATGCCTAAAAGTATGCTATATAAAATTCAACATGTCATCATATGAATCACTCACTTTCAGTTTGGGGAAAACGAAATCCATTACTTTTACAGTATATGGCTTTAATAATAAAAATAATTAATTGAAATATTTTTGTTTTGTGTAAAAACGCAATCAAAGTTTTATTTTTTAATTATTAAAATGAGATTCAAAGTGATCTATTTCCCCCATTTTTGTGACATTGGGGTTTCTCTTTGACTGAAGCTAATCTCTTCACCAAATTTCTTAATTTTATGATAAAATCTTTAAAAACAAACGAAATTTTTGAATTAATGCTCATTATTATTAAAGGTGCAATGTGTAAAGTATAATAATTGTTAAAAAAGGAACAATATTTTTAATTTGTTGAATCAATAGTGAGTTATAGGGTGTAAAAGATCAAAATGAACGCAGATAAAACTCTGAATATTTTGGAATATTGCTTTGATAAAGGCGAAAATGCAACCCAGGTGACTAAAAGCGTTTGTTGTGCAGCTTAAACTTTGGTAACCAAAGCAGAATTAATGGCCAGAAAGGTTATGCTGTGTATTTGGTGAGAAATGAATCATCTATTATGAGCTACTTTGTTGTTGTTGTTGTTGTTGTAGCAGCAGGAATACAGAAATGTTAATTGGTGCCATTGTTGGCAATGGTGTTGTTGTTTGCGTCGCTATTGGCATTTTCATCGTTGTTGTTGTTGATGTCAGTAATGCCGGTGCTCCCTCATAAAGCGGCAAATTGAGGAAGCATGCAACATCATGTGGGGCCGTCCACAGTGCCTCAACTCGCAGGTCCGTAGGATGAGCTACTTTCATATGGTCTAATGCTAAATTCGGTAGTCTATTGTCAACGGAACGGTCAAAGGAAACGTTTGAAAGCTAACGATTTACCAGACGCGACTAGAATTAACCAATAAGAGAGGTGTTGTGTTTCAATAAGAATCACACCAGGTCACACACGTCTATAGTGAATTCGTTAGGAATTCCAACGCCTTGGTTGGGAGCTGCTAATGCATTCACCTTACAGTCCGTACCTGTCAGCATGCGATGGACATGTTTTTATGGTGGCAAATACTCTCTAGTGACAAAAAACAAATTAGCATCAAGAATAGCTTAGTCGAGTTTTATGCTCTTGAGGATCATGGCTTCTGAGAGAGAGAGGGCATTATGAAGTCAAACAGCTTTAAAATGACAATAAATTACAAAACAAAAACGATGCAAATTTGACATAAATTCGACAATAAGAACCATAAAATGAATGTAAAAATACTGGTTGGTTTCTTTTTCTTCAACCCAATTGATGATAATTCATTGTAAAATTGAAAATATTATGAAATGTATAAAAATAATTGATTTCCTCTTCGCCGACCCAATGTCATAGATATTATTTCTAAAATTGGAAGCATTGCAAAAATTATCATAAATCATAAATTCATAGGTTAAAAGCAATTACTTGACAAATAACTCATTCTAAATAATAGTATGAAAAAAATTATAATAATATATTGACTTTTTTTTAATAAAAATTGTACTTCACCAGTTTTGTAGTAACTTAGGAGCCCATTAAAAAGCTGACAGTAATTACAGTGATGTTATATAAAAGTTATATTTGGAATTACGTAAGTGTTGCGCAATATCTGACAGAAATAGAACCAAATTGACTGTCAATTCGATGTTAATGGTGCTGGTGTAATGTGTGGATTTGTAGGAAAATATTTCGACTCAATTTAGCTACCATCATATCGTACCATTGTAAACATATCATCAACACACTGTGCATACTGAATTTAATATACAATAATTTATCATCAAATCAATTTAAATGACCCATATCAAAGTCAAAACAGCAAAAACATCTTGAATTTTTTTCGTACATCTTCCAACACCTTCATATCATACATCACATCAATTGCTATCATACATCACAAAAACTAATCACAAAAATAGCTACCGTGACGAGGATGGCAATTAAAATTATTTTGCATATTCTCAAAATATCCATAAAATTAATTATTAACTTGACATTGATTTGATATTCGATAGAGCTGATGATTAAGGTAAATAAGTACTACACTACACTACGCTCAGTACATTCGATACAAGCACACACACACCCATCAACACCTACCATCAAATGGATTTACAAACTATTGTACAACAATTGACTTATATGTTCAACAATCATGATTCATAAATACATAACAGAGTAATGTGCTCATCCATTGGAATGTAATAAATAAAATATTTGCAAAAATAAGATGGCAAAATATGTAGAAAAGAAAACAAATTACAGAAGAATATTGCGAAAAAATTACAAACTTACAAATTTGTTCTTGGTGTAGGCACTGGTGTCTTCTTTGTTTGAGATGATGACAGGCTGGAACGTCGCTGGAAATTGCCGCCACCACCGCCACCAACGCCATCAGCAGCACCATGATGATGTTCTTCAACATCCTCACCGAATGGATTACGTGTCGATATACGTGGCGGTGGTGGACGTGGTGGTGGCACTTTGCCCATTGATGTTGGCGTTGTCACTGTTGATTTGTTTCTTAATTTTTCCAATTCAATTTCATCATCTGAACTATCAAAGGGATTTAAACTCCTATTTGGACTCTTATCCATAGATTTCGTTGGTGATGAGGCAGCAGTTGATGTTACCATCTGTGGTTTTTGTGGAACATTTTCTTTATTTTGCAACTCCTCATTATCATCATCATCGTCATCTGATTTAAATGGATTCAAATCTTCGGGATATTTATCAATCGCTGTTTTTAAATGTGCTGCTTTGCGTGGCGGAGGTCTTACTGTAGGCACATGAGATTGTTGTTGTTGTGTTGATTCCTTCTTCATTACTACTTTTTCCTTTTCTTCGTCTTCTTTTTTCTGCTCATCGGTTATCATTTTATTATCATCATCATCATCATCATCAACAGCATTTTGTTCAAAAGGCTTACTACTACTTTTTACTATTATTTCATCAGACTTTATATTGTCAGCATGCGTTACCGAGGCACCATTCTCTAAAGGCACATTTATTTCTTCCTTCTTTGCCGTTGCTATTGCATCAACATCCATTTCCATTTTAATTTCTTCTTCATCATTTTTATGTAGCATATTTGTAGGCTCATTGGGCACTGCATCATCATTATCTTCCATTTTAACACTAATTGAACTGGTTGTGGAGGCATTGGTAGTAGTAGTAGTACTAGTAGTAGTAGTAGTAATAGTAGTAGTATCAATAGTAGTAGATGTAGGGATAGTCAATTTAGCTGAAGCATTATCCATATTCAGATTTTCTGGATTTTTGCTCTCTTCCATTTCATCGTTATTTTTAGTATTAGTAATGCTTATATTATCATTAATATTATTATTATTTGTATGATTTTTATCATTTGCAATTACTTCAAATTGTTGCAGACGCGCACGCACCACACTTAAACGTTCTGTTGTTGCAATATCTTCTGCAGCAATTGATTTCTTACGTAATTCCACATCATCTGTTGAACTTTCCGCTTCTAATGGGCGTAGTTCGTTTTGAATTTGCTCCAAGCTGCTACTCTTACCGCTGCTCCTCGTAGGATGATGTGGTTCTATTTTGGTTGTTGCTTCTATTTGCGCTGCTGCAGTTGTTTGTGTATCTGCAATTTTGTCTTTGGTAACACAACTATCATTATCATTTTTATTCTCACTTAATACTACTAATAAATCATCATCATTCTGTTTAATGGGTGTTTGGGGGTGTTGTTCTTCTATAATTTTTGTTGTTGCATGTTGTTCAATTTGTGATTTTCGAATGTCGCCACTGCTATTATTATTTGTTTTGTCATTTATAGTCAAAGTTGTTGTTGTTGTTGTTGTTGTTGTTGTTGTTGTTGGTATTGGCGTTAAATTCAATTGCATTTCACTAATTTTCTGCTTCACTAGCGTCCTCGTCGTTATGGGCTCCTCACCGTGAGCAATAATATCATTATGTTGTTGATTTTTTGAAATCGGCACGGTTGCTTCTTGTTCATCATCATTTGGCATTTTAATCAATTCCAATTGTGCGGTTGCTGTAAAACGTCTATTCAATTCCTTCTTATTCGACGAAAGCTCCAAAGGTGGTGGCTGTGTTTTGGGCAATGCTGGTGGTGGCGCATCCAAACTTGATCCATCGCCATCATCATCATCATCGCCGTCGTCCTCGTCATCTTCCCCTTCAGTATCTGATGTTTCCATTTGAGTATCGCTACGTTCTTCGCTAATTGATGACGGCTGCTCATCGTGATCGCCACCAGCATCGATGGTATCATTGAGAAAACTACTCAGAGCCGAACTCATTTTATATGGTGTCGTTGCATTTGCATTATTACGTTGTAAACTCTGCGATTTCTCCTCATCGCTAATATTATTCTTTTGCAACACTAACAATTTACTGCTACTATCACCATTAGATGTCTCTAGATTGTTAGATTCTTTATTTTTCTCAAAGAATGCCAAGCGTTCAGCAATGGAACTGCGAACAGTTCTTGCGTGTGCAGCAGCAGCACTCGGCGATATGCCACTGATGGAGCCAGTGGCTCCATCATTCACATCACTGCGTAATAGCACACCACCACCACCATCAGCAGCAGCTGTAGCAACAGCAGCATCGGCTGTTAGTTCATCATCAATTTCCTCTTCATCGGGACACGTTTCACAGCAAAACTCATCATCGATTTCGGTCTCATAAAAACTGCCCGGTGTCAATTGTGAGGAACAGCGTGCACATTTCAAGCATGTACGATGATATACCTTTTTACCCACCGTCAGACGTTCCGCAAGAAATACGGGTAATTGACATTTTTGACATGGATCACGCCTTGGTACGCCAACAACGTGTGCCATCTGTAAGTTGAGAATGTCAAATTTGGAATATTAGAATTAAATGTAATACGTCGTTGGTGTTTAATGTTAGTTTGTGATATGTTATACAAATACATACAGATCAAATTCATTTATATATGTTAGTGAGTAGTAAAACATGTAAAATGACTCTGATTCAAATCGATGTGATCGTGAACATTTTTATTATTCTATAGGTTTTTTTTTTTGTAATTCCAAAGGAATTTTCACCAAATTTATTGTAACATTTTTTTCGTGAGAGAACCGTAAAATTTGTACTCTAATTTCAATAAAATATTCTGGATTTAAAGATTACCCAATAAAATTAAGTTTTTTTTGAAAATTCCTCTAAACCAATAGCCCATGAATTTAACTCCACTTTTATTCATTTTTTGCATGACTTCATACTTTTTAGTGGTAAAACATATTTTCAGATAGAAAAAATTGCGAAAATTTGGCTGCTTTCTGTTAAAAAACTCATTTTTTAAATATTATTTGCTCAATGGATTAAAAAATTGAAATCATACATTCCAGCAATACTCATTATATTTTCTTAGCGGAAGTACCTCCACCTCCTTTAAAAATATAATAAATTTGCTTGTGCTTGAAAATCAGAAAATATGATTTTATTCGTTTCCCCCTAAAACTCAACAGATTCTGATATTGACTGAAAGGTCTACATAAACAAGCACACGAATCTAGATTTTTCTCTTGTCAAAATAATCTACTTTGTTAAATTGTTAAATCAAAGAATTTAAATAACGCCACAATAACGCCTTTGTTGACAAGCCCAAAAGTATGCTTTGAAAACTAGAATATTGTCATTAGACGATTAGTATAATAATGAATGTATTAATAATAATTAATTAATTAACGAATAAACACAAGTTGAGTGTGATAAAAAAACTTTTTGATGGAAAAAAAACTCCACCTTTGAGGAAAATGGTAGATTTATTATGGCAAAATATCGAAGAGTGTGAGAAAAACAGAGAAAAAAAGTAGGTTAAATTTTTCAAAATGAGGTGTGTGATGGATATGATAACGATAACAAATTCAATACAATAACACATTAAGATCTAAGTAAATAGCTGTTGTGGTTATTTGTTGGACGGCACAAACAGAAATGAGTACGAATATTTAAGCATCGCATCACATTAATAAAAGCATTAGGCAAACGACAAAAAGCAAAATGTTTGAGAGACAGAAAAGAAAGACAGCATACCTATATATATTTTAAGGCTTAATATAAATGCTATTAGTAATTTTGTTAGTATTTCATAGTAAAACAGCGTCGAAGCTAAAGCTTACCTGAATTCGAAAATTTGGAAAATCCTTGTACTAAAGTTGCAAATTACAATAGTGTTGCAGTATATGTATGTGTGTGAAAGGATGTGTGTATATGAGTATATGTATATATAAATGTATAAAAAATTGATGTGACTAATTGCAAGGATGCATTTGAAACGCGACAATAAACTCGACGCCGAAATTACAAACAAACAAAAACTCGCAGCCGCCGTTTTTTAAACAAAACATAATTAGAATATACAAAATCAATTAAACATTTAATTATTATAAACTTAATATATATGCTGAAATGTTGCTTTTGTATGCGTCTTCCAATTGTGTTCATATATTTAATTTTCTCTCGTTTGGACTCAATATTGGACTGGTGTATGTATGATGCGTATTTCTATGCATTAATATTATAGATGAGATACTTTGTGAATGAATATCATAACTGCTTCTTAATATTTTTGTTTTTGTTTTTGTTTTTTTTTTTTCATTTTTATTTGCTGCTTTTCTTATGCATATATTGTTGTTCTGTAGCTTTGTTCTATATAGCTTATTTATTTTTGTTTTGTTTTGATTTTTTTTCATTTGTATTAAAATTAAATCTGTCGAATTATTACTATTTTTGATGCTAATTTAGCATTTTTTTTTTTTCGCTTTTATTTAGCAAAATATTTCAGGTTTATACTGTCCCATAATATCCAGACTTTTCTCATCCTGCCGGTCGGCGATTGGTATACAAGTGTATTATTTTGGTCGTATATAGAGCGAGAGTGAGACGTAGAGACAAGGTGAGATGAGTGAGATAAACGAAATAAAAAAGAAAAGAGAAAAAAAAAAAAACAAAAGAACAAAAATAGAAATCGTACATATTCATATATAGTATAGTAAAGCTAAATGAATTTTAATTATAATTTTTCTATAAAAAGTTACACAGGATTTTTACAATAAAATTTATATATTGAGGGTTTTTTTTTTTTTTGAAATTTAATTTTGAAAATTTCAAAAATTTTTTGTTAGTAGTTATTAGTAAGTTACTACGAGAACGTGTGTGCATGATGGTGATTGATAAGTACCAAGCCGAATTTAGAATATTTTTTCGATTCAATAAGTATTCAATTTTAATGAATATACAAATGACATGCTGTGAAAAAAATTACCCTAGACCACTTTTATAAAAATCCAAGACTACTTTTGAAACTGCGAATGTCTCTTTAAGCATTTAAAGTAGATAATAGTTGTCATAGAAAACCTCTATTTAACTCAAATTTTGTTGGTGCCATAAAAATTGTTGCTTCAGAAGTGTTTCAACGCCACAAAGTGCCTATTGCCACCATTTTCGGCCTTAACTTTATTATAACGTTATTAGGAAGATATTTTATATGCTGCTGAAGCACTATTATGCTACGCTCTTCCAAAGGTAGCTCCTTTTTATGAAGATTTTTAGAGTGTGACCCCACTCTCAGCTCAGGTTTTTGAGTTTAGAAAGAAACCTAAGGACAATCACGAAAATTCGACCGCGAATTCAGATTCAACAACCCGAAATCCATAAGAACGTAGAGTGGCACCACCTTCAGCTTTCAATTTAACCTCAAAAAATATCTATTTTTGGGTTACTTTTGAAGGTTTTTGAGATTGGAAAGAAACCTAAAGGCGATGACGAAAATCCGATCGCGAATTCGAATTCAAAAACCTAAAATCCATAAGATCATATAGTGTGACCACCCCCTCAGGTGGTCACACTTCAGCTTTCAATTTAACCTCAAAAAATATCTATTTTTGGGTTACTTTTGAAGGTTTTTGAGGTTGGAAGGAAACCTAAGGGCGATGATGAAAATCCGACCGCGAATTCGAATTCAACAATCCAAAATCCATAAAATATGACTACAGTGGTCCGTCGAGCATCCTACTTCTCTTATTTTTTTCGGTAGCTGTGGTATTATTCCAATCGATTACGAAAAATTCCAGTAATCAATAAAAATTATATGAAGCAAATTCCAGAAGACTGCTTACTATTATGCTCCCTCAGCGTGACCACCCTCAGGTTTCTAACTTCAAAAAATATATGTTTTTGGGTTACTTTTGAAGGTTTTTGAGATTGGAAAGAAACCTAAGGGCGATGACAAAAATTCGACCCCGAATTTGGATTCAACAATCCAAAATCCATATGAGCATAGAATGTGACCACCCTCAGGTTTCTATCTAACTTCAAAAAATTTATGTTTTTGGGTTACTTTTGAAATTTTTTTGAGGTTAGAAAGAAACCTAAGGGCGAAGGACGAAAATCCGACCGCGAATTCGGATTCAACAATCCAAAATCCATAAAATATGACTACAATGGTCAGTCGAGCATTCTGCTTCTCCTATTTTTTCGGTAACAGTCGTTTTATTCCAAGACCAAATATCGATTGGGAAAAAAACCAATAATCAGTAAGAATTATATGAAGTAAATTAAAGAAGCCCGCTTACTATTGTGCTCCCTTTATTATGAAGATCGTAGAGTGTGACCACCCTCAGCTCAGGTTTTTGAGGTTGGAAAGAAACCTAAGAGCGATTAGGAAAATTCGACCGCGAATTCGGATTCAACAATCCAAAATTCATAAAATATCACTACAATGCTCCGTCGAGCATCCTATTTCTCCTATTTTTTCGGTAACTGTGGTATTATTCCAGGCCCAAACATCGATTGCGAAAAATTCCAGTAATCAGTAAGAATTATATGAAGCAAATTCCAGAAGCCCGTTACTTGTTCTAGTGCCTTGAAATTGTTTCAAAAGATTACGGGGCATGGTTGACCGAAAAAGATTTTCTTGGCTGATTGAACAAATTTTCCCTCTAATTTCTTAAGGCTCGGAAGCATATTTGATTACTTGATCGTTTGATACAACAACATTTCTCTTCACTAATGGTCACACTGGGATATATTGTACTTATCAAACATCGCACGTAGTTTTGACGCCAATGCTATAGCGCTTTTATAATAATTTTTGTATATTTACAATATTAGTATTAGTATCAAAAGAAAAATATATTAGGTATTGTCTAAAATAAACAAATGTATAAATGCAAATATATATGTACAGATATCAAATAATATAAACAAATGCGATTAGTAGTGTGTGCAGTTAGCAAAATATGAGTCAAAATTACAAATTATTTGCTAAACAAATGAAGCTAAATTTCAACAAGAATGCTTAACAATAATAATAATAATAATAATAATTAATTAATAAATCTCTATTTAAAAAATAATTCTTAAAAAATATTTAAATCATGATGTGGTATTAATTGCAATTAATAATATAGACACTTCCGACAATAGATATTCACGTCGTCTTCAATGAAAGATATTAAATACATTTACAGTCGTACCATACAAATTTTAGCCACTAAAATTAAGTATAATATATGAGTATTCGTGAGACAAACTCATTAAAAAGGAAATGCTTGCGTCTTCTTCTATAAAATATCTTCATTCTTGTGTGCAAATTATTCAATTGTAACGTGTGCTATGCTAACCAAAAGCACAAAAACCAATAAACAACCAGCAACAACTAACTATGAGCTTGTTTGTTATAAATTTATTTATAACATATTTGCATATTTAAATTAGCGCTGACACGTACGTACATACATTCAATTCACATATGTACTTATGCATACACAAAAAAGGGTAAGGCTAAGAGGTACAGCAGCAAAGCAAAAAATAATTAAGTATTAATCAACGATAAGAAAGCTTAATAATGTGTGTAGAGTATATTTATGAACAATTTGGATACAATTATTTTGTTATATTTGCTTTTGATTGGTCATTTATAATTTTTTAAATATTTTTCATTTTTTATATAATCGCAAGTACATACAAAAATGTTCAAAAACGTGACTAATAGTGATAGTCTGTCTAGATTGTCATAATGAATACCTACAAACTGAAACAAAATAACGAATAAAGGTACAAAATATATGTATTGTATATGCAAAAATGTTGCAAAATAAAAATAAATGGCCTTGGCACTTCATTATTATATAATATATTGTTTATTTTATACATAAATCGCCATATGAAGGATTACAATGTTTAATAAAAGTATGTAACTTTGTTATTTAATAGTTAGTGTTGCGCCCAGTATGAATAGCTATATACAGGGTGATTTTTTAGCAACTTTCCTTTTGGCAACACTGTTTTTGGCAGCTCAGCTGTTTTCGTGTAACATGTTACTGTCAAACATGTTCTGTTTGATCTATAATTTAACCATGAATCGACTTACAAACGAACAACGCTTGCAGATTACTGAATTTCATTATCAAAATTCATGCTCGGTTAAGATAGTGTATCATGCACTTTCTTGTGTTCAGCCACGAAGCTCATTTCTGGTTGAATGGATACGTGAACAATCAAAATTGCCGTATTTAGTATGAAGAGCAGCCAGAAGCATTGCAAGAACTGTCAATGCATCCCGAAAAATGCACTGTTTGATGTGGATTATGGGCCGGTGGCATCATTAGACCGTACTTTTTTCAAAGACGACGAAGGCAGGAACGTTATTGTGAATGGCGAGCTCTATCGTGCGATGATTACAAACTTTTTTTTTGACCAAAATGGAAGAGCTGGACTTGGCTGACATGTGGTTTCAACAAGACGCTGCCACATGCCACACAGCACGCAAAACAATTGCCTAATTGAGAGGCGAGTACGGTAAAGAATTTATTTTAGGTTTGGGGCCGGTTAATTCGCCGCCTAGATCGTGGGATTTAACGTCTTTAGACTATTTTTTGTGGGGCTATGTTAAGGCTCATGTCTATAGCGACAAGCCCGCAACGGTTGACGCACTGGAAGCCAATATTGAAGAATTTATTCGTGATACACCGGTCAATATGTTGGAGAGAGTATGCCAAAATTGCACCCAGCGTATGAACGATTTGAGGCTCTGCCGCGGTCAACATTTACATACATGAAATCATCTTTAAACATTGAATTATATAGATCGTTCTATCGACTCAAATAAAGATTTCATAAATTTCTCTAAATTCGAAGGCGCTTAAAAAATCACCTTGTATAATAGTATTTTATGATACTAGCCTAGTATAGAGTTTAACATTATCTGAGTAAATTCCCTGAGGAAAAGTCCAATAAGTCACCCATCCTATATTTTCATTCGTTATATGGGCTCCCCCTAGAAATTTCATGTAAAAACACACTGAAAAACGATAAATAACCCAATAAGGCTGCCAAAGAATTTCACTTGGAACAAAGTAGTGTATAAGAATGAGCCGCATTAATTATTTCTTGCCAACATTAAATTAAAAATATCCAAAATTAGCATTTTCAAATAAAATGAATGCATTCGCACAAAAAACAACAACAACAAGAAGAACAAATTTTTGCCCATGCTTGATACAATTTTTCATGCTAAATATAGCATATAATCTTTGGCTGAAATGGCCGTTCATCGTATAAGATAAATAATAATAAAGAAATTAAAAGAAAAATGCACAAGAACGAACGAGCAACAAAAGCAACAAATTTATGGTAATGGTAACAAAAATAAAATACCTTAAATTTACAAATGAGTTTTCAACACTCATTTCGAAATTGAACATTTATAAATGTGTACGAGTATAGATGTATACGTATGAATTGGTGATTGGTGTTGGTGTTGGTATTGCTATTTCTATAAAAACTGTATATTATGCATAGGCATTGATGAACACAAACAACAACTGCATAATGAAATGACACATAGTGTGTTTTGTCGCTTATTTTTGTTGTTGTTCTATTTAGCATACTGTAAAATAATACAAAAAAAAAAAAGAAGAAAGAAATAAATAGGCAATATAGGCGAGTAAGTCATAAAAATTGTACTCGAAACAAATTAGCACATTTTCACATAGAATGAACAGCTAAAGGAAATAGTATAAAGATAATTTACACATTGACGTAGTCACTAGTAATATGTACTAATATAACAATAATAACTGCAACCATCATCAGAGTGACATCAATTCAATGAGACTTTAGTACTAATATGCGGATGACTTGCATATTGTTCATTTCATTTATGTAAGCCTAATAATAACAAAGAAAATATGAAACTCAAAGTACATTGCAACAATAACAAAAACAATTGTTGACGACTGCAACACATGCCCAAGTAAATATTATCAAGGCACTTGCGCAAATGATTGAAAATCAATCAATTGAATCGGTACATCAATATATGGATGATGCTCAATGTTCACTGATCATTGATGCTATTTGTGAGAAATGTTATCATGCAAAATGATTTATTTTCCATTTTATTTTTCATTATTTATTTATTTATAATAATACACAATATAATGTTATTGATATGATACGAATGATGCAATGATGCAATGATGCTTGTTTACTGATGCTTTTTAAATATTACTGTATCCAATCATTTGTTGTTGATTGTTTTTTTTTTTTTTTTTCTTGAAGTAAACTCAAGTACATTGAAAATGCAAAGAAATGCCTGCCATTTCGTAAATAGAAATACCAACTAAACTAAAGCGAAACTATTTGATCAATGCAATAAAAAATGCATTGAACTTGTATTACACTTCGCTATGAGAAGTCTTTAGGGATTGGAATAGAAATTGCAAATTGTTTCTGTAGAAAAATAATTTTATTGCAGAAATTGGCATGCAATTTTGTACATACTCCTATACATATACAATATTTATATTGAAGTAGTAGATACTTTGTCATTAACTGTCTATAGTTACATTTGTATCATCTTCAAAAAAAAAAAAAAAAAAAAAATTCCCATCGATGAATCGTATGTGTTGTGCTATGTATAATATATTTAAAATTATAATAATGAATTAATTTTTTTTTTCTTTTAGCATTTTTTGTCAATAAATAAATTTTTTTTTTTATTTTTATTATTTTTTTTTTTGCAATAAAATAGCAGAACAATCAGTAAGAGACTATTTGACATTTGATATAGTATTATCAAGTAGTTTCTGCAATAACAATTAAATATCATACAGTGCAAGGCATTCATATAGATTTAATTTCTGCAATAACAACAGCAACAACAAATACAGTACATGACATTCATATAGCATCATTTCAAATTTATGTCAAATTATATTTTGTTCAGAAGAGTTGCTGATTATGGAATTTATCAGATAAATACGATGAATGATCTGTAGATTGTGGGTTCAATTCGCGACCGAAGCTTTAATATCAAAAAATCGTTCCTTCAAATGCTTGCCGACTTGCCATGAAAATTCTTCTAAAAGAGCTCTGTAATGAAGCTTTAAAAAAGTGATGTCACAAGTGTTTTGCAGTTCGGAACCGACTAAGTAGGTAGTAGGGACAAATAGGTCCCTTCTAGTACTGTCCAAAAAATAGCACGCACAACAGTACTGTAAGAAGAGCGATGCCACATCGAAAAGTCGAAAATCGATCGAGGTAAAAAGGATATAGCTTACTATCAAAATATTTGATAATAAATGGAAGCATAAATAAATAAATATAAAATAGTTTTTAGTTGAAAAGTTTGGTAATTTTTCAAACTCTTTGGGTCGTTAACTTTGGTATAAAAATATTTTTCATTGGAAAGCTTAATGATTTTCCAAACTCTTGAATAATGAGCATCAATGTGTGTGGTAAAGAAATCTGAGGGATAATAAAATTGAAATAAAATGGAATTAGAGTGAAATGAATTTTTAATGGTCACATGCGAACTACATTTGTTTGAGTAAAGTGCATATTCTTCATTTTCAAAGGCGATTAAAATGAAAATGTAAAAAATGAAATGCAAAAAATGTCAGAAAATGATATTATTGATACTGCTGAAGTACTGAAGTGAAAAGAGGGTATTTTGCGAAAAAGTAGAAATAGAAAAAGTATCTTACTAGTGAAATTTTTAGTACGATTTTTTATAGAATTATGGTATAGTACATCTAAAATTAGATTTTTATGCTCAAATTATTGCTTTTATATTTTTCTGTAATACTTAAACATCCAAATACACATGCTGTTTGAAATGGTGTTATAAAAATGACATTTTGTTTTTTAATGAGTGTGTTTGAAGAAATTACTCTAGTAACACTATTAATTTTGGCCATATTGGGCAAATGAAGCACATTGTAGGTTCTACCTACATAATATCACACAAAAACATGTTTTTATTTACATATGAAAAAGCTTAAAATGTCAACTTTATTACTTAATTTCGCTAAGCATGTTTAAAATTTAAGCAAAAAAATATTTTCTGATCATCACTTTCGTTTTTTCAGCTGTTCATTGTTTCACAGTTATGATTTTTAATCATATTCGGAACATTAGCAGTGGTGTGAGATTGATTTTGATTAATTGTAATTAAGTAAAAACATTTTTCATTTAATCTGAAATTTAAGTGTTAATACTGAATTATATTTTTGTAAAAATGTGCCACACTAATCTAAAATTTTCTTGATACGCCTGCATATTAATATTCGCATTTATAAAAATATTTTATTTTTCCTATTCTATGAAAAAAAAATATTGCATAGTGAACTTATACGCATGTCTACCACTGTATTAGGCAAGCCAATAGTTAATGAAAACAAATAAACAACTTTTTGTAGAGGAAAAGATAACAAACAAAAAACCTGTTTCAACAATATAAACAACAACAACAACAACAACAACGAACGAACGAATGAACGAAAACACGTTCACCACAATATCATTTTCCCATACCCAAGTACCAACAAATAATAGTAATACAATATTTTATGTCGTGACTTTTGCAGCCAAAAACTATTGAGATAGTCTCCTCACTTAACTGGGCATTGCTTCTACCACCATTGCTTGACATAGCTGTTTAAAGCAACGGACCGCCGATGTCATTTGAGAAGCTCACCATCAACCATGTCGTATGTATGTGTGAATAGGCGTGTAATCACATTCACTACCATCATCATCAGCATTACAACCTTTGACATTGAGATTTTCACTAAACATTTTTTTTTTTGTTATTTTAATGATTTTTTCACTAGCTAGCATATACTTTTTAACGGTTATTCCAACTCTCATAATCTAATAAAAAATATGTATTGTTAATTTATGTTTTTCTTGCTGTTCAACATATAGAAATCAACAATTTGTACAACAACAGCAATTAACAAAAAATATGTAGAATGAATAACAACAGAAACATGAGAGATAATAAATGATTTCTCATGATGTCGTCTCTTTTGCATAAAGTAGTTCAGATATACAAAAAAAAAATATAAACATATTAGATAGGTAGACATGATATATCATAGGTAGAAATATACACACACATATCCAAATGTTCCGAAGAAGAGACACACACACAGACAGATGAATGAATGAATGAATGGATGGAGTCATCGTCATCATCATCATCATAATCATCTCACACAAACAACATCTTTTGTTGTTACAACATGGTCTTGTATTACCAAAAGCTTTCTTTGTAACATTTGTCATCACCAGATGGAAACCACACATGCAAGTTTTTGTGTTCTTTTAATAGGTCTCTTGTGTATACATACTAGTAGTATCTTGTATATATATTTTTTTTTTACAAATATTACTTATAAATCATATAAATAGCATTAAATTTAAAATGGGAAAAAAAAAGCAAAAAAAACATTAAATGAAATGTTTTGAACAAGTGTAAGATATAAAAATACACACAAAGATGGGGGTAAATAGGCAAAATATTTAACTATATGTATGCATATTAAGGCCGATCAAAATTTGAAACTGCTTGACTCAGCGAAAAGCATAAATTTTGAATCATTTCAAGCATATTTTTTCCAAAAAAGCATAAAGAAATTCCTTTCAAAAGCATCAATTTTGTAGGCGAGCATCCCTAAGCAGTCACGATAGGAGGTAATCATATTTAGCAAAAATGTCGAGGAGAAAAAAATTAACAGGGATCGATCGTAAACCATATTTCCACCGTTCTAGAGGCGATTCGCAGGTAGCTATATACCATTTTCAAGTGTTTTTCGGTCGTTTTGTATGGGAGTCCCCTTGAGATGTAGAAATTAGAGGTAAGTATGTTTGAAATAAATGTTAAGTTCTTCTTCATTTTCTTCTTCTTCTTCTTATGTGGCCATAAAAACCGATGATCAATTTACGCCGAACATATAATGCGGCGACAGTCTTCTCTGTTTTTTGCTGCTCCCCCAGGTTACCCAACACTTGGTCCTTCCAACGGAGGTTTGGTCTTCCTCTTCTTCTGCGTCTTCGAGCGGGTGCCGAATTAAATACCCTCTTCGCTGAAGCGTCTTCTTCCGTTCGCTCGACATGACCCAGCCAGCACAGACGCTGGTTTTTGATTCGCTTGACCATGTCAATGTCAGCGTACAGCTGATACAAATGTTAAGTAGTAAGTAAGGGCGATTCCTGGGGCTATTTGTAGATTTTCAGTTGTGTTCTTCTTATGTAGAAGGTCCTCTAAAGGCATAGAGATAGGAAGGAGGTAAGCTCGGACGAAATTTTGAAGAGGGAAATCGGGATCGTCATGGTTTTCAGCGCTCTGTGGTTGTTTGTCGGTTTTCCGGTTGTTTTTCACTAATTTTGTATGAGCGTCCTTTTAAGGGGTGGAGATAGAGGATGAATATGTTACAAAGGAAAAAATAATGAGGGTCAGTCATAGCTTCCATAGCCCTAAAACCTATTTCTTTTCAGTTATTTATGTTATTTGTTGATTTTAAGATGATTTTGTCGACATTTTCTCCCATATTTCACGCCTCTGGGTGAAGTACACCAATACACATTAAATTTGCCTCCTCAATATTTCCCTCATATATATTTACTCCCTCTATCTAATCCTCAAAGGGACTCCCATACAAAATAACCGAAAACAACACCTTAAAGTCGACAAAGAAACCCCCAAGAATCGCCCCTAGACCGATGGTATGTAAGACCGACCTTCATTAATTTTTTCTACTTAACATTTTCTCCAAACATACGTAGCCCCTATCTTTACCCCTTAAGGTAGCTCCAATACAAAATTGATAATCAAAACGATTCAAAAAAAAAAAAAAATAAAATTATTTTTTGTACCATAAAATTTAAACCACCTTAATGTATGTACATTTCTCTTTTTATTATAACTCATGTATTGTTATTTAAAGTGGGCTAAAGTAAAAGTTGACATTTCCGACACTTAATAATGGCCTATTCATATAATTGTTGAAAAACTAAGAAATTATGATTTCAAATTTGCATAAATAGTCGAAAAACTACTACTGGTCATTAACAAAATTTTAACTATTTTTAATGAATTTTCTTACATGCTTTTACTTTTATTAATTTATTTTCTATTTATTTTAATTAATCATAAAATGATTTTTTTATTTTTTATTAATCAGAATAAAATTATAAAAATTATTATAGCAATACAAGTAAAAATTAGAAGAAAAAAAGTGCTTAAATTTCAAATTTCCTCAATTACAAAGCATTCACAATAATGAGTTTTATAAATAATTACTTTGTTTCCTGTTACTGTTTATACTTAAACCACAATTGAATGATTTTATGAGCGCACAAAATAAAAAACCAAAAATTGTAAACAACACAAATTGCAATTATCGTCATTAAGTATTTGTTATTATGAAGGCATCAATTACCTAGCTATATCAAATACATAAATAATTATTGCCAATAATTTGTTCAACCTAAATTCGAAATGAATACACCACACAGAACAACATGCCAAGGTAGCAAGACTCAAGTATACTACAGAGGTTGACTTCTGCCATTTGGATTAATGCAATCCTGTTTAAAATTATTTTTTTTAAAATCTCGATCAATTGCACTAATCTCTGGCATGTGTCACAAATTCACCAATAATTTATAATGAACAAATAATGAACAAATATATTGAGTGTGTCACCGTCGTTGTCATCATTCAATTCAATCGAATGACTGAAAAAAAAAATTACATCGAATAAAAAAATGCGTTTGAAACATTTTAAAATAACCTTCAGCGTAATTGTTTAGTTGTTTTTTTTTTTTTTAATTTTTATTTGTAATTTTATGTCAATTTTGTAAACAACTTTTGTCCATACAATACAAAATGGCACAAAATAGCAACTAGTTGAATAATAGTAAGTAGTATCTATTATTTTTGCTCACAATCATGGTTATAACCTAATTTCATTTGGTTACTTTTTAGTTGTCTACTTTTTTATTTTGTATTTTTTCATTTTTTTCGCTTTTTGCAAAATAATTTTTTGCAATCGAAATTAGTCAGTGAAGCGTGATATGATTTTATACAACTAATACTCATATACAATACGAGTATATGGAAAGTAAATAGGGGAATAAGCGCATAGATTATCTTTCATCTTCATACCACACATCAACGCTACGCTACTAAATAAAAATACTTTTTAATCGACTACTATTGCTTGGTGCTAGATATCTTATGTCGAATGGAATGGCATGACAATTTAAATTCGAATGAGATATCTCAACATATTTTCATTATAATGGATAAGCATTTTATTCGTATTTAATATACAAATTGTTCATTTTTTTATTTCTTCTTCAATGTTATCTCACTCTAAAAACGTTTCCTCATTACAATTATACTATAAAATTTGTTTTCTCCCCACCTTCACGTTTTTTTTTTGTATAGTCTCACTCTGATCATTGGAGTTTGAATTTGGAAAAAAAAAGTATTGTATTTCTTTTAAATTTCTGACTGGCTGAATGGCGCTTTAACTAATTTTATTATTACATTGTTATTCATTATTATTAGTATCATTGTTGTTGTTGTTTGTTGCTTGTTCTCTTCATAATTATACGAAAACAAATAAATGAAGAAAAAATAAAATGAAAAATCATTTATTTTCATTGCACATGTGGGTTGCTAATTATTGGTTTTTTTTTTTTTAAAGAAATACCATAGTTTACTTATGAATATCGTGTGTAGATTAAAAGGAGTGGCTAGCTGAGTGGTAAAACAAACAACAATGAATATGATTTTTATGTTTTTTTTTTTACCCTACACTCGCATATATGCAATCATAAAAAGGGAATGTTTTTGGATACCAAATAGATCTAAGACTTAATATATAAGATTATTTTTATTAATTAATGAAATAGAAAAATATATTTTTCCAAGTATGTTCATAGAATTGAATTGAAATTCGCTACATAAGATTGTTTTTTAGCCAGCAACTCATATGTCCAAGAATGGGCATAATCGGCGATAAATCACAACTACCTTCCATACAAAATATTGTTTTTAATGAGAGTTGAAATACCTACTTAGAGTAATTTTGAACAATTAACGCATTATTTGAAAAGCAAAAGTATGTAATCGCCATGCCATGAATTAATTCCATTCATAGTGTAGAATATCTTGGTTTCGTTGTAACCGAAACTAATTTCTTATTATTTATTTTTCTTATTGTCTTCTACATAAAAGTATATCAATGAACATGCATGCTAAAATGTACTATTGCATGCCATATTTCATGCCACATCAAGCTGCAAATATGGTAATTGTGACTTTTTGTTGGTTTTGTTGCAGTCACTAGTGATAATGTTGGTCGCGTGACTCATAAAATGTTTAATTTTATTGTTAATTTTTTTTTTATATATTTTTATTCCTTTTTACTTGTGTTATTTAGAAGGACATTTAAAAGCAGACCAACAACTATTGATTTTTCTTCAAGTTTGTTTACCAGCTACAAGTGAAAGTGATGAAAATGTTGAATCTGACTTTAAAATTGAAATTTTGTTACTCAAAATTTTCTAATTTAATTTTCTACATTGTACATACATAGAATTCGAGTAGTATAGTCTCTGTATATACAAAATATGTAGGTCATATCATTATTTTTACATGAACTGTATTAGCTGTAAGCATAAAGTGGCACTACTATTAACTTGGGTCGTTCCAAATTATGTCGTTTATTCTTATTAGTATATGGTTTGTTTGTATTATTTTACTTTTGCCCTCTTAATGCCATAGAGAAAACACGTTTATAGACAAGCTAATGTACAAGATATCATAAGTATGTATGAATGTACCTACCTACTCTTTTAAGGCTGCTTTATACATACACTATACTTGAATGAGTGCATATAAGCACTTGTGGAATATGTGTTTAAGTACATTTTCGTTTATAAGCCAGAACGATATATATATATATATAATTAAGTCATTGGGTCAATCCACTTTAATGCTTAACTATTACTACTGTTGATACTCATTTACGATGATGAATCATTGCGTTATCACTTTGTATAGTTATGCCTTAACAACAACGACTTGCAAGTATGTACTTTAAACTTGAGAATGAATTAATATAAAATGATTTTAAAAGTGAAAATTGACTCATTTAAAAAATTTGCATTGATTTTACATTTACATTTTACTATAAGTAGAAACATTCAATTATTTCAATAGCCAATTAAACTATAATGTATATGTGCATATGTATTTACTAAAGGCAATTTAGTTAATTGACGATAAGAAAATTGATATGAAATTTGTTGCTGTTGCTTAATATTGTTTGGCATATGCATTCAGAATCTAACCCATTAGCAACAGAAGCATCAATAATGCTCTCTTGATGGTTGCACGGGAAGAGCACAGTCTTTCGCATTATCATTATCTTATAATTATCCACTTCAAATATGAAACAAACATATTTCGAATAGGCTAAATAGGCATCATGTTGATTTTGGTCTACTTTGGAACACATGTAATGGATCGGAATCCTGCGTATGGGAAAATTGCTTGAATTTAATTTTAAAATTGAATTTTCTGCTCGTTTATGTTGCTTATGTTCACATATAGAGTTATTTTGCAACTCGAATCAATCACTGCATCCTCCCTAACTACACCCAATGAACTCTCCCTCTCACAGTGGAATGTGTTGATTAAAAAAAAAATTGAAACCGCATGAGTCATTCAACTTGTATTGAAATGAAAAATAAAATCTATATGATGAAAAATATCAACAACTAAATAATACACAGTGGCTGCTCACCTTAAAGGAATGACATAAACACGTTGTCGTCCATCAATTTCAGCGAATTTGTGTATAAAGTTGTGTATTCTATTCTATTCACTCGAAGTAAGCTTACTGCAAACAATTCAATATTGCAATCACGGCCGCCAACGATAAATGTTAACACTATTTGCTGACGTAGTTAACCTTTTAGCAATAAAAGTGCTAAATGGCTGAGAAGCAAATGGGAGGCACAAAAAAAAAATCAATTAAATTGTTGTTGTTGTTGTTGTTGTTGCTGGTCTTGTAATACGCCTTCCAATCAATAGTATTCTGAATTTTGTGATCTTCGTTGTGTATGTATTATTGTTATTCTATATTTGTTGCTGCCGTTAACCGTGTGGATGAGTTAGTTGTTCCCGTTTAGAAAAACACGTTCCTAGAGTATATTTTTCTTCTTGCTAATATTTGCCTTTTTCCGTTGTTTTCTTTTGTTTTTTTTTTTTTGCTATTACTTTAATTTCCGCTACACTGTAATTTACATAATTTCTTTTCTTTTGCTAAAGAATGTGATTGCTGTCTCTTGTTCCAAAATAGAAAACGAATAAAAAGTTTATTCAGAATTGTTTTGATTGCAGCTAATTTGAAAAACACAAAATTTTGATAGTGATGATATCTGATATGTACCCCGGCAACGAAACGAAATCAAGTTATTGTACTGTCAAAAGCGAAAACGTTACTGAATGCTCAACGTTGCTGTTGGCGTCATTGCCTCACATAATAAAACGCAATATTTACGTCTGCCGCTGCTTCCATAAAGCTAAGCAGAGCTTGCAATGATTGGTTGCCTGCTGATGATGATGACATTTCTGCTGACAGTCAACCAACTGACAGCTGACAGTACTTTGGTAATTTTTGTAAAGTTTATGTAGCAAGCAACTTTTGCTTATACGTCTACGTCGATGTTTTTCCCAATTTTTCTGCTTATTCGGTTTGTGACTACACTTAAATTCAAATAGCAAAGCAAAGAACCTGAAAAAGTACATACAGTGCATTAACAGAGATCTTAGCTGAGAAAGATTTCCCACTGTTAATGGACAGAGTTTTTAACAGCAAATTTGATCAGTGAAAAGGATGTGGGATTTTCGCACTGTTATAACATAATATTAATAAAAATTGCCTATTTTGTGGGATTTTCGTACTGTTATAACATAATATTAAGAAAAATTGCCTATTTTGGGAAAACTTTTGTAATATTATTATATTGAAATATGAAACGGTTAGAAATCTTAATTTTTGAAAAAATTTGGAAGTTTCCTATTTTTGGAAAAATTATAAGAATTATTTTATATGCATGGATTTATTTGGCCTCATCCCATACTACCGTGTATCTTAAATCAGAGACTTCTGATAATTAAAAGGGCAGAATCTCTGTGGTATCACAAGTAACATTTTCAAAAGCAAGACGAAAAGAACATTTTAGTTAAATTAGTTTTAGATAAACCTATGAAACCGGCTACTGGCAATTCAATATTTAAATCATCTGCAATTTTATCCAACTTTGACAATACATTCAAAATATTTATTCATAACTACATAAAAAGCACATGGATTTACTGTTTGAAATCAGATTTCGATGAAAACTCCCCGAATGTTACCATTTTTGCTTCGGTATATCTACTGCGCGTACACATAATTTAATCGTTTGTTTGGCTTTTTAAACAATTTTGTTGTTATTTTGAATTAATCTCATTTCTTACAGTTAATATAAATTAATATAAGAAATAGTCAAGGTCAACTACAATACAACTTCAAGTCAATTTTCTGTTAAAATCACGATAACATATTCACTTTGCTTACAAAATAAAGCCTGTTTAAAATAATATACTTTTAAAAGTATGCATGTCACAAAAACCAACAAAAAAGGGGTTGATCGAAAAAACAAACCAATTGCACCACTACATATGAAACTCTACATACAAGCCCGCCTACAATAAACATTTTGTAGTTAAATTAGTGAATGTGCAACATGCATACGAATACACCATTAATCATTTCATTTTTTTTTTTTTTTGTTGTTTGTTTTTTATCATTCTGACAAATTTTAATTTTTTCATTAACGTAAACGAATTCAGAAGATAAAATACAGAGAGAGAGAGAGAGGTATGGTAAAAATATCGATATAGAATGTGTATTTGCAGCCGCAACTAGCGCTTGTTCTTATTGCCATTTTAATAGCCGACTAAAGATTCACATACGCTCTAGAATATTGCAAGGCCGTTTAACTGTAACTGCATTTAGTGATTACTTTCGCAATGTGAGCTTAAGAAAAGCATTGCAAAAGGTGTGTATTCTTTATATGTGGGTTGCCAGATATGAAAATTTCACCAAATACTGGGAATGTGGTTTTACTTTCTATTTTAAGGGAATTTTTAGTTTCATTAGGGAATTTTACAATTGGTGTTCTGTAAAGTTTTTATTGTCAAATCCTTAAAAAAGACAAACTTGACACTTTAAAGTTATGAAATTTTCTACCAATAATTTGCTATCATCGACTCCGGTATAACTTTATCTCTTGTAAAATTCGTTTCAAAAACTATGAATTCAGATTTTTTCAAATATTGTGAAGCGTACAAGTTTAAAGATGCTTAAAACCATATGAGTCACCCACGCGAATTCGAAAGAACACATTTAAAATATCTTAATCAAAGATTTAATTCAATTTTGATTTCAAATTGAAGCTCACAAGTTGAAGGAAAAGTAGTCGATCAGGAGTTTTGCTATCCACGTGTATTTGCATACTGTAAAATGTCAAAATTAAATGTCATTTTGTAGCTAATGTCATCATTCCCATTTATCACCTGTCAAATATTGTATTATATGGGGTTGCCAGATGCACTGTTATGCACTCTTTCACTCTCTCTCTCTCTCTAATGAAAAAGCGAAAAATAATTATCTGGCAGCGCAGCTCTTTGATCCAGAAGTGTATACAAATATGCGCATATGCGCTGGTGCATCTTCCCACTTCTACACCTACTTACTGCGCAGCGACTACATATCTTTCTACAGCTGTTGTTATCTGCCTCTTTTTATTCTTATTACACTATAGCTGCTACTATTACAACAGCTATTGCTGCCACAAGAACAGTAACAACAACAACAACAATGATATTAGCAATAATAATAACAATGATAAATACCAGTTGTTTTACTTGTTGTTGTTGCAGTTGTTGTTGTTGTTGTCGCTATACATAGTCACCATACAAGTTATTTGTCAGTTTAAATATCTTGAAAAATAGAAGCAAAGCAACAACAACAAATGAAAATCGTTTTCTCAAGCGATTACTGCCGCTACCATATACGGCTTGTTGTTGTTGCTGTTGCTGTTGCTGTTGCAATTATGTGCTTGTACTGTTGTTGCAAGTGTTATTGCGCATGTATGTACATACATATGATTATTATGTGCTTGCTGCAACATCTTGGTCATCATCAAGCATTATGCGCATCTTGTGCTGAACTGTTGTTGTGCCATTCCATGCACTTCCACCATGGCATGGCTAAGAAAACTGATTGTAATTGCTATAGCTCATGCAAGAAGAGCATCAACAACAACAACAACAACCGCTACCAAACACACACACACACACCCATACACCATGTATGGTCATCATCATGATCATCATCATTATGAGCATTCATAGTCAAAAGCACTGAAAGGATTCTTATTCTTATTCTATAAAGTTGATGCCTCAAGTTGCTGGAGGCAACGTCGTTTGGCATTGACTACATTTTGTTGTTGTTGTTGTTGTTGTTGCTCTTTTTACATTGCCTTACCTTGTGCCAATGTGCTGAAATGGTTGTTTATGGGGTGTTGTTGTTGTTGTTGTTGTTGTTGTTGCCGTTGCAGTTTATTTTATTTGCCATATAAATAAATGAATAAATGTACCTCTGTACATTCGAGTACATACCATATGCAAGTATATGGGGAATTGTGCCAATGTGTTAGCAAGCAAGCAAGCAAGCAGGCAAAAAAAAAAAAAAAAGAATTGTAAAAGGAAAGGAATTGAATTGAAATTTTGTAGGTAAGGTAGTGAATTAAATGAGCAAAAAAAAAAATCATACACACAAAGAAGAAGAATTGTGATGATTGCACCATATATGGTATATCAAGAAATTCTATGTGTGTCATTTAATCTTGTTCGAATTCTATTTCAATTTATTTCTGATTTTTTTTTTTTCAATTTTTTATTGTTAGAATGATTGACCTTGTTTCGTATTTGTTCTTACAGAATAATGCTTGGCATTTGATTGAATTCTTTGAGAAGGAATTCATTTGCTCTCACAAAACATTCTATAAAATATAAATCTATTACAATTTTATAATAAATCGTTTTTAGCCAGAATCATAAAATGATTACAATTTCTAAAAATTAATGTTGTAATTAATTTAAATAAAATAAACTGAATATTAGATAAAAAGAGCTTCTAATGGTTAAAACTTAAATATATTGATAAATAAAACTAGTTTTAAAAATGTCGAAAAATTACTCTAAAAAAAATTTAAAAAGTAGCTACTGGATTTAGTATTTATTTTTTGTTATTAATTTGGAACAATATTAAAAAAAATTGAATTGCGATATATGCAAAACATATTTAATATTGTATAACATAAAAATAATCTATGAATTAAAAAAAATTAATATAAAATTACCTGAAAACCATCAAATTAACAATTCGAAGTTCTCTTAAAAATGCTTAGAAGGTTAAAATAAATATTTTATAATAAATTAATTACACGAAAATAATCAAAATAGAACAAATATTAAAATAACTTCTTTGCAAAATGTTCTATTAAATTTAACGAAATCCTTTGAAATAATGCGTAAGTATACTCTAAAAGTTTCCGGAAACGACTACGCCATCTGTATGCTGTCATATTGATGAATTTGATAAAATTTGGCATTTAGTATGTGTAAACATTAGCTTGGGTCAAGGAAAATAAGTTTCAAATGTACACTCCCTAATTGACAGCTTTAGAGCATCTTCGAAACATCCAAAATTGTTTATTTGTACCCAACGAAGAGTAACCAAATTAGTCTTTTTATCATAACTTTTTAATTTGAAAGCCAATTTTAAAATATTTTATATCGTTAACAATTTACGACTCCCACATTATTGAACTTCA
Organism: Megamerina dolium; assembly: GCA_963854835.1. Classification (NCBI taxonomy): domain Eukaryota; kingdom Metazoa; phylum Arthropoda; class Insecta; order Diptera; family Megamerinidae; genus Megamerina; species Megamerina dolium. The sequence goes on from OY978527.1 coordinate 70,530,523, forward strand.
AGATCAGATTTCAATAGTGAACTTAGTGAACTCAAAGTTGTACTAATGCAATAGTGTGTAAAATTTAAAATCGCATGTTAAAAAAAATAATTAAGTGAAATTTTAATAAAATATTGGGCATTTCCGGAAACTTTTAGAGCATATGTAGCTCTAAGTAAAACTCAAAAAAAAAAAATAAATAATAATAATAATATTTATAAAATGTACCATCCAAATCAAGTAAGAATAAAAATAAAAGTATGCCTACACCATGTCACTCTTTTTTTTTTTCTTTTATGCAAATATCACCTAAAACCAAAATGAATAAATGGATGAGTAAGTGCGTGAAATGACTTGATGCAGCTGTTACAAAATGTACAAGTGCATTAATACACATTATTATATACATAATCTAATGCAAAATGTTTCCAACAGAAGCAACAAATATTATCAACATTTAGAATATGTATATACAAAGTTGCATAGCAAATTTCAATAAACATGAGTCACAGGATTGCCAACATCATATATAAATAAAAAATACATATCGTACATATGATATATGCCGAAAGAAGAAATTTAATTAAAAATTTACGATGGATATATATGATTGCACCAATGTTTAATGAAATATGCTATGCTATGCCTTTAAATAACTACATGTCTAGGAAATTTTACAAAATATAT